>CM062809.1:23807663-24423007 GCA_031772625.1 Pinus tabuliformis
GGCTTGAGGATCTTCTTTAGATTTTCCACCAAAATTTAGGCATTCACTTGGTATCTTGGATGGCACCAGAGGCCAATATGATAAATGAAGAATCAGATCATTCATAAGACGTGATACATCTGGCAACTCAAGTGTAGCCAAAAAAGGTAATTGAGTGTTAAAATCCATGGGAGGTCGAAAATCGGGCTCATACGGAGGAGCCCATCCCTGCTGGTAAGGATTTTGGCCCCACAGTGGGGGATTTTGGCCATATGGCATCTGAGGCTACCCACATTGTGGATTACCTTGACCAAAGGGAGGATTCTGACCTTGAATACCTTGAAACTGTCCATGCACAAGTTTCTGATAAGCAACGTATGGGTTAAAAGGCTGCTGAGCCTATTGACCTTGGACATATGGGTATGAGACCTGTTGTCCTGGAACATAGGGTTGTTAGGCATGTTGTCCCTAAACAAGAGGGTTCTGGACCTGCAGTCCTTAGGCATAAGGTTCATACACTTGTTTCACTTGGACGTAGGGGTTTTGTACCTTGTGCCCTTGGCCAGTAGGATTCTGAACCTGTTGAACCTGGAAAAGAGGATTTTGCACCTATTGCTGCAAGATTTGACCTTGACCCTGTCCTTGCAAGGGTTGACCTTGTTGATATGTATACAAGGGTTGCTGCTACCCAGGTTGGTTTTGTTGTTGTAAGGGCTGACCTTGTGGTTGCAAAATCTGTCCCTAGGGCTGCAGAGGTTGGCGTTGCAAGGGTGTGGGTTGAGAGGTATGCGGACCATATTGCATCTGCTACTGCGCAACCTACTACAACTATTGAAAGGACTGACATTGTGGTTGTTGTAGGTGACCTTGCTGTGGAATAATCTGCCCTTACTGTTGCGCGGAAAGCCCTTGCTACAACAAAGGTTTCCCTTGCTGTAACAAACACTAGCCTAGTTATTGCAAAGGTTGTCCTTGTTGTTGCAAGGGTACTTAAATAGTACCCGAGAAATTACCGAACTAAATCTGGTCGTAGCCAGGCTAGATGTACTACCCAGGTTAGAGGGTGTAAGTTTGATTAACCAATCCTTGAGAACCATATGGAACGTAAGGATTTTGGTATTGGACTTGAGCCCCATAGGGTTGCTAATACTGAACATTGCTCAATCCAGAGGGACCACAAGGATTCTGAACCTATTGGTACTAGACATTGCTTGATCCAGTAGGGTTAGCAAGGTTATAAATAATACCAGAAGAGGGTTGATTTATACCAAGCATGTGAGCTTGTTTTCTGCTCACATTAGTGGCACCTGACACCATAGAGACATTCAAGTTCAGGCGGTGGCAATATTTGGCCACTGACTAACGAGACAGAAGGATTGGTAGAAACACTAACATGTAACTGGGATCGATGATACAAGAGTGTTTGGGACGGTGGGATGCACCAGGACTGAAGTAGCAGCTGGTTGGGGAGTCATGTTCATGACGAACGGACCTGGCGTAGGCCTGACACCTGACGCCTAAATAGAATTATGGTAGAGTGATGAGGCATTAGGTGTGCCTAAAATTAAGTGTCCCAAAGACACCTAGCAGGGTGGAAAACTGGCAGGAATACCTTCCGAATAAGGGAAGCCCTTGAGAGGAAACTGCAACTTCAATTCTGTTGAAAATGGAAACAAGAAATGCTAAAAATAGAAATGCTAAAAATAGCACTGCTATAAATAGTAGTTTGGGTACCAGTGTTGGATTGAGCAACAGGGAATGAAAAATGGAAGTGCTAAAAATAGCATTTCTATTTTTAGCAGTTCAGGATGGATTCCAATTTTAGTCAGTCCCTGGACTAAAATAGGAAGTAAAATTCGAATTTGAACTTAACAGCTGTTTGAAAATAAATTAATTAATTCACCATGAGTTAATTAGTTGTGAAAAATCAAACATGAAGTCTATGTGAGGACATGCAATAGTTTCTCCATTAATTGAGGAATTTATCCATCAATTGAAGAGAGAAGGATGAGTTCTAATTTGAGTTGAAATTAGTTGGCTCAGTTAATTGAGTCAACTCTAGTTAGATTGATTTAAACATTTTGTTTAAATTAATGTGAGTTCAGTTAGTTAATGCATGCTTGCATATAACTGCTACACTTCAGATAACTGAATATTCTCTCACGAATAACTCATGCATGTCAGTTCAGACAGAGACTCAGTTGAGATCAAAGGAGGGACAATGTACTATTAGTTGGATGGATTTTTCCTATAAAGGAAACTCATCCATGGAGAAGGATTTATCTCCTTCAGGATTCCGCAGTTAGATCAGAGGTTAGTGAGTGTGTGAAGAGGCCAATTCACACATGTGGATTCACTGGACCCGAAGGAAAATTGCAGAAAGAAATAGGAGGCATGGAGGGCAGAGGAGAAGGTTTGGGAGAGGCCTTTGACTGTCTATGAGTAGCAGAGGGATTGCAGAGAGAGCAAGATAGCTTGTGAGCTGATTCTTTTTGTAATCCGAACGATATTTCCACTTGTATGATAATACAGAGTTGGGGTTTTAGGCTGAGGCTTTCCCATGGTTATTTCTTTTGTGTTATGTGTGATTGATTTCTTCTTATCAGTTATATGTGTTCAGTTGATCTTGCTCAATTCAATTAAGCTTCCACATAATTGTTTGTAGAAGTAGATCAAGTATTTTTCTTTAGTATATTACATTATCAGGTGATATATAGTGGGAATTTCTACATGGTATTGGAGCAAAGGTGATCAAAGGAAGAACAATATACAAGAAGGGAGAAGTTCGAAGTTTGTGATTCCTGAATATAGAAATCGAGTTCTTATCACATCTCTATTTCACCTATGGCATTCAGTGGTTTAAGAATCGAGTATGCCCTTGATGGAAGCTCAAATTATATAGCCCAGAAGGATCGCATGGAAGCAGTATTAGAGGATAATGGTCTAAAGGACTTCATTGATCAAGAAGTCCCCAAGCCGACTGATGCTACTCAATTGGCAGAATGGAAGAAATGTGTGGCTAGAGCAAGGAGAATCCTTCTGGAGGGAGTTTGAGACCACATAGTCTCGAGTCTCCATGGGAAGGATACACCATTTTCAATGTGGAAAACATTGAAAGCTCTATATCAGAATAGCAGCAATCAAAGGAAGTTGGCGCTGAAGGACAAGCTTCGGAAGATCAAGTGTGAAAAGGGTGACATGATCTCTACATATTTAAACAAGCTCACCACATGTAGGGATGACCTTGGAAGTGTAGGTATCACGACAACTGATGATGACATGGTGAGTCTTGTACTCCTCGGTCTTCCTAAGAGCTGGCATAGCTACCAGGACTCGGTTAATGGAAGAGAGAAACTGCTAGATTGGGAACAACTTTGGTTGGATTTAATGTAGGAGGAGATAAGGAGAAGCACCAGAGATGGTTCTTCATCCATGGAGGATGAAGAAAACTGTGCCTTAGCGAGTAAGGTGAAGAAGGGGAAGGAGAAGGATTCTCATTCCCAATCCAGTTCTTCCCATGGTGGGAAAAAGTTTGACAAATCGAAAGTGTGATGCTTTCGTTGTCATGAGGTGGGCCATTTTGCTACAAATTGTACACTGAGGAAATCCAAGAAGGGATCCATGGAAGGATCAAAAGGTGAGGCACTGGCCTCACAGTTCGAGTTGGATTTCACACTGTTCGCATGCATGGTTTCATCCATGGTGGGAAGTGGTTAGTTTCTTGGCAGTGGAGCTTCTTTCCACATGACCGACAACAAGAATTTGTTCAGTACTTTGGAGGAGAAAGATCTCCAGATACTCATAGCGATGGGTAATGATGAAAAGTATAGTGTCTCAGGTGTAGGCACGGTTATTTTTCAGAGGGATCATGGAGCTCACATTACCTTGACCGATGTCAAGTATGTACCAGGACTGAAGAGAAATTTGGTGTCAAACACGATGCTGGAAGATAGAGGCTATGATGTAGTCTTCAGTAAGGGAAAGGCCTTCCTTAGACACATCATCACTAGACAGGTGAAGCAGATCGGTTCACGGATCAAGAACCTGTATACTCTTGAGGTTCAAGATACATGCAAAGCCTTGAGGAGTAAAGCAACTAATGGAGACTTGGTGGTTGAGAGGGAGAGTACATTACCTCTCAACATGCAACACCAGAAGAAGTCTCAGATGATTGTGGAGGAGCCACGATTGGTGAAGCAGCTTCAGGAGGTTGTGGAGTAGCCACAACTAGAGAAGCTGAGAGGAGATCGAGTAGAGACATCTACTCATGCAGAGACCTCCAGTAGGGGGAAATTTCGAGCCAGGTGGGCAGAGGGATCACATGCATCCATACCTCTAGGTAGGAGGTGGGGCGATGTGGAGTGATCGTCCCAAGAAGGCTAGAATAGGGGCAGGATCCTTGAGGTACCCAACCTCTTTGATTCGACTTTGCTACAGGAGCCCCAACGAGGAGTAGCAGGACTAGCTGATTGGGTAGAATCAGATGTGGATGGAGTGGCAGAGAGAGCTATAGTGCAAGAATCCCAAGACAGTGTAGAGTTAGCAGGCTGCAACAATGCGAGAGGCACAGGAGTGTTGCACCAATGTAGGATGGCATAGAGAGGTGTGCAACGGTGCGAGATGCATGGATTGTTGCAGCAACTCAGAGGTCAGAGAGGGAGCACTTGTCAACAACAGGTATAGCTTCAGCATCAGAGTATGTTTCTAGCCCAACGGAGAGGTCAGTTGGGAGTTTTTTTTGTTTCTGGAGTTGCTGGAGCAACCACACTTGGTAAGAGTGTTGCATGCAGAACATTCCAAAGGTACAGGATCGGGTTTGAGTTGAATGCCTTTCTTGTTGAGAGGGAGTGTTGAAAATGTCAACAAGAAATGCTAAAAATAGAACTGCTATAAATAGCAGTTTGGGTACCAGTGTTGGATTAAGCAACAGGGAATTAAAAATGGAAGTGCTAAAAATAGCATTGTTATTTTTAGCAGTTCGGGATGGATTCCAATTTTAGTCAATCCTTGGACTAAAATAGGAAGTAAAATTCGAATTTGAACTTAAAGTTGTTTGAAAATAAAATAATTAATTCACCATGAGTTAATTAGTTGTGAAAAATCAAACATGAAGTCTATGTGAGGACATGCAACAGTTTCTCCATTAATTGAGGAATTTATCCATCAGTTAAAGAGATAAGGATGAGTTCTAATTTGAGTTGAAATTAGTTGGCTCAGTTAACTAAGTCAAGTCCAGTTAGATTGATCTAAACAGTTTGTTTAAATTAATGTGAGTTCAATTAGTTAATGCATGCTTGCATATAACTGCTGCACTTTAGATAACTGAATATTCTCTCATGAATAACTCATGCATGTCAGTTTAGACAGAGACCAAGTTGATATCAAAGGAGGGACAGTGTTATATCAGTTGGATGGATTTTTCCTATAAAGGAAACTCATCCATGGAGAAGGATTTATCTCCTTCAAGATTGCGTAGTTAGATCAGAGGTTAGTGAGTGTGTGAAGAGGCCAATTCACACATGTGGCTTCACTGGACCCCAAGGAAAATTGTGCAAAGAAATAGGAGGCTTGGAGGGCAGAGGAGAAGGTTTGAGAGAGGCCTTTGACTGTCTATGAGCAACAAAGGGATTGTAGAGAGAGCAGGATAACTTGTGAGCTGATTCTTTTTGTAATCCGAACTATATTTCCACTTGTATGATAATACAGAGTTGGGGTTTTAGGCTGAGGCTTTCCCATGGTTATTTCTTCTGTGTTATGTGTGATTGATTTCTTCTTATCAGTTATATGTGTTCAATTTATCTTGCTCAATTCGATTAAGCTTCCGCATAATTGTTTGTAGAAGTAGATCAAGTATTTTGCTTTAGTATATTGCATTATCAAGTGATCTATAGTGGGAATTTCTACAAATTCTTCCCCCTAAACAATGTGTGGAGTAGAAACTTTAGACTCATCCGGAGAAGTGACTAGAGCATCACCTTCGGGTTCCATGTCTAAAAGCAAATGATGACGAATGGCTAAACGTGTACAGGGGGATATTTCTGAAGGAACACCCGGTTGGTCATATGAATCATAAGGACACTGCGATGATATCTCAACAATGTCAAACAGAGGATTCGAAGGATAGATAAGCAATCCAAGCTGACCTTCAGTGGTTGGTGAGTTCTCTAGAGTTCGAACGGGACTATCCGGAGATTCCGGGCTAAGATCAGCAGATGACCCTGAATCGAAAGTAAGCGGAGGACAAGATGAAAATGGTTGAACAATCAAAACAATTGTGAGTTCAACATTTTGGTCCTAAAGTGACTCTGATAACTCAGGAAATTACTCCTTAGACAATATTCCAGACACAGGAGAGGAAGAGCAATTAGGTGAACTAGATGGTTCAGCCATGATGACCCTGTCTTAGTCAATAGAACAAGTAACTTCAAGGCTTTAAAGTGTCCTTTTAAGGGAACTCACAATTTGGTCCAAAAGACTACTAGGATGTTTTGGCTCGTGGGAAATCAATTATTAAGATGCATAAAAGACTGATGTTCTTTCATTTTTAAAGAGTCGAGAAAGAAACAAAGATGACTCTATCACTTTCAATTGGAAACGAGCTCGAAAGGACAAGTGCTTGAATGATATTTTAAGTTTAATGAGTAAAAAAGACAAAATGACTACTCTGGATGATCTAGGTAAACAGGATTACTAGGAAACCGTGAACTACAGAATACCTCCTGGCGAACCAAGAAGTACGAGCAGGCAATCTCCCTGAATGTTGTGTTTGGTGTATCACGTTCACAAGGCAACCGACTCAGCTTCCTAAGGATAAAAGGATTGCAGCCTAGTGGGGTCTCCTGTTATATAATTGATGGTACGGGGAGCACAAATCCATGCTAGCGTTGTCTAATTCCGAAGCTAACAACAACTGCTAGGTTTACAAATGTCGGAACACGTCTCTAGCATAAACCTTCTAGATATGATCATTAATGTCAAATGTGCCTTAGGTTAATTGAATTCATTTTAGAGTTGATCTTGAGTTAAGTTTCAGCTTTCAGGTCTTAGCGATGCTACTCGAAAAACCTAAAATGCAACTAAATGGGACAAGACCCTTTCAATTCGATGAAATGCCTACACTAGAGAGGGTAGAAACTACTCAATCAAATGCAAACAATCAAGCAACTGAAAACGAAATGATCTTTCACTACTTCACTTTTTCAAAAAATAAACTAATGAAAAATGCATTCCAATTCCTAATTTCCTAACAAGCACTTATCTATCAGTCCTTTCGAAATGAAAAAATTTCTCTTCCTTTTTCAAATGTTGATGCAATTCTAGTTTTTAAGAGATGAAAATCATAATGATGCAACAAGCTAGAATTTCATATTTTCTCATGAAACAACAAAACAAACTTTTCGCATACAATCTTTCAATGAAAAATTTTCGAGACTATGAGCTCTTCATGAAGATGCAAACATGAAAAAAGAGGTTCATTCAGATCCATGAAACACTGACTTTACCAAACACAAGAACGACAATGTAATCTATGCTGGAAAAAGACATTCAAACTAGTAAACAAAACTTTTTCAAACTTGTGCAAAAAGAGGTCAAAGTCATAAGAGGGACCAAAAACAAATGCAAGGAGAAAAAACTCCCACAACCGGACTTGATGATTCCACAAGTTGCTGAATGGGCGACTAGCTAGATGCCCTAGTGTCGTTGGCCACTCAATGACTCGATCAATCAAACAGCAAGATGACAAGCCAACAAGTAAGGAAAACCAAATGAAAAGTAGCTTCCTAATCAGGGAGAAAACAGTAAAAAGGGCTCACGAGGTCAAAAACACAAGAGCAGAACACACTGGCCAAGATTAGGGTCTAGCCCTAATCTTCAATTACAGGGATCGGCGTGACTGCCTAACTGGAAACAAGTCCTAGAGGCAGGTCGACACAACTGTTCCTCCGTAATTCACACTGGTCGACGTGACTGCCAGCTGATTAAATGCACTATCCGAGGGAACTAAGGAAAAAATTAAAAAAAAATCAAAGCAGGGACCAAATCTGCTACTATGAATTTTAGACTTAGGCCAGTAAGCAAGAGAAAAGAAATAGAACCAAAGGGAAAACATGAAACTAGCAAAGTTCTCACGAAATCATGAAATCCAAAACAAACAAAAGATAGGATCTCCCCAGTGGAAGTCACCAATTTGTGGTGAAGTAAAATTATAAGTGCGGACTCGAACGAATTCCTCTAGCCCAATAATGGGTCTAGCCACAATAGATACATTCTATGGAATATTTCCTTAGGTTAGAATCAATCAAGAGGGCCTACCTCTTGGTCTCTTATCCTGCTTGATGGTGTCTTTGCTTGCTTGCTCCAACAATCACTCACTTCCTTCTTGAAGCTCCTGAAACAAGTAAACAACAACAACTAGAAAGCATAATAATAGACAAATTGCAATTCAACCTACTTAATGAGTCAAGAAGCATCAAGACACGAATATGTAATATTACAAAACATGTAGGAAATGAATCGATAGTTGCATAGATTAATATCAAATAGAGATTACAACCATTCTTCTTGATGTCACAGTCTTCCTTTAACAAGACTGGGTTCCCACACACTTCTGATAGCATTCCATGATGGCTTCAAACAACAATAGTTTAAAGGCTCTTCCCATTAGACTTCACTCCAAACCAAACACACTTCTCCCTCACACACTTAGACGGCTACAACTAGTAATAGATTGCTTGTCTAATCAAAATAGTATACTCACACTCAGTCAGCACTCTAACTAGATTGTGCTTGGGAATAAGGGAGGTTTATATAGGAAATATGGATGGGAGATGCATCCCCTTCTCATGGGAGAAGGACTTATCCCTTGAGGCAGTTCCATCATTATAGGGGAAAGGAGCCCAAATTGTCATCCTTGACCCCATCCAGCCAAACCATTTACCATACCTTTGTTACGAAGCTTCTAGAGCTGGAAGCTTTGACTCTAATTTAAAAAAATTACCATAACAGGACCAGCACGACTGGAATATAACTCAATCACTCCGGTCAACGCGAGGAGTAGTGCTAATATGTACACATCAGCTCAGGGGAGACAAAGGCCATTATCGTCGATCTTGTAGACTGGGCAAATTAAAAGTTTCAAGGAAAATGGTGCAAAAGAGAAATGATCTGCTCATGAAGAGGGACACAATGGGAGTTTCTTCAGGAAGGCAAAGTATGTGGGTTTCACTATAGAGGTCCTTTAGGATCAAGGAACGGGGAGTACAGGTATAGTGACAAAATTTTGTGTAACACTTTGGCACATCAAAATATATGGAGCAACCAAATATCCTAAGATGTCCAATGGCAGGATTGACACCCGTGAATACTTGTTTGGGGGTGTTGTTGTCCAAAGCTTGACAAGGTATCCATTTTTTAACATATATTGTTGTATTTGTAGCTTCTCCCTATAGGAATTTCAACAACTTTTGATTGTGGAGTATGGCTTGGGTAGCTTCTACGATGGACCTGTTCTTTCTTTCGGCCACTCGATTTTGCTCAGGATTATAAGGTACAATAATCTCCTTCTTGATTCCATCCTACATGCAAAATTCAAATGAATTCATTTAAATGTACTCCCCACCATTGTCGAACCTGAATACCTTGATCTTCTTCCCTAATTTATTTTCTATCAGTGCCTTTAAGTCCTTGAACATATCAAAAACCTCATCATTATACTTCAAATAGTATATCCATGTCTTTCTAGAGAAGTCATCAATAAATATTATGTAATAGAGATTTCCACCATTAGTGTGCACAAGTATGGGTCTGCATAGTTCATAATGAATGAGTTGAAGAATATCATCGGTCTTGTTCTTGTTAGAGGGGAATGGTCCCCTTTTCTTCTTTTGACTAGCACACCCCGGGCATACTCCATCATGACACGCTTTAACATCATGCATCCTAGATACTAACTTCTTCAATTTTGGTAAAGCTTCATAATGTAGATGTGTCAACCTTTAGTGCAATAGATCACTTTGATGATTATTGTCATGGACCATTGCTAGTAGAGGTCTTCAATTGAATCTATAGAGTTGTTCAACTCTATATCCCAATATAAAAGCATCCCTCATGCGGGATTCCACAGGCCATGTGAGAAATTTTCCTTTGATGAAAGCTACTCTCATACCCTTGTCTTCCAAAGAAAAAATAGATACCAAGTTCTTATTTAGTCTCAGAACATACATCACATCATGAAGAAGAAAAGATTCACCAGAGTCAAAATGAAATTTGACAGATCCAAAACAGTTCATAGGATGAGTAGATTTGTCTTTGAGAATGATCTTCAAACTTATCTCCCTCGCATACATATTAGACAATACCTCCCTATACCTGGAGAAATTTCCAGAATCCCCACTATCTACCAACCAATTATCATACAAATCTAGAGGATAAGAGCTAGAAAGAGCATAAATAAAAATACATTCAGATTGACTAATAGCTGCTTTATTTTCATACCTACAATTTCTTGACCTCTTTTGAGGATGATGGCCTTCTTCGTAGTCATCTGGAGTATCTCTTCTACTTCTATCAACTCTCCTTATTCTATCATCTCCTCTTCTTCAATCAAACTTGTTATTTTTGAAGCCATGATTATTGTTGTATTTGGACCTTGAAGCATCTCTCTTCTTTGAGCAATCTCAGGCATAGTGACTACGCTTGTGGAAATTGTAGTATTCAATATTCCTTGATATTATATTAGAGTCCTTTGATTCAGGAGGTATTCTTGAACCAAATGGTTTTCCTCTTCCTTTCATCTTATTTTCTTGAGTGACAAATGCAGAGGACTCTCCTTCTTCATGTTGTTGAATTTTTCCTTTGGAAATCATCCTAGCCTCTTATTGAGTGTATTTCCCAACGAGCTCATCAAATGACAGAAGAAAATTATTATTTCTTAGAGTAGTAATGAAGGTTTCCCAAATAGGAGGAAGACCTTCAAGAGTCACCACCACCAACTCTCTCTTAGATATTAGTTCATCAGCAGATTGTAATTGATCCCTCAAATGGGATACTCTCATGATATAGGATTAGATGGATTCACCCTTGTTCATCTTCATTTATTTGAGTTAATTTTTCAAAGAAAGTATGTGATTCAAGTTGTTGACTTCCAACATGATCTTCTATGTTGAAAATTTAGATGAGTCACATAGCTTCTCATTATCCTTGAAGTAAGAGGTAGACATATTTGACCAAACTAAATAGGCTCCTTCAACTTCTTTCAAGAATGATTGCTCTTGTGTCTTGTCTCCTTGGGCTTGTCTTCCCCTTAGCTCTGATACCATGTTAAATTTTTGTTGTTATATGTTGTTAAAACCACTTTATCCCAATTCTTTTGTTTAATTAGTAATCTTTCAATGCAATTTATTCTTCCAATTATCAAGAGAAATTGTAGATAGAACAGTAAATGTAATAAATAGTAGAAGAGAATCAAGAACAATAAGAGACACAAGGATTTGGTCAAAGACCGGAGGAAAACCCCACAAGGGGGAAACTCTTTGAAATTCTTTTTCTTATTAGATTTTCATAAAATCTTCAGCAAATAAAGTACAATGTTCCAATTCACAAATCAAAATATTATCCAGCAAAAGCAACCCAACAATATTCAAGAGATGGTCCCAATAGACAAAATCAATCAAAGTCAACCTCTCCAAGCCTGCGATCAACATTCACAAGTATCTTAGTTCATAGCCGCACGGAGCTAGTTACCATGAAATTGGTTATAGCTCTCTAGCCGTAGGGAGAACCCTATCATGCGAGCGGCTACAATCAAGAATTACCTATTCCATCCCTATGGATACAAATCAAATTTATTTCTTCACACATGTGAGCTCATATCCTACAATTTCAGACCTGTACAAAGCAATTTCGTGAATCAACCTTAGACCAGTGTGAGCCAAAAACTAAGGAAGAAAGATGAGAAGATGCTTGTTGATGATGTCCAAATGAGTTTCACTTGACTTGTATTTATATGCTTCCATGGGTATCCAATTTCTCTTTAAAGTCAACCTATCTTTTTGTGCACATGTGGGTTTCCTCCTTAAAAATACATTTTTCCTTAACCAAATTAAATTCTTCCAAGGGATAGGAGGGGACTTTATTAATGAGGAAGATTTTCCAAAGGAGGGAGTTTATCCCCAAGCTTCCAAATTAACAATACCTATTCAAGTTTCCCTCTATCTTCCCTACATCAAAGTTCCCTGCAATCTTGCAGTTGTGAGCCTCTCTAACCAGTTGCAGTCACTCACCTTTAGGAACACATAACTTATCCATAGTATAGAGTATCATGTCATGTAGTTAGTAGTCAAGTGTGCTATCACCATCATCGACATGACTATGAATCCTCAACCATTGAAATACCTCCTTGAAGTCCTCATCCTCTAAATATGCTTCCTTGTATGCATCATGGGTTAATGGTTCCATGTGCAATAGAGTTCCAAAAATTGTGATATTTGACGTGGGTGGCCTTGAAAGCATGTCATTAAACTTGTTTATGTTTCCCTTCTTGTACTTGATCACTAAATGAAATTGTTGTAGAAACCCCATCCACTTGTAATGCCTAGTTTGTTGTAGCTTAATTTGGTCTTGCAAGTATTATGGTGGTTGGTGATCTATGTGGATTACTATCTCTTTTTCCATTATATAAAGTCTACGCTTATTCATTGCTTTCACTAGATCATATATCTGCTTTTCATAGGTAGGGTAGTTGAGAACCACCCCATGAAATACTCCATAATGGTAGCAAACATGCCTTCCTCCTTGCATCAAGACCACTCCCATAATATATGCACTCATATATGTCTCCACTTTGAAGGTCTACTACAAGTTTGGTAATGCCAAAAATGATGCTTGATTTATCATATTATTGAACTCCTTAAAGGACCTATACTGACCCTTTCCCCACTAGAAACTCTTTCCACTTATTTTTATGGCATGGAGTGGTGTTGCTACTATTGAAAAGAAGGTTATGAATTCCTTTAGGTATTGTGTATCCCCAATGAAAATCTTGACCTCAAAATCATTTGTAGGCATTGACCACTTCATGGTCATCTCCATATTGGTAGTATCTACCTTTAGCTGTCATTCACCTATCACACACCCTAGATATGCCAAATATTTTTGTGAAAACTCACACTTCTTGAGATTTTCCAGTAGTTCTTTCTAGCTGTCATTCACCTATCACACACCCTAGATATGCCAAATATTTTTGTGAAAACTCACACTTCTTGAGATTTTCCAGTAGTTCTTTCTTCCTTAATGACTCTAGAACCTGCATCAAATGTGAGATTCACTCCTCCTAGGTAGCATTTATTAATTTTCCACTATTCTATGTTGTTACAATCACTTTAGCCCAATTTTTTTGTTTAATTAGCAATCTTTCAACACAATTTATTCTTCCAATTATCAAGATAAATTGTATATAGAATAGTAAATGCAATAGATAGTAGAAGACAATCAATAGAAAAACGAGACACAAGGATTTGGTCAAAAACCAGGGAAAAGTCCCACAAGGTGGAAAACCATTTAAAATTCTTCTTCTTATTAGATTTTCATAAAATTTTCAGCAAAGAGAGAGTAAATTGTTCTAATTCACTAATCAAAATATTACCCATCAAAACCAACCCAACAATATCCAAGAGAGGAGCCCAATGGACTGATCTGATTCAAGTCAGAGTTTCCAAGCCTGTGGTCAATGATCAAAGTCTACGATCAATTATATAAATATATTAGGTCACAACCGTGCAAATCTAATGACCATGTGTGTGGTTTCATCTCTCCAGCCACAAGGAGCACCTTATCAAGCGAGCGGTTATAGCCAAGAATTCTCTATTCAAACCCTGTAACTCTAAATCAAATTCCCTTCTTCACATGTGCAAACTCGAACCCTGCAATTTCAAACCTGTACGAACCAATTTTGTGAACCAATCCAAAGAAGAGAGAAGAAGATGCTTGTTGATGATATCCAAATGATGTTCAATTGACTTGTATTTATATGCTTCCAAGGGTCTCCAATATTTCTTTAAAGTTGACCTATCCTTTTGAGCACATGTGAGTTTCCTCTTCAAAAATAAATTTTTCCTTAATGAAATTAAATTCTTCCAAGGGCTAGGAGGGGTATTTCTTGATGAGGAAGACTATCCAGAGGAAATTTGTCCCTGAGCTGCCAAATTAATACTCACTCTTAGCTAGGGAGAAATTACTAACTGCAACATATGTCCCATCTCAAATGTAACGTCATCATCAAATGCCATCATTTCTCATATCTGTTCATCTTCTAAACACTCTCGAATCAAACAAATGAAGAATTTGACATTGTAGGGGAGATCAAGATACCACCCTCTATCTATCAGGGAGTCTTTTCTACCACCCGGAATCATCACTAGCGGGGAGCCAATGCTACTACCTGGGAACATCACTAATAGGGAGCCAATGCTAAAACCCGAGAACCGCATACATTAGGAGGGATTCCACCTACCTTATGAGGTAAGGATCACACCTATCCCACTTCCTGGTGATAATAAGAGGGATACCACTCACCTTAAATGGTGAGGATCGCGCATATCCTATTCTATGCCAATATTCCCAACATGACCCTTAAGATTCAATCTTAAAACACTTGCATCTCTAGATTGAATGGTATTCCACTTACTATAAATGGTAAGGATCACGCCTAACTCAAGCAACCAACATCCATTGGCCAGATGGGTGGGAATCTAGATTTCAACTATGGTATGCTTAGCAGAGCATGAGTTCCCTCAACCCCAGGAGCTCTCCAGCTCAATTCCTCACCCTGGGATCTCAGACAAGGGGGAAGAGCATAAATTAATGTCCTTGATCAGTCATGACCCTTACTCGAGAGGGTCACATCCATCAGTCCAAGCTACTCTTTGAAGACCAAGAACTTCCCTTTCGAGAAAGCCTTAGTGAGTACTAGATTCCAACTATGGTATACTTGGGAGAGGATGAGTTCCCTCAGCCCGAGGAGCTCTCCGACTTAATTCCTCACCCTAGGAGCTTAGATAAGGGGGAAGAGCATAAATCAATGTCCTCGATCAGTTAGACCCTTACCCAAGATGGTCTCATGATGGAGTCTCATGACTCCTCTCTGCACCATGTCTCAAATGTAGTGATATATAATCACAATATTCTTGGAATTGTCATGAAATATGAGATTCTTTTCCAATTGGATCCCACTCTTGTTGTTGTAGTATATGAATTTCGTGTCCAGAACCTATTCAAATAACTCTCAAAAGAGCTTCATCGACTAAACTGCCTCACAACTAGCCATGTTAGCAGCAATTTATTCTACCTCAATCGTGCTTAAAGCTATAGACTTTTGTTTCCTACTAATCCAAGATATCATGAAAGACCCCAAACTAAAGCAACAACCTGATGTGATTTTGCCGCCAATAATATTTCCAGCCTAGTTAGCATTAGTGCGATCATGAATTCGTACATCACTGGCAGAATCTCTCAAACCAAGGTTAATCATCCCATGAAAATATCTCAATATGTGTTTGGAAACAACCCAATGTGCATGAAGGGGCTCAATAATTAATTGACTTAAAGTTTTCATTGCAAAGTATATATCTAGATGAGTGTTCACAAGGAACATATGTGCCCCAATCAACTATTGGTACTCAAAGGGGTTTACCAAGTCAGGGCTAGCAGCATCTGCACATAACATCTTGAAGTTTATCTCCATTAGTGTGGATAGGGACTTACATTTAGTCATTCCAAATCTTCCCAATAGCTTCACAACATACTTTCCTTGAGAAAGGAAAATTTGTCCAAGTCTCCGCCAAATCTCTAATCACATGAATTAATGCATCATACCCAGATCCTTGATCTCGAACTCAGAGGCCATCTCCCTCTTACACTTGTGCATCAGGGGCTCACTACCTATCAAGAATAGATCACCAACATATAAAACTAAAATCAAAGGCATACATTGCAGCACTTTGAAGTAGAGGTTCAGATTGACACTACTTCTCTTGAATCCAAGTTTCACCAGCTAACTTTCAATATGGGAATACAGGGATCGAGGAGCTTGCTCCAAACCATATAATTCTTTCTTCAACCTGAAACCATGATTCTTCTGTCCTTCACTTAAAAAACCTTAGATTTATCAACATATACTTCTTCCTGTAGTATGCCATGAAGGAATGTTGTCTTTATATCCAGTTGGTGAAGTATCCATCCTTAAATAACATCAAGGGAAACAATTCATATAATAGTGGTGTGGCGGGAAATGAGAGAAAATATATTGTCATAGTCTTCTCCCTCTTTCTAGGAGAAACCTCAGGCCACAAACCTTGCATTGTACTTCTCAATGCTTCCATCAGCTCCATGCTTGACCTTATATATCCATTTTAAAGTTATGACAGACTTTCCCTTAGGTCTTGGCACAACATTCCATACATAATTATTCATAGTTGATTCATATTATTTGGCCATGGAATCCTTCCAATCCTATTCTTTCACAACTTGCTCAAAGGTAGAGGGATCATCCTGGATCATAGTTCTCATAGCTACAATGTATCCTTGATATCTTCATGGATTCTTACTTTCTCTAAAGGTCGTTTTCATAGGAACACATCTCTTAACATCTTGTAAAGAATCACAAATCCATAATGTTCTCTTCTTGGAAGGGGGATCACTTGGAGGAGGATCCAAGGGGTCCATAAGCTCCATGGTATAATCAACTATGTCCTTCTCAGATTCTGGCACAAAAGGTCCTTCTAGTATGTCATCATCACCTTACTTCTCAACAGTTTTCCAAGGCTAGCATCTTCATCAAAAGTTATATCCCTACTAAACTCGATCTTCATTTGACTATATATGTATATTCTAAATGCTTAAGAATTTTCACAATAACCAACATATGTACCTTTCTTTCTAGTTTCTTCTATCTTGTTCCTCTTGTCCTTCGGCACATGGAAATACATGAGGAAACCAAATATCCTGAGATGTCCAATTTTGGGCTTCTTTAGGAGTGTATTTGTCTAATTCTTCTTTAGGAGTATTTTTGTCTAATTATTGATGAGGAACCCTGTTTTGTACATAGAGCATTATATTTGTAGCTGCTTCTTAACCGAGAAACTTTTGCAAATTTTGATCATGGATCATGACTCAGGAAGCTTCTATGATAGGCTAGTTCTTTCTTTCTGCACTCCATTTCACTCGGGGTTGTAAGGTACAATAGTTTTCTTCTTGATACAAAACTGCTTGAAAAATTCAATCAACTCCTTTGATGTATACTCTCCACCATTTTCGGCCCTGAAGACCTTAATCTTATTCCCTATTTAATTTTCTATAAATGCCTTGAAGTCCTTAAACATATCAAAAGCCTCATCCTTGTGCTTCAAGTAGTATATCCATGTCTTCTTGGAGAATTCATCAATGAATATTATGTAGTAGAGATTTCCACCAATAGAGTGCATAGACATGGGTCCGCATAAGGTCCCCTTGTCTTCTTTCCACTACACATTCCATACATACTCCATCATGGCTCCTTTAACATCAGGCATCCCAGAGACTAACTTCTTCAGTTTCGGCAGGGCTTGATAATGTAGATGTGATAACCTATGGTGCCATAGCTCAATTTGATGATTAGTGTCATGGACCATTTCTAGTAGACCTCAAACATACTCCATCATGACTCAATTTAACATTAGGCATTCCAGAGACTAACTTATTCAATTTCGGTAGGGCGTCATAATGTAGATGTGCTAACCTATGGTGCCATAGCTCACTTTGATGATTAGTCTCATGGACCATTACTAGTATAGGTATTCCATTAATTTTATATCCCAAGGTGAAATCATCTCTCGTGCGAGATTACATAGGCCATGCAAGGACTTTTCCTTTGATGAAAGTTACTCTCATACCCTTGCATGGAAAATTTTAGGGGCTAATGTTCACCCAGTGGGATAATTTTTCATGATTTTTCCACAAAAGAGATTTGCCAGTTTCCAATTTTATAAAAGACGATTCACCCAAATTTTAGAATATAAAATTATTTTACCTTAAAAATCTCCAACATTATATAGAGACTATGTATAAAATCATTATAAATTTTAATAATTTTACAAATATATCAATAAACATTTTATAGTTTGCATATTACATATTAGTAAGATTCGCCAATGTTTTTAAACTTCAAGAAAATTTTCCATCCTTAAAATTTTGCTTATACCCTTGTCTTCCAAAGCAAAAATAAATACCAAGTTCTTCTTTAATCCCGGAACATACATCACATCATGAAGAAGAATGGATTCACCAGAGACTAAATGAAATTTGACAAAACCAAAACCCTTCATAGGATGAGTAGAGTTATCTACAAGAAATATTGTCAAACTTGTCTCCCTCTCAACCAAGTAAGAGAGGACTTCCTTCTACCCAGAGAAATGTCCATAAGCCCCACTATCTACAAACAAACTATCACATAAATATGGAGGGGAAGATCTAGAAAGAGAAAAAATAAGAATATATTTATATTGAATAACAATTAAACTATATTCATACCTGGAATTTCTTGACCTCTTCTGAGGACGATAGCATTCTTCATAGTCATCTGGAGTATCTCTTATCCTTTAGTCATCCTTTCTTATTCTATCATCACTTCTTCTTCTATTGTTGAACTTTATATTTTTGAAATCAAAATTGTTGTTGTAGTTGGACCTTGAAGCATCTTTCTTCTTTGGGAAGTATCAGGCATAGTGGCCACGCTTGTGGAAATTGTAACATTCAATATCCTTTGATCTTCTACATGAGTCATTTGATTTAGGAGGATTCCTTTTTGAACCAAATGGTATTCCTCTTCCTTTTCTCTTCTTAGCTTGAGTAACGAATGTAGATGAATCTACTTCTTCATGCTTTTGAATTCTTCCTCTGGAAATCATCCTGGCCTCTTCTTGAGCTCATTTACCAACGAGCTCATAAAATGATAAAAGAACATTATTGTTGCTTAAAATAGTAATGAAGATTTCCCAAATAGGAGAGAGACCTTGAAGAGTCACCACCACCAACTCCCTGTCAGATATTTTTTCACCATTAGATTGCAATCAATCCCTTAGGCATGCTACTCTCATAATATAATATTGTGCAGATTCACCTTTGTTCATCTTCATTTATTTGGGTTGGATTTTCAAAGAGAGTATGTGATTCAAGTTGTTGACTTCACACACCCCAACTAGCTTGTCATAAATATCCTTAGACTTCTTCAAGCTACCAACATAAACAAGTAAATTATATCACAAACCATCAATGATAATTTTATTGGATTTGAGATCACCTTTCGTGTATTTTAATTTGACAGCAACAAAAGCATTTGACAGAGGATCAAGTGCCTTTCCTTGCACATATTCCAAAATATTGTTTTCATTTGGCATCACTTCCAACTTGATCCAAGAAGAAAAGTTAGATGAGTCACACAACTTTTCATTATCCTTGAAGTAAGAGTTGGAAGTATTGATCAAATGGGATCCTTCAATTTCATTCAAGAATGCTTGCCCATTTCTCCTGTCTCCTTGGGATTGTCTTCAACTTGGCTCTGATACCATGTTAATTTTCCACTATTCTATGTTGTTACAATCACTTTAGCCCAATTGTTTTATTTAAATAACAATATTTCAACACAATTTATTCTTCCAATTATCAAGATAAATTGTAGATAGAATAGTAAATGCAATAGGCAATAGAAGATAATCAAGAGCAATAAGAGACACAATGATTTGGTCAAAGACTAGGCAAAAACCACACAAGGGGGGAAACCCTTTCAAATTCTTATTCTTGTTATATTGTCATAAAATTTTCAACAAAGAGAGAGTACAATGTTCCAATTCACCAATCAAAATATTATCCATCAACCCAACAATATCCAAGAGATGAACCCAATGGATAGATTTGATTCAAATCAAATTTTCCAAGCCTACAATCAATGGTCAAAGACTATATTCAACTGTTAAAATATCTTAGTTCACAATTGCATGGAGCTAATGACCATGTGTTCAGTTGTAGCTCTCTATTCGTAGGGAGCACCTTATCAAGCAACTAGCTACAAACAAGAATTCCTTGTTCCAACCCTGCGGCTCTAGAGAAAATTCCCTTCTTCACATGTGTGAGCTCGAATCCTACAATTTCAACCCTGTACGAACCAATTTCGAGAACCAATCTCAAACATGTGCGAGCCAATCCAAAGAAGAGAGTGAAGAAGATGCTTAATGGTGATATCCAAATGAAGTTCATTTGAATTGTATTTATATGCTTCCAAGGGTGTCATTTTTTTCTTTAAATCCGACCTGTCCTTTTGAGCACATTTGGGTTTCCTCTTCAAAAATACATTTTTCCTTAACCAAATTATATTCTTCCAAGGGATAGGAGGGGTCTTTCTTGACGGAGAAGACTATCCAAATTATGGAATTTGTCCCTGAGCTACCAAATTAACAACATTGTATACCATTATATCATCCAAATAAACAATAACAAATGAATCTATAAAACAGTGCAATATGTCTTTCGTTGACATCCTAAATGTAGTTGGTGCATTGCATAATCCAAATGACATAACTAACCACTCATACAAACCTTGTCTAGTTTTGAAGGAAGCCTTCTAGGTATCTTCTTATTTGAATTAAACATGGTGATATCCAAACTTTAAGTCCATCTTGGTGAAGTATTTGGCTTACTATAATTGATCTATTAGATCATCTATCCTAGCCATGGGGTAGTTGTTCTTGAGCATAATTATATTTTTGACACCCCGTAATCAATACGCATCTTCAAAGTCTCTTTCTTCTATTCATAGCATGGTGTTGGCATTGATGTCAACCATGGAGCTAGTTGTGTTGGAATTAATGTCAACATGCTTGATGGCATTGTGATGATGATCATACTTGATGATGTGTTCCTAAGGTATGTAGAGGACCTGAAGGTGTTTGGAAATATGTTGAATATATTGGAAGAAGTTCTAGGTAGACGTTCTTGAGTTTTCTATATGTTAGAATAGTTCCACAGTCTCCCTCTAGTCATAAAGCAACACTAATTTATTATTTCACTCTTGCCTTGTTTTGCTTGCGAATTTTGCTACATTCTACCAGTTTAGTGCTAGCGACACTTTCCTACAGTTGCTAAAAGAAAACCTTAGGCTTAATCCAAATAAATTTCACATGGTAAAGCACTATGATGGTTAATTTGACTTGGTCCTTCAACATATGGTTGATTTGGTCCTTTGTATAAGAATTGGTTGATTGGAATGCATTGATTAAGTGGATTATGGAGTTAGTGGAATGTTGATCTAGTCATGCAAATACTCTTTCGATTTTGTCGAAGGGAAATGTGTTGCCATTAATGGTATTGACTTGGTCAACTTAGATCACTTGATGATAAGATTAAATAATCATGTTTGTGGATTGTTGAGAGGGTCGATTGAGTGTGAGTGTGCATTTCCCTGTGTGATAAATTGTAAACATTAGAGATAATTTGTCAATGTATAAAGGTTGTTTGAGTGTGAATTATAGAATAATGTATGCAGAGATCAAATTACTAGAGATAGTGCATTGACATGTTGTGCACAAATGGTCTAACAAAGATAGAGTGATGGGGCGTTTTGAATAGTGGTGATGAAGGTGGAACATATCTAGAAGAAAAATTTTTGGCTTTCCTTATTAATGCAACAGGGGAGTAGTTAGTGTAAACAAATGATCATTTCTTAGTGGTGGATTTGGTCATGGAATTAATTAATTGATTGGTTCAATATATTCGTCGAGCTCTCAATTTTTATATACTCCTTCCTGTAAATCATTGTTGAGTTTAGGTAGATTTATATTGGGCGGTTTTGCACTAGATAGTGCGAGAGATGTTCTGTATCATCAATGCATAGTTGCGTTTTCATGAGTTTGGAGGGATGTGCTATTTGTGACTAGTGTGATGGGATCGATGAGCAATTGTGGCATATCATTAATATATTGTGCATTGATGTTTAGCATAGGCTCAAATGACAGATACAAGACTATTGTGTGCACAATAGAATTAGAGCTGTAATGTGTATTAGACATAGTGTGATCAAGCAAATGATGAAGTGTATAGTTCAATATGTTGAATAAATAGAGTTTTCACGTATAGATACTATGTATCCTGTGTGATTGATGTAACAATGTTGGGGGTTGAAGAGTGCATCTAGAGAAAGGTTGAATATGTTTTGGTTCTTTTCGGGAGATACCTAGCATTATGTCCATCTACCAAAATTCTATCATGTACTCCTATACACTCTACCACTATATTTTCCTGAAGTAATGCCACCAGATCCACCAATCATCTACTTGATAAGGTTAAATTGTGAATTTATGAGGGTTTTGAAACCCTCCCACTTAGTCACTAGAGGATCTCCCTCAAACATCAAGGTCTCAGTGTGGCTTTCCCACTAGATTAGGGCATCATCCTCTAATTTCAATAAAGAAAACTAAATCTTCGAGTCTTCATATATATGATGAACATTAAAATAAACGTCTAATTGTTGCAAAGAGTGATTTAAATTCATAGCATAAATCTCACCTTGATACATATTTATTTCAACCTTCACTTCCATATTGAATAGGGATTATGAATGATTCATGACACTAAAACTGAATTGATCCTTTTTAGGTTCTTTCATAGTTTCCTCTCTAGTTATTCTTGGTCAATCGATTTCCCCTCTGATCCAACCTCCATGTTAGACCCTCTATATTCTCTTAATATCCCAAGTGTATTGGTTAGGCCCACCATGAGGAGGCTCACATTATGGTTTATATTTATGACTGACAGATTCTTTGACTATGGTCAATGTTTTGTCAATTTTGGCTTAGATAATTTGGATTCCTTAAAACTCCCCACAATATACCCAAATAATCCTAATTTTATAAAAATATGATCCATAAACTTCCTTGGATATTCCACTACATAATTCGCCACAACAAATCTAATAAAGTATTTAATCTACATTATAAGGGTTTATTTCTTCCTATATTTTTGGATATGTTAATTATTATTTATTATGCATGCATGAAAATTATACCTATGCAAAAAAGTAGAGAACAAAAAAATAAAATTCCCAAACCACAAATTAACACAGGATATAACTTGGGAAACCCTTTTGGGAGAAAAACTAGCTAGAAGGTGAGGTTTCTCTTCTCTCTTTCTCTAAATGGAAAACATATGTGTAAGTATAAAGAAGTGAGGCATGTGGCCCGTGGGATGCTAAAATCCATAAATCTTATATGCTTTATCTCTCCCTATCACCTCTTGGATAGTCTCCTCATATATGGAACAAAATGCACTTGAATAGAATGAACCCCCTTTTACTTCTAGTGGCTCGGTTATAACGCAACCCCATAGCCTATTAGTGGTTAACTCTGACTCCTTCAACTCTTAACTAGTGTTACAATATGGATTCTTCTAAAGCCTTATTCATAATGATCATGTGGATAGCCCCTTTTTCAAAAATAAAGGGGGATAATGTGACAACCTCTTGAATCATGGTGGTCAAAAGAGGAAGGTCAACTTCTGGGTGGCATAACTTTTTCATATGGACTTTGATTGAGGAAATTATTGCATTGTTGGAAAGGTATTTGTATGAATAATAGAAATAAAAGGTAAATTGATTAATTATCAAAGTTTTACCCAAAAAAATATTCTTTTTATGCCTCAAACTACTTCTGGAAAGTTTCAAACCTTAATTCACCAAGTGGGACCTACCAATAAAAATGGTCATGTGAGATTATTCCTCTATTTTTTCTAATCTTAAAGCATAAATATGGATGAAAACAAATATAGTGGTACAATAGGGATTATTTGTGATTCTTATATACACATTACAAAGAAAATAAGAGTGAGTTGGAGAATAAATCTTAAAAGTGCATTTGTATTGGTTATAAATATTATTTAAAAGGTTATAAGCTTTGGAATGAAAACACTACAAATGTTGCTTAAATCCAAGACGTTGTCTTTAGATAGGTCAAGGATGTTGTCAAATAGCAAGTACCACTAAGGGAAGAGGCACTAGAGGTAGTGGAGTTCTCATATCAGGATGATAAATCAAACCCAAGGGAGGAACATGATTCAGAAGAAGAAGAACCACATACTGTGGTATTGAAGATATTAGTTTGGGAAACAAGGGAACTAGAAACTTGTTCTTTTAAATGTAAGAACCATGTAGATATCATATAATTCAATTCATCTACTAGGAAATTTGATGGCATCATGTATGGGCCCCTTTTATCGATGAAGTTCTACAATTTCTATCCACCACCCGTAATTAGACCATAGTCTTCTATAACCCCAAACATGATATTTATATTTTCACTTATCCTTTTGATAATGATCAAACATATCTATGAATTCCATGTAGTAGATAGAACATGAAACACATAATAATCCATTATCAATATCCTTAAGGGTAACTTGGTTATTAGTGCAAAATTGAATGAAACAACAAGTTGATCAACATAGATATAAACAATCTATTTTCAAAGGAGATCAAATGTTTTTTTACTTGTTACCTTATAAATAGACATCACTCAAAGATAATGTTCCTCATAAGCTAGCTTTCAAGTTGTATTCCCCTTATCAAATCATATGATGCATTGGATAGGTCACTTAGAAGCTGGCTCTTTTAAGAAGGTTGTGGGTTAAAATTGTAAGTATAGACCAACCTACAAAATCTTGGTGAAGGCGGATTCATTTGGCTCTAGCTACAAGTAGTATTAGAAAATATTAGAGTGTTAGTTGTGCTAACACATTACCGATATAGTATTGATCTAGTGTAAAAATTTGCAACCAAAAGATGCCACATGGGAACTAATAGTGATTCAATAGCAATTTCCCCACTTTTATCCTTGAAGACAATATTTATTTTTAATGGGGTGGTCATGTCAGGGTCCTATGCTAACCCTCTTATGTTGGATACTTTATTTATGTATGATGCCACCTTACTTGAATAAAACCCACTAAATAGTTAGTTATTAATCACTCATTACAATAACTCAAATCTATAGAATATGACTAATATTGATTTATTTATTTACTCTAGTTAACACATCATCATAGTTGATATAATAGTTTTTTTATATACAAATAATGTGATTTCCTAGAACCGCGACACTGCTACCTGTTTCGCCTGGCCCGGCTCTCCAGGCCACCTGTCATTTTCAACATGGCATCCGCTTCGGTCGGTGATATTATGGAGACAGAAGAGGAGGTTGATTATTCAGCGGACCCTCTTCACTCACAGGTTATTTTCGACCGACCATCTTTCCTTCCGCCAGCCTCTGGTCATCCGTCGCTCCCCTCCTCACATCCCTCCCCGGCGATCACTTTCCCGGTTACCTCCCCCTCTCTAGTGCCCGAGGGCTCCTGGCATACTGCTCCTCCTGGTCCCGATCTTCCCCCGCTGTCCCCCGGAACCCTACATTTCCTGTCCTCCGTTATTCCCCCGTCGCCATCTTTTGATTCTCACCCTCCGTCCTCCTCCTTCCTCGCTTCCGCTCCGTCCGATCCGCCTCTCTCGTCGGGGGCTGGGCCTTCTGTCTTCCGTCACTCCCCCTCTGGATGCTTTGAGACCCCCGCAGTGAGGGTTTGTTCATCGAAGACGCCCCCCCTGGAAAGCTCTCCGGACCCCCTAGCAGATCATCCTTCTGCTCCTCGCACGGGTAATAAGAGAAATAAGTGCGTAAAAGCTTCGTCCAGGGAATTATCCATCCGGTTTGGAGAGACTACTACAATTGGGGAAGCAGCAAAAATGGCAAATACCATTCTTGTTGGGCATGTCCGAGGGCGCGCATACTCAGCTACACGGCTTACCCGCTGGGTAAAGGAGATTTGGGATGGTGTTCTTAAAGAACTCCCTGAAGTGCAGGTCCTTCCCCGAGGATGGTTCGCCCTGCACTTTGCCAAGGAAAATTATACTGATTTGGTGCTGGCCAGATATTGGCACATCGAGATGGCGCCGGTGTTGCTGAAAAGGTGGAGCCCCCTCTTCGACCCTGAACGTGAGCAGTTAGGGGCAGGGCCACTTTGGGTGTGGCTCCCTGGACTCCCTCTCCAGTATTGGAATGAAGAGGTTTTCATTCGCATTGGGAATGCGTTGGGTACATACCTGGATCACGACAGAACTTTTGTTGAATCCAGGAACAGAACACTGGCTCGTATATTAGTTCACCTGGATACTCGTGATGGACTTGAGGAGAAGATCACGCTTCACTGGGGCAGATATACTCGGATTCAAATTCTTGACTACGAAGGAGTGCCTTTCCGTTGCCGTCGCTGTCACAGGGTTGGCCACATCTTTAAGGATTGCCCTCTCAATAAAAAACAAGAGGAGACCCCTGTGGCTTCCACCATCCCGTCGAGGCCTGCATCTCCACCAGCACAATGCACTCCGGTCACAGTCGTACCCTCCAGCTCTCCCTTGCAGGCTCCTGGATCGGAACATGCAATCGCATCACCTCCGGTCACAAGAGCTCGGGCGGCAGCAGCAGCTACATCCGCTTCGGGTACATCTCTTCTCCCTTCTTTGTCTATTTTCTCATCTGGTGCATCCTCACTCGCTCCATCACTGTCTGTGGCTCACTGCACTCTTCCCTCCTCCCCGGTTATTGCCCCCTCTATTCCATCCACTCATCTGGACACATCGCCTCTCTCCTCCCCTTCATCATCCGGGGGTGCATATCATAATTACAATCTCCGCCCTCGCCCTCCCGCAATTGGCACCCATTTGAAGATAGCTAGGCTGGGTACCACATCACCCAACCTGATCACATTATCTACTCGTGGTAGGAAATCTCACCTTACAAAGGCTATCAGGAAGGCCGGTGCTGAGGTTGCCTCTGGGCGACAATCCACCATTTTCGGGGTTCTTAGAGCTATAAACGCCCCTGGCAACCTTCCCCCATGAAATGGCTATCCTTCAATTGTAGAGGCTTAGCTAGTGCCTCCAAGAAACTAGCCCTAAAGAGGATGATGGATACACTACCTATTGACATTATCCTCCTCCAGGAAACCCTCGGTCCTGCTAACTCCATTTCGGCTGCCCTATCCTCCATTTCCCCGGGTTGGCGCTTCACGGCATTGGAATCATCGGGTCGATCCGGGGGCCTTGCGATTGGATACAACCCTGCAACTATCAAGGCACTCGGGACATGGGGGGGACCCGGGTTTCTGGGTCTCAATCTTTTCTCTACAGACCTGGGTATCAAGCTCAGGGTAATTAACATATATGGTCTGTGCCATCAAAGGGAAGCCTTTTGGAATCGTCTCCTGAGCTTACACATTCTCTCGGCTGAAAATATTATCATTGGAGGGGATCTCAACTTTTCCCTGGGTTATAGTGAATCCTGGGGCTCATTTGCGCAGATTGACCCGATCACTAGTTTCATGACTGATCTTCTGGAGCGCCATGATTTGATTGATGTCCCCATGATCAAATCCCTTCCTACCTGGAGGAACAGGCGCATTGGGGAAGCTGCACTGGCTCGTAGATTGGACAGATTCATAATGAAGGGCACGATGTTTCGACAGCTTCACTTATATAAGAAATGGGTGGGATCAAGAGGAATCTCGGATCATTATCCTATCTATCTGGAGCTATCGGGGCCTAACAAGAAGCCAAAAGCTCCCTTCAAATTTAATCACGGATGGTTACAGGACCCCTCCTACATCAGGCTGGTCAAGGATTACTGGACACAAAATCCTATTGATAGAGTGGACTCACTGGCAAAGGGGTTCTGCATGAACCTATCACAGCTAAAACATCTGTCAATAGAATGGGCCAGAGAAAAGAACAAACAGGATAATTCTGCGCTCATACATATTGAATCTAAAATATCCTCCCTTACTGATGATAGAGGATTGGGTTTCAACTCTGCTGCTGACAAAGTACATCTAGTAGAGCTCGAAGTACAGAAACAAAAAATCCTAAGGGAGAGAGAAGAATCCATCCGTCTTCGGAGTAGAGCTACATGGCTAAAAGCTGGCGATGAAAACACTCGTTTTTTTCATAACTATGCAAAGGGTCGGAAGGTACACAACACTATATGGAGTTTCCCTACTCCTGAAGGAGATGCTGCAGACACTTTCCCCAAGCTCTCTCAGTTGGGGTCCTCACACTTTAGGAATCTATACAAGCAACCACAGGCCTCTTCCATTGCTGAGATCATCAATATTGCGGGTCATTTTCCTAGATTCGTTAATGAGGAAGAGGCAGAAAATCTCTTTGATCCGGTCTCTCCTGAAGAGCTAGAGAGCACCATCAAATGGTTCAAGAAGGACCGGAGTCCAGGGCCGGATGGTTGGTCCATAGAATTCTACATAGCTTTCTATGAGCTTATTAGCCATGATTTACTGAGGGTGATTGAGGAATGTCAGGAGACCGGATCCATGTACAATGCCATCAATTCCACCTTCATCGCCTTGATTCCCAAATCTGATTCTCCTTCCTCCTTTGATGACTACCGTCCCATCTCTCTCTGTAACATGCTATATAAGATCATATCAAAAATCATTGCTAATCGCATCTGCCCTATCCTATCACGCCATATCGCTCCTCATCAATTTGCATTCTTGGAACATCGACAGATTCATGAAGTTGTCAGTGCTGCTCAGGAAGCTCTTCATTCCATATGGACCAAGCACCAGAAGGCCATCATCCTCAAAATTGACTTAGCCAAAGCTTTTGACCGAGTCAGTTGGCTCTATCTCAAAATGATCCTTATACATCTCGGGTTCCCCCAAAACTTCATCACCTGGATTATGGCCTGTATCACCACCCCAACCTTCAGTGTCTTGATAAATGGCTCTGCATCCCAATTCTTTCACTCCGAGTGCGGACTGAGACAGGGATGTCCGCTTTCACCCCTCCTCTTTTTGATCGTCATGGATGCCATGAGTCGGCTTATCGAATCTGCTAAAAGAAATGGGGAACTTAGTGGACTCCGGATCACTGATGAATGCTACCTTACCCACCTTCTCTTTGTGGATGATGTTATGATCTTTCTGGATGGCAGCATACGTGACTCTCAGACATTCTCAAACATTATCAATCTTTTCTCAACCGCTACTGGTATGCTGGCAAATCACTCCAAATCATCTATCATTTTATCCAGAACCTCCATCCAGGAATCTCAACTGGCTCAACAGTTTTTTCCTTATACCATCCTTCCATTAGACCATGGTCTAAAATATTTGGGATTTAGAATCAAGCCCGTCAGCTCAAAGGTCAACGACTGGATCTGGCTGGTGGCCAAATTGGAAAAGCGACTTAACATCTGGAGCCATCGATACCTCTCCAGAGCTGGCAGGCTCGTCCTGGTAAAGGCTGTACTAGAGGCTACTCCGGTGTTTTGGATGGCGTTAGCCTGGATCTCGAGAAGCATTTTGGCGAGGCTACAACAAATTTGCAACAGGTACCTATGGAATGGGAATCAGGAGAAACATATTTTTTCTTGGGTTGGTTGGAAGAAGATCGCCACTCCCAAAAAATGGGGAGGATGGGGGCTAAAAGATCTCCCTACTTTTGCCCAAACTCTCGCAGCTAAAATGGGGTGGACTCTTCTCACGGGTAACAATCTATGGACCAACATCTCATACAACAAATACATTTGGCCGCAAAATATCTTAGATTGGGTTCGTCTCCCCACATGGCAAAAAGCAGGCATATCCACTGTTTGAAAAGCTCTTCTAAACTCTCTGCCTCTCATCAGGGACAATCTGGTTTGGAGGATCAATGACGGAACATTAGCTCGCATTGGCATGGACCCCTGGTCTGGTTGTGGGGGTAGACATATATTACTTGATGCCCTCATACAGCATCTCCACTCACAGGAGATCAGAGTGCTGGCATACATTGCTGATCCACAAAACTCTTCCATTCTTGAACAACGCTGGAAATCTGCGAATCAAATCAATCTTCCTCTTGTTTGGCATCAGGTATGGCTGGAATATATCAATGCCTTAGCAGAATCACATATAAGGATCAAACAGGGACAGGATGAACTCATTTGGTACCACACTGGAAATGGTGCATACACTCCAAAGTCGGGTTACCTCACACTGATATCGCATAAAGTCCCGGACACGATATCCTTTTGGTGGCATTCTGTTTGGAAGCTCACTGCTCCCCCCCGGCAGAAACTATTTTTTTGGTGCATACTTAAAGGAGTTGTCCCCACGGGGGAATATCTTATGCGCCGAGCTGTGTACGGACCGACCTGGTGCACCTTCTGCAAACAATCATCTGAATCCTGCAGACTTATGTTCTTAAACTGCCCTTCTATATCTGCAATTTGGCAAGCCATATCAAATGCTATCTAGCACACAAGCAAATGGGAAGGTGAAGATATTATTTGTTCATGGGAATCTTGGTTTCAAAACCATAAAAATTCAAAACTTCAAAGCTTGCCTATTATCACATGCTGGTACATATGGTTAGCCAGAAATCACTCGATCTTTGATGACAAACCAGCAAACTGGTCGCACATCATTTCTCTCATTATTGCTGCATATAACGCGCTGCCTGATCCGCCACAACCCAGGAACAGAAGCCCGCGTGACCCTCCACAAATTGACCATGGTACTCCATGGGCTTTCTTTGACGGCTCAGCCCAACAGCAGGGTTGTGGGGGTGGTTTTATATTATTCATAAATGACCATCATTTCTACAAAGCAAAACTGGGGCTAGGATTAGGAACAAATAATTTTGCTGAGATTATTTCTCTTCGTCATCTCTTGCATTTTGCATTGGGGCACAACTGCATGCATATTCATATATATGGTGACTCCAATATTATCATTGATTGGTTCAACAATAATACAGAATGCCACACACACACTTTCAGAAACATTTTGGATGATATTCATATACTGAAGGCTCAATTTATTGACATTACTTGTCATCACATCTACAGGGAACACAATAGCAGTGCCGACCAACTTTCCAAGGAGGCTACGGAACTTCCCAGAGGCGAGTGGCTGATCCAGGAACAGCGAGGCACAGATTTTTTCCAGTACTATCATCGACCATATATAGACACGCACTACTATATGGCGGGTAGCCCATGAGATATAGATCTTTTTGATACTTATTTTGAACTCCTGTACATAGCTGAAACAGACTTTATATGATGCCCTGCATGGCTCTATGTTTTATATACATATATTTAACAGATAGATAAAGGAACATCCTGCGTGATGATTCTTTTTTGCTCTTTTTTTGATCAGACATAACAGCATCACAGCTTTCCACATACAGTGGAAGAATATACAGCATATGCAAATGCATCTACAACATGTAATTTTTCAATTTTATAATGAAAGATTACGATTTTTCCAGGGGAAAAAAAATGTGATTTCCTATAGCCACTATTTGATAAAAACAAGATTCTTTGGACTTCAATAAACCCCATCTATGACTCTACTCGTAAGAGTAAGGGGTATGTACTAGAGTTTATAATCAATGTAAATAAATAATTAAAAGAGAAATAAGAAAACCATGTATATGGTATTTAGAAATTAAAATACTTTATAGCAATGTAGAAAAAATACCCATGACACCTTTTAGGAGCATTATGTATTTTCAATGTAAATACACACATACACAAGGTTATACATAACATCTTGCTCAACATTTACTACAAATAGAATAAATATTGCTTGAAATTATGCATATTGAATATGATAGCCAACTATGATCATGGAGAATGCTACTTATTTAACATGATCTAATACAAGTTTGTTACTAACTTTCCTATAAAAAGTTCCAATTGGTAAATGTTGCAAAGTATGCATATACATGTGGTGGATTTAAGGAATAAAATTTTGAAAAGCACACATGACTGGTAACTCTATAATAAGAAAACATTTTCTTATATGCCTTGAGTCAATTTTTCTTAACAATATGTACGTTTAAAGAAATTCATAACAAATCAAAACAAAAAATGAAACCTCTACTATACACCCTCATTGATTAATAAATCAAATATAGTAGGTACTAGAAACATGAAATATAAATTTGCAGTTTGAGGCTAGGAGTAGAGCATTATTTCCCAGCCTCATAAAAGTTCAAGCATTCAAGGAAAATATTTGAGTATGCATAGTGTCTCAAAATATAGAACTACAAAACTAGTTTGTTTTACTCACAAAATTTTACTCAAGTATTGTAGACAATGAAGTATATAAATTGATATGTTTCGGTGCATGCACTGATAGACTTCTAAAACCAAATTCCCAATGAAATCGAACATTTACTTGTTTTCTTAGACAAAGAGTTAATGAATCATATTTTAAAATAGATTATTGAAATACAACTCACATAAAAGATCCTAAATTTGGAATTTGGAATTACTCCACAAATGCCAATAATTCTCCCTTGAACTCGTGCATGGCATGCCATATCAAGAATAGATTTCCCTTTTTTCTCACAAAGGTGGGAAATACCTCAATCACTTTTATCAATGATCTCTAATCTCACAAGTTGTTATTTAAACTTCTTTCACCATGATTCAATATGAGCATGATTGGCCACAAAATGGATGAGATAGCCATAGTGCGAGGGTGACAAACTTCAACCAGATAAGCCATGTCAAAAGAGGCAGGTTCTGGGAAGGGAAAAACCGTGATCTCAGACCCCTCCTATTGGAATCACGAGGGAGATATATATATATATATATATATATATATATATATATATATATATATATATATATATTAATCAAATGTTACTAGGAGTGCATGGAGACCCCCCTCTAGAGATAGGCATGTCACATAATGGGTAAGGTGGTTAGCCAGGGCCCACAGCTCAAGTGTCAACAATGCTAAGGTGGCCAATGAGGTGAAGGCCACATTAGCCATGGGGTAGATGATGTGGATAGATATACCAACAATTTGAGGATAGTGAGAAATTTGAGGGTGCACCAACACCAAATTTTTAAAAATGAAATAAAGGTTGAGAACAACTGAGGATTGGGAGGAAAAGAGGCCAAAATTAGCAAGGCCATATCTTTGCACCCAGAAGTTGGAATTTGACCCATAACTAGTGAAAATTAAATATAATTTCGCATAGAATACAATTATAAATCCAAAAATTTGGGTCGAAGTCCAAAATCCCACAAAAATTGCAAAGAAAGATATAGGGGTTTTAAAGAGGTAAAAATGACCTAACAAGTTCTAGTATTATGAAGGGCATAAATTTTAGCCCAAGTATCAGAATTGCGCAAATAAATAGTCAATAGAAAGTTGTTGAAAACGAGAAAACTATGAATATGTATAATTTGGAATTCGGTAAGAATTTTGGAAGAAAATATCATAGGAAATTGCAAATGATGAAAAGGGTAAAATGGTGATTTAACAGGCTGAGTTTGTTAAGGCATAAATTTTAGTCTCAATATCAGAATTGGATAAATGAATGGTTAATAGAAAGCTATTGAATAGTAGTACACATAAGTAAATGTGGAACTTGAATCTATGTAGTCCATTTGAATAAAATCTTGTGGGAATTTATAGGAGTACAACATGGCCATGATGAATTTTAACAACACTATGATCATTGAAGCATGGGCTTGAGTTAATGGTGAACTGACAATGATTAATCTAAAATTCCTTGATTGAGGTTGCAATAAGGAATTTGATCATTCTGATTTCTTACACTACCACAATGGACATCCATGTTCAAGAAAAAGTGACAATGGTTTGTATAGGTAAGGGATTGGATAAAATGGTAGCTAGTATAACATGCCAATGGATGCAAAAACTGGTGTAATGGAAGCATCAACACAGGGTACACATGGATGATAAGATATATATTAGTGATGAGAAAGAGCATAAAATAGGGTAGCCATAGTGTGGATTTCATGATATGTAGGAAATTGAGTAGGAGAATCTCTTTGATCTTCCTCTTTTTATTTTGTCATAAGATATTAAATGCAATGTATAAGTTTATGTGTCGTATATACACATATGTACATGATGTATGAGCATGTGCTTGAGGATTGTATGTTTCTTTCCAGCAATATGATATAGTATCTATACAATAACTTATATGACAAGTTAATCATGGTTGTTGTGTTGTTGATGATGCAGTTGTTCGGGACAACAACCCTATGAAAGAAAAATTGTTAGGTGCCTATACTACTAGTGTAACCCCTTATTGTTATTAGTACAACCCCCTTATTATATTTTTGTGCCCATGTAGTCCCCATATTGTCATTATTGTGCCCCATAGAAGTCCACTATTGTTATTATTGTGCCCTTACATTATTATTGTTAGGTCGGCTCTGATTATATTATGACCCCTTAGACTCCTATATATAGAAAGGATGTCTTTTCATTTGTACCATCTAAGAATTGTTCATTTGTGTAATGTAAAGGAGGTTTCCCCCTCGAAGAGGCTGAATTCTAACGTGTTTATCTCTCTTTTCTATCTTTTTGTGAGCTGGTTTCATAACATTTGGTATGAGAGCTTTGGATTCTAGGGTTTCGTTCCTCCAAATAGGTCATCGTGGAATTTTCGCTATAACTTTTTTGCTACAAAGTTTCAGAAGCTAAAAAAAACACATTTTAGAAAAAATCATTATGAACCTCGGGTTCAAATTTCAGATATTGTATCACCATAGTTTTGAAGATATGATCTGAGGAAGTTAGGGTTTTTGAAAGCTCCATAATTTCATCTCAAAAAGGTCATCGTGGAATTTTCGCTATAATATCTTTTCTACGAAGGCTCAGACTCTAAAATTAAAACCCATTTGAACTGAAATTGTGGTGAAGCTCGGGTCCGAATTTCAGATCTTGTCCCGCTATATTTTCGGATATATAATCTAAGGAAGTTAGGGCTTTTGTAGACTCCCGAATTACATTCTAAAAAGTTGACCTTGGGAAAATCGTCATAACTTTCTCTCTGAGCATCATATTGAAATTTCTTAAGAGGTTACAAAACGAGGATGGACTGTAGTTTGTTATGTATATTTTTAACATGCTAAGGTTGAAACATTGACACGTACCACTTCGTACAAGTGCGCTCTATTAAACCAGTCTATAATCAGGTCATCGTGGGAGATTTGACATAACTCTTCCTTGAAGAATCCAATCTTGATCAGACTTATGGGGTTAAAAAGAGAATACAGAGGGCTACTACAGGACACAATTTCAGAACTTGGAGATCTGAAATTACAGAGTTACAGTCATTTCAACATCGAGCTCCTAAAATCAAGAAAAGGCGATATGAGGAAGTTTGATGGCAAGGATTTGGTAAATTGGATAGTATAGATGGAGAAGTATTTTGATCTACATGAGGTGAAACTATTACAAAAGATACGTATTGCATCTTCATATTTAGAACCGGATCAATTTTTATGGTATAAAGGGCTTTGTTCTCGTAAACCAGTTGTTACGTGGTCAATTTTCACAGAGGAATTGATAGCACATTATGAGGATACAAAGAGAAACACCTTCTTTAGCCAATTGATAAATCTAAAAAAAAAGTGGTCAATGGCAGAGCACATTGAGGACTTTCAAAAATTGAATATAAGGGACAATGATATTCCAGAGAAATAGAGGATTGATGTCTCCATAGGGACTTTCAAGGATAACATTCAACATAAAGTTCGTCTTTGGGAACTTGATTCATTGGAGAAGGCATTCAGGTTGGAAAGAAAAGTGGAAAGCAAAATTATGGCAACAAGGATGTATACCCCTCACAACTATAAAGATGGAAGTGTTGTTTCCCTTAGTCTTCCACAACCTACAATTTTTACACCACAACAATTGGAAGAAAAAAGAGAAAAAGGGCTTTGTTACAATTGTGATAACAAATATATGAAAGGTTGTAAGTGTGTTGAGAAGAAATTATTTTACATTTATTGTGAAGAGGAGGAAGAAAATGATCAAGAAACGTCAAAAGAAGAGGATATACACCAGGAACCAACCCCAGAGAAAGAAGAAATGATTCCGACCATATCTTGTAAAGCATTGGCAAGAATTACCACTCCTCAAACTCTCAAGATAGAAGGACATATTAAGAAGAAAAAGGTTCAAGAAGTGAAAGATCACATTGAGCATCAAGAAATTAATTTGAATATATCTTGTAATGCATTGGCCGGAATTACCACTACTCAAACTATCAAGATAGAAGGACATATCAAGAAGAAAAAGGTAATAGTGTTGATTGATTTGGGCAGTACCCATTTTTTTATTCATTGTAAGATAGCCAAGGAATTGAATTGCTTCCTATATCCAACACCAGAGTGTCAAGTGATGGTTGCAACTGGAGGAACCATAAATTGCTCTGGAAAGTTCCATAATATCAAGCTATCCATAGGAGAATATGTATTGAATAGCCCAATGCTTTCTATTCCAATGGGTGGTGTTGATGTTGTACTAGGAGTCCAATGGCTACAATCCTTGGGTACAATAGATTTTAATCTTCAAGAACCTTTCATGAAATTTTGTGCGGAATGAAAGGAAGTTAAATTAAGGGTTATTGCAGGGAAATCAGGAAAGATAATCAGCTCTAACAGTATGACAAAGCTTATAAAGAAGGAACAACGAGGTGTAATTTCACAATTATGTTCGCTAGAGATTCCCACATCGAAATCATATATTTCTCCAGATCTCCAAAAAGTCTTAGACAATCATTAGAAGGTATTTGAGACTCCCAAAGGCCTCCCACCTATTCGTGATCATGATCATGCTATTCATTTGATTCCAGGAAGTGTTCCTCCAAACATCAAGCCGTACAGATATCCCTATGCCCAAAAGAGTGAAATTGAATGTATGGTTGTAGAAATGCTAGAGGCTGGTCTAATTCAACCTAGTCAAAGTTATTTCTCTACTCCAATAGTATTGGTGCACAAGAAGAATGGATCATGGCACATGTGTCCAGATTATAGGGAGCTCAACAAGCTCACTATTAAAGATAAATTTCCCATTCCTGTCATTAATGAATTATTGGATGAATTCCATGGATCAATTTACTTCACCAAGTTGGATCTTCATTCAGGATATCATCGAATCAGAATTAAGACTGAAGACATTTTGAAAACAACATTTAGAACTCATGAGGGTCATTATGAATTTTTGGTCATGACTTTTGGCCTTACCAATGCACCTTCTCCATTTCAAGGCTTGATGAATTCCATTTTCAAACCCTTCCTTAGAAAAATTGTGTTAGTATTTTTTGATGATATACTAATCTACAACAAGTCTTGGAAGGATCATGTTCAACATGTTGACAAGGTGCTCAAACTATTGGAGGAGAAACAAGTATATGCAAAAATCTCCAAATGTTTCTTTGGAGTACAAGATGTGGAATCTCTAGGTCATATTGTATCTCATGAAGGTGTTAAGGTAGACCTTAGAAAAATTAAAGCCATTAAGGAATGGAAAATCCCCACATCCATAAAGCATCTACGAGGATTTCTCGGCGTGATAGGGTATTATCGCAAGTTTGTTAATAATTATGGGAGAATAGCAGCACCTCTAACAATATTATTGAAGAAAGATGCATTTTCATGGACTCCAGAAGCAACAAAGGCCTTCGAACATCTTAAAGAGGTAATGTGCCAAGCACCGGTCTTAGCTACACCGGACTTCACAAAAACCTTTATTATGGAATGTGATGCTTCAAGAAATGGAATTGGTGTTGTTTTAAGGCAAGATGAAAGACCCATTGCTTTCGAAATCCGTCCAATCAAAGGAAAGTATTTACACAAAGCTATTTATGAGAAGGAAATGTTGGCAATACTACATGCACTTAAGAAATGGTGACCCTACCTAATGGGAAGATACTTCAAGGTAAAAATGGATCATGATAGTCTTAAATACTTTTTAGAACAAAGATTATTCTCTGAAGAACAACAAAATGGGTCACAAAGATGTTGGGTTATGACTTTGAAATCATCTACAAAAAGGGGAAGCAAAATGTTGTGGTAGATGCACTCTCAAGAAAGGATGAGGATGTGGAAGAATTGTTGTGTTCCATTTCTATTATCCAACCAGATTGGATAAACAAAGCAAGGGATGAATGGAAGAATGATGAAGAAGTGTGGGCACTCATTCAAAAGTTGCAGAAGATCCCAGTTGAAACAATATTGCCAGAATTTGACAAGGAAGGAAAATCATATTGGAACCTGGAGCAGTCATAGAAACAAGAACCCGACAGCTATGAAATCGATCAATTTCATAGTATCTCACCAAGTGCAAGAACTTACCTACTGAAGATTCCACATGGGAGGACAAGAATTTTATATAGAAGCATCAAGAGCTACTCAAGCGTTGAGGACAACACTTTTTGAAGGAGAGGGGCATGTTAGGCCCCTATACTACTAGTGTAACCCCTTATTGCTATTAGTAAAACCCCCTTATTATATTGTTGTACCCATGTAGTCCCCATATTGTTATTATTATGCCCCATAGAAGCCCACTATTGTTATTTTTGTGCCCTTACATTATTATTGTTGGGTTGAATCTGATTATATTATGACCCCTTAGATTCCTATATATAGAAAGGACATCTTGTCATTTGTACCATCTAAGAATTGTTCATTTGTATAATGTAAAGGAGGTTTCCCCCTCGAAGAGGTTGAATTCTAAGGCATTTATCTCTCTTTTCTATCTTTTTGTGAGTTGGTTTCATAACAAAAATCCTTATATGAATTCATTCTTCTTTCACATGAGGGCCTTGGCAAGATGGATCTCCTGAGGGACTACTAATCAATGAAGGGGATGCTTGAGCCTAGAAGGGAGACTATAAAAAGAAAGAGATGATTTGGATCTCCTATATGCTGAAGGGTAAAGTGGATTACTTAAAGGCTTGAAGGGTACCTAGAGACCCCACAAAGGTAGCAAGAACTCCTAGAACCATGAACATTGGAACATCCATGTCTGGTAATAAGCTACCCTAGAGGTGATTGCCCAAAAACCGAGGGAATGTTAGAGGCAGTGAAGGAGTGCACCATTTGGGCACAAGATGATGGAAGACGTGAGTCCATAGGCAGAAGACTAGTAGGGTTTGGTATCTTGGTCATTGAAGGGTACTGAGTATGTACCCAATAATAGGCGAATAGATGCCCATGAAGATGACATCATATCTAATCCTACATATAAGTATCAATTTAGTTTTCATATATTATTCTTTTGTGTTATGAATATATGAATTATAAATTGACATTATTAGGAATTGAATACTTGCGGATAGACTATTAGCCTCATGGTTGTGCTTAAAGAAATTATAATTAGTTATCACAAATTCAAGATTTGATTTGGTAAATATACCAGTAAAAATGTGGTTTGGTGCTCCAAGGTGAAAGGTAACGACCATGGAAATGAATGTAGTTGTGTAATAAAATAGGGTAGATTTGGAAAAGAAGCACATTAGCTACAAAATATGTTCATGTACATGATTAAGATAAGATATGATAGTTTTGGAACAAGAATTGTATACAGGAACGGTAGTTAGCAAGGCTTCCAAGGATTGAATATAGAAAATTCTGTTGCAGGGATACAAATGGTGTAACCGATTTCCTAGAAGGGAATAACACATATATTATAGATACAATAGGTTCCTTACAAGATTATGACAAATTTTCACAAGTGGTGACAGGTTGGTAACAGGTTATACCAGGTAATCACAAGTTTATAATATATTTATGATAGGTATATGATAGGTTACCAAATTTTGGTTTGTCACCGGTGGGTGACCAAGTTACAATGGGTTATGATATGTCATACTTGGAATATTATAGGTTTGCACAATATTGTGATCAGTTATGGCAGCTTTGTAACAAGTTTCTACCAAGGATACAGGTTGGTAACAGGTTGTACTAGATTTTGTATCAAGTAGGTGACAAGTATGCACTACATGTCCTATAATAGGTTTATACATAGGTTGAAATAGGTTTATCATAAGTTAGTGATAGGGTAATGATAGGTTTATATACCAGAACTATATCAGGATTTTGGCAGGTTGTAACTATTGTAACTTGTTATAACAGGTTTTGTGACATGTATATCACGACATGATAAAAGTTTGTAGCAAGTCTAAAACATCCTTTTAACATGTCTTATATACAAGTTGTCATAGGTCCTTTGACAAGTCTTGACAGGAATACAAAACAATTGTCATAGGTCCATAAAAGGTGTTATGCCAGGATTAATGACAGGTTATGACAGGTTTTATGATAGACCATTATAAGTTTGATGACTAGAATAACAAGTTAATGGTTATGATAATTTGTGTATGGAAATTATAGGTATGATAAAAGGAATAACAATTGTTATGACAGGTTGTAGAAACTTGTAACCAATTTGATACAATTTGGACAATATTGAATATTGTATAAATTTAAACTAAGTAGAAAAAAGGAAGACAACCAGAAATGCAAGAACTATAGTTAAGGATATATGTTTGTTTGCGGGAATTGTATGTAGGGCTAGTTCTTGTGATAGAGGTATCTGAAAGCTAGCTATGAATTTTTTCCTTCCATGAAATTTTATTTTTCTTTATTTTGTTTTATTAAGGATTGTATGCACTTGGTTATTTATTCCTTTATTGAAAGAAAGAATATATATATGTATATGTCCCTATATGTATATATATGCTTATGTGGGGGAGTGTTAATTGCTACAAGTATTTATGTTATTTTTTTATGCCCTCTATGTGTGAAGATGATGATGTTGAGATGACACACTTATTAGTGTGGGGAAAGAACCTCCAAACCTTGATAATGGGCAGATGGAACCGAAATAATGGAGGATGCACAAAGAGGAAGTCATGCATGAGGATATGGACTTTTCCAATTACATATTATGACCTTAAGTCACTTTTAAACAACATATTCATATTACAGACATATAATGCATTGAGGACAATGCATAAAACAAAGTGGGCGGGGGGGGGATGTAATACCCTTGCCCACTTCTAATGTTGTAATTATATGTGAAAGGTATTAGGCTAATGAGACGATTTATGTTATGGGTCCCGCATGCCCATGTAGATAATATATGTATTTTGGAGCGCATATGTGCCAATTTTGGTTAAGTGGTCAGAGGGCCAGGTGTTACACTAAAAAATGTCACCTTGACTACTTACAGTTAGTATGGCTCAAATCAACAGTCATGCTACCCTCTTAGGCAAGTCTTATGCCTCTGTTATCCATCTCAAACTCAAAAAAGAGAGAAAGTCTTGTAAAAACTATGTTTATCTCTGGGGTCGCAGGTTCTCTCTAGCCTTACCTGCGGGGACGCAGGCCATGTTCACAAAAGCTGCGTCCATGGACGCTCTGTATGTTAAAGGACAGGTGCGTCCTTCTGTAAAAGGCAAAATGCGCAAGTTTTATCTTGAGAAAGTTACTTGTGGTTACTTCTAGAACATTCTAGAGGTCGGTTTGATGAAATGGATGCGCCTCCAGTTGGTTCATGTATCTCTATTAAGGGGGAACTTATCCCATCAATAAGGGAGCTATCCCACCCATAGAGGGGGATGATCCCATTGATGGTGGACCTGAATAACCTCTTTACAGCACTATAAATAAAGACATTGAGCCAGAAGGAGGAGAGGTTGGAGCTATACATTTTCTTTGGGTAAATGCTGCAGGATTTAGGTCTTCCATTAGAGCCTTTGTGAGGAGAGATTGTCTTTACTTGATTCTACTTGGAAGAGGGTGAGCTTTGTCAAAGTAGAGGAAAACCCTTGATGGACCCTGGGAGGAACTTGCACAACACCAAGGCCAGGTTGTAAGAGTTTCTTTGTTTCGTTATTAATACAAATTGGTTTATTTTTCTCAATAGCTTGTGTTAATGAGTTATTTCATGTGTTCCTTGGTCTGCATGTTGAATATATGTTTTATTATATGAAATGCAAGTGCTTGGTAATTGTTTGATTGTTTGTGGTTGCAGGAATTGACTTGAAGGAGGAGCTCATTCGGATCGTCAAGAACGGACTTCAACAACAGCGTTTTGGAATAAGGTAAGCCTAAACACTTGTAGTTTTCATATTGTAAAAGGTGTATTTAGAGAAAGATCACTCCATTTTGTCTTGTTTGTCATTAGAATGTCTTAGACTTCTAGGAAGGTCAGCCATGTCCGCACCCTTGACCGATTCCGTGTGACAAATTGGCGACTCCGCTGGGGAATCCATTAATGAGAGAGTCTTTTCCTTTATGTGAACTTTGCTTTGAGAAAATCATTTTTATTTTCTGGTTTTTGACTGTGAGAATTAGTATTTGGGTGGCTTAGCTTTAGATTTAGTTAGATTTGGTTTTTCTTCATTTTTCCAGAAGGACGCACCCTCTGAGTACTGCACAGTGCGTCTTTGGACGCGCTGTTGCCGTTTGCACAGAGCGGGCCCGCGCTTGTTATAACGGGTTGCCTGCGTCTTCCTGTAAAATTTAGGAAAATTCCATTTTTTGCTTTAATTGCTTTTAGATTTTGATTTTTCTTAGTGTTTTCTGCCCAGATCCTTTAGTACCCTGTCAAAAATTTTCACCTGAACTTGTTTCATTAGCATTCCTGCTTTTAGCTTTCATCAATTGGGTGTTTTGAGTCTCTTTTTTGAGAAATTCTTAATTTGATTTCCTTTGGTCATTACTTGGAGGTTTCTCTCAATCTTTTCACAATTTTGCATCTTTTTGCTTTTGTTTTTGCAAAAAAATTTCCCCCTCATTCGCCGGGGGGGGCTAAATTGTGTATGAGTGTTAATCGCCTTTGAGTGTTTTTATGTTTTGATCTTTGGAACTCTCACCCAATTTTCTCGACTTGCACTTGATTGGTTCTTAGATTACATTAGAATCATCTTGTGTTTGAGAATTCTCTTGCATAGATCACATTTGCATAATTAGAGTTCTCAGTTTCAGAATATGAATGAAAAATGTGCATAGATTACATTTGCATACTTTTCATGTGAATTGTGCATAGATTACAACTGCATAGTTTACATTCTGAAAAATCAATCGTAGATTTAGATCAGCTTTCTTTGATTTGAATTTACACAAAAATAAAAATAAAAATTGGTTTGGAATTGATTTGCATTAGTTTTTCTTGATGAAATTAGTGCATTAGAGAATTTGTTAAATTTTCTCTTAATGATCAATTTTTTGCATTGTTGGAAGTGAATGGAAACTCTCTCCTTACTTTAGTTAGGATTCATCGAATTGAAAGGATTACATTATCATATTCGATTGCATTCAGTTGAGTCGGGTCATAACACCATTGGTTTCATCTCCATTTACCCCTTTGAGTAATAACAGCCTTAATAACACAGCGCTTAATTAAAATTCATCTAGTAATTTCTACATTTCTAGGGCTCTGAAACACCAACATAGCTTAGGCTAGTGTCTTGGGGTAGGTGAGTACTTAACTCTCCAAGACAGTAAAACCAAACAAGTAGCTGATCTTGTGATAGAATCAAATCCAATTGTTACATTTACACTCTGGGAAAGCTCCTCTTAAAGGAGAAGCACGAGCTCGTGTCCGAACCAGTGAGGGGATCCATCCTCCCTCGTTGGGAACGACGCCAGACAGTACGTATTACAAACGGTAAACCTCGGATTAACCATTGTCGAGGAGCCAGGGGTCACTTATCGGTAAACCTTGGATTGTTGTCAAGGAGCCGGTAAGGGGATTGAGCTTGCTACTCTGCCCTTGCGTGCTGTCGGAGTTTAGACTGTTCCCCCAGGTGTATTTGTTACTGTTGGTGACCTTAGTGACCATAATCTTTAGGGTTCTACCGAGGTGACGGTGGAGGGAAGGTCCCACTGTACCTGGAGCAGACGTCGGTTATACTCACTTGGATTTTCCGGGGGGTTCACTTCACTTCGAGACGGTTAAAGTGGAGGAACTTGTGCCGGTCTATTCATTAAGCAGGTTGCCAGGGTAACTGTTCCACCCGCCATTTCTGTACTGAATTCTGCGAGGTTGGGCTTCATCACCAACTAGTGTTTTCGGTCCGGAGAGCTTACTGTTTGTGTGTGGCTTGACTCCTAGATTTGATAGCGCGTGTTAATTTGTTTGTTTTTACTTTTAGAGACCATAGGTGTGAATTGTGAATTTTAGTTGTTAAGTGTGAATTGTGAATTGTTAATTTTAGTTTTAAATTGTTAATAAAATTCACTGAAGTTGAATATAATGGCAAATGTTCCGGAATTTATCAACCTAGGAACCCCTCCCAATGAGAATCCTAGTACTTTTCCTTACTTTGGAAATGTTGGTCCTCCTTATATGGCTACTTTGTCATTACCTGGATTTACAATAGGATTACCGATATGGTTATTTTCAACTTCGTTGGCCCAAAGTACTCCAATTGTTCCATCTCAACCGGATGCTTCACCTCAACAGAGTTCACCATCTCAACATCACCAACCTTCTGTTGACCCTTTACCTTCTTCGCCTAATTTTTCTTCCTCCATTTCTTCCTCTTCACCTGGTAAAAGCCTTGATGTTAGTAACCAGGAGGCTAAGAAGAAGAAGAAAGGGAAGAAGAAGAAGAAGAAGAAGAAGCAAGATAAGAAAGAAGTCAATCAACCAACCATGGCTGTAAGTGTTAGTTGTGTTGAGGAAAATTCTGACATGCATCGTAAACCCAAATACCCTTGCAGGCTTTGTAAGGGTGACCACTTCCTTGTCAATTGTCCTGGTATTCCAAAGGTCTTGGAAGTATGGTCAGAAAAATCTCATCAACTTTCCATTGATTCATCAACCAGTGATAGTCAGGTTCCTGGGAAAAGGGGTAAAGTTAGGTTTCCTTGTAAGTTATGCAAAGGGAGTCATCAAACTCACATTTGCCCTCACATGGATGAAGCCTCAACATTGTTGGAAAACCTTACTGTTCCACAGCAAGAATTTCCAACTGGTTACCGTAAACTTTCTCCCAACCTACCGTCAACTGACGGAGTGATTGATCTAAATTCAAGTACAATCGATCACACTCTCCCATTGGAGAGTGAAACTCATGTCACTCAGGTTGATGATCCATTAGTTGATCAAGTGGTCGATTCAATTTCACATTCGGTCGATCACACTCTCCTTTTCGAGAGTAAATTTCATACCGCTGATGTTCTTCTTGTTACATCGGATTCTTCTATGCCGGGGGGCATTTCACCTGTTTCTACAGAACCCCCTCCAAGTACTGAGGTCTTTTCCTTTGATTGGAATAGACTGACAGAACCTCGTCTTCCTTCCTCCATCCCTTTCCAAATCATTGTCAAGGCTGGTGGTAGGGACATACATCGTACTCAGGTAGATGAAGGTGCTTCTGTTAGTATTTTATCCTCAGCTGTTTGGAAAGCTTTGGGTTCCCCTCAGCTTGCGCCTATTACGCAGAATCTGAAAGCTTTTAACAGAACAATTAGTGAACCTTTAGGGATCCTTCCTAAGTTTTCTATTACCTTGGAAGGTAAAACTGTCTGTGTTGATCTTATGGTAGTTCGAGGTCCCTTGGATTTCAATTTACTCCTTGGGCGAGACTATGTTTATGCAATGAAAGCTGTCGTATCGACACTCTTTCGCGTGATGTCTTTCCCTCACAATGGCAGTATTGTGACTGTAGACCAGCTTTCATTCCCTAGTCTTGTCTCAACTACCAATAATATGACAGCCCTAAATGTTCCTGAGTCTAAAGTGGTATCTACCCTGCCACGGGTTAATTATGTGGCAACTGGTCCCATGTTTTCAGTTACCGACGTAAGTGAGCCTCTCACTGTTTGCTCATCTTCCTTTGATTTAGCTCCGGTAATTGACATGGAAAACTCTATGGGATTACTTGAACACGATGTTCTTATCCCTTTTGAGTCCCTTGACATGTGTTCCTTCCCAATAAGTATTCTTCCTTCGGATGAAGACCTCTTGGAAGCCATGATCAAGGTGTGTCCATTGACATGTCTTTCTTCCAGTTGGAAGCCATGATCAGGAACGAGGATAGTTTGTTCCTCTCTCAACCTCGTTAAAAAATGAAACTGGATGTAATGAGCATAGTTCCTTGTCTTGTGTCAAGCTCATTAAAAAATGAAACAAGGAGCTGCGAGGATAGTTTTTTCTTGTATCAACCTCGTTAAAAAATGAAACTGGATGTAGTGAGGAAAGTTCCTTTTACTGTGTCAACCTCATTAAAAAATGAATCAGTGTGTGCGAGGATAGTTTTTTCCTGTATCAACCTCGTTAAAAAATGAAACAGGCTAGTACGAGGATAGTTTTTTCCTGTATCAACCTCGTTAAAAAATGAAATAGGCTAGCATGAGGATAGTTCCTGTTACTGAGTCAACCTCGTTAAAAAATGAATCAGGTTTGAGGAAAGTTCTTTTACTGAGTCAACCTCGTTAAAAAATGAATCAGGTTTGAGGATAGTTCCTGTTACTGAGTCAACCTCGTTAAAAAATGAATCAGGTGTGAGGATAGTTCCTGTTACTGAGTCAACCTCGTTAAAAAATGAATCAGGTTTGAGGAAAGTTCTTTTACTGAGTCAACCTCGTTAAAAAATGAATCAGGTTTGAGGATAGTTCCTGTTACTGAGTCAACCTCGTTAAAAAATGAATCAGGTTTGAGGATCGTTCCTGTTACTGAGTCAACCTCGTTAAAAAATGAATCAGGTATGAGGATAGTTCCTGTTACTGAGTCAACCTCGTTAAAAAATGAATCAGGTACGAGGATAGTTTTTTCCTGTATCAACCTCGTTAAAAAATGAAACAGGCTAGTATGAGGATAGTTCTTTTACTGAGTCAACCTCATTAAAAAATGAATCAGGTAGGTTTTAGGATATGTAGGTAGATTGTAGAAAGTAGGATTTGTGAGGAAAGTTCCTTTTACTGTGTCAACCTCGTTAAAAAATGAATCAGTGAGTATGAGGACAGTTCTTTTCTTGTGTCAACCTCGTTAAAAAATGAAACAACTCCCTTTTCAAGTTAAATACTGAAAGTAAACCTTCATTCCATCCATCTGGTTGAATGCAATGAAGCCTGGGGGGCATGTACCTTGATTTGCATCATTATGCTGGGGGCAATGCTGGGGGCATGCGAACTTTTTGAGCATAGTTCCTTGTCTTGTGTCAAGCTCGTTAAAAAATGAAACAAGGGTAGGTTAAGTAGGTAGATTGTAGATAGTAGTCATGAGCATAGTTCCTTGTCTTGTGTCAAGCTCATTAAAAAATGAATCAAGGATTTTAGAGCATAGTTCCTTGTCTTGTGTCAAGCTCGTTAAAAAATGAATCAAGGTTTTTAGAGTAGAGTTTTTGTTAGGTAGATTGTAGCGTCGTTGTGAGCATAGTTCCTTATCTTGTGTCAAGCTCGTTTAAAAAATGAAACAAGGGTTTTGAGGATAGTTCTTTTCCTGTGTCAACCTCACTAAAAAAATGAAACAGCTCCCACAAGTCTTTCCAAGATCTTGAAAGTAAAGCTTCATTCCATCCACCTCATTGAATGCAATAAAGCTTGGGGGGCATGTACCTTGATTTGCGTCATTATGCTGGGGGCATGCGAACTTATAACAAGCATAGTTTTTCGTTTCAAGCTTGCGTAAACATGAAACCGAATCCGAGCATAGTTCCTGTGTCAAGCTCGTTAAGAAATGAAACAAATCCTCCTCTACTTGAGTCGAGAGATTGACTAGATCTCATAGATGTTACGTTGTATATTTAGGTTAGTTAGTTTTGCATAATTTTCTTATAGTTTAGGTCGGGTCTTTCAAACGATCTCGTTCTTGAACCTTCATTTCATCCAACTGGTTGAATGAAATGAAGCAGGGGGGCATGCACTCTAGCAGTTACACTTAGGGGGCATCAAGCACAGTTTTCTCTCTGTTTCAAGCTTGTATAAAAATAAAACTACTTTGAAGCATAGTTTTTCTCTGTTTCAAGCTTTTGTAAAAATGAAACCTATCTCGAGTCAATTTGAGTTATTTTCAAGACTCGTCAAACTCATGAAAATACCGAGATTATTTTGCTATCTTTCATTCTCGTAAAACAAATGAAAATGCCGAGTTCTTTCCGTCTTTTCCTGCTCGTAAATTAAATTGAAAGTCGGCCACATGAGTACATTTTTATCCCTTTTTCGAACTCATTAAAATTTACGAAAAAGTGAAAACCATGAGTACATTTTTATCCCTTTTTTGAACTCGTTAAAACTTACGAAAAAGTGAAACCTTGGAGTTCTCTTTTAAGCCCTTTTCAGACTCCTAAAAACATAAAAAGATCGCCGAGTGTTTCTTTTACACTCGTTAAAACGGAATTAAAAGACGGTCCCCTTTTAGCTCTTTTCTGACCGTAAAATCAGGAAAAGATTGCCGGGTTGTTGTCGTTTCAAACTCGATAAGGAAATAAAACGACGTGTCTTTGATCGCTTTTTACTTTTCAGGTCGACGACACTATCATGAAAGTACTCCTTGGTCGCAAGATCAAGCGGTTCCCCCAGGTATTATTTTATACTTTTTCGGGCTTGAGGGACACAAATTTACGAAAAAGTTCAACGTGGAGTTTCCTTAAGTTTTTCAGACTCTCTAAAAATGAAAAACGCCGAGTTTCTCCCACACTGGGCTCGTTAAACTTTTACAGTAAAGGACCTGTTCAATTACAAACAGGAACGAACCACTCCTTCCTAGGGTTCGAATTTAAACTAGGTTGGACTCGTCCGAAGGATGAGCTTATAACCAAGCATATGTTATCCTCCTCAAGCTTGTTAAAAATAAAGGGGTACTTGCCAGAAATGGTGGGGGAAAAAAGAGAAGAATGAACCTATTTGTCACCTTTTGTCTCAAACGAAACTTTATTACCACTCTTGAACACGACACTTTTGCATTTCACCTGGGTTGGGAAATCTTTTACCTCATAGTTGACCAAATCACTTTGAAAATCTTTAACCGGGTTCAGGGATTAGCTTTGAGTTATTCGTCACCAAACCATCTGTCGTGTCGTTATGTGTTCAAGAGGTCTGCAAGCAAAACTTTCATCTGCAAAATACTTATCATCCATTTGACCATCCCTGAGTTAGTCCTTACAGCAACATTTCTTCAACTTGAACAATGATTTCGTGTTGCAGGCTTGCCTGCAACGAGTCGCTTTCTATCGACATCGACACATTATCTAGAAAGATGACTTAGGAATCGACAGTACCTTGAAGTCTGCATGCATCAATGGCAGGTTTCTCGCCTTTGACGACAGTTTACATCATTGACTTTCGATCAAAGGATTCCGTGAAGTGTTCGACATCAAAACATCTATTCACATTTCACGGGTTGTGCTTGGTACTTTGAGAACCATTGACATTACTGGTGGTCTCTCTCATGCTTGTTAACAGTTTACATCATCGACTGGTAATCAAGTGGTTTCTAACATGTTCGACATCAAATCATTTAATCACATGTTTAGAATCGTACCAATTCGGGAAGTAGAAGTGAAGACCCTGGATCTAGTTTCTACCATCCAGGCTGCGAGGAGTTTTGTATTCATTATCTATGTAGACTAATCATAAACAGATGGCTGCGCCCATACTGTGTCTACAAAAGTCTATAAAAATGATGTACTGCAAGATCATTCCAGTATCAGAATAGTTAGTCCATTAGTTAAAGTTTTGAATCTGAGTATGGGAATGCCTACCTCAGTGATGATATAATCTTATACATGTATTTTGTGTTGAAAATTGCAGGTTCCAACCAGGTCATCCACAAGTCAATCCTTGAAATGATAAAGTGCTTCACCCTTCCTAGAATTACAAAACCCCAATCTATTCAGGCTTCGCACTTTAGGGGGCAATCTGTTACACTAAAAAATGTCACCTTGACTACTTACAGTTAGTATGGCTCAAATCAACAGTCATGCTACCCTCTTAGGCAAGTCTTATGCCTCTGTTATCCATCTCAAACTCAAAAAAGAGAGAAAGTCTTGTAAAAACTATGTTTATCTCTGGGGTCGCAGGTTCTCTCTAGCCTTACCTGCGGGGACGCAGGCCATGTTCACAAAAGCTGCGTCCATGGACGCTCTGTATGTTAAAGGACAGGTGCGTCCTTCTGTAAAAGGCAAAATGCGCAAGTTTTATCTTGAGAAAGTTACTTGTGGTTACTTCTAGAACATTCTAGAGGTCGGTTTGATGAAATGGATGCGCCTCCAGTTGGTTCATGTATCTCTATTAAGGGGGAACTTATCCCATCAATAAGGGAGCTATCCCACCCATAGAGGGGGATGATCCCATTGATGGTGGACCTGAATAACCTCTTTACAGCACTATAAATAAAGACATTGAGCCAGAAGGAGGAGAGGTTGGAGCTATACATTTTCTTTGGGTAAATGCTGCAGGATTTAGGTCTTCCATTAGGCCTTTGTGAGGAGAGATTGTCTTTACTTGATTCTACTTGGAAGAGGGTGAGCTTTGTCAAAGTAGAGGAAAACCCTTGATGGACCCTGGGAGGAACTTGCACAACACCAAGGCCAGGTTGTAAGAGTTTCTTTGTTTCGTTATTAATACAAACTGGTTTATTTTTCTCAATAGCTTGTGTTAATGAGTTATTTCATGTGTTCCTTGGTCTGCATGTTGAATATATGTTTTATTATATGAAATGCAAGTGCTTGGTAATTGTTTGATTGTTTGTGGTTGCAGGAATTGACTTGAAGGAGGAGCTCATCCGGATCGTCAAGAACGGACTTCAACAACAGCGTTTTGGAATAAGGTAAGCCTAAACACTTGTAGTTTTCATATTGTAAAAGGTGTATTTAGAGAAAGATCACTCCATTTTGTCTTGTTTGTCATTAGAATGTCTTAGACTTCTAGGAAGGTCAGCCGTGTCCGCACCCTTGACCAATTCCGTGTGACACCAGGATTGTAAATATAATGTAATTTGTACATATTTTGAATATAATTAAATAGGATAGTTGTGAATCCCACTCCACGGTAAGAGTATGGGGGGCATGCAACTCCATGGTGATAAAGGGTAACAGTGTTAGATGACATGTGTTAGTGATTAGGACACTTAGAGCCCACATGGCTTTAGGGTGTCCCACTTGGATAAGAAAGGCCATGTAGGTATGGGTAATTTATATTTTCCTAAGGCATCATTGTAAATGATTCATTTATTATCACTATGGTTATTACCATTATGATGATCACTTCTCTTAGGACGATGATGGTTTTGGACTTCGGTCTAGATAAACCAACTAGTGAGCCCTAAGCTTGGATTCTGGACCAACTGGGAGTTGTATTGGCAGTCTACCTAGAGGGTTCCTAGAGCACTAGAGTAGTGTGATTGTTGGGTCGAAACCTTGGCAGTTAGCTTAAAGAGTACCTGGAGCCCTAGAGTAGCATGAATGTTGGTTTGGAACCTTGGTCATGGATGTATGGTTATTTTGGGTTATCGTTGCCCGTGGAGTTGTCACCCCAACTCGAAGGTGATCCATGGTTGGAATCCATGAACCATGTAGTCTATGGCAGGGTGAAACTATATCCAATTGGTATTTTATACAAATAAGTATTTGTGTTTCATATTGTGCTTGAATGTATGTAATTATTATATGTTTTTTTGTTCTATATATTAGTGTGTTGAGTTAACAACTATGGGTCATTTTATGGGTTTTGAGCACATGTATATATTTATGCACTTGCATGTATTTTTACATATTTATGTATTCTGCTAAATAAACCCTAAGTTGGATATACTTCATTGATCAATTCCTTTGTGCTTCATAATTACATATTTTCTTACAATGTTGTTGTTAATAAATTCAATTCTAAGGTTGATAATGGAAACCATATTTTATGTGTTTCCGCAAAAATACTTGGGAATTTAATTGATGAATTTTGGTTTTGAGTGTATAGTGTTGCTTGGTTGGTGCTCATGGACATTACAATAGGAAGTCCTTTATGGCTCCTATAGTAAATTTATCAATCTCCTTTGGTCAAATTCCTTTATGACCTAGCCAAGTCCTTCTAGAAACTTTGGAGATAATTTTCCCTTGGACCATTCACCCTCAACAAAAATCATTTATGGCTTTTCAGGTGAATTAAATTTATCTCTTTTGGTCAAAGTCCTTTATGACCTAACCAAGTCCTTCTAATTGCCAAGTCCTTTTTTTTTTTTTTCTGAGGCGAATATATGTCCAATCCTATAATTGCCCTATGTTATTCACCTTTGGTCAAAGTCCTTTATGACCCATCAAAATTCCTTTATGCTTTCAAGAGATGGCTTGCCCTGATAATGCAAAGACATCAATACTCCCCCTCAACAAAGAGACATTATGCATCACAACAAGCTTGTATCTAAAGTATACAAACTTCACTCTAGACAAAGGCTTGGTGCGAATGTCTGCAATCTGCTCATGTGTGCATATGTATTGGATCTCCACTACTCCTCTCTGCACCATATCTCAGATGAAGAGATATTTTATCTCTGCTTGATCAAATAGCCATGAAAGTAGTTTTTGAAGTCACACTAATTCCTGGCTTGTGACACTGGCTGCAATTTACTCTTCCTCTACTATAATAAGTGCAATAGAAGTCTACTTTTGACTAAGCTGGATAGTTGATCCCAAGCTAAAGCAGCACCCCCAAGGTGCTTTTTTTCCTATGCACTCCCTGCTCAATCTGAATCTGTATATTTTTGTAGCCTCACTCCACCACTTGAGATGTATCTCAGACCATATCCAACTATACCACATAGGTACATCAACACATGCTTTGCTGCAACCTAATTTGCATGTCTAAACTCAACCATAAACCAGCCCAAGGTGCTCGCTACGAAGAAAATATTTGACTTGGTGTTAATCATGTACATCAAGGATCCAATCAACAACCTGTACATCACGAGATTCACCAAATATGAATCTCCAACTCTGAGGCCAACTCCCTCTGACATTGAAATAGGTCTTCCTGTGGTAGTCGTGGTTGCTCCCTTTGTCATGGAAGCAAATCTTCTTCCCACTATTGCTCCCTCTATCTCACAAGAAAGTCCTTATGTTTTTTTCCCCCTCTTTCATGTACGCAATTCCTCCTACTATTTGACATGGTCTTCTCAAACAAATCATATTATTCCCTCTGTCATAGAAGGAAATCTTCCTATCATTGTTGCTCCCTCTATCACGTGAGAAATTCCTTTTGTTGTTGTTTTTCCCTATTTCATGTAAGCAATTCCTTCTACTATTTGATGTGGTCTCCCCAAATAAGGTATACTTCTCCTAGAGACCTTCAATATCTGATCATCTTGACAATATCAACCCGTGACATCCTCTAGGAAAATTGTTCCTTCCATTCTACCTGACTATCTTCTCCCTTAGTACTAGAATCTCTTTTGGTCATCTGTTATGATCCTAGATGTTTGTACAATTTATTCCTCTTGAACACAGATCACTCTTCTTGAGTATATGCTCGAGCCTTTAGGTCATACAAGAACTTGACCATCTAGAAACTAGAGCAAAAATCTCCTCGTAGCACACTCCCTCTTTCTGGGATAACCCTCTTGCAACAACACTCACTTGTATGCTACCATCTACTACATGAATCATGGCCCTGGCGACCTCCACAATGGACCTATTCTTCCTTTTTTCAAGCTCCATTCAAGAGGCCATGGAAGAAAAATTATAACCAAGAAAAAAATAAAAGGACAAGAGGTTGACCAAAAATAAAAATTATGATAGTAATAAAGGGGAAAATAATATGATTGGAAATACTTATCTCTTGATTAAGGAAGAAATTGTGGAGGGTTGCAGGGAACTATCAACTCCCTCTTGATCCTTGCCTCCTTATAAAATTTCCATGTGTTGAAATATACCCACGAGTTGAATACTATGAACTTTGTTCAGCTTTTCTATCATATGTAAATAGATCATTATCAATCATCACTTCCTTAATACTTCCACCATGGTACCCATACAAGACCTCGACCATTATCAGAATAGTCCATTTCCTCAAAATTTTGTATGGCCATTTTCCTAAACCATTGTTGTAGGTTTTGATCCTTAATCTTCTTTGACAAAATTTTATATCCAATGAAAAAATTAGAGAGTTCTTGCATGCACTCTGTAGCACGAATCCTACACTATTTCCAATGAGCTTCCTTGTGTTCCAAAAGTTCAGTGTATATCTTTTTTAATTCAAAATCTAGCTTTGCAGTTTCTAAGAAAAATAAAAACAACTCATCTTCACCCACTTGGTGACTATTTACCACAACAATGATAGAGTCTCGATTTTTTTTCGTTCACTATAGATCGATGCAAAGAGTGGAATTACATTTCCTCATAAAAGAAAGAAGATATTGAGTTTTATTAATAACATAATTCTTGTCTTAGAACACCATCTAATAAAAGACTCCTCAAATCCATTAACATATTCTTAAATTTGGAGTAGTGTTTGTCAGAAAGATGAAAATTTTTTGTTGGTGCAAGAGTAGAGGATAATGTAATCTTTGCAACCTATGAAAAAGATAGATCCACAGTGACTGTAGTGAATACTATAAGGATCTCTCTCCATTATTTCCCTCATCACATATCAACTGGTAAGAAGTTCCGGATAATAAAAAAATAGTGTAATCTAAGCAGGGAAAACAATCTAAGAACCTCTACAATTAGTGCCTAGCGAGCAGTGGATGCCCTCTTCTAGGCCTATTCAATCATTGTCAACTTTCATTTTCTACAAACTTCGACCTTGTCAATTTTCTCCTTCCCTCGGCCATGCGGCCCTTGGCCCTATGGCTAGGTCTGTGACCTACTGTTACAGACTTCTGCCTACGGTCTTATATTCTTGTAACCTCATATAGACTTATGCCTAGGCTCCTTGGGTGTGGCCTTTGCTCTGTTAGACCTCAACCTCCTTCCTAAAGTATCAGACCTCTCCTAACAAACACAACCCTTTCCAGAATTTAGTTCGCATAAGACTTCTCACAGAGCTAACTTGGCCAGAACGCAAAGCTAACTTAGACTTTCTTGGATACTACTCAACTTCTTAAAGACAAAGAGATTTTCTCAAACTTGACTATGATACCATGTTGAATTTTCTACATGATACTTAGTAGAAACAAACTTTCTGATTAGACAATTACTACCTAATGATCTTTAAATAATTTATCTTTATGACATTGATATCATTGAGCAATTATACATACAAAAATATCAATAGTAATGAAGTGAGAACAATAAGATCATAAAGAGATGGTCATGCACAATAGAGACATAATTTTCCATGGGAAACCCAAACTTTGAAGAAAACCCAATGAATCTTCTTCTAGGAAACATTTTCTTCAACAAGGTTTACAATTCCAAAAATGTCTAGAAATGTGTGCCAAAATCAAAATCCAAACTTCAGTAAATTCGTCCTCTATCAGCTCCCAAGTGTGGCTATTATAGAAGAGATGTGTAATACGAATTGGTTAAATGAAAATGTCACATTGTATATATATACAAGTTGAATGAGTGTTTTTAACCCCAAGGGACAGTTGACTCGTCCATTTTGAGCCTACATGAATCCTAATAAAAATTGATATTTTCTCTATTTGTTCCAAAGAGTATTTTAGGTTCCAAAGAGCGTATTTTTTAGTAGATAGAGAAGCTCTTTGGAACTTTAAATACCCACCCACCACAACACAAGGAATTTTTCTTTCTCTGGTAAATAATGCCTTAGAAATGCCCTCCTTCCATTGCTATCCAATGTGTATAGAAAGGATCAAGTTATTATCCATTAAATTCCAACATGATTTTCTTGCTTCCTAGCTTTTCCTAGAGCTCTAATGGCTTCCTTACATTATCATTCCATCACATAATGTGGCAACATTTTTTTTCAAAGTGAAAACTTATTTTTCTCTTCTTTATCATCTCTAAGAATTGGCTCCCTCTTCCCATTCAAATTCCTCCCTTTCCATGAGTGAAAAATATTATTTAATAGAGTACCAGAACCACTTTGATTTGGTTTCAAGAATGCAGAGGACAAAATTCCAAGAATGCAGGGAGCAATTTTCCAAGATTGTACCAATATGTATGGCCTAAAATATTAATGGTGGAAAAAAACATGTGCATTGTGCAACATAGGTGCCTTATTTCATTGTGTCCATTTTAGCACACTAGTGTGTAATGTCTATTTTGGTGCATTAGTGCCTTCTGTATAATTAGGAATATCATATTTCACATTGAAGGGCGAAGAGTTATGATGTCTTTGTGACCTAGGTCATAATGAGGTTCAATGTTTTGATTTATCTTTGGAACACCAATGTTTCATATCTAGTTTGGAGCACTACAATTTTTCTTGTCATGTGTTGCATTGTCATATAATGCTCACTTCTATCAAGAATGTTCTCATACCATCATTGAATAAATGGTTCCTTGAGTGTGTCCTTTTCTATGTTAGACCTCGACCTACTTCTTGAGGTATCATACCTCTCCTAGCAAACAAAACCCTTTCCAAAATTTAGCTAGGATAGGACTTCTCACAGAGCTAATTTGGCTATATCATAGATCTAACTCAAACTAGCTTGGATACTACTTGACTGCTTAAAGACAAACAAGTTTTCTCAAACTTGACTAAGATACCATGTTGAATTTTCTACAAGATACCTAGTAGAAATAAACTTTTTGATCAGATAATTACTACCTAATGATCTTTGAACAATTTATCTTTATGCCATTGATATCATTGAGCAATTATAGAAAGAAAATCTCAACAGTAATGTAGTGAGAACAATAAGATCATAAAGAGATATCCATGCACAATAGAGACATAATTTTCCCAGGGATATCCAAACTTTGGAGAAAACCCAGGGACTCTTCTTCTAGGAGAAAATTTCTTCAGCAAGGTTTACAATTCCAAAATTGTCTAGAAGTCTATGCCAAAATCCAAATCCAAACTTAAGTCAATTAGTCTTCTATCAACTCCCAAGTGTGGCTACTATAGAAGAGAGATGTGTAATACAAATTGATTCAATGAAAATGTCACGTGTATATATATACAAGTTGAATGGGTGTTTTTTACTCCAAGGGACACATCCCTTCAGGAGCTAGGCTAACTTGCCCATTTTGAGCCTACATGAAGCCCAATAAAAAATTGATATTTGTTGTATCTGTTCTAATGAGTATTTTAGGTTCCAAAGAGCTTATTTTTCTAGCAGATAAAGAAGCTCTTTGGAACCTTAAATAGCCACCCACTACAACACAAGGAGATTTTCTTTCTTTGGTCAATAATGCCTTAGAAATTCCCCCCCTCCATTGCTATCCAAAGTGTATAGAAAGGCTCAAGTTATTATCTATTAAACTCTAACGTGATTTTCTTATTTCCTAGCTTTTCGTAAAGCTCTAATGGCTTCCTTTCATTATCATTCCATCACATAATGTGGCAAAAAAAATTTCAAATTGAAAACTCATTTTTCTCTTTTGTATCATCTCTAGGAATTGGCTCCCTCTTCCCATTCAAATTCCTCTCTTTCCATGAGTGAAAAATATTATTTAATAGAGTCCTAGAACCACTTTGATTTGGTTTCAAGAATGTAGAGGACAAACTTTCAAGAATGCAGGGAACAAGTTTCCAAGATTGTACCAAAATGTATGGCCTAAAATATTAATGGTGGAAAAAAACATGTGCCATTGTGCACCATAGGTGCCTTTACTTCATTGTGTCCATTTTAGCACACTAGTGTGTAATGTCTATTTTGGTGCATTAATGCCTTCTGTATAATTAGGAATGTCATATTTTACACCGAAGGGTGAAGAGTTATGATGTCTTCGTGACCTAGGTCATAATGAGGTTCAATGTTTTTTATTCTTCTTTGAAAAACCAATATTTCATATCTAATTTGTAGTACTAGAATTTCGCTTATCATGTATTGCATTCTCATATAATATTTAGGTCTATCAAAAATATTCGCATACCATCATTGAATAAATGTGTCATAATATTCCATACCATCATTGCACAAATGTGTCATATTTTTGTATAAATGCACTATGAGCCAAACTTCCACCCTACCTCTTCCTGCTAAAAAAAATCCAAAAATTTATCCAAAAAAAACCTAGGATTTTTTTTTTAATTATTATTTTAACTTTTACCTATCATTTAGAGTGAAAAGTTACATTTGCTTAATAATAGTCTTTTAACGATTTCTTCCCTAATATGAAAAAGTTAACTTTTATTTTTTAAGCTCCTCACAACTGTAGATATTTTATTTTCTAACGGTTAGAATATTGCTAAGATTAGTTTAGGCTTTTAAGTTATCAACCAATTTAAATTTAAAAAAAAAAAAAAAAAAAAAAATTTTGTTTCTAATTTGCTAGTGTAAACTGTTTTGCCTCCATTAACTTTATATATTTTTTATAAATGAATAAAAAAATATTTGTGCTATTTAAAAGAAACATAACCAAACACTTTTATTATAAATTGAATATATTTCCATTTTTAAATTATATATTTTACCACTTTTAATTTCAAGTTGAAGGTTCAAAAAGTAATTTCAATTTTGTAATGTGAATGTAAATGGACATTTAAGTATCAAATTTAAGAATGCTTTATATCATTAGTCAATAAAGCAACAGGACATTAAAGTAATTGGGTGATATTAGTTTAATGGTTAAAATAAACGAAGAGAAAAGTTAAATCAAATTAACCACACTCCTCCCATTTATCCACCAGTACAAATACGTACGATAGCTAGTTGGAATGATCAGTTGGCCAACCTAACAAGGGAGGGTGAGAAAGTGACGGAGGTGGACAAGTTGGCCACCTAATAATCCAAAACATATGTCAAATATTATTCCCCTTTCAAGTGGTGAGTGACTTTATTATAAATGTTGTAAGATATGCCAGCTCGGAACTTTATTTTGTTTAGGTTGAGAATATTCTATCTTATTCTGTGGTACAAATATTGATTCTTACCTTTTGTACTTGCATACATGTTCCAGCCTCAGCCTATGACCATTGTAAAAGTGATGGAAATTAATTAATATTATAACATTATTTTCATGTAAATTTTGAATTGTTTTATTATTATTAATTAAAAAATTTATTTATCTAAATAATTTTATTTTATTAATAATATAAAAAATTATATAGTAATTGAAGTTATTTTGGGTGGAATAGTTGTTATATTTTTCACCTAGATTAAAATACTTGCCACTTATATGAATATTGTAACTTGTGATGGCTTTGTGTTTATGAATATTATTTTATTGGTTTTGAGCTTTGCGAACTTTTGAATATAAGCTTCAAGCATTGTAAACTCTTGAGTGAGTATAGGTGTGGGCTGACCTACTACTAACAAATTCACTCTAACCCTCAGACTGAGAGAGATGCAGATTTCTTGTGTGTGAGAGAGAGAGAGATGTGAATTTCTTGTGTATTGTGTTGAGAAACATTTTACAATTAAACATGGGGAGGTGTTATAGTAGCAAATAAAATGAAGCATTAAATCAACAAATAATAATAATAAACATAATGCTCACTCAAATATAAAAACAAGTGATAAAAAGTAAAAAATAATAAAAATAATAAATAGATTCAATTCAATTTATTTATTATAATTTTGTTTTTATTAATAAAGTTATAAATATTTTTTTCAATAAAAAATTATAACATACATCAAATTTTAATAATAATAATTCATATTAGTAATCATCATATTTCAATGATATGCTTAAAAATAATATAAAAAGATAAATTTTATTAATAACATATAATTAAAAATAAGAATATTTATGTCCGCTAGGGGTAGCTTAATTGGCAACGGTCGTGAAAATGAAGTCTCACCGAACCAGAAGTCTTGGATTCAAATCTTGTGTAATCCCCTAGGACAAAACCTGATCCTACAAGGCGCTGAACAGATCGTAAGCCCCCTAGAGGTTTACTAGTAGTTACGTGTCAGATGGGCCGCTAGGTCCTCTTGGTTACAAAAAAAAAAAAGAATATTTTTATCCCCAATGGGGTGTTTTTTAATGTTAATAGCACTGTGGGGGACCATGGCCACCGCCTGCTTGAAAGGGCGTAAACTAATGAAGAGGGTGGCATGGCCACCCCCATGCATGTTTGAACATGCAAACTTTTATTTTTGTCACAACATTAGGCGTTGAAAGCGGGAAGGAACTATGCAAAGCTCGAGAGAGGCGAAGTTGTAGTTGGAAAGAACCAGCCGCCTTAAGCGTGGAGGCTCTACCAAGTTTGAAGGTTACTTTAGTGGACGACTTCAACTGATGGTATGCTTTGTATTGGGATTTCAATTGGTGGCTCAATCTGGGAGTGTTTGAAGTTATGCTCATTTCCAATTTGAAACAAAATTCAGTGTGGTCGCTATATAGGTGGCAGGGTTTTCATCGTGAGTTAGGGGGTCACAAGACTGCTGTCAGGGTCAATAGTCAGGGACTCAAAGTTTATCATTGTGTTGGGAGCACACAACTCATGGTTCTGCTAACTGGTGAGTCTGGGGTTTTCCCCATCACTAGAAGGCTTGCACCTACTTGGTAATTTTGAATTCCTTACCCCTTTTCATTCTGATAACTACGATGTGATAGATGCTTAGTTCCATTTTTATAAACCACCATGAGGGAGGGTTATTGTTTATGGTGCTCTTGTCTTAACTGTGTATTCATACCGTCGAGCGCACTGTGAATTGGGAGACTTGTCTTGGCTTGAGTGTGATGTTTGATGGCCAAGGTCCTGTTTTAGTTATTGGTGGCCACATTGTTGGTTGGATTGCCAAATTCCTTTGTTTAAGTCTACGGGCCTACAACAAGATAAATCATTTATCTTACCTTTCCTATGTGGTTTAATTTTGTACCCTCTCACCTGCATTTTATGTTTCCCTTTGTTGCTCAGTTCTAAGGTTTGGAGCTTCTTCCTGTCTGTCAAGATGAAATGGCAACGCATGAGGAGTAGACGGGGTGGGGGGGTCATAGTCCTGAGGGCCATAATAGATCCCAGAATTCTGCCAGATAGAAACTCAACTGTACGAGAGAAGTTGGACTTCTCTGACTCATAGCTTCTTGATGCTCTTGAACAGTGGGTCCCTGGCCCTAGCAACACAAGGGGAAGGAGAAAATAGTACTTCAATTCCCTTTCCTTGTATTGACAAATGAAAACCTTGTTGGGCAAGGACTTGGCAAAGAAAACAAGTGGAACATTATAATATATTCGCCAACTTGGAGGAAGTTGTAAGGGTTCAATGAAATCAACAATTTAGTCTAGAATGTGTTGATTCAAGATTGGACTGTATTGAGCATCATGTATCATGTATCAGGTTTGAGCGCCAAGGACCCAACCCAATTCACCTCTTTAAATTCCTAAATCATGGCATGTTAGATCTTAGGATGAAGTTTTGGGACTTGTCTATTAAGCATATTATTTTGCTAATTTTACTTAAGATGTTTGAGTTTTGGAACACTTATTCAATAGTTAGGTGGCCAAAACATACTTGGTTTCCCTCGAGGCAGGTTAAGGCCACCCTCTATAGTTCTAGATTGAGATGATTAGTTGATTGATGCAATTATTTTAAATTTTTTGTGAGGTAATATGAAATCAATTCACAAATAATAATTATATTAAAAAAGCATATTTCTAGCCCATGGGAGGAGTTCATTTGGCAATTGTCATGCTATGAAGTAATATGTAAGCATGAGATTCAAAGTTCATATCCCCGTGGGTCAAGCCAACAAAAAAAAGAATGTATGTATATGTATATGTATATATATCTCTGTGTGTGTGTGTGTGTGTGTGTGTGTGTGTGTATGTATATAAATTAAGATCCGTTTTACCATATAAATAATTATTCATATTTGTAGTAATTATATTTCATAACTTCATATTTAAATTTAATTAATAAGCATATAAAAAAGTAATACTTACAATAACCTATTTTTCTAAGTTCGTTGTCTATATCTATATATATAATCAATGCTATGCATATCAGATTAAAAAGCTAAATTATAAAAATGATAAAAGATGTCAAAGAAAAATGTCAAGCGCACATATATGTAACTATATGTGTTATTAGATCCTTTATTGTAGTATAACTATTTTTGGTTCTGCAAAATATGGTACATGACTCCTAGGGTTTAATTAGTTTCATTGATTCTTTATACTGCCTCATGCGGCGGGTAGGAGGAGGGGGGCCTTCCCCCTCCTACTACAATATCACTTTTTGTGATGCAAGTCTGAGCAACAACTGTGACCAAGGAATACCCAAGAAACTGACAAGTGAGATACTCAGTGAAGGATCAAACAACCCTAGCTCATCTTCAATTCCTTCGGCTCATGGAACTAGGAAAGCACGTAGATCAAGTTGTTGCCTAACCAAGGCTACTAAATACCCCAAATTTGAGATCAAATCCACTGACATAGAACAATATATCTAGTTTATGCAAGATCATTCCTTCATTAGAAAGTTCTTGGGATTTTGGTCAACTGAGAAGACACTCATTACATGAATTTAAAATAAATAGAAAACCAAAGGCCAAATCGACTCGAAGCTTGGATTTAAAGGATTCTTTACTGTGATATTTTCTAACATGGAGGAAAGAACCAGGGTCTTTAATGGAGGATCATGTTTTCTCAAATTAGGGAGGTTATATCTCAAGTTCTGGAAAAAGAGGTTCAACTTTGACAAGGAAAAATTTATAGCAACCCATGTCTAGATCCTCCTCTACTCCCTCCCTAAGGAATTTTGTGAAGAAGAAACCATTTAAGTCATTCGAGTTACACTAGGGCATTATGTCAAGGATTTCGAGGTCACAAAAAGGATGTGCTACACTTCGTACTCTTGCATTTGTGTATACATGGATATTTCTTAGCCCCTCCCTGCATCCATTGATATTTATTATCAAGATGAGATTTGAAATCAACCACTATACTATGAGCACATACCTCTCCGCTGTAGGAACTTCCATGAATACAAGCATCTATTCAAGGACTATCCTCTAACACAACCAAATCCATCCTAAGGACAAGATTCCCTTGAAGACAAAGAAGGTTTACACCAATAAAACCACACTACAAACATTTGTTATCATGAGCTTCTAAAGATGTGGATCAAGGTTTCCCTACTCAAAATAACTTCAAAACCTTAGTTGAAACTTCAAAAAAAGATATATACACAAAACTATGAAGGGGCCAAACAGATCCTTCTACTACCATAAATGAGAGGCACAAAGAGGACTCCTCAATTCCCTAGCAAGCCTCCACTTCCTCAAAGTAGTAGGTAGCTAAACCAGCTATGAAAAATGAAGTTGATCCAGGTGGATATTGGTGGCCACCCGCCTATTCCACCTAGACCTCCATTCAGTTTCATTTTTTTCCTGGTTTATTTCAACATTTACTATTTTTAGCATTTTTTGGGTCTTGAACTTCCGGAGCAGTTTTGACCCCCTAAACGACATTTTTTTAGGTATGTTGTAGGCCCATAGCCATTGGCAGGGGCCTGCCGCAAATCTTGTAGTAGTTGAAGAGCCCTCTCCAACAAGGTATCATACACGCCAAACAAAGATAATATGACCAAGTTACAACCTCGGGAAGTTAGCTGCCCAACTAACCCCAACAGGGCCCAAAAAATCTTGGCGTTACATCTCCTAGGTTTAGGGTTTTGGTTGTTTAGGTTTTTCTCTTGTTATTCAATAATAAATAGGCCCTTGAGCCTCATTGTAACATAGTTCAGAGGCTTGTTCCACCACATCTCTTCTTAGAGATAAGCTACCATCGCCCAAACTAGTTTATTCTCATTCTGTTTGTAAGCATAGTTCAATATTGTTCTATTAATGAAATGAAGTGTTATTTCTGTTGCATCTCTATATTTATGGTTATATCTGTAATTTTTTTCATTCCTATTTAAGTTCATATTATAAGTTTTCATTACCAAGGTTCCATCACAAGATACCCCATAAGAATTAAAAGAAATGGAATTGGATTCTCAGTGACCTTCATGCAATGACAACAGATTGGAATACAAAGATCTCAAGTCTGTCTTGGAACATCAACTCTAAATCCTTAAAAGAGAATTCATCATATCCAACACCAATCTTCCCCCCATATACTACAGCGTGGAATTCTTCCCCATCCCATCTCAATATCAATTTATAGAATCCGAAAGAACAATAAAAACCTACCAAAGTCGGTAGGCTTAGAGGACATTGAAGCAACAAACAACTCCTTCAGGAGCTAGGTGAAACCTTGTTAAACTCAAGTCAATTAAGGCTAATGGAAAAGCTGTTGGTCTCACCCTCTCCCTCTAATCAATGAAAATAATTTCCTAGAACATGTGAGGCCTAAATTGCAAAGGAAAGAAAAGGCTTCTCAAAATAAGAGTTCATCAAGATCAACCTATATTATGATGATCCAAGAAACCAAATGCTCCAATGAAAGGGTCTTAATAATAGTCTTCAAATGTTGGAAGGGCACCTAAAGCATAGTCAATGATGCCAATCGTCAAGTAGAAGAGCTTGCCATTTGTTGGAACCTTGAAGAAGTAGATCTCACAAATTGTTGTGCCACCCCAAGAATCATAACTACTAAATTCAAGCCCATATGATCAAATGAGGAGGGATTTATACCTAATATTCATGAAACACATAATTTAGGAGAAAATTAAGGCTTCCTTTGAATGTTAAGAGGACTCCATTTTCTAATGGATGGCTCTCCATGGGTTGTAGGCAGGCACTAACTAACTATGTCCCTCGAAGAGAAAAAAGGGGGAATATAGAAATTGAATCAAGAGGTGGAGCACTTCAAAGAATATTTTCAAGCATTAAAGTTGGTGAATTTGGAGACAATTAATGCCATCTTAATCAGGAAAAACCGATGTGAAGGCACACAGTAGATAACCTCCCATTTGGACAATTCTTTATTCTCTGAATCCCTTATTGATAAATATTTCTTCCTAGAAGTATTCATCATTTCCTGTAGAGGTTCAAATCATTGGTCAATCTACCTCATGTTGGATTCCAAATCCTATCCAAAGAATAGGTCATTCCACTTTGAATTTTGTGGCTTCTAGACCCCTCCTCTATTGATAAATCCAAATCGTGGTTGTTGATTGCAAACACAAATGAAAACTAAATTATTTGATCATTCAAACAAAAGTTAAAACATAAAAAAGGTTGCATTAAAAATTGGAATAAATTAGAATTTGTTGACATCTTTCAAGCACAAGGGCAGCTAGAAGAGCACATGAGGGAATTACAGTAGTGAATCATCATGGAAGGAAGAAAAAAATCCCTAGTCGAAGAAGAATCAAGCCTCATCAATCAATTGGAAGATTCACACAAGCAAGAGGAAATCCTATGGCACCAAAAGCCATGAATTCGACGGATCAAAGAAGGTGTGAAAACACTAAATTTTTTCATAAATATATGATTAAACATCATAGTAAAAATAGGATCTCTTTTCTCAAAGGACTAAAGAGGACCAAACTCGTAAAACATGATGACATTGAAGAGGAATTAGTATGATCTTACAAGACCCTTTTATCGGAACTACATCATAATTGCAACAAATCCATAGCCAAGATTCTAGGCCAAATACCTGCTTTGGTTATCCAAGAAAAAAATGAAGCCCTGATGAGGTCGTTTGTGATCAAGGAGGTGGAAAAGGAAATATTTGGAATGCCAAAGAACAAAGCCCTTGAACCTGGTGGATTTACCATTGAACTCTATCAACCATTCTAATTTTTCCTTTTTGTTCTCCCAACTCTCAACCCAACCGTCCTCTCTTTGACCCCCAAAAAATAAAAATCTAAAGATCCAAATGGCTTCCACCCTATTGTTCTATGCAATACTATCTACAAAATTATCTCCAAATTGATAGCTAATAGACTTCAAGAAATTTTTCCTTCTCTCATGTCAAAGGAGCAGTCAAGTTATGTTGAACATAGGAAAATTTTGGATGGCATAGGAGTAGCACATGAGGTGTTCCATTCACTCCACCATGCTAAAAAATCATGTATACTAATCAAATTAGATCTATGTAAATATTTTGATAAGCTCAATTGGTCTTATATTTACAATATTCTCTTAACCTTTGGTTTCTTTGCTAATTGGTCTAATTGGATTATTTCCCTAATATCCTCCACCTTCTTCTCAATATTAGTAAATGGATCCCCTTCATCCACTTTCAATCCATCTAGAGGTATTAGACAAGGTGACCCTCTTTCCATGCATCTTCATTTTGGTAGTCGAAGTATTGTGTAGATCTCTGAAAAAATTGTGGTAGATTGGAATATCAAAGGGCTTCACCTTTTCCAATCAATAGGGCTAGCCTCACACTAACAATTTGTATATGATACTATGCTAATGGGTACACCCACTATCAAATAAGCTAAATCCCTTTGCAAGGTATTAGAAGAACTTATGGTTACTTCAGGTATAGAGCTTGATACTCTCAAGTCTAAAATCTTCCTTTTAAATAATGCTCCAGCCTTTCAAGGTCATCACGAGGCTTCTTGAATTCTAGATATTTAATATACCTTCAAAATGTTTAGGTGACCCTTTATCCTCTAACTCCTTGAAGGATAATATATGGATAAAACTAATCCAAAAAATTTCTAATAGTTGGACATTTCATTTTTTGAACATCATTAAAAGTTGGTGCTCATCAAATTTGTTCTACAAGTGATAGCAATGTATCTACTCTTGGCCCTTGTAGCACCTAAATATGTGTTCAATCAAATATGCACCCTTCAATGATCCTTTTCCTTGTGGGGAGCCAAAAGAGAAAGGAAATGAGCACTTATTTCTTGGGATGATTTATGCCTTCCTAAAAGCAAATGGGGGATAGGACTTCCTAACTTGGAGTTTCTGAATATAATTTTAGGTGCTAAATTATGGTGGATATGGTTTCAATGGGGAAGAAATTCGTGGAAAAATATATGGTGCATCAAACATAGTAATCACATCTCAATAAACAACACATATGAGCCTAGAAATTCCCCCGATAGATCTTAAATTTTGAATCTAGATCACAAAGGTAAATACCTAGGGGAAAACCATTTCTTTTGGGAAGTCAACTATGGAAAGACAACTAGATTTTGGGATGAGTTAAGGCACTAATTTCCCAAATTATCCGACTAGGAATACCTCTAATACATTCAATATTTCATGATATCCTTCCAGCAAACTTAGGTGTCTGATTATTGGGATGACATACAATCGAACACCAATTTGTGCTATGGAAATATCATATCTCTTGGGACTTTCCCACTCCTCCTCGGGTTTGGCATAGGCTAGAGAAGGTACTCCATCAATGCCACATGCCATGTATGGAGATACAGTTTGAAAGGATCTTTCTTTGTTAAAGAATAATATCACATTGAAGTAGAGGAAAATAAAATCCAACACATACACATCTAATCTAATATCTAGAATAAAAAACTCAAACCCAAGGTAGCATACTTTCTATGGTTTCTCATGCACAAGAAAACTATGAAATGGGATAAACTTCAATCCCAAGGCTTTTTAAGGCCATCACTTTGTTTTCTATGTGTTACACTAAAAAATGTCACCATGACTATTTGCAGTTAGTATGGCTCCATCCACTGTCATACTATCCTCCTTGGCAAGTCTCATGCCTCTGCTCTCCATGTCAAACTTCAAGAAAGAGAGAAAAGTCATTTAAAGTCAATTATCTCTGGTACGCAGTTTCTCTTAGCCTTACCTGCGGGTACGCAACCCAAGTTCACAATACCTGCGTACTTGTACACTCTGTATGTAAAGGGGTGGGTGCATACTCCTGTAAAGGTCAAAAGGCGCAAGTTTCACTCCAAAAAAGTTACTTGTGGTCATTTCTAGAGTCTTCTAGAAGCATGTTTGACGTGTATGAAGCGCCTCTAGATTGTTCATGTATCCCTACCAAAGAGGAACTTATCCCATCAATAGGGGAGCTATCCCATCCAAAGAGGGGCTTATCCCATTGATGGTGGACCTGAATAACTTCCTCTAGAGCACTATAAATACAGGCATTGGGACAAAGGGAGGGGAGGTTGAAAGCTAAACATTCCTAAGGGTAGATGTTGCTGGAATTAGGACTTCCTTGTAGAAGCTTGTGAGGAGAGATTACCATCTTTACTTGTTTCCATTGGGAGGTGGGTGAGCTAATCAGAGTAAGGGAGAACTCTTGTGGACCTTGGGAGGAGCTTGCACAACACCAAGGCTCAGGTTGTAATGGTTCTTTTTGTTACCTTTTAATACAAATTAGTCCATTCTTCTCAACAATTTGTTATTAATGAGTTGTTTCATATACTCCTTGGTCTATATGTTAAATATGTTTTATTTTATGTGATATTCAGGTGCTATTTAATCGTTTGATTGTTGGTGAATGCAGATTTCGAAGGGAAGGAGGAGCTCATCCAGATCAACGAAGCTGGACTACTACAACAACGTTGGATTACAGGTAGGATCTAAACACTTGATTTCTCATATTGTAAAAGCATATTTAGAGAAGGATTGCTCTTATTTGTCTTGTTTGTCATTAGAGAGTCTTAGGCTTTCTAGGAAGGTCGGTTGTGTCCGCAGTAACGACTCTTTCCGCGTGACAAAATGGCGACTCCACTGGGGAATCCATGAATGTGTTTGATTTCTTTTTGATTTGATATTTTGGTCTGAGAAAAATTGCTTGTTTTCTGATTTTTGGTTGTCTAGCTGTGTATTTGGGTGGGTTAGCTTAGAGTCAATTTAGTTTTTTATTTTTCTTAGCTTTGCCAGCAGTACGCAGTCTCTGGGTTTAACACAGTGCGTACTTGTACGCACTGCGTCTTTGCGCACATTGCGTACCCGCGCCTGTGTGAACAAATGACCTGCGTACCCCTGTCAATTTTGAGAAAATTTCAATTTTTGCTTTTTTCTCTTTTAGATTTTGCTTTTACTTTGTTTTTACTGCCTAGATCCATCAGTTTACTGTCAAAGATCTTCACCTGAACTTGTCCCGTTAGTGTCGAGGGTTTTGGTGGAATTCATAGGGATTTTGCCTTAGGGTTTGATTTTTAACTGGTCCTGTAGTGACTTTGACGTTAGAGGTTGTCGAACTTTGGATCTCCCGGGTTTTGATCAGTCCTCTTAGAAGTCGGGCCTGTCATAGAAGTCACCATAGTGAGAGACCTACCTTTGTGTCTTCTCTTTGCGAATCTCGAAAAGTTTGTTTGTTAAAGCCTTGAATTCCATTCTTGAGAAAAAAGAACAAAAAGATTTCGATTTTGTTTTTTGGTTAGTTTATGATTCTGCATGAACTGATCCTTAGTTGCATTTTGACTAAGTAAAACATCCGGGAATCATCCTTGTAGGCTTTTGTCCTCATTATTTTTACTTTTAGGTAAATTTGCTTTTGAATGAATTTGATTTGATTGTCTTAGATTTGTTAAATTCGATTTGATAAAATAGTTTTACATGCTTTATTAACATAGAAAAAACACAAAATTCTTTTGGAAAAAGTTTTCTTTGGTAGCATTTGTACACTTTTGAGAGAAAAAGGAAATTTCGTAGAGTAATTAGTGGTCATGAGTTGTGTGTTTTGAAAAGATAAAGAGAATTGTTTCTTTGATTGTCTTTACTAAGAAAGTTGTTTTCTATAAAATTTGCATTTTCCAACTCTCTTAGTTAGGAGATTCATTGAAAAAGAAAAGTAGTGTAATTTAGGTGCATCTTTGTAGTGGTTGCGAGTCGAGTCTACACACCACCAGTTTCATCTCCATCACCTTTTTGTCTTTAAGAAAAACCATAAAATTAACGCTTAAAGTAAAATCAACTTAGTAACTTTTATTTACTAGGGCTCTGAAACACAAATTTAGATCAGGCTAGTGTCTTGGAGTAGGAGAGTAATTAACTCTCCAAGACAACAAAACCAGACAAGTAGCTTATCTTGTGATAGAATAAATCCAATTGTCTCATTTGTACTCTGGGAAAGCTCCTCTTAAAGGAGAAGCACGAGCTCATGTCCGAACCAGTGAGGGGATCAATCCTCCCTCGTTGGGAACGACGCCAGACACGCACATATTACAAACGGTAAACCTCGGATTAACCATTGTCGAGGAGCCAGGGGTCACTTGTAGGTAAACCTTGGATTATTGTCAAGGAACCGGCAAGGAGATTGAGCTTGATACTCTGCCCTTGCGTGCTGTCGGAGTGTAGACTGTTCCCCCAGGTGCATTTGTTGCGGTTGGTAACCTTAGTGACCATTATCTTTAGGATTCTACCGAGGTGACGGTGGAGGGAAGATCCCACTGTACCTGGAGCAGACGTTGGCTAGACTCACTTGGATTTTCCGGGGGGTTCACTTCACTCGAGACGGTTAAAGTGGAGGAACTTGTGCCAGTCTATTCATTAAGCAGGTTGCCGGGGTAACTGTTCCACCCGCCACTTTTGTACTGAATCCAGCGATGTTGGGTTTCATCTCCAACTAGCGTTTTCGGTCTGGAAGGCTACTGTTTGTGCTTGGTTTGATGCCCTAGATTCTTTAGGCGTATGATTCAAATTTGTTTGGTTCTTTAGAGACTTTAGGTGGTTTGCTTTGAGATTTTACTTTGTTTGCGTGTGCAGTAGTTAAAAGTTTTTAACTGTGGCGGAATTACCGAGACAGTCCCATAGACTTCGGGGCAAGTCTCCTGAGGTTGTTTCTGTGGCCAAATTGTTGAGAAGATCCCGTAGACTTCGAGGTGAATCTCCTCAAGAGGTCCCAAGTCATTACGAAGGTTTAAAGGTCCTTGTAACTCCTCCTAGCGGCAATAGAGTAGGTTCACCAGAAGAAGGAGAGTCTTCGTTGGTAGTCCATCAAGATTACCAAAGTCTAGAGACAGGTTATAATCCTGAAGCAGTTGAAGTTTCTGAGCTTGCTGGTAGTTTTTCATCTACTAGTGATATAGGCGAAGAACCTGAAATATCTGAACCTGTTACTCCAACTTCTAGTGTACCAGATTCACCTAGGGTAGAAAGAGTCATCACCGAAAATCTTCCTACTGGTTTGATAGCTATTGAAGAACTTGCTCCAGAGGAAGAATTAGGCGTATCTACCCTTGAAGATCAACCTACTATTGATCTCAGGGAGCGTGAATCTATCCTTTACAGTCCTCCTAGAAGTACTACTTGGTACCTTTCGTTAACCAATTATTTAGACAACTCAGGGGTAGGTTTTTCTCCACCTCATACTCCTTTTCCACCTGGAGGCATTTATACTCCTGTAAATATGTCCAGTCAGTCGTCCGTGTTCACTCAATCTCCTGAATATTTCTTACACGGCGGTCCTTCTGTTCCCACCGGGTATCAATCACTTTCTGGTACCTTTGTGGGAGCATCTCCTCAACCCATTGATCATGGGTTATTAGCTGGAAACAATGGTAATAAACCGTTGGGTGTAGGGGACATTTACATGATGTCAGGTTCAGTTCCCGTTTCTCAACCTCAAGGTGGTCAATTACCGCCTGGGGGGCAGCCTCAATTAACGCCTGGGGGGCAACCTCAAGGTACACAAATTGTGTCTGGGGGGAAGCTTCAAGGTCAGTATGTACCTATGGTACAATACATGCCTCAAGGTCAACCCCAGCCTCATTATGTACCCCAGGGTCAACCTCAGTATCAATATTTACCTCAAGGGTATCAACCCCAAGGGTATCAACCTCAAGGTCAAGGTCAACCCCAGTATCAGTATTTACCCCAAGGTTATCAACCTCAAGGTCAATACTCGAGTCAAAGTTATCAACCACCTCAAGGTCAGTCATATGTTCAAGGTATGGGAACTATGCCTTTCAGTTATCAATCCTATCCTCAATCCGGTTATGGATCTCAGTATCCTCAGCCTGTTACGGGTCAATACCCCGGAATGATAGTGTGGGATCCATCAAAAGGTCAACAGGTGTTGCAGCCAAGTATACAGTTGGTACCTCAAACTGGACAACCCGTAGTTTCTGGTCCACCCCAGCAACCGCAACCTGTCCAGTCAAATGTTCAAACTTCTGTAACTTCGGTAGTTACTCAGCCGCCAATTGCACCTAGTACTCCATCTCAAACGGCTGCTGCAACTACCGCAACATCTACCACACTTACTTCTTGAGTATCGACAGCTCCAGTTTCTACTGTTTCCGCAACCACTCCTCAGACATCTTTACCGTTGTCCGGATCTACGATTCAAACCACGGTCCAGATGCCTGTAGGGCAGCCTGGTTTAAGTACTGTTGTAACAAGTCAGCCTCAATTTACCCACCAACAGTACCAGGGACAGTATCAATTCGGTCCTGCTGTCCAACAACCGGTTTACCAGTATCAACCGTATCCTGGGTACACTTATCAACAACCTCAACAACCCCAGTACGGTCCGGTTAATCCTGGTTTTCCAGGAGGATATAATATCCCTAATGCGATTCCTGTTCCTAGTTATCCTGGATATCCTCCTCCTGGGACTGGTCTTGTGACCCAGAGTTTTAGAGATCCTAACCGGCAGTTACCATTTATCGCAACTTTGGATTTACCAGACTTGACGCGCCTAACGAACTATCCAATTCAATATCTTCCGTTCTGGCCACCAATGCCAAATAAGTTGCCCAATGATATACCCAAGTTCGAAGGTAAGTCTGGAGAGGATCCGTCCAATCACGTGATGACTTACCACCTCTGGTGTGCTTCAAATTCTATCTCGGATGATTCGATCCGCTTACGTCTTTTCCAGCGTACGCTCATTGGTCTCGCGGCCAAGTGGTACATTGAGTTACCACGGGCCTCTTTTTACAATTTTAGCCAGTTAGCTACCTCGTTCCTAACTCATTTTCAGTTGCCGGTCAGATACGATAACGGCACGGAACTATTAACTTCATTAAAACAGTCGACCTCCACTTATATTTCCGATCATATTCATGAATGGAGACGTCGAAGACGTTTAGTGAAAGTTTTTATCCCGGACCAAATCTTAGCTGAATGGTTTGTAAAATCATTATTACCGAAGATTACTGAAGATGTAGCTAAGGCCGGAGTAGTTACTGAGGAGCAAGTCGTTGCTCAAGCTCAGTACCTTGACTTAGTTTACACTCAGTCGGGTACATTGCACGAGAAGATCCCAGATCTTCCTAAGTCGAATCAAATTGCTGCTGCTCCTTCGGGGTCTCATGCTGCTGATGGCATGATTGGTACGGTGAACACTAAAAGTAAGAAGAAATCCTCAAAGAATTCTTCTCCAATAATAACCTTACCGGACTCCCCGACAGGAGAATCTTCTCCTGAAATTACTGCCGATATTCATGCTGTAGAGTCATCTACGGCTAAATAAAAAAACGGTGGTAAGAAGAAAGGCAAGAAGAAGGATAAAGCAGACAAGGCTCCAAAGGAGAAAAAAGAGAAGTCGGAATCTAACGACGAAAAGCGCAAACCTCGCTATCCTTGCTTAATTTGTGAAGAGGATCATTTCACAAGAGATTGCCCTCATCGGGCAGAGGTTGTGAAAATCGTTAAGGGTTCCCCAACTCCTGCTGTTTTGAAAGATCCATTTCCGAAGCAGGAGAGTAAAATGATAGGTTCTTCCTCGAGTGCCAGTGAAGAGCCCATATTGATGATGTCTCATGTACGGATTGCGACTCGATCGCAAGAATATGGTAGTAAGAATCCTGTTGATGGCAAAGAAGCAGAATCTTCTCATTCTAATCCATCAACCTCAGCTCCCGGTTCCGATCCACTACAGATCGAGAAACCTAACCCGGACTTGATAATTAAACCGCCCGCCAAGGGTATACTTCAAAAGTCTGCTTTCAATCCACATGCGAGAGCAGCTCAGAATTATAACATTGTTGAGGATTTAGCTGTTTCACCCTCAGCAATGTCGGCTTTGGAAGTGCTGCAATCATGCCCAGCACAACGAAAATTACTCTTGTCGGCTATAGGAGCTGTTGATGTTCAGGACCCGAACCTGATAATCTTTGATCTAGAAAATAGTACACCGCGTCTCCCTCATCAAATGGCTTTCCAGATTCCAGTGATAGTCAAAAACAGTCCTATTCATCGGACTGTAATTGATGAAGGAGCTTCTACGTGTATTATGTCGATTCAGTGTTGGAGATCGCTTGGTTCTCCTTCACTGAACCAATCCCCGACAATTCTTAAGGCCTTTGATGGCCGTGGGTTCCATCCGTTTGGCATTCTACAGGATTTGCCTATAGGGGTTGAAGGAAAAACCGTTAGTCTAGATGTGGAAGTGGTTGATGCCCCTCTAGACTACAAACTTCTTTTGGGTCGCAGTTGGTCTTACGCTATGACAACAGTCGTGTCATCGGTCTTCAGAGTTATAAAGTTTCCACATAATGGTAAGATCGTGACGATAGACCAGCTGGCTTACTTTTCATCCGACCCAGCCTCTTCAGAGAGTATCCAGCATGTCGGTAAAACGACTATCCCTTACAGGGATGTTGGTGTAGGATTGGTTAAAGATTCCGGTTTGCTAGGAACTTTTCCCTTTCCTTCGATCAATGCAGACCCTTCATTCGCATCCATTCATATGATTACTTCAGACACTATTATTTACGATGATCCTTGGATTGTCCCATCTGAATCTGAAATAGACTCCTTCGGTAATGCAATGCCTTTGAGTCCATATGAAATTGCTTATGAGGCCGTGCAGTCTTTTTCCAACTCTAGTTCAACCCAATTCGACCAAATGAATGTGGTCCGTGAGGAATCATTTTTCACGTCAACCTCGGAACGGATAACGTTTCCCGAAGTTGTGTTGTCTGACGAACAACTTCGCGAAATCCTAAGTGTAGACGATCTACCATGGGAAGATTTTAATCATAGATCTTCGTTTTTACCTGAGGGTGATGACTTTGAAAATGATTTTTCATCAATTTTTACAGCTGAATATGTCAAGGACGCTCAGAATCCCATGAAACATCCTGATTCAGAGTTGAATTTGGGAAACATTTCCCAAACTATTGCCATCGACATTTCAGTCAAAACCGGAGTCATTGAAAACATTCATATAGGTGCCTCGTGTACAGATAACGAAATTCAAACATACAAGGTCCTATTTCAAGAATTCCGAGACGTGTTTGCCTGGTCCTATGAGGAAATGCCAGGAATTGATCCCTCCATTGTTGTTCATGAAATCAAGACCTACCCGGACGCTAAACCCGTTCGGAAACGTCTGCGTCAGATACACCCTAGGAAAGCGGCTGCGATTAAAGCAGAAGTCGAGAAGCTGTTGAAAGCAGGTTTCATTTATGCGATCCCGTTAACGGATTGGGTATCGAATATTGTTCTGGTTAACAAGAAACAAGGAACAATAAGAATATGTATTGACTATAGGGATATAAATCGTGCTTGTCCAAAATACAACTATCCTACACCCTATATCGATCAAATAATTGATGATTGTGCCGGCAGTGAAATATTTTCCTTTATGGACGGTTTTTCCGATTACAACCAAATCAATATTCTACCTGCCGATCAACCAAAAACGGCTTTCATTTGTCCTTGGGGGACATTTGCTTACTGCAAATTACCTTTTGGACTTAAGAATGCCGTAGCCACTTTCCAACGGGCAATGTCTTACGCGTTTCACGACATCAAGCACATTGTGCAACCGTATCTCGATGATTTTCCTGCTCATTCTTTACATCGAGCTGATCACCTTGTCCATTTACGCGCTATTTTTATGAGGTGTTGGCATTATCGAATTCGGTTGAACCCACACAAATGTGTCTTCTGCATAGAAGTGGGACGATTGCTAGGATTTGTTGTTTAAAAAGCCGGTATCCGCGTTGATCCCTCGAAGGTCAAAGCCATCATCAAATTGCCTCCTCCTTCGAGTTTGCGCCAACTCCAAAGTTTGCAAGGGAAAGAAAATTCTTTACGTCGATTCATTCCTAACTACGCCGAGGTTACAAAGGGTTTTACCAGGTTGTTGAAACAAAATGCTCAATTTTCTTGGGATGAGATAGCTCAGAAATCTTTTGATGCACTTAAGCACGCGTTGACCCATGCACCGTTGCTGCATCCTCCCAACTACAACCAGGATTACTTTTTGTATCTCGCCGCCTCCCACTCCACCATTGGAATGGTCTTAGTTCAGAAAGATGAATTCGGAACGGAACATGTGATATATTATCTTAGTAGGACGTTAAATCCCACTAAGCTAAAATATTCGCATGTGGAAAAATTGGCCCTGGCAGCTATTCAGGCTGTCCAGCGTTTTCGTCATTACATTCTTCTCCGTAAAACTACAGTGATCTCGGATTGCAACCCTATGATCTAGATTTTGACAAAACAATTGCTAGGGGGCAAGTACTCCAAATGGATTGTTATCCTGCAGGAGTTCGATTTGGAGTTTGAGAAGTCCAAGTCTAAGAAATCCTTAGTTTTTGCGGAATTGATGTGTGACTTCCCACGTGCTGACACGGAGACTGTGGCAGAGGAACCCATTGCGGACGAATCTCTGTTTCTTATCAGCACTTTGGATCCTTGGTATGGGGATATAATCGTCTATCTCCAAACCCAATCCTTTCGGCCCGAAGCTTCAAAGTCGGAACGCCGGAAAATTCGATTCCAGTCCCAACAATACAGAATTATTGGAGATACTCTTTATCGCCGTGGGGCGGATTTGGTTTTTCGTCATTGCTTAACGCATGAAGAGGCAGAAAGGGTTTTGAATGACTGTCATTCTGGAGCATGTGGCGGTCATATGTCTGGGTATACCACATCTCAGAAGGTGTTGCGTGCTGGCTATTTTTGGCCGTCCATGTTTAAAGATTGTATCATTGCGGTCCGAAAATGCCACAACTGTCAAGTGTTTGATCGCAAGATGCGCGCACCACCTGCTCCTCTCCACCCTATAATTGTCGTTGGTCCTTTTGCTAAATGGGGTATCGATTTTATTATTTGTAACCCTCACTCGGCCGGGGGGCATGCGTATATCATCCTTGCGGTTGATTATTTTACTAAATGGGCCGAGGCGATGCCTACATTCGAGGCAACTGGCAAAACAACAGCGATTTTCGTATTCAATCATATTATTGCTAGGTTTGGTGTCCCACAAGCGATAATCACTGACCATGGGCGCCATTTTCGAAACGTTATGATGACAGAACTTACAAGCCAGCTTGGTTTACGCCATGATAGTTCTACTCCTTATTATCCTCAAGCAAACGGTTTGGTTGAATCCATCAACAAAGTTCTAGTTATCATGATCCGACGAATCATTGGTATTCATTGGTCGAATTGGCACAACATGTTATTATTAGCGCTCTGGGCGTATCGAACCTCAGTAAAAACATCAACAGGGTTCACTCCTTTCCAACTAGTTTATGGTTTGGAAGCAGTGTTGCCCATTGAATGCGAAATCCCATCACTTCAAATGGCTATCGAATTACTCCCAGCTACTTCTGAAGAGGAAAAGCGTCTATTATACTTAGCTAAATTAGATGAGACTCGACGTGATGCTGCTTTGGCAATCGAGACTCATGCAAAAAGGATGAAAGCTCAGTATGATCGTAACGTGACCCCTCGTAATTTTTCGGAAGGAGACCTAGTGCTATTATATGATCAAGCTAACGATAAATTAGGTGCTAGAAAATTCGTTCCCATGTGGCATGGGCCCTACATTGTCAAGCGAAAGCTGTCAAAAGGGGCCTATGAGCTGGTAGATTTTGATGGAGACTCTTTGGGTAAGCCCAGAAATGGACTTTACCTAAAGAGGTATTATGCTTAAATGGTGGGTATGGAGATTTTAGTTAGGTTAATTTTCTTTTTAGCTGGTATGTTTGCTTAGTTTAGGCTGTGTGCTTAGTTTAAAGAGTGTGTTTTTTGTCGTTATTCTGGCTTATCTTGGTTTTACTCTTGATATTGCAGATGTCGACGCCTCTCCAAACGTACATTGGATTTGCTGATGGTGCTTGTCATAGTACACGAAATATCTCTTCCGCAGCTTGGGTTATCTACTCACCCTCTGACGAGTTAGTTTCTATGCATGGGGTGAGCCTCGGTCAAACAACAAACAACATTGCAGAATACAGTGCAGTGATTGAGTTATTATCTGAATCTATTTCATTTGGGATTCGGAGTTTGATAGTGAGGTTAGATTCTGAACTCGTTGTATTACAACTTAATAGAGTCTATGCCATTAGAAATCCAGTGTTATTAAGATTGTTTTTGAGGGTGCGTCTCTTGGAACGTGAATTTGATTACATTGAATTTCAGCATATTCCAAGGTATTTAAATACATTAGCAGATGCAATGGCGTCTCGAATGTTAAATAGACATTTGTAACAATCATAAATGTAAATTTATAAACATTTCATCACACATGTTTAACAAAATAAGCCGGTAATAAAGATATATATAGAGATAGGAGTGTGTCAAAAATATACATCGTCTTCGATCATAGGTTGAAAAACACCTTATGATCGGCAAAAATGATAAGTACAAAAAACCAAAAATGTCATATGTGTCTACAAAAGTGACTAGCCAATCACTGGTGGTGCTCTCTATACGAGACCACTGCCCGCGCTACCCTACACAGGAACCTCCTGAAAGGTCCTGGGACTACGACCACGTAGCGCTGAAGTCGGATAGGAATGTCATCTATAGTGGTCTCTGGTATATCTGCCGTCAGACGCTCTAGATCCTGTTCCAGCTCGGCTAAGGTCTCTGCGGCCGCATCCTATGGGGCTGGTGCTGGTACAGCTGGTACTCTCCTCTCAAAAGCTCGGAGGTTGGCCGAACGCTGTGGACCTACATCTGCATTTTGAAAATTTGTGCTGTCAGTTTTGAGGCGATATATATAAAAAAAAAAAAAAAATACATAATTTAAAAACTTGTGAAAAATGAAGTACCTCTGTCGTCCCATTGTTCTCCCTGTGGAAGAACCATGTCCGGATCATTGCGAAAATCCATTCCGGCATACGGAAAATCCTGAATCGCAAAGACCTGGCCCTCCAGCCAGTGAAAGTAACCATCAGGAAATCGAACAACTGCTGCTCCCTCGTCAGGATGCCGGGCCATTACCGCGACCCATCTCGTCAACTTAGGCTCCCGAGGAGCCCCAACTGGAACTGTAAGATGCTGGGGGATCAGCATTGGAACTCTCTCTAGGGCAAAGCTCACAACTAAAGGCCCATATCTAAAGGTCTTCAGTTGTCCTCTCTTTGCCCTGGTTAGTTGGCCCTTCATATTGGCCAACACAGCATCGCACCAGTTGAAAATGGTGCCTTGGAAGCAATCTACAGCCATCCGCATTTGGGATCCAGTGGCTATGTGCAAAGCGGCAGCGCCGCAAAGTCTGGTAACTGTAAAGACAATCACCATAAGTTCAGGTCGGGATGTATATTTGATTTCTATCCCCTTCTCCTGGTTTTGATTGTTGCACCACTCTAGCCGGAGACTAGCAAGGGATTGGCCACCCGGCCTAGTCCCGAATAGAGAGAGTTGCTCGCCCCTGTTAGGCAAGCCAGTGAGAAAGTATATGTCGGAGGACTCTATCTCGAGCTGGTTTTCTCCGATGTAAAAACATTGATCCTGAATATTCCACCTTTCAACCAGCCACTCTAAGAATGGCACCTGGGCCCTCATGCCAGGTATGGCCCAGTACTTGTAGAGACCGCATGCCTTTAACGCATCAATAGAAGGTTGATGACCTATTGCGGCCAAATCAACGTCTTCGTGCTCTCTTTCACGCCAATCCAGCATGGTGAGTGACCTACACACCAAGAAACAATAGTTAGAATTCATTAAATAAAATTTGGTTGGTTAAAATTGGAGTTTGGGGTTTCAAAATCCGTGTTTCACGGGGTACGCACCACACGTTCAGAAGACAGAGCGGCGGTACGCAGCTGTCCTGAAGGCGGGCTGCGTACCCCGACCTTTTTCCCATATACGAAAAAGTCGGGGTACGCAGGTCGCCCATAGGGAACCTGCGTCCCCTGAGAAACATATTTTAAAACCCTAAACCCCCCAAAAAATCAACCTAAAACTTGAAATGAAATTCTAAACGAATGAAATTGAAGAAGAGGATGTTGTGAAATACCTGAAAGAGACGGCGCTCAATTCTGACGGTCGGATTCTCCGCAAAGTCCACGGGAAGTTTTCTTGTCAAAAGCCCTTTTCTCAACCTCAACAGTAAAATGGTAAAAATGACATGGTAAAAAGTCTTTTTATAGGTTTTTTGGATGAATGAATGCTAAGTTTGTTTATTTTTCACCATGAAAGGACATTTTTCAATGTATTTTTACCCATCTTAAACAGGTATGAGTAATGTGTCGTTTTTGTGCAGGACAAAAGGACTTTAGAGTAAAATCATCATTTTTCACGAACCAAAACATCAGAGTCATCTTTTAAGCTCTTTTCTAACTCCTAAAATATGAAAAGATTGCCGAGCGTTTCTTTTACACTCGTTAAAACGAAATTAAAAGACGGTCCCCTTATAGCTCTTTTCTGACCGTAAAAACAGGAAAAGATTGCCGGGTTTTTGTCGTTTCAAACTCGATACGGAAATAAAACGACGTGTCCTTGATCGCTTTTTACTTTTCAGGTCAGAGACACTAATCATGAAAGTACTCCTTGGTCGCGAGATCAAGCGGTTCTCTCAGGTATTATTTTATACTTTTTCGGGCTTGGGAGACACAAATTTACGAAAAAGTTCACCGTGGAGTCTTCTTTAGTTTTTTCAGACTCTCTAAAATTGAAAAACGCCGAGTTTCTCCTATACTGGACTCGTTAAAATTTCACAGTAAAGGACCTGTTCGATTACAAATAGGAACGGACCACTCCTTCTTAGGGTCCGAATCTAAACTAAGTTGGACTCATTCGAAGGATGAGCTTATAATCAAGCATATGTTATCCTCCTCAAGCTTGTAAAAAATAAAGAGGTACTTGCCAGAAATGGTGGGGGAAAAGAGAGAAGAATGAACCGATTTGTCATCCTTTGTTACAGAAGAACCTTATCACCGCTCTTGAACACGACACTTTTCATTCACCTGGGTTGGGAAATCCTTTGCCTTAAAAGTTGATCAAACCACTTTGAAAGTCTTCAACCGTTTCCGGGTATTAACTTTGGGTCAATCGTCACCAAACCATCTGTCGTGTCGTTATATGTTCAAGAGGTCTCTGCAAATAAACCATTCATATACAAAATACTTGTCATCCATTTGACCATCCCTGAGTCAGTCCTTACAGCAACATTTCTTCAACTTGAACAATGATTTCGTGTTGTGGGCTTGCCTACAACGAGTCGCTTTCTATCGACATCAACACATTATCTAGAAAGATGACTTAGAAATCGTCAGTACCTTGAAGTCTGCATGCATCAATGGCAGGTTTCTCGCCTTTGACGACAGTTTACATCATTGACTTTCGATCGAAGGATTCCGTTACGTGTTCGACATCAACTCATTCATTCACATTTCATGGATTGTACTGGGTACTTTGAGAACCATTGACATCACTGGTGGTCTCTCTCACGCTTGTTAACAGTTTACATCATTGACTGGTAATCAAGTGGTTTCTACCATGCAACTCATTTATTCGCATGGATAGAATCGTACCAATTCGGGAAGTAGAAATGAAGACCCTGGATCTAGTTTCCACCATCCAGGTTGCGAGGAGTTTTGTATTCATTATACAGTAGACTAATCATAAATAGATGGCTGCGTCCATACTGTGTCTACAAAAGTCTATGATTGTGATGTACTACAAAATCATTCTTGTATCAGAGCAGTAGTTAGATTGTTAGTTAAAGTTTTCAATCTGAGTATGGGAATGCATACCTCAACGATGATATCATCTTATATATGTATTTTGTGTTGAATATTTGCAGGTTCTGACCGGGTCCTCCACAAGATACTCCTTGAAATGATAAAGTACTTAACCCTTCCTAGATCATAAAAACCCTAATCTACTACAGGCTTCGTACTTTATGGGGCAATCTGTTACACTAAAAAATGTCACCATGACTATTTGCAGTTAGTATGGCTCCATCCACTGTCATACTATCCTCCTTGGCAAGTCTCATGCCTCTGCTCTCCATGTCAAACTTCAAGAAAGAGAGAAAAGTCATTTAAAGTCAATTATCTCTGGTACGCAGTTTCTCTTAGCCTTACCTGCGGGTACGCAACCCAAGTTCACAATACCTGCGTACTTGTACGCTCTGTATGTAAAGGGGTGGGTGCGTACTCCTGTAAAGGTCAAAAGGCGCAAGTTTCACTCCAAAAATAATCTGTTACACTAAAAAATGTCACCATGACTATTTGCAGTTAGTATGGCTCCATCCACTGTCATACTATCCTCCTTGGCAAGTCTCATGCCTCTGCTTTCCATGTCAAACTTCAAGAAAGAGAGAAAAGTCATTTAAAGTCAATTATCTCTGGTACGCAGTTTCTCTTAGCCTTACCTGCGGGTACGCAACCCAAGTTCACAAGACCTGCGTACTTGTACGCTCTGTATGTAAAGGGATGGGTGCGTACTCCTGTAAAGGTCAAAAGGCGCAAGTTTCACTCCAAAAAGTTACTTGTAGTCATTTCTAGAGTCTTCTAGAAGCATGTTTGACGTGTATGAAGCGCCTCCAGATGGTTCATGTATCCCTACCAAAGAGGAACTTATCCCATCAATAGGGGAGCTATCCCATCCAAAGAGGGGCTTATCCCATTGATGGTGGACCTGAATAACTTCCTCTAGAGCACTATAAATACAGGCATTGGGCCAAAGGGAGGGGAGGTTGAAAGCTGAACATTCCTAAGGGTAGATGCTGCTGGAATTAGGACTTCCTTGTAGAAGCTTGTGAGGAGAGATTACCATCTTTACTTGTTTCCATTGGGAGGTGGGTGAGCTGATCAGAGAAAGGGAGAACTCTTGTGGACCCTGGGAGGAGCTTGCACAACACCAAGGCTCAGGTTGTAATGGTTCCTTTTGTTACCTTTTAATACAAATTAGTCCATTCTTCTCAACAATTTGTTATTAATGAGTTGTTTCATATACTCCTTGGTCTATATGTTAAATATGTTTTATTTTATGTGATATTCAGGTGCTATTTAATCATTTGATTGTTGGTGAATGCAGATTTCGAAGGGAAGGAGGAGCTCATCTGGATCAACGAAGCTGGACTACTACAACAGCGTTGGATTATAGGTAGGATCTAAACACTTGATTTCTCATATTGTAAAAGCATATTTAGAGAAGGATTGCTCTTATTTGTCTTGTTTGTCATTAGAGAGTCTTAGGCTTTCTAGGAAGGTTGGTTGTGTCCGCACTAACGACTCTTTCCGCATGACAAAATGGCGACTCCACTGGGGAATCCATGAATGTGTTTGAGTTCTTTTTGATTTGATATTTTGGTCTGAGAAAAATTGCTTGTTTTTTGATTTTTGGTTGTCTAGCTGTGTATTTGGGTGGGTTAGATTAGAGTCAATTTAGTTTTTTATTTTTCTTAGCTTTGCCAGCAGTACGCAGTCTCTGGGTTTAACACAGTGCGTACTTGTACGCACTGCGTCTTTGCGCACAATGCGTACCCGCGCCTGTGTGAACAGATGACCTGCGTACCCCTGTCAATTTTGAGAAAATTTCAATTTTTGCTTTTTGCTCTTTTAGATTTTGCTTTTACTTTGTTTTTACTGCCCAGATCCATCAATTTACTGTCAAAGATCTTCACCTGAACTTGTCCCGTTAGTGTCGAGGGTTTTGGTGGAATTCATAGGGATTTTGCCTTAGGGTTTGATTTTTAACTGGTCCTGTAGTGACTTTGATGTTAGAGGTTGTCGAACTTTGGATCTCCCTGGTTTTGATCAGTCCTCTTAGAAGTCGGGCCTGTCATAGAAGTCACCATAGTGAGAGACCTACCTTTGTGTCTTCTCTTTGCGAATCTCGAAAAGTTTGTTTATTAAAGCCTTGAATTCCATTCTTGAGAAAAAAGAACAAAAAGATTTCGATTTTGTTTTTTGGTTAGTTTATGATTCTGCATGAACTGATCCTTAGTTGCATTTTGACTAAGTAAAACATCCGGGAATCATCCTTGTAGGCTTTTGTCCTCATTATTTTTACTTTTAGGTAAATTTGCTTTTGATTTGCTTTTGAATGAATTTGATTTGATTGTCTTAGATTTGTTAAATTCGATTTGATAAAATAGTTTTACATGCTTTATTAACATAGAAAAAACACAAAATTCTTTTGGAAAAAGTTTGCTTTGGTAGCATTTGTAGACTTTTGAGAGAAAAAGGAAATTTCGTAGAGTAATTAGTGGTCATGAGTTGTGTGTTTTGAAAAGATAAAGAGAATTGTTTCTTTGATTGTCTTTACTAAGAAAGTTGTTTTCTATAAAATTTGCATTTTCCAACTCTCTTAGTTAGGAGATTCATTGAAAAAGAAATGTAGTGTAAATCATCTTAGGTGCATATTTGTAGTGGTTGCGAGTCGAGTCTACACACCACCAGTTTCATCTCCATCACCTTTTGTCTTTAAGAAAAACCATAAAATTAACGCTTAAAGTAAAATCAACTTAGTAACTTTTATTTACTAGGGCTCTGAAACACCAATTTAGATCAGGCTAGTGTCTTGGAGTAGGAGAGTAATTAACTCTCCAAGACAACAAAACCAAACAAGTAGCTTATCTTGTGATAGAATAAATCCAATTGTCTCATTTGTACTCTGGGAAAGCTCCTCTTAAAGGAGAAGCACGAGCTCGTGTCCGAACCAGTGAGGGGATCAATCCTCCCTCGTTGGGAACGACGCCAGACACACACGTATTACAAACGGTAAACCTCGGATTAACCATTGTCGAGGAGCCAGGGGTCACTTGTCGGTAAACCTTGGATTATTGTCAAGGAACCGGCAAGGGGATTGAGCTTGATACTCTGCCCTTGCGTGCTGTCGGAGTGTAGACTGTTCCCCCAGGTGCATTTGTTGCGGTTGGTAACCTTAGTGACCATTATCTTTAGGATTCTACCGAGGTGACGGTGGAGGGAAGATCCCACTGTACCTGGGGCAGACGTTGGCTAGACTCACTTGGATTTTCCGGGGGGTTCACTTCACTCGAGACGGTTAAAGTGGAGGAACTTGTGCCGGTCTATTCATTAAGCAGGTTGCCGGGGTAACTGTTCCACCCGCCACTTCTGTACTGAATCCAGCGATGTTGGGTTTCATGTCCAACTAGCGTTTCTGATCTGGAAGGCTACTGTTTGTGCTTGGTTTGACCCCCTAGATTCTTTAGGCGTATGATTCAAATTTGTTTGGTTCTTTAGAGACTTTAGGTGGTTTGTTTTGAGATTTTACTTTGTTTGCGTGTGCAGTAGTTAAAAGTTTTTAACTGTGGCGGAATTACCGAGACAGTCCCGTAGACTTCGGGGCAAGTCTCCTGAGGTTGTTTCTGTGGCCGAATTGTTGAGAAGATCCTGTAGACTTCGGGGTGAATCTCCTCAAGATGTCCCAAGTCATTACGAAGGTTTAAAGGTCCTTGTAACTCCTCCTTGCGGCAGTAGAGTAGGTTCACCAGAAGAAGGAAAGTCTTCGTTGGTAGTCCATCAATATTACCAAAGTCTAGAGACAGGTTATAATCCTGAAGCAGTTGAAGTTTCTGAGCTTGCTGGTAGTTTTTCATCTACTAGTGATATAGGCGAAGAACCTGAAATATCTGAACCTGTTACTCCAACTTCTAGTGTACCAGATTCACCTAGGGTAGAAAGAGTCATCACCGAAAATCTTCCTACTGGTTTGATAGCTATTGAAGAACTTGCTCCAGAGGAAGAATTAGGCGTATCTACCCTTGAAGATCAACCTACTATTGATCTCAGGGAGCGTGAATCTATCTTTTACAGTCCTCCTAGAAGTACTACTTGGTACCTTTCGTTAACCAATTATTTAGACAACTCAGGGGTAGGTTTTTCTCCACCTCGTACTCCTTTTCCACCTGGAGGTATTTATACTCCTGTGAATATGTCTGGTCAGTCGTCCGTGTTCACTCAATCTCCTGAATCTTTCTTACACGGCGGTCCTTCTGTTCCCACCGGGTATCAATCACTTTCTGGTACCTTTGTGGGAGCATCTCCTCAACCCATTGATCATGGGTTATTAGCTGGAAACAATGGTAATAAACCGTTGGGTGTAGGGGACATTTACATGATGTCAGGTTCAGTTCCCGTTTCTCAACCTCAAGGTGGTCAATTACCGCCTTGGGGGCAGCCTCAATTAACGTCTGGGGGGCAACCTCAAGGTACACAAATTGTGTCTGGGGGGCAGCTTCAAGGTCAGTATGTACCTATGGTACAATACATGCCTCAAGGTCAACCCCAGCCTCATTATGTACCCCAGGGTCAACCTCAGTATCAATATTTACCTCAAGGGTATCAACCCCAAGGGTATCAACCTCAAGGGTATTAACCTCAAGGTCAAGGTCAACCCCAGTATCAGTATTTACCCCAAGGTTATCAACCTCAAGGTCAATACTCGAGTCAAAGTTATCAACCACCTCAAGGTCAGTCATATGTTCAAGGTATGGGAACTATGCCTTTCAGTTATCAATCCTATCCTCAATCCGGTTATGGATCTCAGTATCCTCAACCTGTTACGGGTCAATACCCCGGAATGATAGTGTGGGATCCATCACAAGGTCAACAGGTGTTGCAGCCAAGTATACAGTTGGTACCTCAAACTGGACAACCCGTAGTTTCTGGTCCACCCCAGCAACCGCAACCTGTCCAGTCAAATGTTCAAACTTCTGTAACTTCGGTAGTTACTCAGCCGCCAATTGCACCTAGTACTCCATCTCAAACGGCTGCTGCAACTACCGCAACATCTACCGCACTTACTTCTGGAGTATCGACAGCTCCAGTTTCTACTGTTTCCGCAACCACTCCTCAGACATCTTTACCGTTGTCCGGATCTATGATTCAAACCACGGTCCAGATGCCTATAGGGCAGCCTGGTTTAAGTACTGTTGTAACAACTCAACCTCAATTTACCCACCAACAGTACCAGGGACAGTACCAATTCGGTCCTGCTGTCCAACAACCGGTTTACCAGTATCAACCGTATCCTGGGTACACTTATCAACAACCTCAACAACCCCAGTACGGTCCGGTTAATCCTGGTTTTCCAGGAGGATATAATATCCCTAATGCGATTCCTGTTCCTAGTTATCCTGGATATCCTCCTCCTGGGACTGGTCTTGTGGCCCAGAGTTTTAGAGATCCTGACCGGAAGTTACCATTTATCGCAACTTTGGATTTACCAGACTTGACGTGCCTAACGAACGATCCAATTCAATATCTTCCGTTCTGGCCGCCAATGCCAAATAAGTTGCCCAGTGATATACCCAAGTTCGAAGGTAAGTCTGGAGAGGATCCGTCCAATCACGTGATGACTTACCACCTCTGGTGTGCTTCCAATTCTATCTCGGATGATTCGATCCGCTTACGTCTTTTCCAGCGTACGCTCATTGGTCTCGCGGCCAAGTGGTACATTGAGTTACCACGGGCCTCTTTTTACAATTTTAGCCAGTTAGCTACCTCATTCCTAACTCATTTTCAGTTGCTGGTCAGATATGATAACGGCATGGAGCTATTAACTTCATTAAAACAGTCGACCTCCACTTACATTTCCGATCATATTCATGAATGGAGACGTCGAAGACGTTTAGTGAAAGTTTTTATCCCGGACCAAATCTTAGCTGAATGGTTTGTAAAATCATTATTACCGAAAATTACTGAAGATGTAGCTAAGGCCGGAGTAGTTACTGAGGAGCAAGTCATTGCTCAAGCCCAGTACCTTGACTTAGTTTACACTCAGTCGGGTACGTTGCACGAGAAGATCCCAGATCTTCCTAAGTCGAATCAAATTGTTGTTGCTCCTTCGGGGTCTCATGCTGCTGATGGCATGATTGGTACGGTGAATACTAGAAGTAAGAAGAAATCCTCAAAGAATTCTTCTCCAATAATAACCTTACTGGACTCCCCGACAGGAGAATCTTCTCCTAAAATTACTGCTGATATTCATGCTGTAGAGTCATCTACGGCTAAATCAAAAAATGGTGGTAAGAAGAAAGGCAAGAAGAAGGATAAAGAAGACAAGGCTCCAAAGGAGAAAAAAGAGAAGTCGGAACCTAACGACGAAAAGCGCAAACCTCGCTATCCTTGCTTAATTTGTGAAGAAGATCATTTCACAAGAGATTGCCCTCATCGGGCAGAGGTTGTGAAAATCGTTAAGGGTTCCCCAACTCCTGCTGTTTTGAAAGATCCATTTCCGAAGCATGAGAGTAAAATGATAGGTTCTTCCTCGAGTGCTAGTGAAGAGCCCATATTGATGATGTCTCATGTACGGATTGCGACTCGATCGCAAGATTATGGTAGTAAGAATCCTGTTGATGGCAAAGAAGCAGAATCTTCTCATTCTAATCCATCAACCTCAGCTCCCGGTTCCGATCCACTACAGATCAAGAAACCTAACCCGGACTTGATAATTAAACCGCCCGCCAAGGGTATACTTCGAAAGTCTGCTTTCAATCCACATGCGAGAGCAGCTCAGAATTATAACATTGTTGAGGATTTAGCTGTTTCACCCTCAACAATGTCGGCTTTGGAAGTGCTGCAATCATGCCCAGCACAACGAAAATTACTCTTATCAGCTATAGGAGCTGTTGATGCTCAGGACCCGAACCTGATAATCTTTGATCTAGAAAATAGTACACCGCGTCTCCCTCATCAAATGGCTTTCCAGATTCCAGTGATAGTAAAAAACAGGCCTATTCATCGGACTGTAATTGATGAAGGAGCTTCTACGTGTATTATGTCGATTCAGTGTTGGAGATCGCTTGGTTCTCCTTCACTGAACCAATCCCCGACAATTCTTAAGGCCTTTGATGGCCGTGGGTTCCATCCGTTTGGCATTCTACAGGATTTGCCTATAGGGGTTGAAGGAAAAACCGTTAGTCTAGATGTGGAAGTGGTTGATGCCCCTCTAGACTACAACCTTCTTTTGGGTCGCAGTTGGTCTTACGCTATGACAGCAGTCGTGTCATCAGTCTTCAGAGTTATAAAGTTTCCACATAATGGCAAGATCGTGACGATAGACCAGCTGGCTTACTTTTCATCCGACCCAGCCTCTTCAAAGAGTATCCAGCATGTCGGTAAAACGACTATCCCTTACAGGGATGTTGGTGTAGGATTGGTTAAAGATTCCAGTTTACTGGGAACTTTTCCCTTTCCTTCAATCAATGCAGACCCTTCATTCGCATCCATTCATATGATTACTTCAGACACTATTATTTACGATGATCCTTGGATTGTCCCATCTGAATCTGAAATAGACTCCTTCGGTAATGCAATGCCTTTGAGTCCATATGAAATTGCTTATGAGGCCGTGCAGTCTTTTTCCGACTCCAGTTCAACCCAATTTGACCAAATGAATGTGGTCCGTGAGGAATCACTTTTCACATCAACCTCAGAACGGATAAAGTTTCCCGAAGTTGTGTCATCTGACGAACAACTTCGCAAAATCCTAAGTGTAGACGATCTACCATGGGAAGATCTTCATCATAGATCTTCGTTTTTACCTGAGGCTGATGACTTTGGAAATGATTTTTCCTCAATTTTTACAGCTGAATATGTCAAGGACGCTCAGAATCCCATGAAACATCCTGATTCAGAGTTGAATTTGGGAAACATTTCCCAAACTATTGCCATCGACATTTCAGTCAAAACCGGAGTTATTGAAAACATTCATATAGGTACCTCGTGTACAGATAACGAAATTCAAACATACAAAGTCCTATTTCAAGAATTCCGCGACGTGTTTGCCTGGTCCTATGAGGAAATGCCAGGAATTGATCCCTCCATTTTTGTTCATGAAATCAAGACCTACCCGGACGCTAAACCCGTTCGGCAACGTCTACGTCAAATACACCCTAGGAAAGCGGCTGCGATTAAAGTAGAAGTCGAGAAGCTATTGAAAGCAGGTTTCATTTATCCAATCCCGTTAACGGATTGGGTATCGAATATTGTTCCGGTTAACAAGAAACAAGGAACAATAAGAATATGTATCGACTATAGGGATATAAATCGTGCTTGTCCAAAAGACAACTATCCTACACCCTATATCGATCAAATAATTGATGATTGTGCCGGCAGTGAAATATTTTCCTTTATGGACGGTTTTTCCGGTTACAACCAAATCAATATTCTACCTGTCGATCAACCAAAAACGGCTTTCATTTGTCCTTGGGGGACATTTGCTTACTGCAAATTACCTTTTGGACTTAAGAATGCCGGAGCCACTTTCCAACGGGCAATGTCTTACGCGTTTCACGACATCAAGCACATTGTGCAACCGTATCTCGATGATTTGCCTGCTCATTCTTTACATCGAGCTGATCACCTTGTCCATTTACGCGCTATTTTTATGAGGTGTCGGCATTATAGAATTCGGTTGAACCCACACAAATGTGTCTTCTGCATAAAAGTGGGACGATTGCTAGGATTTGTTGTTTCAAAAGCCGGTATCCGCGTTGATCCCTCGAAGGTCGAAGCCATCATCAAATTGCCTCCTCCTTCGAGTTTGCGCCAACTCCAAAGTTTGCAAGGGAAAGCAAACTTTTTACGTCGATTCATTCCTAACTACGCCAAGGTTACAAAGGGTTTTACCAGGTTGTTGAAACAAAATGCTCAATTTTCTTGGGATGAGATAGCTCAGAAATCTTTTGATGCACTTAAGCACGCGTTGACCCATGCACCGTTGCTGCATCCTCCCAACTACAACTAGGATTACTTTTTGTATCTCGCCGCCTCCCACTCCACCATTGGAATGGTCTTAGTTCAGGAAGATGAATTCGGAACGGAACATGTGATATATTATCTTAGTAGGACGTTAAATCCCACTGAGCTAAAATATTCGCATGTGGAGAAATTGGCCCTGGGAGCTGTTCAGGCTGTCCAGTGTTTTCGTCATTACATTCTTCTCCGTAAAACTACAGTGATCTCAGATTGCAACCCTATGATCTATATTTTGACAAAACAATTGCTAGGGGGCAAGTACTCCAAATGGATTGTTATCCTGCAGGAGTTCGATTTGGAGTTTGAGAAGTCCAAGTCTAAGAAATCCTTAGTTTTTGCGGAATTGATGTGTGACTTCCCACGTGCTGACACAGAAACTGTGGCCGAGGAACCCATTACGGACGAATCTCTGTTTCTTATCAGCACTTTAGATCCTTGGTATGGGGATATAATCGTCTATCTCCAAACCCAATCCTTTCGGCCCGAAGCTTCAAAGTCGGAACGCCGGAAAATTCGATTCCAGTCCCAACAATACAGAATTATTGGAGCTACTCTTTATCGTCGTGGGGCGGATTTGGTTTTTCGTCGTTGCTTAACGCATGAAGAGGCAGAAAGGGTTTTGAATGACTGTCATTCTGGAGCATGTGGCGGTCATATGTCTGGGTATGCCACAGCTCAGAAGGTGTTGCGTGCTGGCTATTTCTGGCCGTCCATGTTTAAAGATTGTATCATTGCGGTCCGAAAATGCCACAACTGCCAAGTGTTTGATCGTAAGATGCGCGCACCACCTGCTCCTCTCCACCCTATAATTTCCGTTGGTCCTTTTGCTAAATGGGGTATCGATTTTATTACTTGTAACCCTCACTCGCCGGGGGGCATGCGTATATCATCCTTGCGGTTGATTATTTTACTAAATGGGCCGAGGCGATGCCTACATTCGAGGCAAGCGGCAAAACAGCAGTGATTTTCGTATTCAATCATATTATTGCTAGGTTTGGCGTCCCACAAGCGATCATCACTGACCATGGGCGCCATTTTCGAAACATTATGATGACAGAACTTACAAGCCATCTTGGTTTACGCCATGATAGTTCTACTCCTTATTATCCTCAAGCAAACGGTTTGGTTGAATCCATCAACAAAGTTCTAGTTATCATGATCCGACGAATCATTGGTATTCATCGGTCGAATTGGCACAACATGTTATTCTCAGCGCTTTGGGCGTATCGAACCTCAGTAAAAACATCAACAAGGTTCACTCCTTTCCAACTAGTTTATGGTTTGGAAGCAGTGTTGCCCATTGAATGCGAAATCACATCACTTCAAATGGCTATCGAATTACTCCCAGCTACTTCTGAAGAGGAAAAACGTCTGTTATACTTAGCTAAATTAGATGAGACTCGACGTGATGCTGCTTTGGCAATCGAGACTCATGCAAAAAGGATGAAAGCTCAGTATGATCGTAACGTGACCCCTCGTAATTTTTCGGAAGGAGACCTAGTGCTATTATATGATCAAGCTAACGATAAATTAGGTGCTGGAAAATTCATTCCCATGTGGCATGGGCCCTACATTGTCAAGCGAAAGCTGTCAAAAGGGGCCTATGAGCTGGTAGATTTTGATGGGGACTCTTTGGGTAAGCCCAGAAATGGACTTTACCTAAAGAGGTATTATGCTTAAATGGTGGGTATGGAGATTTTAGTTAGGTTAATTTTCTTTTTAGCTGGTATGTTTGCTTAGTTTAGGTTGTGTGCTTAGTTTAAAGAGTGTGTTTTTTGTCGTTATTCTGGCTTATCTTGGTTTTACTCTTGATATTGCAGATGTCGACGCCTCTCCAAACGTACATTGGATTTGCTGATGGTGCTTGTCGTAGTACACGGAATATCTCTTCCGCAGCTTGGGTTATCTACTCGCCCTCTGACGAGTTAGTTTCTATGCATGGGGTGAGCCTCGGTCAAACAACAAACAACATTGCAGAATACAGTGCAGTGATTGAGTTATTATCTGAATCTATTTCATTTGGGATTCGGAGTTTGATAGTGAGGTTAGATTCTGAACTCGTTGTATTACAGCTTAATAGAGTCTATGCCATTAGAAATCCAGTGTTATTAAGATTTTTTTTGAGGGTGCGTCTCTTGGAACGTGAATTTGATTACATTGAATATCAACATATTCCAAGGTCTTTAAATACATTAGCAGATGCAATGGCGTCTTGAATGTTAAATAGACATTTGTAACAATCATAAATGTAAATTTATAAACATTTCATCACACATGTTTAACAAAATAAGCCGGTAATAAAGATATATATAGAGATAGGAGTGTGTCAAAAATATACATCGTCTTCGATCATAGGTTGAAAAACACCTTATGATCGGCAAAAATGATAAGTACAAAAAACCAAAAATGTCATATGTGTCTACAAAAGTGACTAGCCAATCACTGGTGGTGCTCTCTATACGAGACCACTGCCCGCGCTACCCTACACAGGAACCTCCTGAAAGGTCCTGGGACTGCGACCACGTAGCGCTGAAGTCGGATAGGAATGTCATCTATAGTGGTCTCTGGTATATCCGCCGTCAGACGCTCTAGATCCTGTTCCAGCTCGGCTAAGGTCTCTGCGGCCACATCCTGTGGGGCTGGTGCTGGTACAGCTGGTACTCTCCTCTCAAAAGCCCGGAGGTTGGCCGGACGCCGTGGACCTACATCTGCATTTTGAAAATTTGTGCTGTTAGTTTTGAGGCGATATATAAAAACAAAAAAATACATAATTTAAAAACTTGTGAAAACTGAAATACCTCTGTCGTCCCATTGTTCTCCCTGTGGAAGAACCATGTCCAGATCATTGTGAAAATCCATTCCAGCGTACGGAAAATCCTGAATCGCAAAGACCTGGCCCTCCAGCTAGTGAAAGTAACCATCAGGAAATCGAACAACTGCTGCTGCCTCATCAGGATGCCGAGCCATTACCGCAACCCATCTCGTCAACTTAGGCTCCCGAGGAGGCCCAACTGGAACTGTAAGATGTTGGGGGATCAGCATTGGAACTCTCTCTAGGGCAAAGCTCACAACTAAAGGCCCATATCTAAAGGTCTTCAGTTGTCCTCTCTTTGCCCTGGTTAGTTGGCCCTTCATATTGGCCAACACAGCATCGCACCAGTTGAAAATGGTGCCTTGGAAGCAATCTACAGCCATCCGCATTTGGGATCCAGTGGCTTTGTGCAAAGCGGCAGCGCCGCAAAGTCTGGTAACTGTAAAGGCAATCACCATAAGTTCAGGTCGGGATATATATTTGATTTCTATCCCCTTCTCCTGGTTTTGATTGTTGCACCACTCTAGCCGGAGACTAGCAAGGGATTGGCCACCCGGCCTAGTCCCGAATAGAGAGAGTTGCTCGCCCCTGTTAGGCAAGCCAGTGAGAAAATATATGTCGGAGGAATCTATCTCGAGCTGGTTTTCTCCGATGTACAAACATTGTTCCTGAATGTTCCACCTTTCAACCAGCCACTCTAAGAATGGCACCTGGGCCCTCATGCCAGGTATGGCCCAGTACTTGTAGAGTCTGCATGCCTTTAACGCATCAATAGAAGGTTGATGACCTATTGCGGCCAAATCAACGTCTTCGTGCTCTCTTTCACGCCAATCCAGCATGGTGAGTGACCTACACACCAAAAAACAATAGTTAGAATTCATTAAAAAAATTTTGATTGGTTAAAATTGGAGTTTGGGGTTTAAAAAACCGCGTTTCACGGGGTACGCACCCCGCATTCAGAACACAGAGCGGCGGTACGCAGCTGGTCTGAAGGCGGGCTGCGTACCCCGACCTTTTTTCCATATACAAAAAAGTCAGGGTACGCAGGTCGCCCATGGGGCACCTGCGTCCCCCGAGAAGCGCATTTTAAAACCCTAAACCCTCCAAAAAATCAAACTAAGACTTGAAATGAAATTCTAAACGGATGAAATTGAAGAGGAGGATGTTGTGAAATACCTGAAAGAGACGGCGCTCGATTCTGACGGTCGGATTCTCCACAAAGTCCACGGGAAGTTTTCTTGTCAAAAGCCCTTTTCTCAACCTCAATAGTAAAATGGTAAAAATGACATGGTAAAGGTCTTTTTATAGGTTTTTTGGATGAATGAATGCTAAGTTTGTTTATTTTTCACCATGAAAGGACATTTTTCAATGTATTTTTACCCATCTTAAACAGGTATGAGTAATGTGTCGTTTTTGTGCAGGACAAAAGGACTTTAGAGTAAAATCATCATTTTTCACGAACCAAAACATTAGAGTCATCTTTTAAGCTCTTTTTTGACTCCTAAAACATGAAAAGATTGCCGAGCGTTTCTTTCACACTCGTTAAAACGGAACTAAAAGACGGTCCCCTTATAGCTCTTTTTTGACTGTAAAAACAAGAAAAGATTGCCGGGTTTTTGTCGTTTCAAACTCGATACGGAAATAAAACGACATGTCCTTGATCGCTTTTTCCTTTTCAGGTCAGAGACACTAATCATGAAAGTACTCCTTGGTCGCGAGATCAAGCGGTTCTCTCAGGTATTATTTTATACTTTTTCGGGCTTGGGAGACACAAATTTACGAAAAATTTCACCGTGGAGTCTTCTTTAGTTTTTTCAGACTCTCTAAAAATGAAAAACGCCGAGTTTCTCCTATACTGGACTCGTTAAAATTTCACAGTAAAGGACCTGTTCGATTACAAACAGGAACGGACCACTCCTTCTTAGGGTCCGAATCTAAACTAAGTTGGACTCATCCGAAGGATGAGCTTATAATCAAGCATATGTTATCCTCCTCAAGCTTGTTAAAAATAAAGAGGTACTTGCCAGAAATGGTGGGGTAAAAGAGAGAAGAATGAACCGATTTTTCATCCTTTGTTACAGAAGAACCTTATCACCGCTCTTGAACACGACACTTTCCGTTCACTTGGGTTGGGAAATCCTTTGCCTTAAAAGTTGATCAAACCACTTTGAAAGTCTTCAACCGTTTCCGGGTATTAACTTTGGGTCAATCGTCACCAAACCATCTGTCGTGTCGTTATGTGTTCAAGAGGTCTCTGCAAATAAACCATTCATATGCAAAATACTTGTCATCCATTTGACCATCCCTGAGTCAGTCCTTATAGCAACATTTCTTCAACTTGAACAATGATTTCGTGTTGCGGGCTTGCCTGCAACGGGTCGCTTTCTATCGACATCAGCACATTATCTAGAAAGATGACTTAGAAATCATCAGTACCTTGAAATCTGCATGCATCAATGGCAGGTTTCTCACCTTTGACGACAGTTTACATCATTGACTTTCGATCGAAGGATTCCGTGACGTGTTCGACATCAACTCATTCATTCACATTTCATGGATTGTACTGGGTACTTTGAGAACCATTGACATCACTGGTGGTCTCTCTCACGCTTGTTAACAGTTTACATCATTGACTGGTAATTAAGTGGTTTCTACCATGCTCGACATCAACTCATTTATTCGCATGGATAGAATCGTACCAATTCGGGAGGTAGAAATGAAGACCCTGGATCTAGTTTCCACCATCCAGGCTGTGAGGAATTTTGTATTCATTATACAGTAGACTAATCATAAACAGATGGCTACGTCCATACTGTGTCTACAAAAGTCTATGATTGTGATGTACTGCAAAATCATTCTTGTATCAGAGCAGTAGTTAGATTGTTAGTTAAAGTTTTCAATCTGAGTATGGGAATGCCTACCTCAGCGATGATATCATCTTATATATGTATTTTGTGTTGAATATTTGCAGGTTCTGGCCGGGTCCTCCACAAGATACTCCTTGAAATGATAAAGTACTACTTGGTACCTTTCGTTAACCAATTATTTAGACAACTCAGGGGTAGGTTTTTCTCCACCTCGTACTCCTTTTCCACCTGGAGGTATTTATACTCCTGTGAATATTTACACTAAAAAATGTCACCATGACTATTTTCAGTTAGTATGGCTCCATCAACTGTCATACTATCCTCCTTGGCAAGTCTCATGCCTCTACTTTCCATGTCAAACTTCAAGAAAGAGAGAAAAGTCATTTAAAGTCAATTATCTCTGGTACGCAGTTTCTCTTAGCCTTACCTGCGGGTACGCAACCCAAGTTCACAAGACCTGCGTACTTGTACGCTCTGTATGTAAAGGGATGGGTGCGTACTCCTGTAAAGGTCAAAAGGCGCAAGTTTCACTCCAAAAAAGTTACTTGTAGTCATTTCTAGAGTCTTCTAGAAGCATGTTTGACGTGTATGAAGCGCCTCCAGATGGTTCATGTATCCCTACCAAAGGGGAACTTATCCCATCAATAGGGGAGCTATCCCATCCAAAGAGGGGCTTATCCCATTGATGGTGGACCTGAATAACTTCCTCTAGAGCACTATAAATACAGGCATTGGGCCAAAGGGAGGGGAGGTTGAAAGCTGAACATTCCTAAGGGTAGATGCTGCTGGAATTAGGACTTCCTTGTAGAAGCTTGTGAGGAGAGATTACCATCTTTACTTGTTTCCATTGGGAGGTGGATGACCTGATCAGAGTAAGGGAGAACTCTTGTGGACCCTGGGAGCCAAGGCTCAGGTTGTAATGGTTCCTTTTGTTACCTTTTAATACAAATTAGTCCATTCTTCTCAACAATTTGTTATTAATGAGTTGTTTCATATACTCCTTGGTCTATATGTTAAATATATTTTATTTTATGTGATATTCAGGTGCTATTTAATCGTTTGATTGTTGGTGAATGCAGGTTTCGAAGGGAAGGAGGAGCTCATCTGGATCAACGAAGCTGGACTACTACAACAGCGTTGGATTACAGGTAGGATCTAAACACTTGATTTCTCATATTGTAAAAGCGTATTTAGAGAAGGATTGCTCTTATTTGTCTTGTTTGTCATTAGAGATTCTTAGGCTTTCTAGGAAGGTCGGTTGTGTCCGCACTAACGACTCTTTCCGCGTGACAAAATGGCGACTCCACTGGGGACTCCATTAATGTGTTTGAGTTCTTTTTGATTTGATATTTTGATCTGAGAAAAATTGCTTGTTTTCTGATTTTTGGTTGTCTAGCTGTGTATTTGGGTGGGTTAGCTTAGAGTCAATTTAGTTTTTTATTTTTCTTAGTCTTGCCAGCAGTACGCAGTCTCTGGGTTTAACACAATGCGTACTTGTACGCACTACGTCTTTGTGCACAGTGCGTACCTGCGCCTGTGTGAACAGATGACCTGCGTACCCCTGTCAATTTTGAGAAAATTTCAATTTTTGCTTTTTGCTCTTTTAGATTTTGCTTTTACTTTGTTTTTGCTGCCCAGATCCATCAGTTTACTGTCAAATATCTTCACCTGAACTTGTCCCGGTAGTGTCGAGGGTTTTGGTGGAATTCATAGGGATTTTGCCTTAGGGTTTGATTTTTAACTGGTCCTGTAGTGACTTTGGCGTTAGGGGTTGTCAAACTTTGGATCTCCCTGGTTTTGATCAGTCCTCTTAGGAGTTGGGCCTGTCATAGAAGTCACCCTAGTGAGAGACCTACCTTTGTGTCTTCTCTTTGCGAATCTCGAAAAGTTTGTTTGTTAAAGCCTTGAATTCCATTCTTGAGAAAAAAGAACAAAAAGATTTCGATTTTGTTTTTTGGTTAGTTTATGATTCTGCATGAACTGATCCTTAGTTGCATTTTGACTAAGTAAAACATCCGGGAATCATCCTTGTAGGCTTTTGTCCTCATTATTTTTACTTTTAGGTAAATTTGCTTTTGATTTTCTTTTGAATGAATTTGATTTGATTGTATTAGATTTGTTAAATTCGATTTGATAAAATAGTTTTATATGCTTTATTAACATAGAAAAAACACAAAAATTATTTTGGAAAAAGTTTGCTTTGGTAGCATTTGTAGATTTTGGAAGAAAAAGGACATTTCGTAGAGTAATTAGTGGTCATGAGTTGTATGTTTTGGAAAGATAAAGAGAATTGTTTCTTTGATTGTCTTTACTAAGAAAGTTGTTTTCTATAAAATTTGCATTTTCCAACTCTCTTAGTTAGGAGATTCATTGAAAAGGAAAAGTAGTGTAAATCATCTTAGGTGCATCTTTGTAGTGGTTACGAGTCGAGTCTACACACCACCAGTTTCATCTCCATCACCTTTTTGTCTTTAAGAAAAACCATAAAATTAACGCTTAAAGTAAAATCAACTTAGTAACTTTTATTTACTAGGGCTCTGAAACACCAATTTAGATCAGGCTAGTGTCTTGGAGTAGGAGAGTAATTAACTCTCCAAGACAACAAATCCAAACAAGTAGCTTATCTTGTGATAGAATAAATCCAATTGTCTCATTTGTACTCTGGGAAAGCTCCTCTTAAAGGAGAAGCACGAGCTCGTGTCCGAACCAGTGAGGGGATCAATCCTCCCTCGTTGGGAACGACGCCAGACACGAGCTCGTTTCTTGGGATGAGTTATGCCTTCCTAAAAGCAAATGGGGGATAGGACTTCCTAACTTGGAGTTTCTGAATATAATTTTAGGTGCTAAATTATGGTGGATATGGTTTCAATGGGGAAGAAATTCGTGGAAAAATATATGGTGCATCAAACATAGTAATCACATCTCAATAAACAACACATATGAGCCTAGAAATTCCCCCGATAGATCTTCCATTTTGAATCTAGATCACAAAGGTAAATACCTAGGGGAAAACCATTTCTTTTGGGAAGTCAAATATGGAAAGACAACTAGATTTTGGGATGAGTTAAGGGACTAATTTCCCAAATTATCCAACTAGGAATACCTCTAATACATTCAATATTTCATGATATCCTTCCAGCAAACTCAGGTGTCTGATTATTGGGATGACATACAATCGAACACCAATTTATGCTATGGAAATATCATATCTCTTGGGACTTTTCCACTCCTCCTCGGGTTTGGCATAGGCTAGAGAAGGTACTCCATCAATGCCACATGCCATGTATGGAGATACAGTTTGAAAGGATCTTTCTTTGTTAGAGAATAATATCACATTGAAGTAGAGGAAAATAAAATCCAACACATACACATCTAATCTAATATCTAGAATAAAAAACTCAAACCCAAGGTAGCATACTTTCTATGGTTTCTCATGCACAAGAAAACTATGAAATGGGATAAACTTCAATCCCAAGGCTTTTTAAGGCCATTACTTTGTTTTCTATGTCACACAGAACAAGCAACAAGGGAGCATCTCTTCAACCTATGTTTCTAACAGAAAAACTTGGCATAAATCTTGTGCATTCTTTCATTGGACAATCAAGGAAAGAAGAACCATCATCAATTAAATATCAGAGTGGAGTCCTTCATCTTTTTCTAGTCCCATCCTCAGCAAAGCTTGGAATCATTTGTCAAGTTTTATGTTATGGATCATATGGAAAGAACAAAACCATCATATCTTCAACAATTCTTGAGAACAAAAGCTAAATCATTGGAACACCTTGCTCAAAAATCTTAATGATATCATTCTCAATCGCAAATGGTCTTGTTTGGATTGGGAATCGAAGGACATGAAGAACCAAATATTTAAATACTCAACTTTATTTATCTACATGCATCTCATCCCCCTTGGTCTCTCATCATATGCCCTCCTTGTTATCCCATTGGTATTTCCCTCCTTCTATATTTGTAAAAATCAACTTTAATGGAGCCTCCAAAGGAAATCCATGCCTAGTGGGATTTGATGGTACATTTATATATAATGTTGGTACCATCCTCCATGTATTCTCTAGTTATATGGGTCACAATAGTGATAATGCAGTAGATTTATTTTCCCTAGAGTTTCGTATAAGGCTTGAAATACATTGTTAGAAGCTTGATTATACTAAGAGGGGGGAAGTGAATCATTATGGTACATAATGGATCACCAATTAAATATTTTTACCTTTTTTCTTGCTTAGGAATATATGTGTGACTCTCCTAAAATAAATATATGCATGTAAGTGATTTTCTCATGCATAAACGACAAATATTTCTCAGACTTCTTACTCAGCTTAAATTTACCAGTTATCTAAACCAAAAACTAATCAGAAACACAATATATAACCATGAGTACCAAATATATCAATAGCATATAATGCATTCATAAACCATGAGTAGGAAATGATACATGTACAAGTCAACCATGAGAACAACGTATAAAGCACAAGCAAGCAGGGAAATGCCATCAACACATAGACACCATATATTATGTGGAAACCTTTCCAAGAGAAAAACCACCAAACACTTATTATTATTATTATTAGTAAAATATTATTTACATCATATACTGGCTACCACCAGTATGCAAGCCTCGACTTGTGATGTCAACAAGCAACCACCCGCTTTAGGCCACCATCTAATGGAAGATACCACTTCCATAACTATGCAAGCCCCAACCTCCAATATTTTCTCAGTCCACCACCTAAAGGAAGCCACCACTTGCCACTAAAGGCCCCAACCTTCAAAACCTTTTGGACCACCCTTCATATATTTTCAAACTAGGCCCATGAAACTCTGCAAAAAACATTGTGGACCTAGTTTCATAAATTTTCACACTATACCACATAAAACTCTCTGCACAATTGAATACATAAACATTTTTTTACCCAACACATTCAACAATACATGAAAGCCTACTTAGTAACTTACTCTTCTTAAACACAACAACATCAAAGTACTCTCTACAATACAATGTTATGTCATTTTGCAACACTAGTACAAGATCATCAACAACAATACAAACTCTCTTAGTACATCATGTCATACTCTCGCTGCTCACCAAAAAGCTCAATACATCCTAGCAACAACATATGAATCAATACATCAACATAGGCAACACATCAACTTTGCCCTCTCATACACATGACATTAGCAGTAGTACTAAATACATTGTTATTAAGTATGAACTCTACAACACACATGTTATAAATTAAATAATGGAGAAATTAAATACATAAAATATAGCGGAAACACAAATACAAAAACACATAAAATAATAGAGGCACAGATATACATGGTTCACCCGATTTGGGTTAGGTCCATGTAGAAACAACCAACCCTTCCTTTTATATTATCTAGCAAAATGAAGAGATACAACCTACACTAGATCTAATGTAATTTCATCTTCACTCTCACATACATCCTCTCTCTCTCTCTCTCTCTCACACACACACACACACACACACACACTTAGAATAATAATAATACCCAACCACAATAAAGTTCCCTCATTTAAACTAAGGGTTGCCTTCTAGGGAAAAAAACATTAAATTAACATAACTTCTACTGTCAGATCATCCACCTAATGAACAACGTGGATGGGTGTACAGTATTCCTAGGGTATACATCCAACTAAAACAAAGACCTATGAATCATGAATATAATCAAGTTCCACACCCAACAATCTCCCACTTGGAGACTAATTATAGCAACTTCACTACTGCTTCACTTGTTGGAAAATGCTTCCACTTTGGACCTAGCTATTTATCATCTTCATCATCATACTTGAAAACCAATTGAAATTGAGAAAAATCTCAGTTTATCCCTAGTTACAATTTTCATTAACATATCTACAGGATTCTGGCTAGTGTGTATCTTTTCCAACTTGAACTGTCCATCTTCCAACACTGACTGTATGAAATGGTTCTTGAGTTGTATATTTTTAACCTTGGAATGAAATGTTGAGTTCTTTGCAAGATGAATGGCACTCTAGTTGTCACTGTATAACCTTCCCATATCTTGCTTCTTTCCCAATTCATCCATAAACCTTTGTAACCAAATCATTTCTTTACTGGCTTTTGCAGCAACATACTCTGCTTTCGTTGTTGAAAGTGCAACAACACGTTGCATTTTTCAAATCCAACTAATAGTTGTTCCAACTATAGTAAACACATACCATGTGGCGATCCTCATGTTATCTCTATCACCTCCCATATATGCATCAACATATCCCTATAGAGAAATGTTTGAACCACCAAATCATAATGCTTGATTTGTGGTACCTCTCAAATACCTGAGAATCCATTCCACGTCCATCTAATGTTCTTTTCCTGAATTATTTATGTACCTTCTTACAACTCCCACTCCATGTAAAATATCACGTCTTGTGCAGACCATTGCATACATTAAGCTTCCAGTTGTTGATGCATATGGAACTTTAGAAATATAATCCATCCATTCTTGGGTCTTGGGACACATCTCCCTACTTAGTTTGAAATAGCCAAAGGTGTACTAACTCGTTTTTCATTCTGCATATTAAATCTTTCTAACACATTTTGTATGTACTCACTCTGAGATAACATTAATTTGCGATTTTTCATGTCTCTAGTTATTCGCATACCAAGGATTTGTTTTACAGCACCCAAATCCTTCATTGCAAATGAATTTTCCAACTTTCCTTTGAGAACAGTAAAATCTTGCATGTTAGACCCTACAACAAGCATGTCATCTACATACAATAACAATATAATATACTTGTCATCATATTGATTTTTAAGATAAACACAATGGTCAAAGTGGCATCTAGTACAACCTTGTTCAGACATAAAACTGTCAAAGTTTAGATACCACTGCCTCAGAGCTTGTTTTAGTCCATACAAGCACTTCTTCAATAAATCTGACCCTACAACAAGCATGTCATCTACATACTTTGTCATGTTAGACCCTACAACAAGCATGTCATCTACATACAATAACAATATAATATACTTGTCATCATATTGATTTTTAAGATAAACACAATGGTCAAAGTGGCATCTAGTATAACCTTGTTCAGACATAAAACTGTCAAAGTTTAGATACCACTACCTCAGAGCTTGTTTTAGTCCATACAAGCACTTCTTCAACCTGCACACTAATAAATCTGACTCACTTCTACTTTCCATAAACACAATTTTCACATAAATCAAAATCAACATGCTTCAAAACCAACAACAAATTTCTTGAGTGAAGAATTTTCATCCCCTTCTCACTCATGTACCCAAGCCTATAATGCCACAATTATGTACCTACTCATATGGAGGTTAATGCATTAACAATATTAGAAATACCATTGCATAAATACAACGTACCAACCTTTTCAACTTTTTCTATTACTAGGGATCCTTTAGTGACCTTCCAGGTTTTTTCTATGAATGTAATTACACAACCTTCACCACCTAACTTCCCTGTTGTAATTATATTTTTCTACAGATCTGGAACATTCCTTACTTCCTTCAATAATTGGTTTCTATTTTATTTCTTCATAAAAACCCTACCCATTCTAATGATTTTACATGGTTTATCATCACCTAGATGAACTTGTCCAAAATCTCCTTAAACATAATCATGAAAATGTTTCCTATAAGGTGTGGCATGGAATGGGGCCCTTGAATCTACCACCTAGGAATTGATAATATTCTCTAGTGAAAGAATCAAAGCATCTTGAAGCACATCACCTATCACATTTTCTTCATGATTGTTCTCTTATTGTCTGTCTCCTTCTTTTCCCTTCCGAGATTCGCATTGTTTCTTCAGGTATCATTTCTTCCCGCACTTTCAGCCCACTATCCCTTATCTGGATTTGGATCTAACTTTTCTTGATTTACTATGATTTCCTGGGGTCCTTCCTCTTTCCATTTTTCTTCCCCTAGTCTTTGCAGTCAAAGCATTACCTGATGTCTCATAGGAGATTTTCCGTTGCATTTCCTCGCCAAGGATGGAACCTGCAACATCATCAAACTTTAAAGTACTAGATCTAGAGACAGAATTACTGATAGCCATAACTAATCCATTCCAACTTTTTGGCAATGAGCACAGAAATAACAGAGCCCTAACTTCATCATCAAAATTTACCCCTACAAAACTTAACTGACTGGTAACTGTGTTAAATTCATTTAAATGATCAGCAACAGATCCACCTTCTGACATCTTCATATTAAATAGATGCTTCATAAGAAATACCTTATTTGAGGCTGAGGGTTTTTCATATAGTTTGGCCAATGTTGTCATTAAACCTTTTGTTGTCGTTTCCTTTGAAATGTTGAATGCCACTGATGCTTCTAGACACAGTCGTATTGTTCCTAGTGCCTTTCTGTTGAGAATCTCCCATTCTGTGTCTGTCATACTCATCGCTTCTTTAATTTTCCTCTCAATGGTAGGTACAAATATTTATTATACAAATAATATTCCATCTGCGTCTTCCACAACTAGTAGTTTTGACAATTAAATTTCTCATCCCTAAACCTACCATCTTCCGCCATTGATCCCACTCTCACTAGGAACCCTTCTCTCCTACGAGTTTATCAGCCAAATAAACCTTCGACTCTGATTCCAGTTGTTACAAATTAAATAATGAAACAATGAAATACATAAAATATTGCAAAAACACAAATACATAAACACCTAAAACAGGAGAGGCATAGATATATGTGGTTCACTCAATTTGGGCTACATCACAGAGAAAAAGTCAATGCTTCCTTTTATATTATCCAACAAAATGAAGAGATACAACCTACAACACATCTAGTGTAATTTCCTCTTCGCTCTCACACAAACTCCTCCTCTCTCTCTTGCTCAGAATAATAACAATACCCAACCACAATACAATTCCCTCATATAAACCAAGGGTTGCCCTCTAAGGAAAGAAACACCAAATTAACATAAATTCTATTGTCACATCATCTGTGTAATGAACGAGCTAGATTGACTACGAAATTACAATATTTTACAAGGCTATTTTGATCTATTTTTAGTTTCGGGAGCCCACAAGCCCCCAGACCCCCAACCTGGGGGGACGGTCCCCTCCACACCCCCCCTGCGTGGAGTTGTACAGTCTTCCTGGGGTATACATCTGACTAAAACAAATACCTCTGAATTAGGAAGACAATCAGGCTCCACACCCAACAACACAAATTCAACCATACAAATATTGTAGCCACACTACAACAATAGCATAATGATACAAGGCATATACAAAAAACATATGACATAACGATATACCAACAACAATATACTCTCTCTTAAAACAATCTACAATGACAACAACATTGTATGCAGCAAAAAAACAACAACACAATACTAGCTTGCGTATTCGATCACAAGTTTTGGTTCCTCCATTATTTCTAGAGATTTGAGATTTTTGTGAGGATCTATTTCCAAGAGAGTGCAGAGGGCAATAAATTCAGATTGGTTGTTTATGCCATACCTAGGGGCATAGTGAACCTGAACACTAGCAAACTGTGTGAGGAATAGAACCACACCAACTTTACACTAGAGCAAGTATCCTTGTGATGTGCCATCAAAGAAACCCCAAGGGTGTCCCGAGGTGAGGGGAAGCATGATAGCCACATGACGCTTCTGGGCTTTTGGGTTGACTTTATATTCTAGACATAACTTTTAAATCACTCCTATAGTGACCTCAATGGGGATGTATTGAGAACTAAATATGTTGTTGTTTTGAACCCACCCGAGGTTGTGTATGCTTATGAGGATACATGGAAGTTCTTTGAATGAATATGTAGCTTTATTATGAAACCATGTTTTGAAGCATTCTTCCAAACCTGTGTGGGACAAGGACCTCTAAATGTCCAACTCGACTAGAACTATTGAGATGAACTGCATTATGTAGGAACTGTTGAAAATGGCAATAAGAAATGCTAAAAATAGAAGTGCGAAAAATAGCACCTACTAAAAATAGCAGTTTGAGTACTAGTGCTAGATTGGGCAACAGGGAATGAAAAATGGAAGTGCTAAAAATAGCATTCTATTTTTAGCAATTTGGGATGGATTCCTATTTTAGTCAGTCCCTGGGCTAAAATATGAAGTACAATTCGAATTTAAACTTAGCAATTGTTTGAAAATAAATTAATTAATTCACCATGAGTTAATTAGCTGTGAAAAATCAAACATGAGGTCTATGTGAGGACATGCAATAGTTTCTCCATTAACTGAGGAATTTATCCATCAGTTAAAGAGATAAGGATGAGTTCTAATTTGAGTTGAAATTAGTTGGCTTGGTTAACTGAGTCAAGCCCAGTTAGATTGATTTAAACAGTTTGTTTAAATTAATGTGAGTTCAGTTAATTAATGCATGCTTGCATATCACTGCTGCACTTCAGATAATTGAAGATTCTCTCATGAATAACTCATGCATGTCAGTTCAGATAGAGACCCAGTTGAGATCAAAGAAAGGACAGTGTACTATCAATTGGATGAATATTTTTCCTATAAAGGAAGCTCATCCATGATGAGGATTTATCTCCTTCAGGATTGCGCAGTCGGATCAGAGGTTAGTGAGTGTGTGAAGAGGCCAATTCACACAAGTGACAGCACTGGACCCCAAGGAAAATTGTGCAAAGAAATAGGAGGCTTGGGGGGCAGAGGAGAAGGTTTGAGAGAGACCTTTAACTGTCTATGAGTAGTAGAGGGTTTGTAGAGAGAGCAAGATAGCTTGTGAGCTGATTCTTTTTTTAATCCGGACTATATTTCCACTTGTATGATAATACAGAGTTGGGGTTTTAGGCTGAGGCTTTCCCTGGGTTATATCTTCTGTGTTATGTGTGATTGATTTCTTCTTATCAGTTATATGTGTTCAATTGATCTTGCTCAATTCGATTAAGCTTCCACAAAGTTTTTATTGTAGAAGTAGATCTAGTATTTTGCTTTAGTATATTGCATTATCAAGTGATCTACAGTGGGAATTTCTACATGGTATCAGAGCTAGCTGATTTGTAGAAAAATTCTACATGGTATCAGAGCACAGGTGATCAAGGAAGAACAGTATACAAGAAGGGAGAAGTTGAATTTTGTGGTTTCTGAATATTGAATTGAGTTCTTATCACATCTATTTCACCGATGGCATTCAGTGGTTTGAGACTCAAAGATGCCCTTGATGGCAGTTTGAATTATATAACCTGGAAGAATCGCATGGAGGCAGTATTAGAAGATAACGGTCTAAAGGACTTCATTGATCAAGAATTCTAGAAGCCGACTGATGCTACTCAACTGGCGGAATGGAAAAAGTGTGTGGCTAGAGCAAGGAGAATCCTCCTAGAGGGAGTTCGAGATCACATTGTCTCGAGCCTCCATGGGAAGGAGACTCCATTTTTGATGTGGAAAACATTGAAAGATCTTTATCAGAATAGCAGTGATCAGAGGAAGCTGGCACTGAAGGACAAACTTTGAAAGATCAAGTGTGAAAAGGGTGACACGATCTCTATGTATCTGAACAAGCTCACCTCATGTAGGGATGAGCTTGGAAGTGTAGGGATCATGACAACTGATGATGACATGGTGATTCTTGCACTCCTCGGTCTTCCTAAGAGCTGGCATATCTACGAGGACTCGGTTAATGGAAGAGATAAACTGCCAAATTTGGAATGACTTTGGTCGGATTTGATGCAGGAGGAGATAATAAGAAACACTAGAGATGGTTCTTCATCCATGGAGGATGAAGAAAACTTTGCCTTAGCGAGTAAGGAAAAGAAGGGGAAGGAGAAGGTTTCTCTTTCCGAATCTAGTTCTTCCCATGGTGGGAAGAAGTTTGACAAATAGAAAGTGCGATGCTTTCGTTGTCATGAGGTGGGCCATTTTGCTACAAATTGTCCGCAGAGGAAATCCAAGAAGGGATTCGGGGAAGGATCTGAAGGTGAGTCACTTGCTTCACAGTTCGAGTTGGATTTCACACTCTTCACATGAATGGTTTCATCCATGGTGGGAAGTGTTTGGTTTCTTGACAGTGGATCTTCTTTCCACAAGACCGGCGACAAGAGTTTTTCAGTACTTTGGAGGAGAAAGATCTCCAGATACTCATAGCAATGGGTAATGATGAAAAGTATAGTGTCTCAGGTGTAGGCACGGTTATTTTTTAGAGGGAGCATGGAGCTCGTCTTACCTTGACCGATGTCAAGTATTTACCAGGACTGAAGAGAAACTTGGTGTCGATCGCGATGCTGGAAGACAGAGGCTATGATGTAGTCTTCAGTAAGGGAAAGGTTTTCCTTAGACACATCATCACTAGACAAGTGAAGCAGATCGGTTCATGGGTCAAGAAATTGTATGCTCTTGAGGTTCAAGATGCATGCAAAGCCTTGAGTAGCATGGAAAATAATGGATACTTGGTGGTTGAGAGGGAGAGTATATTACCTCTCAACATCCAGCTCCAAAAAAAGTCTCAAACGATTGTGGAGGAGCCACGATTGGTGCAGCAGCTTCAGGAGGTTATGGAGCAGCCAAAATAGGGGATGCTGAGAGGAGATCGAGTAGAGACATCCACTCATGCAGAGACCTCTAGTAGGGGGAAATTTCGAGCCAGGTGGGCTGAGGGATCACATGCAGCCATACCTCCAGGTAGGAGGTGGCGCGATGTGGAGTGATCGTCCCAAGGAGGAGGGGCAGGATCCTTGAGGTACCCAACCTCTTTGATTCGACTTTGCTACAGGAACCCTAATGAGGAGTAGCAGGACTATCTGATTGGGTAGAGACATATGTGGATGGAGTGGCAGAGAGAGCTACAGTGTAGGAATCCTAAGACAGCGCAGAGCTAGCAAGTTGCAGCAATGCGAGAGGCACAAGTGTGTTGCACCAGTGCAGGATGGCATAGAGAGGTGTGCAACGGTGCAAAATACATGGAGATGTTGCAGTAGCATAGAGGTTAGAGAGGGAGCACTTTTCAGCAGGAGGTAGAGCTTCAACATCAGAGTATGTTTCTAGCCCAATGAAGAGGTCAGTTGGGAGTTTTTTTTGTTCCGAGAGTTGCTGGAGCAAACACACTTGGTAGAAGTGTTGCATGCAGGTTTGAGAGGAAGCCTTTCCTATTGAGAGTGAGTGTTGAAAATGGAAACAAGAAATGCTAAAAATAGAAGTGCTAAAAATAGAACTGCTAAAAACAGTAGTTTGAGTACCAGTGCTGGATTGGGCAACAGGGAATGAAAAATGGAATTGCTAAAAATAGCATTCTATTTTTAGTAGTTCGGGATGGATTCCTATTTTAGTCAGTCCCTGGACTAAAATAGGAAGTAAAATTCGAATTTGAACTTAAAAACTGTTCGAAAATAAATTAATTAATTCACCATGAGTTAATTAGTTATGAAAAATCAAACATGAAGTCTATGTGAAGACATGCAATAGTTTCTCCATTAATTGAGGAATTTATCCATTAGTTAAAGAGATAAGGATGAGTTCTAATTTGAGTTGAAATTAGTTGGCTCAGTTAACTGAGTTAAGCCCAGTTAGATTGATTTAAATAGTTTGTTTAAATTAATGTGAGTTCAGTTAGTAAATGCATGCTTGCATATAACTACTACATTTCAGATAACTGAGGATTCTCTCATGAATAACTCATGCATGTCAGTTCAGACAGAGACCCAGTTGAGATCAGAGGAGGGACAGTGTACTATCAGTTGGATGAATATTTTTCCTATAAAGGAAGCTCATCCATGATGAGGATTTATCTCCTTCAAGATTGCGCAGTTGGATCAGAGGTTAGTGAGTGTGTGAAGAAGCCAATTCACACAAGTGACAACACTAGACGCTAAGGAAAATTACGCAAATAAATAGGAGGCTTGGAGGGCAGAGGAGAAGGCTTGAGAGATGCCTTTGACTGTCTATGAGTAGTAGAGGGATTGCAGAGAGAGAGAAGGATAGCTTGTGAGCTGATTATTTTTGTAATCCGGACTATATTTCCACTTGTATGATAATACAGCGTTGGGGTTTTAGGCTGAGGCTTTCCCTGGGTTATATCTTCTGTGTTATGTGTGATTGATTTATTCTTATCAGTTATATGTGTTCAATTAATCTTGCTCAATTCGATTAAGATTCCGCAAAGTTTGATTGTAGAAGTAGATCTAGTATTTTGCTTTAGTATATTACATTATCAGGTGATCTACAGTGGGAATTTCTACAAGAAAAAGAAATGAAGAGGTGTGAGGCACTTTCACATGAAGATTTGCACAAGGGACATGAACTAGAGACCTACCAACCCCTCTTGTTCATATTTTCCCAAGTGAGAAGCTTGTTGGATATTGCCAGCCAGGATGTGAGTTTGAATTTTAGCGGGGGGCATAGAGTTCCAGAGTGAGTCCCACCGCCACCTTTTTCTTTAGAGAAATGTAATTCTGTGTAGGCTTCATATCCTAGTTTTGCAATAAAAGACTCCTTGCTTGGATTTTTTTGACCAAATTCATCCTTTATATCCTCTCTCATCCCATTCGATCGCTTCTTGTCTCAGGAGGCCTAGATCAGCAGTTATATTTCATCCTACAAGACCCAATTCATGGAAGGACTGTGCCTTTGCATCTGCCAACATGTAGATACCAGATTGGTGAGGTGATCTATGAGTTTATATGACAGAGTGTAATCTTCACTTAAGACAAGCCATGGGTCTATACTCTAGGCCTAACTTTACTTGTTGGCCATTACTAATGGGCCAAACTATCTATTTGCCAAAGAGTGGCAAGGAAAGAACTAAGCCTTTCCATGTGTTGGAGCCTTTTTTGGATTTTCATGGTTGGAAGAACTGGTTTGAGAAAGAAATGGAGGGAATATATTTGGCTTTAAATGTCCTTTCCCCATAGGGAAGTGTTTGTGCACAAAATACCATCGACTTCGATCCATAAGGGCTTTGCTTAAGGTGTATATGTTTTTTAATCCCTAACTTCCCAGGGATTTTGGAAGAGATGTTTTCTTCCATTTAACCAAAGGAATTCTGTAAACGCATTTTTTCCCTGACCAAAGGAATTAGAAACATGATTTTCTGATCTTTGTTAAGATGAATTTTGGAAATATGTTGTGGAACACCAATACATTGAAATGATTTCGAGGAACTCCTTGATAAGAATGAATCTATCCCCTCATGATAGTAGTTTATTTGCCCAACAAATTGTTCAAGATTCAACTTTCTAGTGTAGCCATAGCTAGTCTGCAAAACAATACCCTAGGGACTTGAGGAAGAAGCCAAGGTACTTGAAGCCCGACTTAAAGGAAGAATGGGGGAAACGGAAGTATTGTTCAACAAGGGGCTTTTCCAGGCTTGGAATTAGGTTGGGAATGTAGTTAAAATTTATTTGGGTTAATCAACATTCCTATGGCACTTGAAAAGTAAGCCCATTGCAAACTAGCCTTGAGTGATTTGGGATATATCAACAATATTGTGTCAAGACAAGAAGAAAAAGAAAGGGACCTGATAATATTTTGAATCACCAACTCTAGTAAGATAATTCTACTTGAAGAACTGGAAACATGGTCTCACACACTGTAAATGGCCCAGTTGCAAAAAAAAAATAGCATAAACCACAAGATAACACTCCCAAAGAACAACTCCGATGCGGTAAGAGGAGTAAAGGGAAAAAAAAATGAATGGAGTTGTTTGACAAGAACCGTGTCATATCATTATATCAACAACCACTTCTCAAAATTAGATTATCCTAGAGAAGTTTCCCACTCTAAAATGTTATTGAAATTTAAAACTAAAATATTCATAAACATGGAGAAACCTAACCACAAAACTAAGAAACCTTATGCAACAGTAAGGAAAATTTTTCATGCAGTAAAAATCGTAAGATAAAGCACACATACCAAAGGTGACCAGGGATTTGGATCAAGAATTATAAATGGAAAAATCTCAGACGGCTACATCACTTCTAATTGCAAAAAATGGTCTACTGCTTTCTCAATCTGTAGATAAAATAGAAACAAAAAACCAGTTTGTGAATGGACAAAAGCAAGCCTCTCCTTATCATGCTCCTCTTCTCCCTATTTATGCACTCCTCTACCGATAGACTGCCTCATCATAGCTCGTTTTCCTCAATAGTTCCTTTAATTATTTCTTCTATAGATACTTGTTGCAAGAAACTTAGCTGATAAAAGATTCAATTAGCACTATGTTGTGAGGAATTATGCAGGAAAACTACACTATTTTGGAGTCATCAATCCATAGCATAAAAATGGCTAGGTTGCAAAGGATGCTTTCTCGAGTGAATTATTGAACTACATCCAATCATTTGTGTTTTCAGGTATAGTCGAACTAATTTCAAAAACATGTTTAAGAAAGGATTCCTCTCGAAAAGCAAAGGAGATAGGTTAAGATAATTTTATTCATATCCATCAAAGGTCCACAAAAGCAGGTCAATGGGACTAAAAATGATAAATCCAGTGTAAATTCAATATGGGAGAGATATGGCAAACCTGGCTCCAATTTTGATATTGCTTATATTAACTGTATTTTTGTTCCATCATGTTGTTTTCCAGAAGTAAATATGACACTGGGGATTTAAAAACACTATTGATCATATGACATCAATCTAAAACTGGTCTACAAGCTTTGAAAATTGGAATTGATTTGACAGTTTTAGGAAGTGAAAATTTATCTCATGGCGGGAGATTTTGGTTCCACGAAGCTTTGATATTTGATTTATTTATTTAGATTCTTTCATTAAGAATGAGACACATTTCGAATAATTTTATTTATTTAATGTAAATTATTTGGTAAAAAATAATAATATAGATATATAAATTCAGGTGGGAATTTAGATGAATTTTACTTTAATAAATGTTTAATAGTATATTAATGTTAATTTAAATTTAAATAAAGAGGTGGATTTAAAAGTAAAAGAAAAAAAAATATTATTATAGAAAAAGTTTGATTTAATGATAAAATGTTGAGGAAATTTTCATCATTGAGTAATGTTTAATTTCATTGATGGTTGTTGTTAGGGCCTAAGTTGGGTGTGCCTTTAATCGAGGCAAGGTGACATCCTCATTGCACCATTTTTTATGTTTATATCACAAATAATCCAATGTAATGGAGGAGTTGGTAGAGGGTTGAGCAGTGGGCCAAGGCTTCAACGAAACCAAGACGATAGAAAAAAACCAAGATTTGGAGTTTCCACTTGGGCACATTGGTTTTGCACAAGGATGGCTTGGTGAACGAGTGCCATGAAGGTTGTGACATGACCAACCATCCCAACTTGCCCAAGTGAGGAAGAACCAAGGTGGGTGAGAGTGCACATGAGCTCGTGGGTGGCACAGGCACCACAAAGGCATGGCACGACTAAGGAGCACACCCCCAACAACTAGTCCAAACAAGTTGACCGAAGTGCCAATGGATCTAATGCAAGGTGAATTTGGTGTGGTTGGACCGACAAGGGTGGATGAACATGGAACAAGTTGAACATTGGAGGTCCCCCCAAACCAAAGTAGTGTTGTGGAAGAGACACTCGTAGAGACAAGATGACCCAATTGAATGGAAGGGTCACAAGGCATAAGCTAACCAAAAGGGGTGAAGTCACATATATATATAAAGGACACACATGATGGATGGGGAGAAGAACAACACATCAAATATATAAGTCAAGGGACAATTGGGAAAGTTGTAAGGTGAAGAGGAGTAGCCAAGCATTAAGAGGTAAAGATAATTCGAGGTAGCAAAACCCAGAGCAAGGGAGCTCAGGTGAGTTTTCACTTGGCAGGAAAACCAAGCGAGTCAAGAAGGAACTAAAGGGATACACGAGTAGGGTAGAGATGGCTCATTGGGTCAGTTAAGCTTAGCGGGACAAGTTTCTAGGAAAGTAATAACTATGTTGGCTTATTTGTTCTATTAAGGGTTAAGCCTTTGTATTGGACCCTCATATAAGCCTTTGTATTGGACCCTCATATAAACTAGAAGTTTTACATTGTTTAATAAAAGTATAAGGTTGAAGGGTTGTTTCATGCAAATTGTGTATTGTGATGATGATGTTGTGAATATTGTAAATTCTTTACATTTATTGCACATGAATGTAAGTTAATTGAAGTATTGTGACAATAATTTAAAATATTAGGGGAAAAGTAATGAAAACTTCAATTACAATATGGATTTTTCTAGATAATATAGTACTTGTTATTTGGTCATATTTTTATTCTTGGACTATAGTAGTCATTTAAGTTAATCATTATTAATTTTATCACTTATTATCTAGTCGTATATTTTATCCCTAGACTAAATTAGTCATCTAAGTTAGTCATTTTTAGTTCGATCACTTAAAATTGCTGAAATTTAGTAGTAATTCACTTGAAATAATTGCGGTGACTAACGTTTTTAGTCACCTAGTCACTAATTTCATCATCATTTTCTACTAATGCCATCAAGCAAAATACATTGCTCGAGATATGATCTTTGAACCTTCCTCACATTCTCATAACCTTCAAATTTTCTACTTCCCTACATACATATTTTTGTCAATACACCAAGGTGGTTAATTGTGACCATATCAAATCGAATCATTTCCTCCAAATACCTTGGGAAAATATTTTAGGAAATCCCGTGGGTTTTTATTTTTCACACACAAGATCATGTACGTGAATTTTCTTCATTATAGCTATGTATGTACATTTTTTACTAATTCAAGAGTCGTGTATAGATTGCAAAACTAAGAATTTGCAATCTAGTCCACCTAGATCTAGAACCACTGCACCAAACCTTCTACAAGCATCATGTCAAGGACCTGTAGCACCAACAACATATCAAAAATGCAACAATACCATGCACAAACACCTATAATTGTTGACATCAATGTCCATCACAAAGTTGACTCATTGTTGACATCAATGCCAACACCATGCTGCCAACAATCTCCCCCTTTAGCATTGATGGCAACACCATAGCCACATCAAAAATTAATCTTCTTCACTGGCTTCCATTCTCTATTATTTGGTTGTTTTCATTCTCCACTAGTGATTGGCCTCATTATCCCCCTTTGAAATCAATGGAAAAGGGTGACCAAACCTCACTTGGAACACCATGCTGACACCAATTGTACTATGTTGATATCAATGGTTTTCTGATGACATAATCAGCTACAACACACTCTACAAAATAAACATTATAACCAAGGAAATTTGCTACTCATACTTTTTCTCCTGCATACAATGTGACATTAATGATAACAAGGCGAACAAGGATTTATATTTTTGTTGAACATGCTCTCCCTAAACATGTGTTTGGGATACAATCATCAACTCAATGTTGTTGTATAATATTTTGTTGTTACTCTACATGTCTTATTAAGCCCATGCCTCCTTGCAACATGCAAGAGGCTACTTTAACAATTAAGCCAAAGACTCGCAACCAACTATGAACAAATGATAAACTTGAAAGTATAGGGCTTAATAATGGAGATATTGGGCTACATATTTTACACTCAAGATGCATACATGTTTGATTCACATGACTTCTTTCTATACAAGACTAAAATAAATGGCTACTTAACTAGATTTCCAAATGATAACATACATGGTTGATACACATGTTCTTCACTCATGACTACTACATTCATATATCTGTTACAATGAAGTCAAAGCAAAATGAAAATAATATGCAACCCTTTGATACACCAACTCCATGTACATGACAACATATGCATCTTTCTGAGGAGCAAACAATGTACATAAATGCTTTTCCTTCCTATATTAGGTAATGTATAAACTATGAAATTCATGTTTTTCACTTAGAACCAAACTGTCACAACTTCCCCTGAGCTCACACACCTTCTTAGCTTCTTACTGATCCTTTAGAACTAATCTTGATTTTAGGCTCTTGGTCACTCCATGCTTCTACTACAACTCATCATCATTCCTTCTTCATGATTCCCATGTTGCTACCATAGACTCCCTTTGAGACAATGCAGGCCTCAATTTGCACTTTTGTAGTCTTTTCTGAATATACCTCATATAATAATGGAGTGTAATGGGGGCTAGATTCTCCTACTCAGAATCTGAAAAGGAACGAATTGTCTTCGATCTCTTATTTTTTCTTTCTCATCCCTTCTACACATACACATTATCTGGGGTCTTGATTCCTTTCGTTATCACTCTCTTGAAGCCTTATTTCCTTATGTTGAAACCTTTTGAGTTGAATATGAATTCTTTGCCTCCATCTATAATTTGATTCATTCTCAAAATGTTATGCTCCAAGCCTTCAAACATCTACATATCAATTTCATTTGTCTTCTTATCACCAAGATTGGTCTTACCTTTTCCCAACACTTTAGCAGGTGTGTTGTCTCCAAGAATAACATGGCCATCTTTGGTTTTCTTCAAGAAGAGGAATCTTCTCTTGTCCCCTGACATATGATGGGAACATCTAATTTCTATGTACCATTTGTTATCTTCGTCAAATGTGCATAAGGAAATGCCACATTTCACTTGTTGCTTATCTTTCTTCTTCCACACCTTGGTAGGCTACTTGTTGGTATGCACATTCTCCTCTAGTTTTCTATTAGGCCTACTCTAGGTAAGCTTCTCATTTTTCCTAATATGTCTTTTGAAACCAGATAGCTTACAATCTCTAGACATGTTCACAAGTGTAGCATCTCACATGAACAATATATGAGGAAAGAGGATCATATCTTTTGTTTCTCACGTCAAATTTTTCCTTTACATTAAGCATGCTTCTACTCCATGCATGAGATCTGCAATCAACTGCATTATGGCCAAACAAGTTACATGAGAAACAATAACCATGAAATGCATTAGTATACCTAAAGGTTGATGATCTTCCTTGACTATTTTCTTAAGGAGGCTTTCTCTTTTGTTTCCTAAGTTGTTGCTTTCTTTGCTACTACTATTTGTACATTTTTCTTCTACATGTGGCTACAACATGTCCAAATTTATGATAGATGTAGCATTCAATCTCATCCTTCAAGGGAGAAATGGAGTTATTGTTTCTCCCTTGAGATCTGACATAGAATTCTCTTGGAGCGAATGATCTTCTTGTCATAGGTGCTCCTCTTAGTACATATCTTGGTTATTGTTTCTATTGCTTCCTTCCTTTATTGTTGCTCATGTTGCTACTCTTAATATTTCCATTATCCGCGACAAGATTCTTAGGAGTTGTATTATTGTTTGCATCTTTCTATGAGCTATATTCTCCCTTTCGAAAAGCCAAGACCATATTTATTTAAGGGAGATCTTTGATTGCTAAGAATGTTGTCCAAAAGTTTGGTACTCTTATCCAACTTCAACTAATTTTCTTTCTATTCAAGCTTCCTTCTCATGGAGATAATTTCAGCCTCAAAATTTTCAACTTATCCCTTTCTCTCTTTTAGTTGGCTGCTCACAACCTCCTCAATATTTTAGCCTCTTCTAACTAGGTCTTCAAACATATGACTTCCTCCTTGAGCTCATTATCCTTCTCATAAAAAACATGCATTAATTTTCTTAATCTCTACACAGTTTCCAACCTCTCTACTTCAATAGTTAGCTTATCTATTATAATCATGGCTTACTCAAGTTCAGTTTTAAGAACCACTACATCATCATCTTAATTGTTCAAATTTGAATGGATACCATCAAAACTATCTAATGCATAGCTAGGGAATAAAACATCATCATTCATACCTTCATATCTATCTTGCTATGATACATTTGGTTCTCTTATGTATCCATTTTCTCATTTTCCTTTTTTATTGTCAATTGTATTTTCACTATAAGGATCGATCTCATCGGGATGACAATATTTCTTCTGAGATCCCTTCTTCTTTTCTTCTTTTTTTTCTTCTTCTCTCCATTGGTATCACTAATAGCTCCTCCATACAAAACCTATTGTTGGGGCCTTCATTTAATTTTGAAAAGGTTTTGACCAATTTTGGCTGACCAAAGGATGAGAAGGAAGCGGGTGGAAACAACGGTTAGCTTGCGGAAGAGTCAACTGGACAACAAGGCAAGAATAGGCAGTTGCACAAGAGTTGTAGCAAGGTGGCAGCGGAAGACAAAGGCAGTCGAGTGGGTGGGAAGGTGAAAGAGCAGCCGAGTGGGAACTGTTAGTTCAGGTAGAAGAAAGGAATATAAAAGCAGAGGGCCAGAAAAGAAGAGAGGTTGGATAGTGAATGGGATAGAGAGCAAGGCTGTTGGAGCTAGTGGCAGAGATCTGGTTGCGGTAGACGAGTAGCAGGATGTAGGAGTCCCTGCAAACGGGGCCCTTGAGGTCAAGATTGAACTCATGGATCTGATCTGGGTATTCCTTGTAGTTTCTTGTGGCGAATGCCAAAGACATGTTGTACTATTTTATTGTTAAGTTAATAGAAAGAAAGCTAGACTGGTTGCAAATCATGATGTGTATGGATCCCCTGGTATGATGAGTTTCTAAAAAATTTAAATGTTCCACCAAATGCATGTATTTAGTAGTTCTTATGTAATCGTTGTTATGTTGTATCACTGTTTTGCATGTAATGGATATACTTTTGTTATTGGATGATGCCTCGGTTGGTGTTCCCTTGACCCCATGTTGAACCTTTCTTACTTCCGGTCACGACATGCCTCGGGTGAGACTCCTTACCCTTTGGGTAAGGTGAAAATGTCAACGTTGTCCTAGACTACACTGGACCATTGTTGGCCCTTTGTGCCCAAACCCAGGGTCTTTTCTCCCTGATGACTCTTTCGTGCCAACAAATGGTTCCATTTCCGGGACCCGAAGTTACGAGAACTAGTTTGGAACATGGTGTCGAGGATATTCAAGAGAGAAATCAGGGATTGGTGGAATCATAAAGTAGATCAGTTTGTAGTAGAGCAAGCTGCCAGTAGAAATCAACTGATCGGCAAGATAAGTGAGGGGATTTTATATGCCAATGGTACCAATGATCAGTATGAGATTTTTTGGTGCAAGTTCCCCGAAGACCTATACAACTGGTTAAGAAGGCTGAAGGGGCAGAACTAGTCAAGGGGATAGACAATAGCTCGTCGTAACTAGACTCCGTCGGATATCATACTGCTCCAACAATTAGACAATGATCTGACTAGAGTAGTCGATTTTTGGGTAAAGAATACGGTGGAAGGATATATAGTTGAATTTGCTGCGGAGAGTTATCAGTCTTTCTCAAAGGTAGAAGTTGTATTCGGCTCTGGATTAAGAGGGAGGTTGATGAAGGAAGTCTCGATGTGGATTAAGATGTTTATGGTAGAAGAAGGATTACTGCCCTCACCTACTGCAGGGATGGTAGCGTAAAACCCCAGTACCAGGGGGAGGACGTAGAGGGGGGAATGCTACCAGTTGAGGAATAGAGATGTTGTTGAAGGGATGGATGTGGAAGAATTGAAGAAAGATAGAGATGTCAGAGTGTAGAGGAGAGCACTGTTAGTGGATAAGTCGCAGACGAGAGTGATTAAGACTTTGAGGAAGAAGAGGATGGGCCGCCACCAAGTAGGAGTGGTGATGCGAAGACCCTAAGTCTAGGAGGGAGGAGAGGAAGATGTCGAGCAAATCCAGAGCGATGATGGGAGACGTAGGAGTTAGAGGAATGAAAAGGGACCTTCCCTACAGGTTGCAGAAGGTGGATCGCAAGAGCAGAGGCCGAGTGGACATGGAGAGGAAAGAGAAGAAGACATGGGCAATGTGATGAGGAGATTATTTAATGAAGGAGAGACATCCATTAAGAATCAGTAGCAATACCCCTGAGACACTGGTGGCATTTCCCCCGATCTTCCCCTGGTACCTTATTACAATCCAGAGGAATTTGTTATTAGCTTAGCCAAGGCAGTATGGGTACATAGTGCACGTGAGAAATACAAAGCCAGTTTTAATATTGGGAGCAACAAAGGAGTCAACAGTATCAGTAACTTAGGATTGCAGGGATCCTAGCAGCCTGGGAACAAAGGGTTCGTGCTATTAGCTTGCACCCAAGTCAGTATGGCGGGGTCTTTTACTAGATATCTAGAATTTGCAGGAAGGGGAAACGAGGATGTGGAGCAACACTGGTATCTCTATGAGGCTATTTGGAGAGCACGTCAAACTCCAAACAATGTTAGGATAGTGGAATTCCAGACCATGCTAAGGGAGAGGGCTCTATGTTGGTTTATAAAGTGGGCGAAGTAGAACCATAACCCCATGATAGATGATATCAAGAGAGGATTTGTGTAGGAGTTCAAAGTACCACAGACAGACTAGTAGGGGTTGTCAAAGCTATGGGAAATTAAGCAAAAGGAGGGTGAGATGGCCTGGGAGCTCATGCAAAGGTTTAAGGATGCCATCGCAAAGTTGAGTTACACCCTAGACCCAAATCACCAGCGGGACTGGTTTATCAAGGCACTCTTGCCCCTAACCAGAACGTCGCTGACGCAACAGAAAATTGGAACCCTCCAAGATGCGTTGGAGCAAGCATCCTAAATAGAGGCTATGGTTGGGTATCCTCATGAATACAGGGGAGGGACGAGCTTGCAAGACCCATCAATCATGGGTCTCTAGAACCAAATTGCAACGTTAACAGAGAAGCTGAAGGATCTTCAGTCAGTACGACAAGCCAGACCCAATGTATGGTGCACCCATTGCATTATGGAAGGGAACATTACGACATATTGCCCCAGGTTGCAAGGGATTAATCATCTAGGGGGAGTCACGGGGTCGTCAGGGGCCCCACTGACAGTAGGAGTTGTGGCTATAGGAGCACAAGGAGATTTCCCCAGAAGGAATACCCAAGACTTTTGCGAAATATGTACAACATATGGACACCTGCTGTGGATGTGCCCGGTACTACAGAAATACTCCAACATCCACAATAACAACTAATGTGAGTTATACACATCTACAATGCATCACATTGATCAATGCAGAGCACTAGATGCTCTAGCAGAACGGCTGGACAGATCTACGTTCAGAATTAATGAGTCAAATTAGGGAGGACGAGGAGGAAACGGGTGAGGAGGGAGAGCTGGAGGAAGAGGGCCCGTGAGGTGTTACAACTACAACCAGGAGGGGCATGTCACCCGGGAATGCCCACTCTTGAGGAGACCTTGGTGCTCACAATGTAGGATTAATACCCACGCCATGAAGGATTGTCCAAAACTCATTGCAAAGTGGGAAGAAAGGACTAGGCAGAGGGGGGCTAACCTGGTTAATGTCGAACCGCGGACCGATGACAGTCTTCCCACAACCAATATTAATATAGTCACCCGAGGAGGAAAGATGATAGGAGAGGATCGTAGCACAATGGACCCAACCTTGATTGTTAAAGCAGCATATCCATAGAAATTATATTAGCCCGAACGCCAAAGGCAGTATTATCATGAGGTAGCTAAGCTGTTCGAGGAGATGACCGAGAAAAGAGACAACTAGAAATGGTAGGATCACGTGCTTAAGCGTGGCCAAATGATTAAAGAATGGTTTAAACAATTCCTGAAGATTGTTTAGGATGAAGGCATGTTGAAGGAGTTAAGGAAAAGTTTGAAGGCTACGTATTTGTAGAAGAAGGGGAAGTGGAGCGATCACTCACAAATTTGCTAGAAAAAAAACTCCAGAAGAGTGAAATGGAACAAAAGGAGAAGTGGAAAAGAGTTCCAAATTAATGTGTCAGTTGCAGGGTTCCAAATAAGGGACACAATGTTAGACTTGGGATCAGATGTAAACATCCTACCTAAAAAAACATGCGAGGCAATGGGGAAGCCACAATTAAAATACTCACCAATTCAAATAAGAATGGCAAATCAATATTGTATACTACCCATTGGGATGTTGGAGAATGTGGAAGTAGATGTAGCGAGGGTGAATACGCACACTGAATTCGAGGTGATTGACATCATGGGGGATAAGGACCCATACCCATTGCTTCTTGGGACCGATTAGACCTACGAAAATTATGCTGTCATCGACCTAAAGAAAGAATTGATGATTTTTGAAGCAGAAGAATTAAGGGTGATCCAACCCTTGGACCCCTATCAAGGACCTAGGTTCACAGAGCCGATAGATCACAACGATGAACCAGGAATGCTAGACAAACTTTACATGTTCACAGCGAGGAAGAGGGAAGATTATATAAATCCCACAACAGGAGGCTCCATCAGCTATAGAAGTATCCAAATCTCAGAGACCGGCTTGGAAGCTGCATGGGATGCATAGTAGAAAGGCGGGTATGAAATAAATACTAGACGTTGTGCAATGGTAACCCGAGTAAATTGGATAGGAACGGAGATGGGAAACTATCCCAAATATTATGGCCTTGAACAAGTGGATGCCTTCTTGAACAGGATAGACCAAGAAATAACGGAGGATCAAAAGGTTCCCTTTCTTGATATCTCCCTCATGGAAACACCGACAAGATGGTGGAAGGCACACCGCAATTCACTAAGAGACTGGACGAGCATCAAGCAAGCCATGAAGGAGAGATTTTCCCAGGAGGAAGATCAACCACAGGATAAGGAAAAGTACCAAGGGGATTCAAGTCCTGAGAAGCACATCGAAGATTGCATAACCAAGTGGAAGAGCCAGGGAATGTTGAAGGACCAATGGGTACACGCATTTATACATACCCTCAGAACTGTCCCCCGAGCTTGGTATCTTCAAGAGGAGCTCCGCTGGCGGACGACAAATTGGGATGCTTTGGAGGTACAATTTGTTAGAAAATTTTCATTCAGAAGTAAGCACACATGATAGAGACACTCCAAGTGATAAAGTGGATTCTGTTCACCCTAGAGCCATTGGTTGAAGGAGGGCCCGAAGAAAATTTTCTACAATATCTGTATGACATGGAGTCGCTAGGATATGCGATCTGCAACAAGGTCGAAGGAGAGTCAGAGAAGGATGGGTTGAATGGACTGAGACACCTAACCTTCGGGGAAACAGAAGGAGAGAGGGACATCCGGGAAAGCCCTCAACAGGAGGTGCCCACCTTCTACCAGTAAAACTAAGGAAACAAAATGTTGGGATGGAGGATAAGCCCAAAATAGCATCTGTGGGAGACTATTGGGATGAACAGACCACAAAAGAGATTTTTGACCTACTACAGGAATATCAGGACCTGTTCCCAGCCTCAGTAGCAGACTTGAAGGGGATAAAAGGAAATATAGGGGAAATGAAGATTGTATTAAGACCAGAGGCCCAGCCGGTAAAGCACAGACCGTACAGATTAAACCCAAGGGTGAAGGAGAAAGTTAAGAAAGAGATCGACAAAATGTTAGAAGCAGGAATCATATTTCCAGTAGATGAAGTTGAATGGATAAGCCCGATAGTCATACAGAACAAGAAGGATGCAACCGAGATCAGAGTATGTGTTGATTACAGAAGCCTTAACAATGCATGTGTGCATGACCCGTTCCCGACACCCTTCAGTGATGAAGTCCTAGACAATGTGGCGGGGAACGAAGCATATTCATTCACAGATGGATTTTTGGGGTACCACCAAGTTCGAATAGCTGAGGAGGATAAAAGAAAAACAACATTCACTACTGAGTGGGGGTCATATGCATACAATGTGATGCCATTCGGACTAAAGAATGCACCAGCAATCTTCTCAAGGATTGTCATAGCTGCATTCTGAGACTATATTCACAAATTTCTAGAGGTGTACATGGATGACTGGATAGTGTATAGTCTGTTAAAACAACACACCAGCTTATTAAGAGTAATGTTTGAAAGGTGCAGGCAACTGCAGATTTCTTTAAATCTCAAGAAATGTATCTTTACAGTCCTATTTGGAACACTATCATGCCATATCTTCTACAAGGATGGAGTATGTGTAGACCCAGTGAAGGTTGTGGCAATCGTTCACATGGAACCACCGCGCAACATAAAACAACTAAGATCAACTCTAGGTCACACGGGGTACTATCGGCGATTCATCAGGAACTACGCATCAATCACAGCCCCACTAGAAAAATTGCTAAAGAAAATGGAGGAGTTTGTTTGGAATGAGGATTTTCAGACAGCTTTGAATAAGTTAAAGGAAAGACTAGTAAGTGCATCGATACTCATATATCCTGATTGGAACAAAATGTTCCATGTGCACATCGACGCGTCGGGTATAGCACTGGGAGCGGTCTTAGCATAGCCAAGGGAGAAGAATATGGACCACCCAATGTACTATGCTAGCAGAAAGTTGTCAACTGTGGAGAGGAACTACACAACAACTAAAAGAGAAGCCCTAGCAATGGTTTATTCTCTCCAAAATTTTAGGCATTATTTATTGGGTGCACCATTCAAATTCTTTACAGACCATTCTGTGCTCAAATACTTGGTAAACAAGCCAATACTAGAAGGGAGAATATGTCGATGGTTGTTGCTGTTCCAGGAATTCACTTTCGAGGTGGTCATAAAACCTGGCAGACTGAATGTGGGACCAGACCACCTCTCGCAACTGGAGACAGGGGAGAATGAAGGAGCAGTGGATGATCGGTTGCCCGATGCTGATTTATTCAGAATAGAGGCAATCCTAGACCACCTAGAAGAGATCGCCACATTATTAACAATGGGTCAGTGCCCAGAAGGATATACAGCAGCACAGAGATGACACTTGGTAGTAAGGGAAACAGATTACCAACTGATCGCAGGACACCTCTACAAGATGGGCTTAGATCAAATACTGAGGCGTTGTGTCCTCCAGCATGAAAGAAATGATGTGCTATGGGAATGCCATGCAGGGGTTGCAGGAGGCCATGTGGGAGGTAAAGCCACCGCAAGAAAGATACTACACGCAGGACTCTGGTGGCCAACTATTCATAAAGATTTGAAAGAATTTGCTAAGACCTGCAATGTCTATCAAAGGGTTGGAAAGCCTTCATGATGGGATGAGCTGCCCCTACACCCTGTCCACACAGTGCAAATATTTGATAAATGGGCGGTAGATTTCATTGGACCCATTATGCCACCAGCGAGGCACTCGCGAGTGAGATACATAATAACAGCAATAGAATACCTCACCCAGTGGGCAGAAGTAGCAGTCGTCAAAGACTGTACAACAGAAATAGCTCTATGGTTTATTTTCGAGAACATAGTCTCAAGGTTTGGATGCCCGAGGAGCCTCATAAGTGACTAGGGAACGCACTTTCTGAATGAAACCATTGAGACTCTATTGAAGACCTTCATGATTCAGCATAACAAGAGTAGCCCCTATCACCCACAGGCCAACGACGCAGTGGAAGCATTCAACAAAATTCTAGAGAAAGGGCTAACAAAGGTCGTGTCGGCCAATAGGGACGACTGGGATGAAAGAATACCTACAACTCTATGGGCGTAAATGACAACAGTAAAGAGACTTCATAAGAAAACTCTGTTTCAACTAGTATATGAAAGAGAAGTTGTGGTTCCAATGGAATTTATATTACCAAGTATGTTCATATTTGAAGCCACAGGAATGACGGACAACATAGCCTTGTGGGACAGACTGGGTTAGCTATTGGAACTTGACGAAACCTGCTTCTTGGCCGAGTTTCATCAGTCAGTGGAGCAGAGAAGGAAAAAAGCTTGGCATGATAGGCACATCAGGAAGAAGTCTTTTGGAATAGGAGAACAAGTACTCCTATATGACAACAAGTTCTAGAAGTTCCCAGGGAAACTGTAGATGCACTGGTTAGGCTTGTTTATAGTCACGGAAATCAAAGATTCAGGAGTAGTAAGGCTCACGAAACTGGATGGAGTCTTGTTACATGGATGGGTGAATGGCACATGCCTGAAGCCCTTCCGCAATGCACAATAAAAAAAAAGAAGAGAAAAGCCACTAGGTTCAGTCTAGTCATGTCATAAAAATGAGCGGAAGGACAATAAGGTTGTGGCAGCAATTTCAGCATGCCGCAACCCATTTGTGGTCGGGTGGGGGGGAAGAAGAGGTAGAGTTAGTAGTCACACATGTAATCTCCATCAGCAAGGTACACGTAGGCATGCACTTTTTCCAGACATTATGATCACATGTTGTACCCGTCCTTTCCGCCGTACCGATAGTCATTTCCATATTAAGTAACCAATAATGAAACTATCAAATTAGGAGCCGCAAAATATTTTCCCATTAAGTAAAAAATTAGTTAATAAATAACCCCATCACAGCAAAATAAATATGCCATGCAGCCCACTCTGTACTTTCCCAGTCCACGTCATGGTTGTCACGTCCAGGTCGGCCGACGGCAGCAAGGTATAGCTAGAACACATGGGAAAGTTGTGGGAGTAATTAGTTGCTAAGGTCCAGTTAGTCAAGAAACGTCGTGTCAGGTATCGCTACTTAAATTCGTAGGATAATGAAGGGCATTCCAGAACTTCAATCGCAGATAGCAGAAGAATTACGGAGCCGCTATGAAGGACATTTGCAGAGACAAAGAAGCAAGAAACCTCAGGTGCAGATTGTTTACCAAAAGTGAAAGGAGATGGTGAAAGGAATTGTATCTATCCCATAGGACATGTTAGATGGAAGAATTGCAGTGGTCGACAACTTGTATGGAAAATATGACAAGGCGAATTTGGTCGACAATGATTTTACAGACTGTTTCCAGTTCCCAACCATGAAAAGAGAAGTTTATGTGGAAGATTTCTAGAAGGAGGATGGCACCAAGACCTCCAGGGTCAGGGAGGAGTTTAAAGGGATACAGAGATTGATGTTACTGCATTTGAGGAGTTTACCTGTGTTCGGCACCCAATTCTCCACAATGCAATGTACCAAATTTTTGGCGAGTAGGATGCACAGAGGATCACTGTGGTTGGACAAGGAGTATCCCATCCATGTGGAGGATATTAGTCAGCTAACAAGGCTATCCGTGGGAGGGAACGCAGTTAGTTCAGCATTCCAGACAGGGGCTAAGAGAGCCAAGAAGCAGTCTAAGGATAATATCTATGCTATATATGGGACTGAGTGGGGTGGGAGAGGAGTGAAGCTGGATATAATAAACAAGGTCGACATCAGGTTTGCATGCTACCTAATAGAAATCAAAACAATGCATCACTTTACGAAGAATGAATGCACGTTGGACGCCATTTTGGTGGCAGAACATTGTTTCCAGGGAGAAGTATTGAACTAGTCTGCCTTTGTTCTCAATGAGCTATTTGAAGCTTGTGAAGATGTGTACAGGTGGGCTACCAGTTTCATGTTTGGGTACATTTTGATGTCGTTGGCAATGTGGAAGTGGAGGCCACCGAAGGAGAGGGAATTGGTGACCATCGTCGAAGGCCAACCACTGGCACTCCGTTACGAACCAAGGAGGGCATCAGGAGACCGTAGCATGAAGGAAATAAATGAAATAGCTTTCAAGGATTGGTACGAGCAGATGCTGGCGACCATAAGGTCGACGAAGAGGATACCAAAGACTCTGCTGGATGAATTCTCAGAAGAGCTCTAGTTCGGGGTGTCACATGTGCACACCTACCTAAAGTCGTGGTGTGTCCACACTAATGACAGAAGCGCTGCACAAAGAGGTGGGATCATGGCCGGGAGTGGCTTGCAAAATCACAAATGGGAAATGCAACTATGTTTTCAGAGCCTTAAAGCAACAGGTGCAAGGGGGAGATGTGGCGGAGAGCAGTAGGAAGTGGCCATCCGATGATGAAATCCAACCAATGGTGCTTCAGATGGAGGAGAAGATGTTCGAACTCAGACGAATAATTTCCAGTTTCGAATTAGGTGAGAGAAACTACCCTGCCCAATTTCAGGGCTCTACCATGTTTTCTCCTATTATAAAAACTCTGTTGGCCATGAAACTCCCCACCAGAGTAGCCCAGGCTCCCTCCCAGCCAACGGTCCCCAAGCTAAAGAAAAAACAAGTTATCCGCTACAAGTTGTATTTGAAGCTTGTGAAGATGTGTACAGGTAGGCTACCAGTTTCATGTTTGGGTACATTTTGATGTCGTTGGCAATGTGGAAGTGGAGGCCATCGAAGGAGAGGGAATTGGTGACCATCATCGAAGGCCAACCACTGGCACTTCGTTACGACCCATGGAGGGCATCGGGAGACCCTAGCATGAAGGAAGTGAATGAAATAGCTTTCAAGGATTGGTACAAGTAGATGTTGGTGACCATAAGGTCAACAGAGAGGATACCAAAGACTCTACTAGATGGATTCTCAAAAGAGCTCTAGTTCGGGGCGTCACATGCACACACCTACCTAAGGCCATAGTGTGTCCACCTTGAGACGTTTAAGATGAGGCCACAGAGGTTTGTACTAACGGCAGAAGCATTGCACAAAGAGGTGGGATCATCACCAGCAATGGCTTGCGAAATCACAGACGGGAAATGAAACTATCTTTTATACAACAACATAGTTCCCTGAACCCAATACAATGCAGGCTGACATGCTCCAATACTATTCATCAGCCCAATTATTTACATTTATACAACAAGCAACGCACAAGGCCGAAATGATCCATGAGGATCTGGCCAAGGAACATGAACGGCAAGAAAGGTAGTTGCAGGAAGTAATAGAAGAGCGTGATCACCTGCAGAAAAAATTCATATTTGCAAGCCCAGGTTGATCAAATCACGTAGTGGTTTCGGACATTCTGGCCAACAATCATTGAGGCAAACACAAAGGTGCCGGCGGACATCACGACTTGCACACTGGTAAAATTTTTACGATCACATCCAGGAAGCATGATTGAACCTGGTAGCTACCAATAACAACATGAAGAAGAAGCTAGAGACGGGGAGATCCACACTGCTAGACCTAGTGGATATCTACACGAGAACGGTTGAGGGAAAAAATGTTGAAGGAGAAGCAAAGAAACAAGCCTTAGTAGATGCCCTCACCGACGGCTACGCTCTAATGAACAAAGTGCATGACTGGCCAGGAAGCCTGGCACTGAAGAATCACTTGGTCTATCCGATGAGAGAGCAAATATAGGCCCTATTTTCCAGCACAAAGGACTGTATAGACCCTGCCCAAATGCAGCAGATCAACAATCAAATTGATGTCATTCAAGCCCAAGTTGATCATATTGAGGAGGAGTCCACAAAGATGAAGAAGGTAATCAGAGATCTGCAGCCACCGGTGCGGATACAGGTTCTGACCCTGAAGGAGGTGTGTGACTCCAGTGGAAAACAATGGAGTGACCTGCAAAACCAGTGGCCCACATAGCTAACGATGAAATTGGCTAAGGCATTTGCTCAACGTGTTGACACAATCCTCGCTTGATGGGACACTGCCCTTCAAAGATACAGAGAGTTCAGGTAGCAGACCATGACCACTGTTCCGGAGTTGGAGCCTTCGTTTGGAACGAGGGACCCTTAGAGGTAGGAAAGTGCAGATGCCACTTCGTGAGCAATGGTCGAGGAAAAAGAAGCATTAGACCAGCCGTCAGTAGAACCAGTGCAGTCAACAGTACAACCACCACCCGTAGAACCAATGGAAATACCAACAGAAACGACCAAGGTCGAAATGAATTGACTCGGGGATGAGTCAAAGGATTGTGGTTGGGGCCTGTTGGGGCCTTCGTTTAATTTTGAAAAGGTTTTGACCAATTTTGGCTGACCGAAGGATGAGAAGGAAGTGGGTGGCAACAATTGTTAGCTTTCGAAAGAGTCAGCTGGAAAGCGAGGCAAGAACAAGTAGTTGTGCAAGAGTTGTGGAAAGGTGGAAGCAGAAGACAATGGCAACCGAGTGGGCGAGAAGGTGAAAGAGAAGCCGAGTGGGAACTGTCAATTCAGGCAGCAAAAAGGAATATAAAATCATAGGACCAGGAAAGAAGAGAGCTTGGTTGTTGAATGGGATAGAGGGAAAGGTTGTTGGAGCTAGCAAAAAAGATCTGGTTGTAGTAGACGAGTAGCAGGATGCAGGAGCCGCTGCGAATGTGGCCCTTGAGGTCGAGATCAAACTCATGGATCTGATCTAGGTATTTCTTGTAGTTTCTTGTGGTGAATGCCAAATACGTGTTGTAATGTTTATTGTTAAGTTAATAGAAAGAAAGCTAGACTGGTTGCAAATCATGATGTGTATGGATCACCTGGTATGATGAGTTTCTAAAAAATTTAAATGTTCCATCAAATGCATGTATTTAGTAGTTCTTATGTAATTGATGTTATGTTGTATCACTGTTTTGCATGTAATGGATATACTTTTCTTATTGGATGCTGCCTCAATTGGTGTTCTGTTGACCCCATGTTGAACCTTTCTTACTTCTGGTCGCAACACGCCTCAGGTGAGAGGGTAAGGTGAAAATACCAGTGTTGTCCTAGACTACACCAAACCATTGTTGCTCCTCTGTGCTCGAACCCAGGGTCTTTTCTCCCTGATGACTCTTTTGTGCCAACACCTGCAATTTGTCCCATATTTCCTTTGAATTTTTCAGATCCATTACCTTCTCAAGATCTACATTGTGAAGGTTGTTGTAGACCATGAACTTTGCTTGGTAATTCTATCGCTACACTTCGTTGAGAGGGGATATTTTCTATATCCTTCACATACTAGCTTCTAGACATCAGATCCATAAGTTGTCAACTTGGCCTTCACCATTTCTATCCATACCTAGTAGCTTGTAGCACTAAGCAGAGACACACCTTGATGATCCATCAAAAAATAAAATTTTACCATATTTTCCTTCTAGTGGTTAAGCTTCACCTGAAAGAACCCACTCTGATACCAATTTTTGGAAGCTTGACTATACTAAGAAGAGGGGGGGCGCTGAATTAGTATAATGCATAATGGATAACCAATTAAATATGTTTACCCTTTTGCATACTTAGGAATATATTCGGGAATTAGCTAAAAGCAATATGTGTATGTACCCGCTTTTCACATAGTTTAGTAGTTATTTGAACCAACAAATAATCAACAATACAATATATAACCAATAGTAAAAAATACATCAACAGTAGATAATACATTCATAAACCATGAACATCATGGGACATGTATAAGTAAACCATGAGAACAACTTATAAATCACAAGCAAGAAAAAAACACCATCAACACATAGACACCAGATATTAGGTGGAAACCCTTCTAAGAGAAAAAGAATAGAAGATGTGTTATTCTTCTTATTATTATTAAAATATTATTTACATCCTCTATTAGTCGCACTAGTATGCAAGCTCCGACTTGTGATGTACACGAGCAACCACCCGCTTCAGGCCACTATGTAATGGAAGCCACCGCTTTTGCAACTATGCAAGCCCCAACCCGCTAGAGGCCCCAACCTCCAATAGTTTCTCAAGCCACCACCTAAAGGAATCCACCACTCCCTCAATTAGCAAGCCACCACTTACCGCAAAAGGCCCCAACCTTCAAAACCTTATGTACCACATTTCATGTATTTTCAAACTTGACCCACAAAACTCTACAAAAAACTCTATGGACCTTGTTTCATTAATTTTCACATTGGACCCACATAAAAATATTTGCACAACTAAATACATAAACCTCTGTTGACCCAACCCATTCAACAATACATCATACCCTCCTCTCTCTATTCAACCCCAACAACATCAAAGCACCTCTTTGCAATACAATGTTATGTCATTTTGCAACACTAGCACAAGATCATGAACAATAACACAAACTCTCTTAGTACATCATGTCATACTTTCTCTACTCACCAAAAAACTCAATACACCCTAGCAACAACATATGAATCAATACATTAGCATAGACAATACATCAACTTTGTCCTTTCATACACATGGCAACAACAACAATAATAAATACATTGTTCTTTAGTATGAACTCTTTGCAACACACAAACTTACCATACAAATACTATAGCCACACTACATCAATAACATAACAATACAAGGCATCTACAACATATATATGACACAACAATTACCAACAAAAAAATACTCTCTATATAAACAATTTACAACAACAACTTTGTCTGCAACACAACACCAACAACATAATACTAGCCATCAAGCGAAACACACTGCTCTAGATCTATTCTCTAAACCTTCTCCACATTCCCATAATCTTTAGATTTTCTACTTCCCTACATACATAATTTTTTTAATACACCATAATGTCTAACCCCAATTAGATCCACAACAACAACATTTTAAACTAATTCACCCATTTCACAAATTAGAGCAAATCAATACAACAATTTCCTTCCACTTCATCTTTGGAGACCAAGTCAAGGTGGTTAATTGTAACCATATTAAATCGACTCATTGTCTCTAAATACCTTTCGAAAATACGCTAATAAATATTGTGGTTTTTTTTTTCTTTCACAGACAGGATCTTGTTCATGACTTTTCTTCAGTATAATTGTATATGTACGCATTTCACTAATTCAAGGGTCACGTATAGATTGCAAAAATCGAACTTTACAATTTTTTCCACGTATATCTGCAGCCACTACATCAAACCTTTTTCAAACATCATGTCAAGTACCTGTAGCATCAACAACACATCAAATTTGCATAATACCATGCACGAACACCTACAATTTTTTACATCAATACCCATCACACAACTGACTTACCATTGACATCAATTCCATCACCATGTTACCAACACTACTCTGAGATTTTTATTAAAGGGGACTCTCTCCTTGTGATCTTCTTAATATGTAGGTTTATTAATGGATCCTCTTCATTAAAAATAGCTTGTAGTTGGCAGCTAGAAAACTTTATTTCTCACATGGAGCACCTTCTTCCTCAGACTCTGGATATTATTCCATCTCACATTAGGATAGTTGGGAATAATATAGTGGATGCTATTTCCAATTAAGGATTCTACAATCATTTATGTATATGCAACTCCCCTTGGAACTCTCTCCCTTCATCCAAGTTAAAGGAGGAATGCATAGGCATAACCATCCTGAATATCCTCAATGGGGGTTTTAATGTTGAATTAATGAGGACATGTAATGACATGAAGGGACCTCTCACAACCCCACTCCTATGCATTCCACCACATGCATTAAAATTTAATGTGCCTCTCCTACCAAGGAAGGTGGCAGAGCACACTACGAAAGATTTACTCCCTATCCAAACTACAATGTCCAACTCCTTCACAACTAAGTTATTCCTCCTTAGAAACCTCCTAGAATTGTTTCTACTCCTTCATTGTATTCTTATGTTTCTCCCTATCTCTGCTACGACCTTCAACCAAAGCACTATGTCTCTAATGTTACTAACTAGTCTCTCTTTGCTAGTTTTCCCTCTACCTCTGCTAGCCTTTACCAAAGGAAAGGGGTTTGATCAAGCCACCTAGGATGAATCGTTATTCTAGTATGATATTTTTTTTTTCTTCTTTTACTAGTTCCTTCTCCATTTCCCATCCCTAAACTAACGTTGTGTGACCTATGTTTTGTTATCTCCAACATCCATGACATGACAATGAGCTTATTGTTATAGTATAGGAGGATGTTGAGACATGGTGGGTAGTTTTAGGGCATGATTCTTAGCTAAATCCTTGGTAGAAGCTACCAGGAACACACTGCGAAAGATGCAAGAGGAAATTCAGGTTGTGGAAGAGGAAATTCATCAAGAAAGATAGGAAACTGTGGACTCATAAGTTATGATAGGGGTGCTCTATGGGCTTCAAAGACTCATAAATCTCATGGACGTTGATCTCTACCGACATGTTAATATACTTCTTGGTAAGTTTTTGGTGGATAGGCACAAAATCAAGGACAATCTAATGCACAAGTTGGATGAGATGAAGAATCTATTGTTAGATGTAGATGGACGACTAGCCAGGATAGAGATGGGTTTGTCTCCTAGTTCTCCCATTCCAGTACCATATGAGGACGAGGAGTAGCCTATCAACTCATACACCTATCTATCCTCCTGATGCATAGATTTTTCTTATTGTTAAAAGTTTATTTTTTGGTAAATTATGCTAGTTGTATTGGGGAATCTCTCTCTGTATCTGAAGCACTTTTAATTTACACTAGTATTAGGTAGTCCTCCTCGAACTAGAATAATTTTGGAGTCACTTTTTTATTATTATATTTAACTGTTGGTTTCCTCAACTACGGGGAAATAGTACAGCTCCTAATTCTCTAGACAAGTCATAGTTTTTTCTTTTCAATTTCTGTTTACTACAATCAGTACTCTTATGTCTCTAGTTTAGTTTTCCAAGTGGCAGGCTAGAGATAATGAGTATCTTAGACATGATGTGATTTTTGAATCATCAATGAAATGTTCAGCTTGCAAAAAAAGAAAATGAAACTATATGTGTTATTAGGGTTTTAATACAATTAAAAATAAGAATATTTCTATATAGAGATGTGGAAAATATATAAATATAAATAATATTATTAATAATTAGCATAGATCCATCTTAACTATGAATCTACCAAGCACCAAGAGGGATAAAATCTCTCAAGATGCTTTCTTTTTTTAGTGCAAAAATTGAAGAAAGGTTTACACCTCGAGAGATTTGATTCCTCTTGGTACTTGATAGATCTAGAGTTAAGAATCAAGATGGATATATGTTGGCTCATAATAATAGAATTTATATTAATATAAATTTCACATCTCTATATATAGAAATATTCTTATCTTTAATTTTATTAAAAGTATGATAATACATATAGTTAGACACATATGTGTTTGACCTTTTTCTTTAGCATCTTTTATAATTTATTTAATTTAATTTTTTAATGTGATATGCATAACATTATATTATTGTGCCGAGAGGCGCTCCTCATCCCAATATGAAAAATATGTTGTAATGTAAACCTAAACATTTTGACACGGTCAAATAAAAATAAAATAATTGATTAATTAATAATTTACCTTTGGCTGCTTTTGGGTTCCAGGTTTTGACAACCCATGGCTTTTCCCAAGGTATTTGTCCATAGTATTTGTTATGATGAAAATTATTTAAAGGCTTAAGCAAAATCCATTATGGAATGCAAGAGTATTAGCTTAGATCCATCTTAACTACAGATTTGATCCCTCTCGGTGGTTCGAAGATCTGAATTTAAGATGCATCTAGGTTGGTTGAGAGAGAGAAGGAGCCTTAGAAAAATATTTATTGCAAGTATTAATTTTTATACACTTATTAATTAAATTTAAATACGAAGTTCTAAAATATAATGGTTAAAAATATGAATCATTATTTTAATTTATATAGTAAAATGGATCTTAATTTATAATTACTATCTATATTTTATATATTTTACATTTATCTATATATATTTTTTGTTAGTTAGGCATTGGTGAGGCTACATCATAGTCATGTCCAAGAATAACAACTGCATAGGGTGGGAAATTGAACTAGTGACTTAACATCCAAGACCCTCTAGACTACTTCTCTCTATATAAAAGTATTCTTATTTCCAATTATATGTTTATTAGTTAAATTTATTAATTAAATATTTTGAAATATCATATATATATATATATATATATATATATATATATATATATATATTAAATTTATTAATAAAAACAAATTACCATATAACAAATTAAATTAAATCTAATTTTTTATTTTTTTATTTTTATTAACACATATATAATATTTTACAAACCATAACAATATCTCTCTCATAATTATAAAACATCTCTCGTTACAAAAAAAAATATAATAAATATTTATTTTATATCATTAATAAAATAAAACTATTTTATATTATTAAAAAACAAAATTAAATCAAATGTTTTTTTTCAACCATTCAAAATCCAAAGTCAAGAAATTTATAGTTTTGTAACCAATCAAAATCCAAAACTAATACCTTAAGCAATTCATGTTTTTGTATCACCATCTCTTAAGAGAATGTTTTGGAGTGGGAGGGAGAACAGTGGGTTGACAAGTATATGTACATAGAGATACATGTAATTTTCTTTTGTTCCTTCCTGGTCGAATTATATGAGGGGATCGCTAAACTAGCAGACAGATAGGGAAGGTGGAGGCTTGACAGTCCAATAGTGTGGACCCCGAAGTTAGTGCGGATATTGGAAGCCTCTGAAGGTAAGATCACGCGCGTTATTGATCACTTGCTTTATCTTGTCATCGGAGGATTTGTGGTAGAGTTTGTGGTCGCTACCTTGGTCAGCTATAGCAAAGCAGAGTGACGCTTCTTCAAAGGACCGCAAGGTAAGTATTTGAGATCTTTGAATGCTTGGATTAAAATTCTCTTGTGTGAAAAGTGCTTTATGAAATTACCTTGATGTTTGGGGCTATGCGAAGTGGAAATTTATTTAGGCATAGAAGAAGAACAGGTCCTGAATATAGCCCGCTGATTGAGCCTCCTCTGAGTCATGATGAAGGAGCATCACAGGCTTCACCACAGAGCATTGTTCAGTTAATAAGGAAAGGGTTCCCGCAAATACCCCATCCACCCACACCACCTACATCTTCACCTCCACAACACACACCTTCGCCCACACTGCCACCACCTCCACCACCATTCACTATGGCGAATACAGTGAAGTTGCCCGTTTTCAAGGGCTTGGGAAATGACGACCGGGACCAATTTTGGTTCATCACGAAGGTTGTGTGGTAAGCCCAGAACATTATAGATGATCGGATGAAGAAAGCAACATTGGTTACTGCTTTAAAGGAGCAGGTGCTAATGTGGTACATTAAGTACTACACTAATAACCCGACAACTGTGTTGGTAGACATTTAGACTGCGATGAATAAGGATTTCATCAGGCCTAAGTCTGAAGTGCAATCAATCGTCGAATTCAAGGAAATTATGATGAAGTCTGGCGAGACACCTTGGGAGCTAGATCAAAGATTGAAATGCAAGATTCGTGAAGCTAACATGAATCTTACGAATGGGCAGCACCATGAATGGTTTGTGGCTTCTCTCTTGCCTCATTTAAGTGTTGCTTTATCATAGCAAAATATTGGGACTCGGGTGAAAGCCCTGGAGATTGCGATGAGATTGCATGAGACACTGAATCAAGATGCTGCTTTGGGAGTTCAGCAGATTCACGCAGAGTTTTCAGAATCTTTTCCTAGAATTCCAAAGTCTGAAGAAGGATAGAGCGGCTCAGCCAGAGGTGCGTGAAGAAGTTTGGTTTCTGAAATGTAAGAGTCAGAGGCATGATAAATATCATTGCCTTGTCTTCGCAAATTACATTGCAGGAGGAGGGTCAATGCCTCTGAGGCCAGAAGCTCAAGCAGGGCCAAGTACAGGGTCTGCGCTATGGTGTGCTATATGTCAGGTAGTTGGAAAACATGTGACAAATAATTTTCACTTGCTGCAGAAATTTGTATAGACACCGCAACAGCTCTTCTGCAACTTCTACAAATTAGTAGGTCACGATGAGCACAATTGTCATAGTTATGAGTTAATGATGGAGAGAACGCCCACGTATTGAATGTAGATAGAAACTTGGCCTCTGTATCAAGCCGCTAGGGGAGCGCGGGGAGGATATCAGGGGCGCAGATGAGGGTGAGGTGGAGGAGGACCTACGCGAGGTCAAGGACAAGTTATTTGCTACAATTGTGGAGGGCCAGGACACTACACGCAAGAATGTACGAACCCGACACACCTTTCGTGCCAATACTATACTCAGTTTGATGACACAACAAAAGAATTCCCTGTATTAATAGCTAAGATGCGGGAAAAGGGGACGCAACCTCAGCACCCTACCCAGAACCTGTAGATGATGAGGGTTCAACCTCGCGAAGAGGATCATAATGTGAATATTGTGCTGCATAGTGGAATGACGACTAGCGAAGATAAGGGAAAGCAACCTGAAGAAAGTGATTAGGTCCACAAAGCTCCAAAGAAGGAGGTTGGCTTTGATTTAGAGCGCATGAAAGAAACCTACATGGAAGCAAAGAAAAGCTTTGTTGAGGCTTCTATCTCAGGAAGTCATGATAAGCAGTCTCAAGAAATGGACTCATCCATGCTTACTACCTTTTTGGAGACCTGTATGAAGCTGCTACGCAATAGAAAGGCCGTGAAAGGATTGTAGGAATTGATCAATAAATGTGCTAGTAAAGAAAATACTCTTGAGGGACCATGCATGGAGAGAAAAAATTGTATGCATAGCGCAAGAACAGGGTGTGAGATGAGGCTCACCATGCAAATAGGAGAGTATGAAATGGACCAAGTTATTGTGGATCTTGGGTCTGATGCGAATGTTTTTCCTAAACAAACATGGGAGAGAATGGGGAGAACAACACTGCAATGGTCTCCAATTCAATTAAGGATGGTGAATCAAAAAAATGTTATCCCCATGGGAAGATTGTAGGGAGTGACAGTAGATATTGAAGGCACGAGCACGTTGGATGATTTCAAAGTGATAGAGATTTTCAATAATAGAAATCCCTACCCTGTGCTCCTTGGGATCAATTTGGATATTGACATTAATGGGGTGATCAATTTGAAGAAGCAGATGATGTCGTTTGAGATAAAATCGCTCCGTGTAGTAGTACCTTTGGACCCTATAGAAGGACCACGCTATACTGAACCAGTCCGCGATTATGAAAGCGATGATGATTTGGACCAGATTTATAAGATAATGGTGTGAGATCAAGACTGTGTGAATCTGACAACTGATGGACATATTGGATGGGACCGCAAAAGCTCCTACACATGAGATTCAGATGCGGAATTGGAACACTAGCAGAATCGATTGCATGAAGTATCTACGCTGCGTTGTAACATGATGACTAAATCATTGCATTGTGTATCATTGGGGGTAAGAATTTTTCCTTATTATGATGGTTTAACTGATGTTGATAAAGTTTTGGATGCATTTGAAAGGGAAGTGCCAGAGAAGCATCGCTTCCAAGCCCTCGATTTAGCACTACGCACTACGCCCGCAAGATGGTGGGGTACACATAAAGACAATTTTAATGGATGGCGTGAATACAAAAGAATGATGAGGGTGCAATTTGGTCACCCAAAAGTGCGATTGACAGAGAAATACAATGGGAGGAGTGATCTGCATGATCGTTTAGCAAAATGGACTGATGCATGGAGTAGAACCACAACTGGAGTGGGTGCATTTGTTCTGTCACACTTTGGATGTAATACCAATGAATTGGTACTTGGAGATAGAACTCCACCATTGCACGAATGAATGGGATATCTTGAGGCAACGATTCTTGATGACATTCAGCTTTGAGGATGGATTTGAGTGCAATGATGAAGCATTGCAGGAGGTCAAGGCAGGGATCTTCAGAATACTACAGGATCCCTTGGATTTGATTCAACCAGATTGGACCGTCTAGTTGCACCATGCGCTGGAGTGCTACAGTTTGACTGCTGAAGAATAAGAGGAAGACCCAAGGAAAATTAATATCCCCGAGGTAGAAAGTAACAATGAAGTTAAGGGGCCGCAGATAGAGAATCTAGATTTCACCGTGCTGCTGAAAACTAGAGAATTAAATACTAGAATAGAGGCAGAGCCGAAATTTGTGAAGATAGGGGACTACTTGGATGATGCTACAATGGATGAGGTCACTGAGTTGCTCTGCGAATAGAAGGATTTGTTTCCTACAAATTTTTTAGACCTAAAGGGGATAATAGGTGATTTAGGAGTGATGAAGATAACGTTGAAACTAAATGCGAAGCCTGTGAAGCAGAGGCCATATCGCCTTAATCCTAAGTACAAGGGAAAGGTCTTCTTGGAGTTGGAAAAAATGTTGGCAGCAGGTATTATTGAACCAGTGGAGGAGTCTGATTGGGTAAGTCCTATGGTATTTCAGGAAAATAAGAAGAAGGATGAGATAAGGATTTGTGTAGATATTAGGAAGTTGAACAATGCTTGCATTCATGATCCTTTCCCAACTCCGTTCATCGTTGAAGTGCTAGATAATGTAGGAGGACAGGAAGCATATTCATTCACTGATGGGTTCTCGGGGTACCATTAGATCAAAATTGTGTCGGAAGATAGGAGTAAGACGACCTTCATGACTGAGTGGCGATGTTTTCAGTATATGGTAATGCCTTTTGGACTTAAGAATGTGCCAGCAATATTTTTGCGCGTAGTCATTGCGGCATTCAAAGAGTTCATTCATAAGTTTTTAGAGGTATACTTTAATGATTGGACGGTGTTTGGGCTCATAAAGCGCCATATAGCTAGTTTGTGCTTGATGTTGGATACATGCCGGAGGTATCAGATCACGCTAAACTTCAAGAAGTGTTTATTTTGTGTCCCTTTCGGAATTTCGCTGGGTCATGTAGTGTGCAGACAAGGATTAATGGTGGACCCAGCTAAGATCGCAGTCATAATTAATTTGGAGGTACCAAGAAGTGTTAAACATTTGTGTGCAACACTGGGTCATACTGGTTATTATTGAAAGTTCATCAAGAGTTATGCTCAGATTACCACGCCGATGGAAAAATTGTTGAAGAAGGACGCTACATTTTGTTGGAATGAGGAATCTCAGCAGAGCCTAGATGTGTTAAAAGAAAAGATGGTCACCATGCCGATCCTAGTCTTCCTGGATTGGAAGAAGGAATTTCATGTGCATGTGGATGCGTCATGTATTACGCTGGGAGCAGTACTAACACGAGCCGGTGAAGGAGAACTTGATCACCTGATAGCATTTGCGAGAAGGAAGTTTTCTAAGGATGAAAATAATTATTCGAAGATGGAGTGTGAAGGGTTGGATATGGTGTACGCACTCCAAAATTTCAGGCATTACTTGCTACGCAGGCACTTTATGATGTATACAAAACATTATGCATTAAAGTACCTGGTCAACAAGCTTGTATTGGGGGGAAATATGCAGATGGTTGATGTTGTTTCAGGAGTATGATTTCTAAGTCATTATCAAGCTAAGGCGATTGAATGCAGAATCAGATCATTTGTCGTGCATTGAAACCAGAGAGGAGCCTACCAACTTAGAGGAGGGACTACCTGATGCGCAGCTCCTTGCGGTGCATGTGGCAGACAATCATTTTGCAGACATCACCCATTTCCTAACTACGGGAACAGATCCAGAGGGGTACACTAGTCAACAGAAGAAGGAAAGAGTGGTGTGTGTGGTAGACTTCTCTATTAATGTAGGTCACTTATATAATATGGGATCAAACGAAATACTGTGATGCTATGTGCTTGATTTTGAACAAATCAATATCCTATTTGAAGCTCATGGAGGGGCTGTGGGAGGCCATTATGTAGGAAAAGCAACAATGCAAAAGATTTTACGCGCTGGGTTGTGGTGGCCAACATTTCATGAGGATTCCAAAGCATATTGTAGGGTGTGTGATGCAAGTCAGAGGGCAGGGAGGCCATCATAGAGGGATGAGCTACATCTGAATTCTCAAGTGTCATTATAGCCATTGAGAAATGGACAATTGGTTTTTTAGCACTGATTCAGCCTCAAGGAAAGAAGACAGGTGCGTGGTATATCATCACTGCGATTGAGTATTTGACTAAATGGGCAAAAGCATAGCCTGTGAAGGATTGTACAGGGGCAACATCAGGGAATTTCCTATTTAAATATGTGTTGACCATGTTCAGTTCCCTGAATATTTTGATGAGTGATTGCGGTACGCATTTCTTTAATGAAATGATTAGTGTGCTGACAGAAGAGTTCCAAGTTTATCATCACAAGAGCACGTCATATCATCCTCAGGCCAATGGGACAGTGGAAGTGTTTAATAAGATATTGGAGAATGCACTGACAAAGTTTTGCAATGTGCAGAGGAATGATTGGGACGTGCGCTTCCTTGCAGTGTTATGGGCCTATAGAACTACTTGTAAGAAGCTGACTGGACAGAAACCTTCCAAGATGGTCTATGGTGTAGAAGCTATGATGCCGATGGAATATATTGTGCCTAGTCTACGCATAGCAGCGTTCACAAGAATGGCAGACCGCAGAGTCTTAGAAGAGCAACTCACATAGCTAACCGAGCTGGAGGAAGATAGATTCTTGGTTGGATTCCATCAACAAGTTCAGAAGGAGTGCGAAAAGGCATGGCACGATCGACACATCAAACTACGCACCTTCAAGGTAAATGATTTAATTTTATTATATGACAACAAGTATGATAAATTTCCAGGAAAATTTTAGATGCATTTGCTGGGCCCATATGTGATCAGGGAGATTACTGATGGTGGAGCAGTTCAACTTGTGAAATTGAATGGAGATCCATTTCCTGGAAAGATAAATGGCAGCAGATTGAAGCCATACACTGAGGATCTTACCAGATGACTATATGATGGTAGCACAGTCTTAGTGCTCCAGGCAGCTGCAAGGAGGTAGAGGACTATAAACTACATTGCCTAGGCTATAGAGTTGCACGACGAAGGGTCTGCATGGAATGGGAAGATTTCACAGTACCTACAAAAGTGCACAAGGAGTTGCGCTATAGGGGTGGAGACCGCGCAGCATAGCTAGAAAGTGACCGTTACTGTCACTGTTCATGATTTGACTGCCAGAAGACGGTTGGGAGGAGAGGGTGGCCGGGCATTTAAGGCTGAAATCAAGTGTGAAATCTTTGGAAATCTGTCGCCAATCTCGCATTTATGGACATATTTTTGGGGGAACGGTCGAATTTGAATTTTAAATTGCCTGTAAAATATAGATGGTCATTCAATAAGAAACACTTTGCATTCTGAGAATTTTTGAGTTTTTTTGTCTGTTGCGTGAGCTCTTTAAGAATTTGCTTGCAAGCTCTGTGTCTAAGTAGTATCCTCAGTCTGATCATAACCTCATTAACATCATCATGTCTTCACCAATTGAGACCGCTAGTAATGGGGGCGTTGTCGCCTTTGAGGGCGCTACCCTTGAGGTCGTGAGTATGGAGGTTCATGCAGTAGTGCCTAAGGCACTGAGTTCGCCTAGGCTGAAGCCTACGCTGACGAGAGAGGTTCCCAAGCCTAAAAAGGATAAAAAAAAGAAGACATTGTCGGTGTGCGAGTCACCGAGGAAACATGTAGCTACACAGGCACAGCGGAAAGAAAATCCCACCGCGCAAGAGAAAGGCAAAGTGGTAGACCTAGAGGCCGATAAGGGCGCAAAAGACATAGATATTGAGGGGGTAGACCCTATGTCGAAGTGGTCGGTGTACATCCCTCTACACCAAGGCAAGGTGAAGGTCCTGAAGGACCCATATGAGGGACAGTTCCTCCTTAACACATGCTTGAAGATTGGGATTTGGGGGACATCGAGCGGTTCCCCCACCTGGCTACTGATACCTTCATGAAAAAAGTGTTCTACAAGGAGCCTGGTGTCACCACACTGGAGCCGGTGGAATGGATTTGTGGGGTAAACAAGGCAGGGTTGTTGAACCTGCTATCAGTGCCTCACTACCACTGTGCCGCCATAAATTTGATAGTTATTAAGCAGTTGATGTGCCTTTTTCATGATGGGTGCTTGTGGTTGAGTGAGCCCATACCGATCACTGATATGTTGATCCATATGATCACATTACTCCCTCATTCAAGACTGAATATGGCAAAGGCATTTGGCGGAAAGATGGGCGAGCGCAACCTCGTCGAGAAGATGAAGGACAAGTTCAAACTTGTCAAGCAAGCATGCGGGTATTCTATTTCCAGTATTACTGACCCTGCGATGAAGGTGGTCACCCCAATTTTGGTTGGAAAAGTGATGGGAAAGTGTCGTGTGGATGAGGTACCGGCACCAGTGGTTTTGTTAGCAGCTCAGTGCGCTGAGGGCGTACAGTTCAACTGGGTGCACTACCTGTGCAGAGAGTTCCTCACGAACTGTCGAGAGGCACAATACCAAAGCAAGACTTTCCATTATTTCTAGCTATTACTGCCAATTGTGCTATTCGTGTGGGAGTTTCCGGAGGACAGCCAGTTTCCTCTTCTTGAGACAGATTTACTAGAAGCAACGAAGTTTGATTCGCTATGGTCCACAAAGGACGTTGCGCGGGTTCGAGAAAGTAAATTTTTTGGGTATTGATGGAGATGAGCATTCATATGGCCATCAACCGAAAGCCACGGTTGTCACCAACCATCTTTGAGTAGTTATCTTGGTACGTAGAGTTTAAGGCGAACTTCCACCGTGTTTACATCTGGGTGTTGAAGGATTCAGATTAGAAGTGGCATGTTCTTCCCTACTTGGCTATGGATGATGCCATCACAAAAGTCCTCAAGCGATGGCCAGCAGATTGGCACACACCATCAGATTTGGCCAACGGGACTAGCAAGTCCACGGAGAAGAAGAAAAAGGAAGTGACCCGACTAAAGGTGCAGCAGTTGGAAGAAAAGCAGAAGAAGTAGACTGAGGAGAAGGCCCATGCAGAAGCGAAGTGTGCCACAAAGTAACAAGAAGAACAGGAAGAGCATGGCTCTGATATAACTTAGAAATATCCTTTGCCCCAAACAAAGGACGAACAACAGTTAGAACAGGGCGGCGGCAATCTGGAGAGCACTCCTTTTTGCGTAAAGTGACATAGAGAATAGGAAAAGGACAGGAAAGGAAAGAAGACCAAAGCCTCCAAGTCATCACTAGATCCAATCACCTTGACGGAGCGTGGCTTGGATGATATTGGAGATAAGGTAAGGGATACGATAGTGGAACTGTTGTAGCAGTTTGAGCAATAGCAGAAGCAAGCACTGGTCGTTATAATAATGGGTCTACGCGAGTTGCAGATCCAAACAACTAGACTGCAAGCAGGTGTCGGGAAGAGCAGCGCGGTGTCAACTAGTTTGGTCTCGGGGACCACTCAAGCAGAAAAGTTGATTCGATACTTGGATCTTCAGGCAGTCGCGCTACCGGATGGATCTCTCAGTGCAGAGGTGGAAGCTAACAAGGCTACTATCAGTACTTTAAAGAATATTGGTCTGAACTTGGCCACGCTCCCTAGAGAATTCCTTCACACCTTGCAAGTAGGTGTGATAGCGAAGCTTTAGGCCTGGGAGCAGCATGTGCTGAGCATGATCAGCGAGTAGAATGTCAAAAATGAATAGATGCTCTTTGAGAAGACAATAGTGCTAGAAGCATGGAAGAAGGCTCAATAGAATAATAAGCGAACCGTAACCGTGGTAGCCGAAGCATGCAGAGCCGTTCCAGAACTGCACATACCCAAACAAGCGTCGTTGGAGGCCAAGATTAGGAAATTGGTTGCAGGTGTATGCTATGAAAGGATAGAGATGGCCAAGGTTTAGTTTGAACTGAACCTTAAAATCATAGAGCTTGAGTTGAAGTCACAACCTTCAACTCCACTAGAGGTCAGAGAATAGCACAAGGCAGTTGTAAAGGATACAGTCGTGATAGTAGATGTAGCAGTAGTAGATTGCACCACACTGTTTGAGCAGTCTATGGAGGTCATTACGACTCTACAGGAGGACCCTAACCTATAGAGGTTGGACACAGAAGCCCACTAATTGCAAGAGCAGTACGACTAAGCAAGAGCAATGACGTGCACCGTCACTATATCACAACGACTGGCTATGCTACATGAAGCAAAGCAGTTGCTCGACCAGGTGGAGGCAGCACAAAGGAAAAGGAAGACAGGAAGACAGCGTGAGACCAACTACTGAGCAGCTGGTGGATCAGATCAAGCAAGCAGCCACACAGAGCGCGGCTGAAGTAGCAGTGGCATAGGTCAAGCTGGGAGGTCTCCGTTGTTATAGACATTTTTGGGCACTGCAACTCCAATCAAACATGTCCATAAACCAAAGGCTCCTATGTCCCTAAAAGTGTTGTTCCATCCCCTAAAATAACAAGGTCAACTTATTACATCATCTCCCAGAAGTTCTCCATGAAAAATTACTCAGAACTGGTCAAAACTAGACCATTTCACCTGCTCCATGGTCAAAGTGCGATGCATCCCACCTAAATGCACACGGGAGGTGCAATGCATACTGAAAAGCCCTTCTATGGGGTGCGATGGGCTAGAATGGACAAATGGGAGAGACAGTTTGTGAGGTGGATGATCATGGAATCTTCCAAAAACTTCTCCTGTGACACTTGCCTCTCTGAATTTGCCCAGGGATAAGTAAGAGATCATCAATCTCTAACTATCAGAGAGAGGACACTAATCAAATCCCAGAAGCTGACTCACCCCCCTACAATCATCTATATATGGATCCCTCATCCCAGAGATCAAGAGGCTGGAATTTTGTATCTTGTAAGGAAGTGTTGTTGGTTTCTTGTTGGAATATCATAGTGTTGGGTGATCTAAGCTTTTCATGAGGTGAAGAAGGGCTTTCATGATAGAGGGTGACGCTGGGTCAGAACAATTAGTTGTAATCCTCTTTGCTTATTCTTGATATTAATAAAGCTATTCAAGTTTTCCTCCACATTCTTGTATGTTTGATGATATATGCATTTGTGTGGTCAATATACATCTATCCTATATTGTTTATGATTATATATCTCTGTTATTCGATAGTATTGTGCTGCTTTGATTCCACAGGTGCTCTTTGAAGCTGGGTAGACGAAGGAGAAGCAGCAAGGATCTGTCAGAAGGGAGAGGAACCAAGCAAGGAACCAAGTGCAAGACTGAGGTTGGTGTCCTTAATTCCACTCTCATCTACTTCTCATAAAGGAAAACGAAAGTAGTTTTAGTTTGCTTGTTTCTAAGATAGCTACCAGTCTTAGTGGGACTAGCAGCTCTGAGTGGACACTATATTTCCCGATAACAAAATGGCGACTCCACTGGGGAGCGAATAGATTGTTTGTTTGTCTATATTTTTTTGTTTTATAAACTTACAGACGGAGCCTGAAGTCAATCCAGCTAGCCTTCGAACTGCATTTGCTATGCAAGTGCAAAGTAGATTAATGCTGCTTCATTCTATCTCTGGGTTTTGTTTATAAATTGAACAATCGATTTGCAAACTTTCTAGTTGCCCTAGTGGTGGCTCGAGTAACCTCATTAGATCAGCCCCTGTGATTTCTATTTACTGTACATCATTTGCTCGGCCTAAATCCCTGAACTGAGTTGAAAACTGTGACCAAGAACCAAGTAAAGTCTCGTCCTAGTACCATTGCACCCTCTCTTCAAGGAAATCTAGATGCATCGAACTTCTCATGTGCAGTAGGTGGGATGCATCCTTGTTTCCCTATGTTACAGGTGCGATGATCAGAAAAGGCTAATTTTGCCTCCAAGTCTTGGTTTTTCTTCACTCTTTTCAGCTCTATTCTGGAGTTTTGTTGTCTGTGATCAGTATACCACTATGGAAACCCCCTTCCTTTCCATCATTCCACCTCCATTGTGCAAAGAACTGTGAATGTTTTATGTATTTTCTGCCATTTTCAGTTCTCTTTTGCAAAGTAGTAGCATAGTCGAACTGTCGTCTTTTGATTTGAAAGTGTCGCAAGTGTTGTTTTCAGTCAAAGAAAGGAATTCTAATGTTCTTGATGGTCAATTATACAGTTACTCTTGTATTTGATTTGAATTAGTAGTTTTTCAAGTGTCGAAAGCAGTGTGTGCTCTTTGCTCTATGTTGAAATAATACCGTCTCTCTTTCTTTAGTAGATAGGATTTTCATTGCAAAAAGAAGTTTAAACGATTGTTTATCATCTTAGATTGCATTTTAGGAATTGTACATCTACATCATGCGGTGAACCTGAAAGGAAAATTTCTTAAGAAAGATCAACTGTAAAATAAATTTAATGAACCTAAAAACGCTTTGGAACCTAACACACAACATCTAGAAGTCTAGGCTAGAGACGTATTCCGACGTTGTAAAGCCTGGTAACTGTCGCTTTCACTATTGGTTGGGTGATTCCTCCTCTTTGAGATGACAAGTGCCAGTACGGACTTGTGCTCCCACGTACCATCGAGTATATATTGGGAGACCACAATAGGCTATATCCTTTATCCATAGGAAGCCGTGTCTGTCACCCTATCGAGCGCAATGCACTGAACACAGCATTCGGGAAGATTGACTGTCCTACCGTAAAAAGTATTCTGCAGTTTTGCGATTGGTTTGGTAATCCCTTTGTCTAGATTTCCAGAGTAGTCTCTTTCGTTCATTTTCAGACTCCTTAAAGGAAAAGGTCCATCTGAGCACTTGTCACTTCAGGCTCATTAAAAATCAAAGGCGACTAGAGTCATCTTTTGTTTTTTCTTGACTCTTAAAAATTGAAAAAACAAGTTGTGTCAAAGCATCTAAAATTTATTTTAATCGGAATAATATCACCATTCTCACGTTGGTCTTAGGTTGAGAAAAATGGAGTCCACCAACCAAGGAGTTCCCCTTGGAGGAAATCCTAGTCCTTTCTCCTCTTGGGGAGATGTTGGTGCACCCCACATGGCCACATTGTCGCTTCCAGGATTGACAATTGGCCTGCTCATATGGCTTTTCTCGACTTCCGTCATTTAGAATACCGCGATTCCTGAATAATCAAGTCAGCAACTAGATGATACTAAAGTTACCCCCCAACCTTCTACTTCATCCAATTCTCCCTCTCCTCCTTCCTCTTCGCTTGATAAAGCCGGTAAGGCCCAAAACCAAGTAACTAAGAAGAAGAAGGAGAAGAAGAAGAAAGAGAAGAAGAAGAAGGAGCCGAAGGCAAAAGGGGGTGACCATGCATCGTCTAGCGAAAATCCACACACTGCACCGTCCAGGCCTAAATTTCCATGTGTCATTTGCAAAGGAGACCAATACCACCGAGATTGTCCCTGCATCCCTCGGATCTTAAGGGACTGGCCTCCCCGTTTGCACAATCTGGTGTCATCAACCTCTGATGATGTTATGCTCTTAACCTGCAAAATGATACCCAAATACAAAATATGCGAAGAAAAGATACCTAGAACACAGAATAGCAATGATTTTATTATTCAGAGAGTAATGTTCACTTGCCTCTTCGAGGGGGAAACCTCCAATAGAGCAGAGCTCGACTACAAAATAAGACACGATGCCCCTCGCAGGGAGTCTCTATCCTTTATATATGACTCATACATGCAATACCACGGGCCAATACCGTGGTTTTTATTAATACCATCTATCTAATACTATGGCCCATTTGCAACTAATTGTGGTTCTATCATTAATTGCGGATTAACCACTTACAATTATTAATATGGGCTTTATTGACTCTTGACTATGACATGATCCCATTACATAAATAAGGGGGTTAGGGTGGGACCCTAACATGCCCTCCCCCTTAAGACTAGCCTTGTCCTCAAGGCTGAAGCTGCGGAAACTGCTGAAGAATAGTGGCTGGTTCCCAAGTTGCATCTTCCGAAGAGGTGTCTTTCCATTTGACGAGGACTTCCTTAATCATGCAGCCGCGCAGTTGCTTGTCTCGTGTGTCTAGGACCTGTTCGGGTTAAATCCAAATGGACCCTTCTTCGTCCAATTCAGGTAGACTGGTCTGAATTCTGCAATTGTTCCCAATCACTTTCTTGAGGCATGAGACATGGAAAACTGGATGGATTTTTGCAGTAGGTGGCAAGGCCAACTTGTAGGCCACTTCTCCAATGCGTTGAAGTACTTGATATGTTCCGTAGAATTTGGGAGAGAGTTTCTGAGACCCCTTGTCTTTGAGTGATGTTTGCTTATATGGTTGGAGCCGTAAAAAGACCTGATCCCCTTCTTGAAATTGGCGCTCTGAGCGATGCTGGTCTACCTGTTGCTTCATGCGGTTCTGAGCTTGATGAAGATTCTCTCGAAGATGGGCGAGCATGGTTGCGTGGTGTTGTAGGAGTTGATCCACTGCTCGTACTTTTGAGCATCCCTTGAGATACGAAGTAGGTGAAGGCGGGATTTGACCATATACTGCTTCATAGGGAGTCATTTTGGTGGTGGAATGATAGTTGGTGTTATACCACCATTCAGCCAGAGGTAGCCACTGTACCCAAAGGTGTTGCTTTTCTGAAGTGAAACACCTAAGGTAGGTTTCTAGACATTTGTTGACGGCTGCGGTTTGACCATCTGTTTGCGGATGATAGGAAGTATTGAGTTTTAGTTGAGTGCCTTGTATTCTGAAGAGTTCCTGCCAAAAATTACTGGTGAAGATCGGATCACGGTCGGACACAATAGAAGTGGGCATGCCATGCAATTTGAAGATCTGATCCATGAAAGATTGAGAAACCAAAGTTGGTGTAAATGGGTGGGGTAGGTCGCATAAATGAGCATACTTCGACAGTCGGTCCACAACCACCATGATGACTGACTTGTTCCCTGACTTTGGAAGACCTGTAATGAAATCCATAGAAACAAACCTCCGTCCAAATTGATGCTGGAATGGGAAATGGTTGTAATGTGCCTGGTGTGTTGACGGTTTCCCCTTTGTGGCGTTGACAGACATCGCATTCTGCTACGAAAGTAAGGATGTCCTTTTTCATGCCTGTCCAAAAAAATGATCTTCTGGTGCGAGCATACGTCTTCTGAAAGCCCGAATTTCCTGCAATGGGAGATGAGTGCAATTCTGCCAAAATGCGACTTTTGAGGGTGGATGTTGGTGATATTACGACTCTGTCCTTGTAGCGAAGAATATCATCCTGCCACGAGTAGCCCTTGGTGGAATTTGGATCTACCTGCAATTGAGAAATGAGTTGGGAGAGCCCGGGGTGTGAAAACCATTCCCTTCGAGCCTCTTCAATCCATTCCGGAATGGGGAGGGAAATTGCTAGCAGAGTACTTTCCTCCTCAAATTGGCGAGATAATGCATCTGCTACACTATTGTCTTTCCCTTTCTTGTAAATGATCTCATAATCATATCCCAGCATTTTGGCTAGCCATTTATTTTGTTGTGGGGAGGATAGGCATTGCTCCCAAAAATATTTAAGACTGTGATGATCTGTGCGGATTTGGAAACGTCGCCCAAATAAGTAAGGTCGCCAGGTCTCGACTGGATGTAAGATGGCCATCATTTCCTTCTCGTAGGTAGATTGGCCCAGATTCCTCCCACTGAGTTGTTGTCTTGTGAAGGCCAACGGTCGCCCTTCCTGCATTAAGACTGCCCCAATACCTGTACCCGAAGCATCACATTCAATGACAAAAGATTTGGTGAAGTCAGGTAGTGCTAAGACTGGAGTGGAACACATGGCATTTTTTAGAGCTTTAAAGGCCTGTTGTGCTTCCTCATTCCAGAAGAATGAATTTTTCTTTAGGAGTTGGGTGAGGGGCTTCGCTATGCGACCATAGTTGTGGACAAATTTACGATAATAGCCTGTGAGACCCAAAAATCCTCTCAAGCTCTTCAAGGTCTTAGGTTGAGGCCATTCCTGCATTGCCTGGATCTTTTTGGGGTCCACCTTGACACCTTCACGCCCCACAATGTGGCCCAAATACTCTACTTCTTCCATGCCAAACAAACACTTGGACATCTTGAAAAGTAATTTATGCTTGTCGAGCAGTTGCAAGAGTAGATCTACATGCTGAAGATGTGCGGCCCAAGTGAAACTATAGATGAGGATGTCATCGAAGAAGACAAGGACAAATCTCCTGAGATATGGTTTGAGAATGTGGTTCATAAGGCTCTGAAAAGTAGAGGGGGCATTACAAAGACCAAATGGCATGACCAGGAATTCATAATGGCCTTCATGAGTTCGGAAAGCAGTCTTGGGGATGTCGACTTCCTTCATGCGAATTTGGTGGTAGCCTGAGCGAAGATCCAGCATAGTGAAGAATTGAGCCCCATTGAGTTCATCCAGCAAATCATCAACCACTGGGATGGGAAATTTATCTTTGACTGTCAACTTATTGAGGGCCCTGAAGTCGAGACACATCCGCCACTCCCCATCTTTCTTGAGCACCATGACCACTAGGGATGAATAAGGACTAATGCTGGGACGAATGACACCTGCTTCCAAAAGTTCCTTGATGATTTTTTCTATTTCATTCTTTTGGGTGAATGGATATCTGTATGGGCGCACATTTGGGGGTTGGGCCCCTGGAACCAAGGTGATGCTATGATCATGTTCCCCTCGCGAGGGTGGAAGATCATGAGGCTTGTCAAAGACCGGCAGATGGTTATTTAAAATCTGTTGCATCTCAGGATGAATTAGCAGAGGCTTGGTTTCGACTGCCTGGATGGCATTAAATTGAGCTACAACTCCATGATTTCCCTCTTTTAACAATTTTTCCATCCTATGCGAGCTAATGATAGAGGGGGCTCCCGCCTGGAGTCCACGGAGGGTATGTGTGTAGTTGTTCTGCTTAAAACTCATATATAACTCCTGGAAATCCATTGTGATTGGCCCAAGAGTGCGGAGCCATTCAGCGCCGAGGACAGTGTCGCAACCCCCCATGTGTATGGAAAACATGTGAGTTTTCAACTGATAATCCCCCATTTGAAGTTTGACATTTTCACAACGGCCTTCACATTTCATTGTGCCTCCATCCGCAATTTGAACTTAGAAGTTAGAAACTTCTCGTACAAAACAATGCACTGCTTCTGCGACTTTTTGATGGATGAAATTATGTGTACTTCCACTATCAATCAAGACTACTACTGGGTGATGTTTAATAAAACCTCTGATTTTGAGAGTTTGAGGGGAAGAAATCCCTGCAAAAGCATGCAACGAAATAACTGGTTCATCAGAGACATTGTCCTTTTGGTTGTCTTCTTCTAGTAGCTCATGTTCCTCTAGTGGTGGATCTTCCTCTGTTGAGCTGTAGTCAGTGGCATCAATTTGAAAAAATTTGGGCTCCTTGCATTTATGACCTGGGGAGTATTTTTCATCATAGTAGTAACATAGGCCTTGCTTTCTTCTTTCGGCCATTTCCGCAGGTGACACCTTTTGGACCTTAAGTGTTTGAGTCGTGTTGTGAGCCTGTGGGGGGCGACCTTTAGCAGAGAAATTTGGGCGACTGTATTGGGCTGCTAATGCACGTTCCACGTTATGAGCGACCTTGCAAGCCTTCGTCCATGTGGGAGGGTGGTGCAGTAGGACTTGGGCTTTGATAGCTTCTTTAAGACCGCTGATAAAACATTCCGTGTAGAACACATCTGAGAGACCCCAAGTGCGGAAGGCTAAGGCTTCAAAAGCTGTAATATATTCATCCACTGTACCAGTCTGTCGAAGCTTAGTAAGACAACCCAAAAAAGATGATTCCTGGTCAAAGCAGTCTTGAAGAGCTTTGGTGAATTTGGTCCAAGTCTTAAAGGGTCCAGTGCAACTTTGATGCCATTCCCACCATTGCCACCTTTCATTGTCCAAGTACATGCTCCCCAATGTAAGCTGAGTCTCATCATCGAAGATGCGATTCAGTTTGAAATACTGCTCCATTTGTGCTATCCATGCCGACGGGTGAGAGCCGTCAAATTTATGCATATACAACTTGGGAGGTCGCTGACTGGGTGGTGGGTGGGTGTGCCAGACGTGAGGAGAGTGGCTAGACTCACCCTCATTGTGTTCAGTGCCATTACACTCCTCCTCGTGGGCTGGCTCCTTGCCCTTCGGGACTATTTTCTCGACCATGTTACATAGTCCGGTAAGCTGAAGGTGGAGGTTGTGCATTGATTCTTCAAATTTTTCCATCCTTTCATTGGCCATCGCTTGAGCTCTAGTTTCTACCATACACCAACCGGGTTTTTTGAAAATTGGGACCGCCTAAAAATTTTCACTAAGAAGTGAATGGTACCACCGTGCTCAGCTCGTCGTCCTGATTCTGATGGGCTAGATCACCAATAAGCACCCCGAAAGATCCCATCGTGCCAATACCGTGGGTTTTATTAATACCATCTATCTAATACTACGGCCCATTTGCAACTAACTGTGGTTCCGTCATTAATTGTGGATTAACCACTTACAATTATTAATATGGGCTTTATTGACTCTTGACTATGACGTGATCCCATTACATAAATAAGGGGGTTAGGGTGGGACCCTAACATATGATCATGTTGAGAACACACCATCAACTAGTGAAAATGAAGTCCCTAGACAAAAAGGAAAATGTAGATTTCCTTGTAGACTGTGTGAAGGCAACCATGCCCTCCACCATTGTCCCTTCCTAGACGAAGCTAAAAGAGTTTTGGATGACCGTTCGGCTTCACCGTTACGGCTTCCTCCTGGATATAAGAAACTCTTGCCAAGTCCATCACTGGTTGAAAATCCGACTGACACGCCATTATGTTCGGTCGAAGCATCTGTCATTGAAGATAAACCCGCTGAACCCATACCAGACGAAAGTCAAAAGGTTGAGGCAGCAGTCAACCCGGTCTTGTCTTCAAAAGGTCCATCTTCAGATGACACAATCACCGAAGAGAATGAGAACAACACCGTCCAAATTCTTTTCGTAAATAGACTTCGATATACATGAGGGTAGTCTACCCGTTCCTTTACCACAGGAAGGAAGTTCGTCAAAGTCATATCCGGCCGTCTATTCGGTCCCACCTCCAAGCAACCTAGTTGTCTCCTTCGATTGGAACCTACTAGGCAGACCCCGTTTACCGGCTAGTGTACCATTCCGAATCATTACACAAATATACAGAATGGTCATGGTCGGTACCATCATAGATGAAGGGGCTTCTATGAGTATCCTTTCCTCAACTGCTTGGAAAGCGCTTGGTTCACCATCGCTTCTACCTGAGATGAGAAATCTGACAGGCTTTGACAAAGGAACCAATCGACCGTTAGGGATCCTTCCCAATGTGCCGATAACATTGAGAAGGAAAACCGTTCACATGAACATAATGGTAGTCCAAGTACCTTTGGATTATAATCTACTCCTTGGGCGTGACTATATTTATTGCATGGGAGCCATTGTCTCCTCACTCTTTAGAGTAATGTGTTTTCCACACGAAAGCAGAGTGGTCAAGCTCGTAGACCAGTTGTCGTTTCCCAGCTCACACATAGCAAATAGTCAAATACCATCCCTAAATGGTCTTTTCACGCAAGGAATGTCTCATCAATCTCCAGTCCGTCCACCTGATGAGCACAAGTGATTCGGGAGGACATGATTGAAACCCAGGGGGAATGCACCCTGGTCTGTTTCAGTAGGAAAACCTTGGGTATAGGGTAGGTTTCCATGGAGGATATATGACTATTCTGACACACTCGTCCGTTTAGGAAAATGGGATTAGACTGGAATAAGATTCCCTCGTCAAAGTTATGTGAGTGGAGGCGACTACGCCACTCACCTTTGTCTATTTCGGTAGACATCGCCAAGGAAGAATTTTGTCTGCGACGTGGATGGAAAGCTTTCATATGGTAGCCTAGAAATTTTTCGCTATACCTGGGGGCATGAAAACCTTTTGGCAAGCAAGCGAAGAGCGACCATTTATTTTCTTAGTTTGTAGTTTCTCAACCCTTTAAACTCGTAGGATTGGTCGTTCCTAACTTGCATAAAGAAAGGATCTGGGGCAAAGCTTTGTAAGGTGCAAGCTCCATAAAAATGGCATCTTAGATGAGACATCCTTATTATACGACTGGCACGAGCATTTTTAACGCGGAATTCAAGCTCGTTAAAAAATAAACATAGACAATGAGCAAACTTTCCCCAGAGTTTGATCTCATTAAAAAATGAACCAATTTCTGGTAAATAACCATTGCGAATGCATTATCATAAGCTTTTGAGCCTTGGTCGTGTTCTCATCATCACCTCCACTCTGTTTAGCCGATAATTCACCTCCATTTGATTGTTTACCCCTTTTGAGGAACAGCTGCGAAGAGTGATCCTATTAGCCATCCTTGTGACACTGCCGTGACTGGAAAATTCCAAACCTTACCTGGAATCAGCTACTACCCGAAATTATCACTCTTTCCTCAAAAAACGAGTCTCCTTTAAGCTCTTTTCAACTGACTCGTAAAATATGAAGAGGTTGCCGAGTGATTGGCCTCTCCAGCTCGTTAAAGTGACCGGAAGTGATATCCCTCCTCTAGATTTTAATCTTTTTGGACCTGAGGGATTATTACACAAAAAGATCGAGCGCTTGTCTTGTTTGGCTCGTTAAAATTACCGAAAATTCATCCCTTTTGTATTATTTTATACTTTTTCAGGCTTAAGGGATTATATGACAAAAAAGGATCATTGGAGTTTCCTTTACGTCCCTTTTCAGACTCTCTAAAATTGAAAAGGACCGAGTTATCTTTGTCGTTAAACTTGTTAAAACCGAATAGCGACAAACTTGTCCGTACAGACAAGAACGAGTTTCACTGTCGCTAGGCTCGTTAAAATATAGCGACGGGTTTTCCCGAAGGGAAAATTATAGAACAAGCATATGTTATCCTCAAGCTTGACAAAAATAAAGAGGTACTGGTTAGCAATGACTGGGGAAAAATTGGGAAGAAAACTTGAAGAAACTTTATTGGTAGCAAGTCACTCTTGAACATGGCACTTTCACTTTGCATTCGAGTCGGGTTGGGTTGTTCCGTTCACTGGTCATATCACCATTGGTCCATCACACCATCCACATTTGGGGTTAACGCTACCAATCCATCATGTCAATGTAGCCGATATGTTCAAGAGAAGTCGCTCAGAGAATTCACCTATGTCTCATCCACTGCAATACATTCACACTCCATTCTTTCATGACCGCCACCCTGAACCCTATATCATCAGACCATTTTCACCTCCAAAATCATTTACTCCATTCCGTGTCGTAGATGTGGGATTCATTAAGGCCCTCCTACGGTGGGTCACTTCTTGTCGACATCAGCTCATTATCCAAGAATTCGACTTAGGAACAACCCTTTCAGTACTTTGAAGCTTACATGCCTCAATGGCAAGTTTCTCACTTCCGGCGATAGGTTTACATCAATGGCCTTCAACCGAAAGATTTTGCGTGGTGTTCGACGCCAAGTCCCTTACTCACAGCCCCGTGAATTGTACTGTAGTACCTTGAGGGTCATCATCGTTATCAGTGATTCCTATCGCGCCTGTTAATAGCTTACATCATGCTGGTAATCACGCGATGTCTTTCCATGTTCGACTCCAGAACATCTTTCACATGGATCGACTTGTACTCCGAGTGAAGATTGAACGAGTTTGAAGACCCCAGATCTAGTTTCATCCATCTGGGCTGCGATATATTCAGGAAAATAAAGACATCAAATGTACATTGTTGTTGCACAGATGATCATCCGAATCAAAGGATGATGACTCTATCAGAATCATCAGTCTCCTGTGCAGATGGTTGTCTGTCTTATGTACATGCAAATGAATTTATAAAGCTGAGCATGGGAGTGCCCGCCTCAGCTAGATCATGAAAAATATTATGAAAATAATGTATTGTATTGTATCTTATTACAGGTCGCCTTCGAGCTCGAAAAAAACTTCAGATCCTCATGATAAAGCATTTCACCCGACATCAAAAGATTAACGACCTCATGCTTTAGGGGGCAACTGTTATAGACATTTTTGGGCACTGCAACCCCAATCAAACATGTCCATAAACCAAGGGATCCTATGTCCCTAAAAGTGTTGTTCCATCCCCTAAAAGAACAAGGTCAGCTGATTACATCATCTCCCAGAAGTTCTCCATGAAAAAATACTTAGAACTGGTCAAAACTGGACCATCTCACCTGCCCCATGGTCAAAGTGCAATGCATCCCACCTAAATGCACACGGGAGGTGTGATGCATACTGAAAATCCCTTCTATGGGGTGCGATGGGCAAGAGTGGAAAAATGGCAGAGACAGTTTGCGAGGTGGATGATCATGGAAACTTCTCCTGTGACACTTGCCTCTCTGAATTCGCCCAGGGATGAGTAAGAGATCATCAATCTCTAACTATCAGAGAGAGGACACTAATCAAATCCCAGAAGCTGACTCACCCCCCTACAATCATCTATATATGGATCCCTCATCCCAGAGATCCAGAGGCTGGAATTTTGTATCTTGTAAGGAAGTGTTGTTGGTTTCTTGTTGGAATATCATAGTGTTGGGTGATCTAAGCTTTTCATGAGGTGAAAGAAGGGCTTTCATGCTGGAGGGTGACGATGGGTCAGAACAATTGGTTGTAATCCTCTTTGCTTATTCTTGATATTAATAAAGCTATTCAAGTTTTCCTCCACATTCTTGCATGTTTGATGATATATGCATTTGTGTGGTCAATATACATCTGGTCCTATATTATTTATGATTGTAGATCTATGTTCTTCAATAGTATTGTGCTGCTTTGATTCCACCGGTGCTCTTTGAAGCTGGGTAGACGAAGGAGAAGCGGCAACGATCTGTCAGAAGGGAGAGGAACCGAGCAAGGAACCAAGCGCAAGACTGAGGTTGGTGTCCTTCATTCCACTCTCATCTACTTCTCATAAAGGAAAACGAATGTAGTTTTAGTTTGTTTGTTTCTAAGATAGCTACCAGTCTTAGTGGGACTAGCACCTCCGAGTGGACACTAGATTTCCTGATAACATCTGTAGTAATATCTCCATGCCAGAAGAGTGACTCGGGGTCGAGTCATGATATTTGTGTTGGGGGCCTATTGGGACAGGGCCCCCTGCAGTAAATTTTGGGGAAAAAGCCCAAGTTTTGGGGTAGAAAGCCCAAGTTTTTGTTATGTAAAGTGTAAGGTCTCTGCAATTTGTGGTCGCGGAGCGCGTAGATAGTAAGTTTCATAAAGGGATTTTCCATCTTTTATGTATGTTTTGTCAGCTTTAGTATATCTACCCACGGTTCGCAGACCATGAGATTGTATAAAAAGGACAGTCTTAGAGAGTCTAAGGCAGTTAATTCAAGTTCATTGAAGGAATGTAATGGGTCATTAGAAGTGAAGAGCGAAGAGTCTTACAGTAGAAAATAGGTTCTACAGCCATGTGCACAGAGACCTAGAGTAGAGTCTGCAGCTGAGTGCGTGGACCCCTGCAGCTGAGTGTGCGGATCCCTGCAGCTGAGTGAGTAGGGTAGTCTCAAGTCTGTAAGAAGAACAAAAGCATTAATAAAGAGATTATTCTGGAAATATATATTTTTTTCCATTTATTTTTGTTATGAATGACTGTGTTTATGTTATGATAAATAATGGGTTTATGATTTATTATTGTCTTAATGCGTGATTCTTCATGGTTTACATTGTTATATGAACACAAGTGCTAATATATGTTTACACAAAGAATATCTTAATGTATGTTAAAGCTATCAAACACTTAAGTCAATCTAGGTAAATACAGAACTAAGGGTAACTACAAAGGTGTGTAAGTGGTTGATTGACCTCTTTAGGGTCTACGAAAGACAGTCGTAGACCTTCACGAAGGTCTACAAGTTGATAAGAAGAAGTTATATCGATAAGCCTTAAGGGCTTATCGATTTGCGTGAAGGCAGGTTTAGGGCAGAAAATGACATCACAATCATCTTTGGGTGCGGAAACTTGGTTCCATCATCCCCCCATACTACTTCGGGTGAGACTTTAGTCCACGCTCCGTGGACTGATGCCAAAAGGGCCAGTAGTGGAGGGATTTGTTTGGAAAACTTAACTCTGAACCTGGGTCAGGACCCATTAAGCCAACAAGAGGAATTTACAATAACAGATAGTTCTACAAATTTATCTCTTATTTAAATTACAACTTCACAGAGGATCCAAAATGAAATTGAAATTCAATTAAATGTTAAATCGGATAATTGCAAAAGACATTATTTATATGAAGAAGACATAATGAATTAACAAAATTAAATACAACTCATTGAGAGACAAACCATATGAGGCAAATCTAGAGTCTTTATTATCTCAAAAATGCTCCAGCTTAGTACTAATCTGCTTGGTAACTTGTTCAAGGGTTCAACCCTGAATACTTCGACAGAATGAAGTATTGAAGCAAAATTACAAAAATATTACAATTAGTGCGTGAGTGACATGGCATTATATTATTAACTTAGAACTAATAGAAAAGAATTAATTTGATCAAAAGGAATGAATCTAAACATCTGGCCTTGCTTTGAAGGAGAACAGTTGCTGAGTTGCCACTATTCAGGTGTTGCACTGGTGAAGCTGACCTGTCCTTTATTCCTGAAATTCACATAACTTATCCCACCGTTCTTCATCTGGAATAACAATATTTTTTACCTTGCGTAGATCTCATCTAACTCAGTATACTGAGCAAAAGTGGGTTTTACTATAAAGTTTGTTTTATCTCATGTTGGATAAAACTTATGTTTTTGATAGCTTCGTAAAAATCTCTTCCTGTCATGGAACCTTTGATGTTGGAAGACTTAGTTGTACCCTTGGAAATGTCCTGAATCTTCTTCATGTAGTCTTCTCTAACCATAAATTTGTCATTGATTACAAATAGGGAAGGCATACCTTTCTTGTTCAATGCATCAATTCTAGTGAAAAACTTGTTAACTTCTACCTCCAGAGTGTGAGACTTCTCTGTCAGTTGGAAAACTAAGTTCTTTTTTAGAAATTTAGTTTATGTTCTTTCATCCACTCCTAGATCATCCAGCTCATATCTATTTTTGGAATTGAGGAACTTTATGATACTGTTGGTTGTAGCAGGCATTTCTCCCAATTGAGCATTAATAGTAGAAATAGTTTTCTTATCTTTCTCCATCAATTCCTTCTGCTCAAAAATAATCTGGATACATGGCCAAATTTCATCTATTTATTCAATGATATTATTCCAGATGATTTCTTTAACATGACCCACTGTATAGCCAATACAAGACTCAACTGCTGACTTTTTCCATGCCTCTATCTAATTTTGAGCTCTTTGTAGCTCTGATGCATGAAAAGTCTCAGTCTTGTTTTGATGATCCAGTAGAAGTTTCACTTGATCCTTCAACTTTTTGATCTCTTCAGTCTAGAGAGACATGTTTTGTACTGCATTTTCCAATTGATCTACAACATCTCTTGTACTTGTTGTAGCAAATATAGATGTAGGAATGGTTGTAATAGGGAGTGCTTGCAAAGGGACAACAACCATTTTGGGAGATTTCTCCTTCTCTTTAACCAATTTTTCCATCTGTATCTCCATTTTCTTAAGCTGTGCACTCTGCCCCATGATGAGCTTCATCATATCTGCCTTTTGTGTCTCTGTCTCTTCAATATCCTTGGCTAGAGGATCTTCTATAGATGGAAATTTAAACTGCTTCCTTAATGCTGCTATGTCTAAATTCTTTTTATTTATAAGCTCTTCTACAACATTGATGTTTGAAGGGTCATAATCCACTTTGATCACCAACTCCTCCAAAGTTTTAATCCTGGTGTCTTTGGCAAGTGCAGAGATCTTCTCCATCTTTAGTTGTGATTGGACATTTGCTAATGTAACCTACAGTTTTCATAAACTCATAGCAGTGTTGGTAATAGTGGAAAAGATCATTTCCCTAGTCTTCTTGTGCATCTCCATTTGGTCAATGGGATGTATATCCTCTACATCGAACTCAAAAGTTGTATTCTTGTAGTTTGATGCTTCCTTGGGCTGGGGAATCTATTCCTGGAGGAATGCCATTTTCATTTTTCCTTTTTTCTGAATTAAAGGCTGACAGCAACCTGCTTTGAGCACCGGAAGTCTGCTTCCAGAACTGATTATAGGTATTAATATTTAAGGCCTCATTCATTACTTTTATCTCCTTGAAAATGTCCATTATGATTTTCTCTGTCTCCCCTGCAATAGATGTGTTGGTCTGTATTACTTGTTGTTGTTCTTGTGAAGCTGTAGAGGTAGTAGGAGACAGTGTGGTTGGATCACCCACTAATGAGGAAACAAGTGGCTCATTAGTGGTGAGAATGTTATGTTGCTCTGAATCTTTGCTAAGGCTTAGTTTGGAACTAAGCTTGGCCTTCTTTTTGTACATGATCTTGAATCATTCACTAAAAATGTCAGTCCCTGAAGGGGACTCTTCCCCTTTTCTTCTCTTAGTTGTTTTCTCCTGCATGGTAGGAGTCTGTACTGTAGATGATGATACCAGTTGTTCTTATGCCTCTTGTAGGGTATTCTCAACCCATTCTAACTTATTTTTGTACTTCTCTATCTATGGCCTAGCTGTGTGAAAATAAGGAGTAGATTTGGTTTCTACTCTTAAGTTAGAAATGATCCCTAATGGATCATATGACCAGGTAAAGCTAAGGCTGAACTGCATTTCCTTTAATAGCTTATCTGTTTCTTCCCCTACTTCCCTTCTATTACAAATGAAAGGCCCAATAATTGTTTTGATTTTGAACTGGGACTTCTTCTTAGCAACAACAAAGTGGATTTCATCCATGTTTAGCATCTGCCTTATGTACTCCAGAGCAAAATCCTCATTGGGATGAATTTGGACAGCTTGTAAGGTGCAAGCTCAGATCCAAATATTCTCAATTTTATATAGTTCTCGTAAAGGTACCAATCCCCTCTCTGAACTTGATCTGATAGCTGCAACACCTTTCTTATTTCCTCACTAATCCTCGGTTCTATTCTGCTCCTTAGGAGACCGATTGCTGCAGGAACAAACATTTATGTAAACCGTTTATATGTATATTCCTTTTGTTCCTTCATCACCAGAGTAGTCCAAAATATGACTAACTGTTGGTTCCCTTCTGCATCCAACTTTTGTAAGGAAAGGTTGATATTGTCTCCCTGAAAGTATAAGAACATATAAACTAATATAGAGGCATACTCGAATACCTCCTCAGTTGGGAATTTGATAAGATGTTGATGAATTGATTCTGCAAGAAATTGGCTAAAGTTAAACACAATGGAGGGTCTAGAATTGACAGAGAAAATGGATAGAAATCCTATGATGGCCTCATCTACCCACTGATCTGAGTAGTAGCCAAAGAGGTAGGAGACAACTATGATAATATGATTGGCTCTCTCAGGGAAAATAGAGGAGGGATAGGGAGGATTTTTATTTTGCAATGAGGCATATTCTATCAAGAAAAGTTCCAGGGTTTTGGCCCTTTTAGAAAATTCTAATTTCTGGTACAGTTTAATTAGTACTTCATAGGAAAATGGGGTAGCATTCTCTACTATGGGGGCTTGCATCATCTGATCTATGGCTTGAGGAGTGATGGTAAACATAATTTCTTCAGTGGGGGTAATGGTGGCCCTTTGGCTTCGCAAATATGATGCATGACACTTTCTAACAAATTCTAGGGTGTTGTGGGTACAAGGAAATATATAGTGGGGTAAATTGGATTCCCACAATTAAATGTCATCGAACTTGTCAATTTATTTGTCCTCGATCCACAAATACATCTCAAAGAGTTCAAATTCACAGAGAGTTTCATGGACTTTAAAGTCTCTATCAGCCAAAGGTATGTGGTGAAAATCTATGGGAAGATAGATCAGAGGATTGACAATTTCCTCTGGTCCTTTCTCCTTTGGAGGCAACTTTGGATAAATCTAAGGACAGGAGTGAAAATTGGATTGGAAGTTTGAATACGCAGAGAGGAATAAAGTTTTGGAGGCAAGAACAGAAGCAGTAAGCTGAAAATGATTAAGCAAAGAGTGTCATTGGCGGGTGAAAAAGTTGAAGTTTTAGTCTAGCAAACCTATAACAAATCAATAACAGTGATAATGCATGAATGCAATAACCTGTTCATAGGCGAAAGGGAGGTTTATACAATCAATCTAGTTCTTCCGTTGAAGGTGGCGTGAGTCTGTTGGATTAATGGCTAAGCCAATTGATTGCTTAACGGTTTAATTCTGGAGGGATCGGAGGTGATTGACGGATTTAACGGGAAAATGTTGTGGCAAGAGTGCAACAGGTAGGAGAATGGTATCGGCAGTAAGGGAAATAGATTTTCAGAGGGGGGGGAGTAGTTAGAAGTTTCACCCGTTGGGGGTCCAAAAATCTCTGGTGTAGACATGTAGGGGAGGGCGTGGTTTCGTATACTGCCTATTTTGGACGCCCCACCCCTCCCCCCGACGGTAAAGTTTGGATGGTGAGGGGGGGCCAAAATGCCATGCGGGTCGTCGAATATTGGGAGATGGGTGGAGATGGAGTGAGAGGTGGCGTAGTTTTAACATAACGTGATGGGACACCTGGTGGGGCTAGCGGGAATTAATTTATCATTCGATGGGAATATTTGCAATGAATGAGGGGGGTAATAAACTTAGGAATAGATGGGTGGAGAGTAATATGAGCGGAGGGGAACTTTGGGGTTTTGAAAACTTAGGGATAGGGAATTAATACCAAAATTAATTGATATACAAAACCTTAGATAAAAACCTTTACTCCTTTTCCTTTTCTTCTGCACATGAAAATAACATTTGATATTTGACTTATGCCACATTTTGACTAGCAGCCTGTGTATTTATAAAAATATAAAATGAAGCCACTCTTTTCTTTTTGCTTCCCTAACATTTTATTTCATTTTGCCTTGTTTATTTAGGGTAGCTAACACCTAATATTTTATTGATATCGATGCCTATAAAGCATTAAATTGGCCTAACATTTTAACTTTTCTTTCTTTTGCATTCATATCCTAACTTAACATTTTAAAATTATTTTTGACTAATATACTAACTCATCAAAACCAAATAATGTTACAACAGCACACACTGTTGTAACCATGATTATTTTCATTGTCGCACACCATATTTTTGTTGGGTTTATACATTATAGAGGAGAGAGATTCTACACAAGTTGAATGTGTTTGAGGATAGCCAAGAACCCATCCCATAGAGCGGGACTGGTAACATTTATTTGTTCCCTTCACAGATGTTATAATAAAACTATTCTTTGTATATCTGGTTTCCATTGGATGATTGGAATTATTACTCTTTATTTTTGTTGTTTAACTATGACTGTGGCATAGATCATAATTTTGGCAGGTTTTGTTTCTATCAATTACTGCAGATCTACAATGTTTAGCAGCCATTTATATTGTTGAGATTGTTTTTCATCCACAATCTTAAGTGGGTTCTTTTCATACATCTTTGAGAAGAAAACACTACAACAAAATTGGTGACTCCATTGGGTTTTATACTTCAGATCCAGAAACCTGGGTGACCTTCGGTTTTCAGCTTAGGGTTTCTTATTTTTTCAATTCTCTTAATGTTTCCTAGTTTTTTAACCCTAGATCTGTTAAATTTCTGACTTCCGCAAGCTTTCTGGTCGTTTCCACAGGTCACAGGAACTAGCCGTGACAAAGGCGAAATTTTTTTTCGAGATTTGCCGACTGGGATCCACGAAGCAGAAATCACACTTTTTGGCCCAAAAAGTGTGATCCCACCTGAAAAAAAGGTCAATACCTACGATTTCTGGGTTTTAGGGTTTTTCTCAGATCTGTTTCTGGGTTTTGCAGAGAGTTTTCTGTTGGGTTGTCTAACCTCTGTCTCATCCCGCTTAGGCCTTGATCTACTCTAATTTACTCGTCAAAGTTGAATTTAGCCCCCAAAGGGCTTCTCGTGTGCTTCCACCTTTATAGGAGGAGTTTAGCTGAGTGAGTAGTCTGAGTTTCTGCAGCGCTTTCAGCCACATTTTCCAGATCTGTACCCTTCTGTTTCAAATCTGTAAAGATAGGTTGTCACCATCCATAGTTTCACATTTAAACTTGTTTGGTCATTGGCCTTAGGGTCCCATCAGTTTCCCTAGGTGTTTCACCCATCTCCCTAGCTTTTTGCAACAATCTTCCCCTCTAGTTTTTTTGCGTTGTTGCACCACTTTCGAGCAACTTAGTGTCACTTGATCTCAGTCACACCGACATCTAGATCTCTTGATTGTTTTAGTGTTTTTTCTGTCGATTTAGCCACCAATAAGAATAGTGTTTGCAAACCCATTTTGGGTGGGGTTTAGTTAATTGTTTTGTTGTTCATTTTATGTTGTTAATTTCAGTTTATTTTCAGCAAGCTTTTTTCTTTTTTACAAACATGATCTGGGATTAATCAATAAATACACTTGCACACACAAGCACACCTTAAGCGAAGGGCGCTTGGTTTACACCGCCAAGCCAAGAATTAACATAATAAATTTATATCCCCTCATAGAGACAAAGGCATATTCTTGATCTCCCTTCACCATTTCCATGTCATGTGTGTCTTACCACCATTGCGTTACCAAGGCATTTGTTGCAGAGACTATTAGGCCTTCACCCCCATTTTCCGCTTGGGCATATTACCCCCCCCCCCCCTTGTCAGGTTTGAGTTCATAGCCCTCTAAGTCCCCATACCAACTCTTCTAGCGGTCCTTCTGATTCCTCATCTAATTCTGAACATCCTTCACCACATATCGTCACCATGTCTAGATCCACAACTGGTGTAGGAACCCAACCTGGTGTTGGCTCCGATTCTATGCCGGTGATCACATCAAGCGGAACAGTCTCAGGAACCGTTACGGCATCCCCCATGCTCCCCTTTATGGTTGGGTTAAGTCTTCCAGATTTTAGCCAATTGATAAACGACCCCATACACCACAATGTTGGTTGGACTTCTATGCCGACTAAGCTTCCCTAAGACATCCCAAAGTTTGAGGGTAATGTTGGAGACGATCCTACCAACCATGTTCAATACTTCCACATGTGGTGTTCATCCGACTCCATTACTGATGACTCCATTCGTCTTTGGCTATTCCAACGCACGCTTATTGGAGACACTGCAAAATGGTATGTAGACTAGCCCGCCGCATCTCATTTCGTTTTTGTGACACTTGCTAAAGCGTTCCTCTCATATTTCCAGTTACCTCTCCGATATCACACTAATATAGAGCTATTGACCTCATTCCATCAGTCCTCTGCCACTCACATATCCGACCATGTTCAAGAGTGGTGTCGAAGAAGGAGCACATGTCGTGCCCCGCCCTTCAAAGACCATGTCTATCTAGATTGGTTTCGTAGCATCCTTTTAGCACCCATTGGAAAAGATGTCACATCCCATTTTCCTCAGACCAAGGAAGAATCTCTCCAAACCGCTATGAGATATGACCTTATTTATGCGCAATCCAGTTATGTTTATACTATCATTCTAGACCTCCCTCATCCTGGAAGTGCCAATGCACTGGGGGCATCTCATGCCGCCGATGGTATTGTTGGAACCCTTTCACACCCATCGCCATATACTTAGAAAAGTTATGGCTATCCGTAGGGGTGAACCAATTCCTCCAACCCTCATGCCCATCCTACTAGCAACATGTTTTCAAGGCCCCAATCTATCCACAAAACTGTTGCTCCTCCTTATGCACAGCTAAGTGCTCCAGCCCCTCAAGCATTAGCGTTGTAGCCTCCCATGCATCCTCAGCCCCAGCAGCAACCACCCCCTCAAGGTCAAGTGTTTGCGTATCAGAGTGTGACTAATCCCCGACATTTGCAGAAAAAGAATAAGGGGAAGGGTAACCAGGGTAATCAAGGTAATTAACCTAGTGAACCCTAGGGAAACTGCCCTAACACCAACAACCAACAATAGGGCAACCAACCCAAGTAGAATAAGGTTATTCATATGAATAATCCTTGTGCATGTTGTGGTATACATGGCCATTATACACATGAGTGTCCTCTCTTACCCGAGATGCACCAAATGTGGGATGCCCAAGCAGCTTCTAGAGGTCAACAATCACTTCAGAACCCTACACCATCTAAATCGGCAATGCTCACTGTTGGGCAATTTATTGGGCTTAAATTTCTGCATAAATTATCGACCAGGGAAACTCGTAAGCTTGTGATGATGCCAGCACAATATATGCGGGAGTAGGCAACTAACCTATGTCTAACTAAATTATTTACGATTCAATATAATATGCAAGGGAAGAGGCTCCTAACTTAGGAGGTCCTGGTTGTCCTTCCCTACAGTATCATAGAGAAATCATTGATAAAATCAAAAAAACTTGAAATAAAGACAAGAGAATGAACTTTAATTGTCGTTTAGATTCAAAGAGAGAAAGACTAACTTAGTCTTTTGTTTGTCCTCTCATGTACTAATCCAAACTAAACTAAGATTCATTCATAATCATAAGAAAGTAAATGACTTGAAACATAAAAGCACAAAAGAATGAATTTCAATTATCATGCAAATCAAATAGAGAGAGAGCCTAACTTAGACCCTTGGATATCCTCTCACATGCTGATAAGATTCTAATTTAAAACTCATTCATCAATCAAATCCTTAAACATCTAAACAATGAAATGAAACAAGATCTAATATGAAATAAAATGTTTCTCTCATCCTTTTAGAGTGAGCTCAATTCTCTTAAGAACAAGACAAATTATTCCATATACTACATTAAGAAAACTTATATCTAAAACTACATAAATTCATATCCTACATTCACACAATTTATATCTAAAACTACATAACGGAAATATATGAAAAATGAAGCCTTATTCTATTCCATCATCAATTGGATACAATGCTCTAAGAGTCCTCTCCTTGGAATGAAGGAGGTACTCCTATTTATACAAAAACTATGATAACAACCTCATAAATGTAGACCCACTATTCTCTCCTTTGACCCACATATTTCTCAACCAATGATGACACATAACCCTATCCTCCATGATCTCCTCCATGAGGTCCATGATCTTCTCCATGAAGCTTATCTTATCAAATTCGAATTTGATCATTCAAGGCCACATAAAGATGCCCTGGAAGCTTCCTTTGTGCCTACACATGTCAACAAACTCATGCTAATTGTTAGGTATAAGTTTAAGCATATTATTTTCTAAGTTTTAGCCATAAATTCACTTAAAAATGTTAAGAATTAATAAACTTTGGAAAAGTATTGTTAGAACCCAATAATGAGGTAAATGTAATGATATGGAGGTGGAATGGAGGTGACATGAAGGTAAAATGTGAAAATATTGGTGAATAATGGAGTGAAAATAGGGACTATTTTGAGGCCCAACACTCACAAATCCTTTCCCTCAGCAAGGATTTGTTGTTGCTCAAACTCAACCAGGTCAAGTAGCCCACCCCTCTAACCTTCTGGTCCTGGTGACTTCCAGATCCTTATGATGAACTCTGATGAGGTTAATCCCTTCAATATTGACCTGCAAACTCCGTCGCATCAATATGACAAGCCATCAACTTCATCCGCAACTGAGGCCAAAACCATAACATCTACTGAGCCTCTTATGACACCAAATGGTGCGTTACTGATCCCTCAACCTAAAGTTGAGGCCATTCCCAAGATCCCAAAGGGACCATTATGTCATAATGCGGCTTCTAATCGAGCTGCCCATACATACAGTATAGTAGACGACAGGGCATAATCACCTGCTGTCATGTCAACGCTGGAAGTCCTCCAGTCATCCCCATCTCAAAATAAATATCTACTAACTATCTTGGGTTCCTTAGATCCTTCTGATGATCATATGATTGTCTTCCCTATTGATACATCAGAACATCCCTGATTGCCTTCATCTGTGTCTTTCTAGATACCAGTTCGAGTTTGTAATGTCGTCATCTTCTAATGGATTATTGACGAAGGTGCATCCACCTATGTGATGTCCACTACTATTTGGAAACAACTTAAGTCACCTGAGTTGTCGCCCTCCACCATCACCTTGCGTGCTTGGGAGGAACACTCCTCCCAGCCCTTGGCATGTACCGAAACTGTCCAGTGACTCTTGCGGGCAAGACTGTCCATGTCGACATTGAAGTCATTGATGCCCCTTTGGATTACAACATTATATTAGGTCGTAGTTACACATATGTCATGTCATTCATCACACTTGCGGTGTTTTTCAAGATGTGCTTCCCCCATGAAGGGAAGATCGTTACCATCGATCAATTGACTTACTACGAGTCAACATCCGTGACCTCCCACAAGTCCATTATCTCGTCAATCTCAGATAAATATTCTTCACCTCCTCTCACCGGTGTTTCACCCAGAGTCTACAAATATTCCTCATTTTTGGGTTCCTTCCTTGGTCCCCCACCCCCCATCTCAGAGCCTCACTCTATGAGTGTTTCCAAGTTACAAGCATCACGGGCTACCCTTAAGGAGTCTGGTACATATGATCCACAAACAGCTCCTCAACACCCAACGGTTACCATCCTAGCCAAGTCCTTTGGATCCACCCCCCTAGGACCTCCTCTGTTTGTGGGTTCCTCTCCTATATTTCCACCAGGAACCATTCCACCAGGTCTCAACCATCCAGGAGCTATTCTGTCCAGACATTACCCTCCAGGCCAGATACCTTTCTTATTGACCCTCCAAGAGTATTTTTTGTTTATGTCATGGCTTCACTGGTCCTTCCTAACATGATTCTAGGGATTCGAGTATGGTACATAAATCCCCCTGCAAGCATTACGCCTAGTCAACTAAGACCTTATCATGCTTTGACCCCGCTCAATTGGTCCCCACAGCCCCTGCCGCTACTTCAGTTCCATCATAAACTCAACAAGAACCCACTCTTATTGTGAAAGCATCCATACAGGGGGGCAAAGCTAAGAGGAAAGAACCGAAAGACAAGGCTCCCCTAGCTCCTCCAGCCCCTAAGGCCCCAAATTCATCACTCCCATGTGCTTTGTGTAATGTTATTGGGCACACCACCAATAATTGTCCCAAACTTCCTAAACTCAAACCTTTGGTTCATGAAATGTTCACTGAGTCAAATATCCCTAAATTCCATGTTAACTTGTTAGGTCCACCCAAGAAACTCAAAACGTTGTGCACAAATCACCTATGCTCCTTGTGTGATCATCATGGTCACTATTCCCATTGTTGCCCTCATCTCGATGAATTCTGTGATTTCCTTGGAGCGCTTCGCGAATATGAGGCCACTTGTAGTGGAACCCCTACTCCTATACCCATGGATTTTGGTACCCCTAGTCAACCAGAACAGGGGGACTCTGGTCCCACCATCATGATCCCTCCCCCCAATGTCGAGATGATAGACACCATAGGCCATATCCTTTACATGTCGTCATCCTTGATTTCCTCACAGGAAAACATTTCTGAGGTTTCTGTGCGTGCTTCTACCGAACCTCTTTCGACAAAATCCCAGGTCTCAACATCTGTAGATGCTCCATCTACCAGCTTGTTGTCTACCATTCAAGATGATGCATATGTGAACCTTATTTCTTAGGTTGATGCACCAAATAATGCTGCCACATCATGTAGTCAGTGTTCCTCCCATCCGTCCATCTTCCAGTATGATGAGGACATCATGGAAGCTATGTCTACCCCTGATTACCCTTTAACTTAGGCAAGTGGGCATATTTTTTGAGGATTTTGAAGGCCACTTCCTTCCTAATTCTCCTAGTGCACTCTACCTCAAGAAATTTTTCTCATTGCATATCCCTTTGATTTTCCTGTCTTTATTTCTGCAATAAAGTTAGGTAGATGGCCTCATCTCATCCGTTATCTTTTGCACCTTTCAAATGGATCCATCATCCACACCATATATCGGTCACGCCGACAGTGCGAGTCACTTCTCCCGAAATCTAGCCTCAGCCATTTTTACCCCCTTGCATATGTTAGTCCTTTTTAACGGTGTGTGCATTGGATCTGCCACCAATAATCAAGTTGAATATGATGCAGTGATAGGTTTGTTAGTCGATTCCCTCGCTCATCGCATCCTTCATCTTCATGTTCGTTTAGATTCCTTGATACTTGTCATGCAATTGAATGTCATGTGCAGAACCAAGTCCTATTTAGAAAATATCTATGAGTTAATTTGTTGGTACATGAATTTCAAACCATTACGTTCAGTCATGTTCCTAGAACCCAAAATAACTATGTAGATGCCATTGCAAATAATATTCTAGATTGGAATTTATCACATTTATACCACAGAACATAACCATAAACAACACAAATGGAAAACCATCGTCGTTACATAAAAATGCATAATCATATTATGTATCATATAAGTGTTTGGAGCCAATAGCTATAAATACATCTAGTACGCCTATAACATACTGGGGGGCACATAGGCCCCTACATCTCCTTTGGAGGATCTCATGACAAGTTGGGTCGAGATGCTTGAATCCCTTTTTGAGCACTCAGAACAATATGGCACTCCACAAACTCCTCCTAGGGAGCATCATTCACACCTTTGCATACCAGATCAGTTTCCCATGCTTGGGGGCATGATGGTTTTCCCTTGGCCATCTTCTCAATTGATTAACAAAGTCTCGGCCTAGATCCCACTAGATCTAGGTATGGTCAATTATCCTCCCATTCCTTGGATAGTTTTTCCTGCTGGCCTATCCGCGAGCCATATGGACACCGCATATCATAGACATCTGATACCATATCTTCAAATATTCTACTCTATGTCCACATAGCCCCCATGTTTGACTTCGTGGGTGAGGATGATTCTAGACCTCCTCTAGTAGTTCATTCTCATTTTCCTCTTCCCTTAATTCTTCATTAGGAACCATCATTCCAAGAAGCATTAAGGCCATCTTTAGACAAGTAAGGCCACTTTCTTGAAAGTCACAGATCCTGATTCCAATGGTCGGTTTTTCCGCTATGATCTCCACAAGATTTAGGGCCTTCTACCCCTCTCAAATTAGAAGGAAAACACCCTTTTATAGAAAAATCCACAGTTTTTCCTGTCGCACATTATGACCCAAACCGTAGCTCAATTTGAAAAATCGTCATCACCGTTGGAAATCTCTCATCAAGATCTATAATGGGTCTTCCTCAGTTTTTGATGATTTGATACTTCACCAGGAAGTCATTTTTCCAAGAAGGGTCACTTCGTCGCCTCTCAAAATCGAATTTCATCATAAAGTGACACTTGTACATTGAGTTCCTCCTCCTCTGAATACTTTTCATACCATGTGTTGATTTTCTTCATGAGTAAAATTTACTCATGTTTCGGTGGTCCCCACCGGGCCTAGTCTGTGTGGCACCATCATCAATCCACCCTTGTTCAGAGCATTCACGATGAGTCACACTTACATTCTTGGAATCTATTTCATGTCCCATTATATCATGTCACAATATTCCATCCATCTTTTCATATCTTTCATCCTGTGATGCCCATTTTTCCTCCAGTCATACTGTCTCCATCCCCTCCAGAGTTGAGTCAGTCGCTGCTAGGTCAACAATGCACTTTATGCTTTGACAAGGGAAGTCGTTTGTCTATCCCTCAAAACCACTTTTTCCATTATCCTTGGTGTCAGTCCAATAGTCACATTACTTTTTTCCCTCGTGCCTTAGTTGAGGATCCTCATTGCCTCATTTATCGCGGCCCCTATTCTGTCAACATCAGCGCATTTATTCCAGAAAAACGGCCTAGAGGGTGGTGTATCTGGTTCCAGCTTCCATTCTTGTTTGGCACCTCAGATCGAGCAGAGGGACTCATTATTGTCCTTTGACTTGGTTGTTTCATGTTCATGATTCATACACTTGATGGTCCAGTGATGTAGAATATTGTACCAGTGATTCCCGGGTGTGTGTGAGATGTTTGAGACCTCATGAGGGGGTGGCCCTTCAGGTAGCCCCCTACATGCCAGGATGCATTCCTACTATGCTACAGCCTTATATGCAGTTCTGTAGATTTTATGGGGTCAGTTCCTATCGATCGCAACGTTCATAGCATGCACGTCTCCTCTAGATGGTCCATTCAGTTTTGCAAAGCCCTTCCCTATTCAGCAGGGCTTCTTTGGTTGTTCTACCCTCCCTCCCACACATTTTTGAGGGAAGGGCCTTTGTATCTCATGTACTCAAATATTATTGTATTCAGTCCTAGCTCATGTTTTTCTAGGCGCATTATGTATATGGGACACATTGTATTATTTTTTGGCTTTGTTATGCCAGCACGTCATGTACCATTCAGCATGTACTTCATTGCTCAGTTTTATGTTTATGGGTGCACCATTATTTGTGTACTAAGTTATCTCGACGGGTATGGGTATGCCTCCCCTACCTCATTTAGGTCTAGTACCACAACATAAAAGGAGACTTGCATTAGTCTCACCCCCTTTGTACCTATCCTCTTTCACTTTAGCTTTAATGGTCTCTCTCTCTCTCTCTCTCTCTCTCTGACTCCCATGTGTTGTCTACTGATTATGTCTTTACAATGTACTTTGGTCATACGTTTTTCTCCTAACACTCATATGTTGGGGGCAATTTGTTATCACCAAAAAATTGATCATCTAGCCTAATTTACTAGACAGATCGAAGTACACCATGTAAAGCCAATTTTACCATAGTAAAAAAAAAATTTCGTGAGAAATTACTTAATAAACCACCTTTGTTAAGTAATTTATAGTTAAACCCATGAAAAATAATTAATTAAATCACTATTTATTTGATTTTCTTCTAGGAATAATTAATTAAACCATTGTTCAATTATTATTCCTTGTCATATTTGACCCAATCATGAAAAATAAACAGATAAATCATTATCTTATTTTTCTCCAAGAATAATTAATTAATCACTTATTAATTATTATTCTTTGTCAAATTTGACTAAATCCCTTAGGAATAATTAAATAAATACTTATTTGTTTATTATTCCTTAACTAATTCCTTGAGATGATTAATAAATCATTTATTTATTTATTATTTCTAAATAAAAGTTTAAATATTTTTTTCATCCTAACTAAATATAATAAAATATTCCAAGTGGTTATTCCAAGAATGGGATCAATAATATTTTATTATTGCTCACTATTCGAGGATAACTCAATATTTTTATATAAATAGAAGGGTTTTCCATTCATTATTCACTTTTGATTATTTTCATTGTTGCACTCGCTGTTGTAACTCTGATTATTTTCATTTTTGCACACCATATTTTTGTTGGGTTTAGACATTATAGAGGAGCGAGACTCTACACAAGCTGAAGACGTTTAAGGATAACCAAGAACCCGTCCCATAGAGGGGGATTGGTAACATTTATTTGTTCCCTTCACAGGTGTTATAATAAAACTATTCTTTGTATATTTGGTTTCCATTGGATGATTGGAGTTATTACTTTTCTTTTGTTGTTTAACTATGATTGTGGCATAGATCAGAATTTTGGCAAGTTTTGTTTCTATCAGTTGCTGCATATCTACAATGTTTAGCAGCCATTTATATTGTTGAGATTGTTTGTCATCCACAATCTTAAGAGGGTTATTTTCGTACGTCTTTGAGAATAAAACACTACAACAATTGGATTCGATTTGAATAAAGCAAAGGAACTTTTATGGAGGCAAAGAGGAGCTTTGCGGATGCAAGAGCTTCTACATCAAAGGTTCAAGGTACACGCACAGAGAAGCCTGAAGAAGTCAGTGCTGCGTAAGAAACAGATCCTTCATTGTTAACATCTTTCTTACAGACCTGCATGAAGCTCCTAACAGACCAAAAAGCAGTAGAGGGGTTGCAAGAGATTATAGATAATTATGCTAGCAAGGGTAAGACGCTGCCTGAATACCATGTAATGTATAAGGTGGACAACGGTAAGAAAAGGATTAGTCAGGAGATGAGATTGACTGCCCAGATTGGAGAATTTGAAATGGACTAAGTGATCCTTGATTTTGGATCTGATGCAAATGTTTTGCCGAAACAAACCTAGGAAAGAATGGGAAAACCAACACTACAGTGCTCCTCGATACAGTTGCGAATGGTGAATCAGCAAAATATTATTCCTATGGGGTGCCTACATGGAGTAACTATGGATATTGAAGGGGTGCGCGCCATAGCCAATTTTGAAGTAATCAAAATAGTGGATGAGTAATCCATACTCAGCGCTGCTTGGCATTGATTAGGCATTTGATATGAACATAGTCATCAACCTCAAGAAGCATAGCATGACATTTGAGAAGAAGAAACTAAGGGTTATTGTTCCATTGGATCTGGCCGAGGGCGTGCGATATACCGAACCAGTCTGAGATTATTATGAGGAGGACGATATTGAGAAAAAACTATAATCTTACTATGCGGGATGAGGATTGGATCAACCCTATGCCATTCACAGATGAAGTATTGGAGAATATTGGAGGTGAGGAAGCCTATTCGTTTACAGATGGGTTTTCAGGATATCATCATAGAAAAATTGCATCAGAGGATCAGAGTAAGATCACCTTCGCTACAGAATGGGGTTGTTTTCAGTATATCGTTATTCCCTTTGGACTTAAGAATGCCCCTGCAATCGTTTCTAGGGTGGTAGTTGCGACTTTCAAAGAATTTATTCATAAGTTTTTGGAGGTTTACTTTTATGACTAGACAGTGTTTGGGTTAGTAAAGAAGCATGTTGATAGTCTTTGCCTCATGCTAGATACTTATCTAAAGTATCAAATATCCCTTAATCCGAAGAAGTGAATATTCTTTGTATCATATGGGATACTCTTGGGCCATGTTTTCTGTAAGAAATGGTTGATGGTAGACCCTGCCAAAATTGCAGTAATTATCAATTTGGAGCCTCTGAGGAATGTCAAACAATTGTGCGTGACATTGGGCCATACAGGATATTATAGGAATTTCATCAAATCATATGCGCAGATCACTTCTCCCATGGAAATATTACTGAAGAAAAATGCGACATTTTGCTGGGATGATGATTTCCAGAAGAGTTTGGATGTATTAAAGGAAAAAATGGTCACAACGCCTATTCTAGTGTTCCCCGACTAGAATAAGGAATTCCATATACATGTAGATGCAGCTTTCATAGCATTAGGAGTTGTGATAACCCAACCAGGCATAGGTGATATCGAGCAGCTACTAGCGTTTGTGAGCAGGAAGTTGTCAAAGGCAGAAAAGAATCATTCAACTATAGAGCACGAAGCATTGGAAATGGTGTCTGCGCTCCAAAAGTTCAGGAACTATTTCTTGGGTGTGAACTTCAAAATGTACACAGACCATTCTGGTTTGAAGTACTTGGTCAACAAGCCTGTGTTGGGGGGCAATTTGTAGATGGTTGTTGTTCTTTCAAGAATATGACTTTGAAGTAGTTGTGAAGCCATGGCGATTAAATGTTGACTAGATCACCTCTCATGGATTAAGAATGGTGACAAGCCTACAAATCTGGATGAAGGATTGCCTAAAGCACAGCTCTTTGTTGTGCACGTCACAAACGAACATTTTGGAGACATAATCCAATTCTTGTCTACGGGTACAGCTCCTGAAGGGTATATGACACAACAAAAGAAAAAACTGGTGATCAGGGCTGCAGATTTTTCTATCATTGCAGGCCACTTATATAAAATGGGATCAAATGAAGTGCTCCGTAGGTATCTCCCGGGTTATGAAAGAAAAAGTATCCTCATTGAAGCACATGGAGGATTTGCGGGAGGACATTATGCAGGAAGAGAAACTACGCAGAAGATCCTACGAGCAGGACTATGGTGGCCAATTGTGCATAAGGATTCCAAGGATTATTACAGGGCATGCGATGTCTATCAAAGAATGGGGAGGTCATCACAAAGGGATGAATTACCTCTGAACCCAAAAGTGTCATTACAAGCATTCGATAAGTGGGAAATAGACTTCATGGGACCAATTTAGTTGCTTGGAAAGAAGACAGGAGCAAGATACATCATTACATCGACTGAATACTTGACCAGTTAGGTCAAGGCGCATCCCATGAAGGATTGTAGCACAGCTATAGCTGTGAATTTCATTTTTGAATACATTTTGTCTCGGTTTGGATGCCCTAAATTTTGATGAGCAATAGGGGTTCACACTTCTTGAATGAAACAATTGTTGCCTTGCTTAAATAGTTCCAAATGTATCATCAAAAAAGTACATCGTATCATCCTCAAGCAAACGGTATTAGTGGAGGCCTTTAATAAAATCCTGGAGGATTATTTAATAAATATTTGCAATGCAAATCGGAATGATTGGGATTTGCGTATACCGGCTATTCTCTGGGCGTATAGAACTACCTATAAAAATTTGACTAGACAAACACCATTTAGACTATTTTATGGACAAGAAGGTGTAATGTCGATGGAGTACATCATGAAAATTTTGCGGATTGATGCAGTCATAGAGATGGTCGATCGAGATACCATGGAAGAATGCCTCGCATAGATAGTTGACTTGTAAGAAGATCGCTTCTTAGCTATTTTTCATCACTAGGTGCAGAAGGCTCACGAAAAGGCATGGCATGATTGCCACATTAAGCAGCGCACCTTTAAAATTGGAGATTTAGTATTGTTGTATGATAGTAAGTTCACAAAGTTTCCAAGAAAATTCCAGATGCATTGGCTGGGGCCATATATCGCCAAGGAGATTACGGATGGAGATGTAGTTCACCTCTCAAAGCTGAAAGGGAGCCGGTTAAAGTTATATAGGGGTTATCCTGCCCCTACGCAATGACTATATGAATGCAAGGTAGTCTTAGTACTCTAGGCAGTTGAAAGGAAGTACGGGACTATAAACTACGCTACCAAAAGGGCAGTTTGGCAAAGCAAAGGGGCTACATGACGACTAGGAGAAAGGTGCAGAGGAGAATTGTGACAAAGGAGTTGCACTATAATGGTGGGTCCCGTGCAGCCTGGCCAAAAAGTGACCATTGGAACCACTGCAGATGATTGGATGGCGACTTTTCCATCAAAGGGAGCATAAGAAAAGCATTAAAGGAGCATATATTTGGAAATTTACTGCTAAAAGCATATTAATGACGGGGATCTGGAGGGAATGGATGGATTTGAATTCAAATTGGGCTATAAATATAGCATCCCACTCCACATTCAAACAATTTTCTTCCTCAGAAATTGCCTTGAGCTTTTGCACTTTAGTTTGCACCAAGATAATTGTTGCATGTTTGGAGGGGCTTGGAAAGAACTTCGAAAGAAGCTTTCACAGCAAGGATTCAGAAATTTATCTTAGTGGAAGGACGAAATATTCTCAGAGAGAATGACTACCACCTAACCCGATCTGACCCAACTTGTGCCTACAACCTTTCCTACCACAGTTCCTAAGTCATCGAGGCCTAAACCATCTCCCTCCGTGGCAGGAGAAAAGAAGCAAAAGAAGCCCCAACAAGCGCTAGTGTGGAAATTGTCGTACAAAAATCCAACGAAGGTCCAACAAAAGGGTAACATGGATAGAACCAAGTAGCCGATAGAACCCTTGGACTTAGATGAAGAAGAGCTCACCATGGCGATTGAAAATATTGATGCAGTTGAAGCCTTGTCGATTACTCGGCTACTGACTTCTATACCACCTAGGAAATCCATAGCCAAGGTTACTAAAGACCTAGATTCGGAGAAATTCCAAGTCTCCACACCATTTCTACTAGAGAACGTACCTTTTGAGGGAAATCTGTTGGCCCAAATACCACGTGAAGTTCCCGTAGTTGGAACCAAGTAAATACCTAAATAAAATATACTATGAAGAATCAGGTGTTACATGGCCTGAGCCAATGAAGTGGATGACCAAAGTTGACTGCACGGGGTTGCTCAACATGTTGTGGGTGCTGCATTTTAGTCACAACAACTTTAACACTGTGCGTTAATTATTGACGTTGGTTCACGATGGGTGCCTGTGGCTGGGAGGGCCCATCCCAATTACTGATATGTTAATTCACCATATAACATTGGTGCCTTACTAAGGAGTGGACCCTGCAGATGATTTTGTGGGGAAATCACAGGAGAAGAAGTTGGCAGACCAGATAAAGAGCAACTTCAAGTTGGTGAAAAAGTCGCATGGCTATGCAATTATTTCCATATCATATGGCGCGGTGCAGCTTGCTGCACAAATATTGGTAGGAAAGATCATCAGGAAGTGTCATGTTGATGAAGTGTCGGCGCCAGTAGTATATCTGGATACGCAACGCGCCAAAGGAGTCCAATATAATTGGGCTCAGTATATCTGTCATGAGTTCCTCGAGGATTGTTAAGAGGCCCAAGACAAGGGTAAGGCATTCCACTCTGCGTGGCTACTTTTGTTGATCACACTGGTGGCATGAAGGACACCAGAGGAAAGCTAGTTTCCGTAGTATGATCCAGACCTATGTGAGGCCACCAAATTCGCCTCATTGTGGATGACCATGGGGGCTTCACTAGGGGAGAAATACCATACCACGTGGGTTCATATTGGGGGATATTTATTAAGGAAAAAATGACACAATATATTCGGGGATATATAGGGGGTAGAGGGTTTTTATATTGGCAAGTATAAAAAATGGAGCCTAAAGTTAATGAAAAAATATAAAGGGGTATAAAAAATGTTAATGAAATAACAGATACCTACAATATTTAGTGAAAGTAGGGGTTTTTAAATTGGGAAGGTATATTGGGTTCATATTGGTAGGGGGTTTGATAATGTGATTTTTAGAGGTATTTTCCAATATGTAGTCAAATTAAGGGTATTGTTTAATATGCCACGAACGCACGTGATATGTCAAAGGTTCACTGAGTGAAGCCCCCGTGTGGGTGACAAAGGACCCTGAGTGCGTCATGGAAACAAAGATAGCTTGGATCCTATTTGAATCAGAGTTGAGGATGGTTATTAACTAACAGCCACAGTTATCACCATGCTTTCATGCACAGTATGATAATGTTGCTGAGTTCAAGGGAGATTTTCATAATCTGTCTATCCATGCGAAAAAATATGCCATAGGCACATGGCATAAGTTTCCATACTTGTTTGTTGAAGATGATATTATGGGGGTTGTCAGTAAATGGTCGAGTGACTGGCTCACCCCATCTTATGCAAGCGCAGGAACGAGTAAGGCTGCCAAAGGAGAACCAGAGAAAACCACAGCTACGATAATAGTAGCAAAATATAAGAAGAAGGAAGCACATAAGTCTTTTGCAAAAGAAAACGTCATGGCAAAATAAAAGGTGGCACAGTAGAAAGAGACTTCTACAAAGGAGAGGGAAGCACTGAAAGAGAAGGTATCTTCCAAAGAGACAGAAGCGCCAAAGGAGAAATTTTCCACCACGTCGTAGGCTACTATTGACCTCAACGAATATGAAACAGAGTGCACCAATGTAGAAGCAGAGACAGAGGGTGAAGCGGAATGGGTCACAGACTTTGAGTCCCCTTTCATTGTCAAAAAGAGGTAGAAGCGGAGTTCCATGGGACCACACAAGAATCAGAAGTCCGACAAGTCTTCGAGTGCGACACCATTAGTTCTCATAGAGGGGGACCTGTACGAGATTAGTGATGTGGTCTGAAATGCAACAGAGGCTATTTGTAACCACATTGAGTACCAGTACCATCAGACACTAGACAAGGTGTAGTAGGGCCTAAGGGAATTGCAATTCCAGACAAGGGTTATTAAAGCGAGCATTAGATAAGTGAGCTTGAAGCAAGCGAGTGGGTCAACCTTAGTAGCAGACATCACCATAGACCTCCACATAGTATAGTTACCAGAGGGATCACTGCACATTGACACTTCAGATGACAAGTCGTTCCTATTGCATTTGAAGGATTTGAGTCTGAACCTTGCGGCGCTCCCTATTCTGACACTGCATGAGCTTCATCAAGTAGTGTCTGATGCGCTCAGGATTCAGGAACAACAAGCACTACTAGTTATCATTGAAGTAAAGACCAACAACCAGCAGATGTTCAAAGAAAGGCCTGTAGTGAGCTTCCCGAGATCCAGATTCCAGCAGAAGCACCTCCGCAGAGAAAATCCAGAAGCTAGATTCCACGGTAAAAGAATCAAACGAGGAGATTGGCAAGGTTCATTTTGAGCTACAGCTGTAGATATTTGAGATTCAGCCAACCACTCCTCCGGAAGTCAGAGAGCAGTGCGAGGCTTCTATTAAAGAATACATGAATACACTAGAAGTTGTAGTCAATGATTGCAACCAATTGTTTGAATAGACCATGGAACTGTGGACCTCGCTGTAGGAGGATCCACACTTGCAAAATATTGAAACAAACATCTGAGAAAAACAAAGGCAGTTCGAAGAGATCAAGGCAACATCATGGACATTAGCACCAGTGCAAAGGTTCACCTGACTACAGGAGGGTAAGTTCATCCAGACTGAGATTGATGAGCTGTGTCGGAAGGCATCCATCATAACTTCAAGGATGTAGCCCTAGGCTGATGATGCAAGCCAGTTGACACAAATGGTGAAAATCAAGTTGAATGATATGCATCAGACACAAAGAACCATGGGCCTTGCAGTTGAAGGTTCAACTACCAAGAAACTGGTTGAAGAGGTTCTTCAGGCCGTTGCGCAGGGAATAGTAGATATTCAAGCATTGAAGACAAAATTCAGTGGTCTGTAGGCAAAATATCGAGGCAAAACCAGCAGAGTGACTCGGGATGAGTCACGACTTTGTGTTGGGGGCTTGTTGGGACAGGGTCCCTTGGGGTAACTTTTGTAAACGTTTTGTTAATATTGTAATGTCTCCGCATTTTGAGGAGCAGACCGCGTAGGTTGATAGGAGTCAAAAGGGCTTTAGGAAGGTCAAATCCCCTTAGTTTTTTAGGAGTTAAGTTGTTTTATGACCCGCCCATGGTTTGCAGACCATGGTATTGTAACAGAGAAATATATAAAAGGAGTCATAGAGGGTCATAGAAAAGTTAGTCAAGATAGTGTTGCACTATAAATTGTCACCATGAAATTCTGCAATCTGTGTGAGTCTATCACCACTCATACTTTCCTCCTTTGCATGTCTTAAACCTCAGTTCTTCATATCAAGCCTTGGAAATAAGAGAAAGCCCTTAAAAGTCTCTAAAACTCTGGTTCCGCACTTTCTCTTAGCATTACCTGTGGTCCCGCACCTAATGGTCATGTTCCCTGCTTACATGACCGCTCTGTCTCTGTGTAATGGGTGTGGACCCCTGTAAAAGTCAAAAAGGCGCAAACATATTCTTAAAAACTCACTTTGAGTAATTTCTAGAAGCTTCTAGAGGGAATCTTGAGGTGGCAAGTTCGCTCCTTTAAGGTTCATGCATCCTATACCTTATGGAGCTAACCCCTTGATGTGAGGAGCTTATCCCTTTGAAGGAGGACTCTATCCCTTCATAGGTGGACCTATAACTTCCTTCCTCTGCACTATAAAATGAAGCATTGGACTGGTTACTAGAGAGGTTAAAAAGCTGAATATTTTTGAGGTGAAATACTGTTGGAAGCTAGTCTTCCTAATTGAGCTTGAGAGGAGAGATTACATACCCTTTTTTATCTCATTGGGAAGAGTGTGAGGCTTGTCAAAGTAGAGGAGATTCCTGTTTGGACCTTGGGAAGAGCTTGTACAGTGTCAAAGCACCAAAGGTTGTTAAGTTCTTCTATTTTCAAAGTTAATACAATCAAGTTTATTTTTCTCAATAAGCTGTGTTTTATGGTTTATTTCATGGATTCCTTGATCACCATGATGAATATGATGTATTATATTAGCTATGCAGGTGTTATTTGATGTGTGCTTGTTTGTGATTGCAGGTTCTCAAAAGGAAACTCTTTCGGATGGTCGAAGTGTGGCTGCCACAAACTAGCGTTGGACTTAAGGAAGGGTCTAAAACACCTCTTAGTTTTTATTAATGAATCCCAATATATTTAGAGAAAGGTAGATTTGCTTGTCTTGCTTGTTGCTAGATATTTGTTGATACTAGGGAGATCGGTCTTGTCTGCAAGAACGATTTTTCCGGCCAACAAATTGGCGATTCCGTTGGGGAAAGAACTTGTTGTTTTTGGTTCTCTTTTATTTTGATTTGAGGAAAAGTTTTTCTTGGTTTTTGATTGATTGATATCTGCCTGGGTAGCTTAGGTTTTCTCTGTTTTTGAAAGTTTTGAAGTCTTTTATGTTTTTCTTGAAGTTTTCAGGGGACCGCACTTTGTCTTCACACACAGTGCTAGCATCTCCGCACTTTCTTTAAGTAACCAATGCAGGACAGCAGCTACTACTTCTGGGGCTTGCAGACCTATTGAGGGCCCCGAAATCGGGTCAACAACAAGGGGGATACCCACCCGGTCGGGAACCTGGTTGGCGGCTCCGTGCCCGTTTGGTGTAGCGGGTCCGACTGGGGGTAATGGGACCAGTTTCCCAATGTGAGGGGTGTGTGTGTTTGTAGAGTTTGATGGTATTGATCTAGGGGTATTTTAAGCTAATTTAATTCTAACTTCTAAACTAACTCTATGCTATTGTAATCTAATGAAAAACAATACATCTAATCTACGCTAACCCGGGGTATTTTTCTTCTATTATGCGATCTAAAAAGATTTCGAACAATAGCTGGTAATAAAGATCATTCAGCTATCATAAGAATAGAAATCCATTAAGATAAACCATTCTGCATAAAAAGTTAGGCAAAACAGTTGTGAACAGCATATCGCATAATTAGTTATTCATATGTCAAGCACAAATAAATGACCCCACCGTACAGAAGTGCCAAATGGTAATACACACATTCATACATTAACATATAAAGAACTCAGCTACATATCACTTTAGGAATATAAGCAGAAATTAGTCAAGAGATAAAACTACCATTTATGACTGATTTCACTAATAAACTTCAAGCAATAACGATTTATTTCTACTTGTTCTAATATCTGCTAAGAGTACAAAAGTGAAACATCAGTAACAGACATTAAAATGCAAACATAAATAAATCTCGATCCATCCATTCATCAAAAACCCCCTCCGAGGGTGCAAAAGTGCATGTTCTGAGGACACGTTTTTTGACAGATTTTCGGACCCTTCTCCAAATGCCATGAGAAGGGTTAAATACTACTAACTAATTAATCTTAATTACACAAATTTAGGGAACGGCTTCAAATGATCGCCCTTTTACTAAAAGTAAATTTATCTCTAAAAATCAAATCTAATTTCTAACCGTTTCTGTATCTGCTCCTTAGTGCTGTAAGCAATGCGCTGTTCCCCCTGAAAGAGTCGGCTGGTTGTCCTTTCCTTTTGTTCGAGCTTGAAAATTAGAAACAACAAGAGCTCGCACCTCTTTCTGACAGACTAGAAGATATTTTCGAAAACCTTTCTCTAGTTGGGTGTATTCGCTGTGCGTACACTTAGTACAACCCAGGTTCCTTTCGAACTGATTTTTCTGTTGCTATTTCGGTTTCCGGTCGTGCGAATGACTCAATGAGTTAGGAGTCGCGTTGTATGGACAATCCCCTGTATTGAGAATTGCTTCCGTTCTTTGTTCCAGGCTTTTCTGGAGCATCCTCCTTCTTTTGTGTTTCTCTTTTGCTTTACCCAGTCTGAGCTTCAAGATCTTTTGCAAACACGCTGCTTTTGTGTGCCTTTGACTCTGAGTCTTAGATAGTCTATTTTCATCAGCGCCTGTTGGGTGATACTCTGGAATCCGCGATCCTGCTGCATGCGGCATCCATTTGCGGAGGCATCTTCTCTCTGTTACCCCATTGGCGCTTTCCTCTTTTCCTTAGATGTTTCCTGCATATAGGTTTATATCAGTTACATGTCTTGCAGTTTATGCAAAGAAGAAGAGAAATGACGAAAAGATTGACATGAAAGCATTAAGTTCTAATGAATGCGTAATTCTGACACTCATCATGATTTGACTCTTCGAAAAACGCGATACAATCATTCTTGGATACTCAAGCATGCGATCATTAATTTCCCTTAAGGTGTGCGCTCAATCTCGGGTTTACCGTTTATGTCGGAGAATTCTTGCGATGAGTCCTTTCTGGGATTGGAATCGCAGTATCGAGGACTGCGACGTCATTAAGTGTTATCGCAAATTGCCAATATCGCAGATCGCAAGATCGCAAGATTTTCGCTTTATCACTCTGTGCTGCTTATGCGACATTGCGACGTGCGACGTCGCATATCGGTCGTCGGCGATTCCTTAGGTTTTCCCTTTTTGAGCGCTTTTAATGCACGCGATGTGATGGGTTCTCGCGTCGCTCTTTTTCAGTGTATTTATGCGCTTTGGGAAAACGCTTCTCTCTACCTTTGCGACGCGATATAGCTCTTAGGGAGTTAATACAAAAGATTTTTTAAACAAAATATTTTTTTTGGATTTTTGGTTAAGGGTCCCCCTTTGCTTGATGTTATTACTAATATGAAACAAAGAGGGGGGTTGTTGGTGACCACAACAATGGCGATTCACTGTGAAGAACCAGTTATCTCTGCTTTTCTATTGACCGTTCACTTCCGAAACAACAAAATTTTTATATGTCTAAATTTTGTTATGGACAGATAGAGTAGATTACCCCTCACCTTGTCAACGATACTTTGTCTCAACCCTTTTTTTTATCCCAATTGCTTGCTTCCTCAGGCTTTTTCTTGCATTTGCACCAGACATTACTTGGTCTTGATTAAAGTAAAATAAGGTCTTCTCTGCGTACTGGCTTAAAAGTATGCTCATTTGTCGTAGGTAGAGCCTCTGCTGCCCGCAAGCGTCCATAGCCTCGACAGGGTTACCATGTTATCCAGCAATGATCCTTTTTCCTGCTTGAGGTTACTCGCATTATTCCAGAGAAAAATCCTTTTTTGACACACTTTTCCTTTTTTAATTCTCTAAAGAACAATGTCTTGGTTTGGTGGCCAAATTATGACACAGTCATTCACTTGATTTACACTTTTGTTGAACAAGCCGGCTCGTGATGAGACCTCTTGTCTTTTGATTGCAACAATCTTAAGTCGTTGCCCTGTTTTGATAGACAGTATTGGCAAAGTCAGCAAGTTATAATATCTGTGATCATGATAAGCCGGCTCGTGATGAGACCTCTTATTCTTTGAGATATAGTGTTTTCCTTGGATTGTTTCTCTGAATGCTGCAATTTCCTTTTAGCAGGGAGGAAGTCATTGTTTTTCCTTAAGAAAGCTCTGGACGACAATAATAGAGTTTTTGAAAACAACAGTTTTGCCGAGAATACTTATTTTATTATTGATGATACCTTTCATTGTGCTGATACAAAACAATTCTTTACCAAAGGTTGCTTTTGTCAAAGTTTTTTAGAGGTTGAAACTAGCATCGTAATCAAGGTGAAGTTAACTCTATTTGTCAATAATAAAATTTAGATTTTCAAAAATTTTGCTATTTGTACAAGCGAAATCAAAATCTGATAGAGAATTGGCGTGCTCTTTCATGAATCCTTTTTAAATGATCATTTACAACGGGTTTTATTCATAAAAAGAGAAAAACAAAACAAAATAAAAACTAAAAATTAAATCTATCCTACAAAAATTAGAAGATTTCTCTTCTATGGAAAATATATTTTGAGAATTTGTCCATTCACAGGCAGAGAATCTCTCTTGCCTGTTAAATCCTGCAACACAAAAGTCGATGGGCCTATGACCTCTACAATCTGAAAAGGACCAAGCCACAGCTTCTGGAATTTCGTATGTTTTCCCTTTTCTTCATGAGCCTTATCCCATTTTAAAACTAAATCTCCCATCTGAAAATTTTTTCTGGTCATTATGTTTGAGTCAAAAGAGGATTTTATTAGCGCTTGGTGATGAGCATGGGTTTTCCTAGCTTGTTCTCGTCGTTCTTCTAGTTTGGTTATTTCCATTTGTCTTAATTTTAAGGAAGAAGTAGGTACTTCATCGATGTATTGAACTAAGGACAAAGAGGGGATGACTAAGTGAGTAGGAAGAACCGCTTCTCTCCCATAAACTAAATTAAAGGGAGAAGTGCCGATAGAAGCTTTCTTTGTAATTCTATCTGCCCATAAGGCATTTACCAGCGCTTTGTGCCAATTCTTTTGGTTTTGGTCGACTGTCTTTTTAATAATCCTGATTAGGTTCTTGTTTGTTGATTCGGCCAACCCGTTACCTTGCGGATAGAAGTTGGCAGAATACTTCAGTTTGAACCCTCTTTTGAGCGCAAACTCAGTCATTGCATTTCCAAAAAAATATGATGCATCATCAAACATTAAGGCCGTTGGCAATCCAAACCTAGTGATGATAAACTGATCTATGAATTCAATAATGTTTTCAGAATTAGCTATCTTGAGAGGAACTGCTTCTACCCATTTGGTAAAATAGTCAGTTGCCGTGAGGATATACCTATGCTGTTTAGAAGAGTGAGGAAAAATCTCACCTATTATGTCCAGGCCCCATTGACTGAACGGTTGCTCAATGTTAACTGGCTGCAGTGGCATGGATGACTTCTTTTGTTTCCCTGCAGCAGTCTGGCAAACTTGGAATTTCCTTACGTAATTGTATGAGTCTTTGAACAGTGTGGGCCAGTAATATCCTGCATGCAAGATTTTATGTGCGGTGGCTTCTCCAGCATAGTGTCCACCTGCTGGTCCATCGTGAAGTTCCTGCAAAACCTTTTCGGCTTCAGTTTTCTCAAGACATCTAAGAAGCACAGAACCGTAATTTCTTTTAAACAGAACATCATTCATGAGCTGGTATTGTTTAGCTTTCAATCTCAGGGCTCTCTTCTTGGTGTGATCCAGGTGAAATGGAGCATACCCGTTCTTAAGAAAATAAATGGTGTCAGCATATAATGATTCTGCGTCGTTTAGGCTTACCTCATACGTGTGTACCTCTTCAGACGAGTTATCAGGAATTTGCGATGCTCCAGCTAACATCTTGCAGAAGCCTTGACCTCTCACGATGTGTGCTGGCTTGATCTCAAGATCGTACTCTTGTAAGGCGGTGATCCAATTCGCTCTCTTTTCGCCCACGTCCTTCTGTATCAGGAGGTTTCTTACCGCTGGGAACGGTACTATGACTTTGGTATGGGCTTTTAGCAAGAAAGGTCTGAAATATTTGATCGCTTTGAAAACGGCATATGCCTGTTTCTCTACGTCTGAGTAATTAAGTTCAACACCTTGTAAGTTCGAGCTAAAGAATTCGATTGGAGCTTCTGCCTTTTCTTGATTCGCTTGAGTTAAAATCGCAGCATAAGATTTCTCTGAGGCAAACGTGTATAAGATAAAAGGTTCTGAAAAATTTGGGGTTGCTAAAGATGGAGCGTTGATGATAGCTTGTTTGATTAAGTTGAATGCTTCGTGCTCATCTAGACCCCATTTGAAATTTGAATTCTTTTTTATCATATTTTGTAAGGGAGAAATAATACGTGAAAAATCCGGGACAAATCTTTTGACAAAATTGATCTATCCAAGGAAGGATTGCATGGTATTTTTGTTATGGGGCATGGATATCTCGGAAATTTCTTTGATTCTGTCAGGTTCAATGTGAATACCAGATTTTGACACTATGAATCCTAGCAATTTCCCTTTACTTAATGCGAAAAAAGATTTCTTCGGGTTAAGTGAGATCCCATACCTTAAACATCTTTGAAAGATTTGTTTCAAATCTTTGAGGTGGTCGCTTTGGTTCTTGGAGTACACTGTTATATCGTCCAGGTAAATCACTACCGATTTATTGACTAACCCTTTAAACGTGATGTCCATGGCTCTCTGAAAGGTAGCTCCGACATTGATCAGACCAAATGGCATCTTCCGATATGCATAAGTGCCCCATTTGGTTCGGAACGTAGTCTTTAACTGATCATCGGGATGCACCAGTACTTGATTGTATCCTGAAAATCCATCCAGGAAAGACATTAATTTTGAGCCTGCTACTGCCTGTAATATTTGTTCCATAGGTGGGAGGGGAAAGTTATCTTTCTGACAGGCTTTGTTGAGATTTCGGAAATCGATACAGATTCTAATGTCTCCGTTTTTCTTCCTAACGGGTACCATATTGGATACCCATTTGGAATGCCTGACGGGGAAAATTATTCTGGCTCTCAACAACTTATTAAGCTCAGTTTTTATCTGATTTTCTAAGTTAGGGTGTATTTTTCTGAGCTTCTGCTGGACAGGTTTTTCATTGTCAATCATAGGGATAGTGTGCTGAATGATAGAAGTGTTGTAAGTCTTCAGCTCATCGTAATTCCAGGCAAAAACGTTTTTGTACTGTCTCAGAAGACGGATATATGCTGATTTCTCTTCAGGGGCTAGGCCGTGGCCTAGGTTAACGTTTTGTGGCTTCTGATTGGTCCCTAGGTTTACTAATTCATAGTTCAGGGTAGAACTGTAAAGTTTAGCATTGGCGGACGTTTTAAACCGAATTTTCAAATCATATAAATCTTCTAACTTGACCACTGATTTCGGTATAGCATTGTCAGTGCTACTTTGTTGTATTTGGTGATCATGACAGTCTTCGTCGATTATCTGGTTTGAGTAGGATCCTTCAGAAGTAAGGAAATTTACGATGTCAGGATCGTCGTTGAATACTCTCCAATTGGTGATGTTGTCAGGGATGGATGGTCTAAAGATTAATTCTATTGAAAACCTATCAGGACTAAAATCTTCGGAAGGAATAAGTCTAGAGGCTACGTTAGCTAACAGGTCTGCGCTCGCGTTTTGAATTCTTGGAATTGACGAGATGTTGAATGCTATGAAATGTGCAGTGATATCTTGAACTAACGATTGATAGTGCTTTAAATGACTTGACAGGCAATGTATGGTGTTACGTACCTGTTTTACGACGATCTCAGAATCTCCAAAGACTTGAAGATACTTAACGTTCAATCTGATTGCTTTGTATAGGCCTTGAACCAAGGCTTCGTACTCCGCCGTGTTGTTCGTGCAATCGAACTCAAGTCTGCATGTGAGCATAATCTTGTTCCCATCCGGGCTAATCAGAACGCATCCTGCTCCTGCTCCCTCATTGGATTTAGACCCGTCAAAATATAATTTCCAAAATAAAGATGTATTTACAGAATTATCTAAAAAACTAAAACATTTTGAGTCATCAGTTTGGGAGAAATTTTCAACTTGGGATAAAACTGAATTCTCTAAGTAAGGTGAAATATGAGCATTGAAATTTCCGAGGAAAGAATCTACTGCGTAATTGCCTACAATGCTGCTATTGTATGTTATGGCTTCATTTTCTCCTTCCAGTTCTGTCACTATGTATTTTTGGTGCAACTCTCGTTCAACCTTTATCTGATTTGGTTTACCATTGTATGGTAACCACATGTGCGACCAGTCAGTTGAGAAATATCCGTGGAGTTTCTCCGACCAATCCCTGCTAAGAATCAAACCATAGAACTCAGGGATATCAGCTACTAGAATGTCGATAACCTGACACACTTTTGGGTTAGACGACAATCTTATGGTCACCTGATTAAGTTCACCAGTCACTTCGACTTGGGATCGATCAAGTTGAACTATACGTACTGCGGATTTTTGAGGTTGCACATTCAATTTGGCACATATTGACTTGGGTAAAATATTCGTTGAAGCACCATAATCGACCAAGCAATTGTGCACGTTTTTATTGAAGATTTCATATGTGAGAAGAAAAGGAGGAGTATGAGATCTTGATCTTCCTCCAATCAAGGCGATGTCATTTGGATCAATCTTATTGATCGCGTTGGTTGGAGGCCTTCCCAGATTGTGGGAAGCTACAGCTGTAGGTAAAGATGTAGTAGGCACAGCATGTAATTCTTTCATCATTATTTTCTGCTGGTGTTTCAATTTACTCAATTCATAAAGAGTGATGTTAGCCCTAGTCTTCTTCATGTCATCAATGATGTTATACTCCATTTCATCCTACACTATCAGTGTTCTTGATGGAGGCGATTGATCAGATTGGACTGGGCTAAACTGGGTCGCTTTAGCAGTTGTCTTTTTTGTTGCGACCTTATCTTTTGTTGCAGGGCTTGCGCCCTTTTGTTTTGGGGTAGTTTGGGGAGGATCAAGTTGATTTTTGCTTCTCGTGCTAACCAGAAATGCTTCTTGATCCTCTTCTTGTGGGAGGATGAAATCCCACATTCCTTGTAGTTCCACCACTTCTTCATCGTCGGTCTGTGCTTCGATGGTATTCTCTTCTTCTTCTTCTTCAGATTCAACGTTTGAGACAGCGTTGGGTGGCTTCGTCTCCATGGGAGGGTTTCTTTTAAAAGTCCTGAAAGGCTTTCTTGAAGACGTTTCTGCTACTTGTTTTCTTATATCAATCATCTCATTGGACATGGCCTTTAATACTTTTTGTAATCCTTCCATATCGAAAGGATCTTTCGTTTGCTTCTTCTTGGTGTCTTCTTTGAAAGAGATCTTCTTAGATTTACGTTCTTCAATTGCAGATCTCTTTTCAAGGGCTACTACGCGTTTTTCAACTGCTAACGCCTCTGTTAAGTTTTCAACTAAGGTTGTCTTGCTTGCCCTATCTACGAAGATAGCCAAGTTAGATGGTAAGGCCGTGATGTACCATTCACATCTTACTTCCTCGTTGGGTTGTGAAGCAGCGGGGATTTTGTTGAGGATCTTATTGAACCGTAAGTTAAAATCTTTAATGGGTTCTCTAGCCTCAGCCTTAAGATTAGATAGGTCATTGATCAATGTCGTCGTGGATCTGTCATCACCAAACTTGGTGAGGAACTGACTTTGAAAAATGTCCCATCTTGTGATGGATCCGGAAGGTAACGAAAAGTACCACGACCCGGCTGTTCCTTGCATTGTATAAGAGAAAAGCCAGAAAACAGCGTCTTCGTTAGTAACTCCGTTGAGATTAACAGAAAGCATGAAATTATTGATATGTTCTTTGGCTAGCATGCCTGCTTCTGGATTGAATTTAGGCAACCATTTCTCAGGATGGGCCAGTATAGGGCTCAGGGGTGGAGGCATTAAAACCGCCCCAGGGTTGTTCCATGGAGACTGGGCCATCGTTGAGTTGCTAGTCAATGGAAGTGCAGAAGATGATCTCTGATGCTGAGAAGATGGAGATATTATGATCTTCGATGATCACGGAGGAAGGGTTGCGGAAGATGGATGAGTGATCTGGGGTGAAGATGTGGGTGGCTGACTTCGCGGTGAGGGAGTTGAAATGGACAAGGTAGATGAAAGAGTCTCTCTGTCAGACTCTGGAAGTGCTTTCCTTGCTCTTTTCCTAGTGGGGAGAGGGATTTCAGTTGGCTGGATGCCAAACTTTTCACTCTTCAATCTGGTCAGGGGATGAGCAGGATTGTACTGTGAAGTCACGCTGCCTTTAGATTTATCAGACCTCTGAGTAAAAATAGAGAATCCCTGGAGTTTACGAATTAAAGTTTGAAGTTCAGGGGGATCAATGATAAGTTGGTCTGATATATTAGAGTGTGTAGCAGCGGTGGATGCCCGAGCGACTTCTAGCTCTGAGTTTAATCGTACCGGAGAAGTCGGGGGAGTTGGTGAGGGTGATTTTCTCTGAGAATGGTATTTAGATTTTGATTTATGTGCCATTCATAGCTCGTGCCCTCCTTCTAGCGCCAAATATGTTGAGGGCCCCGAAATTGGGTCAACAACAAGGGGGATACCCACCCGGTCGGGAACCTGGTTGGTGGCTCCGTGCCTGTTTGGTGTAGCGGGTCCGACTGGGGATAATGGGACCAGTTTCCCAATGTGAGGGGTGTGTGTGTGTGTAGAGTTTGATGGTATTGATCTAGGGGTATTTTAAGCTAATTTAATTCTAACTTCTAAACTAACTCTATGCTATTGTAATCTAATGAAAAACAATACATCTAATATACGCTAACCCGGGGTATTTTTCTTCTATTATGCGATCTAAAAAGATTTCGAACAATAGCTGGTAATAAAGATCATTCAGCTATCATAAGAATAGAAATCCATTAAGATAAACCATTCTGCATAAAAAGTTAGGCAAAACAGTTGTGAACAGCATATCGCATAATTAGTTATTCATATGTCAAGCACAAATAAATGACTCCACCATACAGAAGTGCCAAATGGTAATACACACATTCATACATTAACATATAAAGAACTTAGCTGCATATCACTTTAGGAATATAAGCAGAAATTAGTAAAGAGATAAAAGTACCATTTATGACTGATTTCACTAATAAACTTCAAGCAATAACGATTTATTTCTACTTGTTCTAATATCTGCTAAGAGTACAGAAGTGCAACATCAGTAACAGACATTAAAATGCAAACATAAATAAATCTCGATCCATCCATTCATCAAAAACCCCCACCGAGGGTGCAAAAGTGCATGTTCTGAGGACAAGTTTTTTGACAGATTTCCGGACCCTTCTCCAAATGCCATGAGAAGGGTTAAATACTACTAACTAATTAATCTTAATTACACAAATTTAGGGAACGGCTTCAAATGACCGCCCTTTTACTAAAAGCAAATTTATTTCTAAAAATCAAATCTAATTTCTAACCGTTTCTGTATCTGCTCCTTAGTGCTGTAAGCAATGCGTTGTTCGCCCTGAAAGAGTCGGCTGGTTGTCCTTTCCTTTTGTTCGAGCTTGAAAATTAGAAACAACAAGAGCTGGCACCTCTTTCTGACAGACTAGAAGATATTTTCGAAAACCTTTCTCTAGCTGGGTGTATTCGTTGTGCGTACACTTAGTACAACCCAGGTTCCTTTCGAACTGATTTTGCTATTGCTATTTCAGTTTCCGGTCGTGCGAATGACTCAGTGAGTTAGGAGTCGCATTGTATGGACAATCCCCTGTATCGAGAATTGCTTCCATTCTTTGTTCCAGGCTTTTCTGGAGCGTCCTCCTTCTTTTGTGTTTCTCTTTTTGCTTTACCCAGTCTGAGCTTCAAGATCTTTTGCAAACACACTGCTTTTGTGTGCCTTTGACTCTGAGTCTTAGATAGTCTATTTTCATCAACGCCTGTTGGGTGATACTCTGGAATCCGCGGTCCTGCTGCATGCGGCATCCATTTGCGGAGGCATCTTCTCTCTGTTACCCCATTGGCGCTTTCCTCTTTTCCTTAGATGTTTCCTGCATATAGGTTTATATCAGTTACATGTCTTGCAGTTTACACAAAGAAGAAGAGAAATGATGAAAAGATTTACATGAAAGCATTAAGTTCTAATGAATGCGTAATTCTGACACTCATCATGATTTGACTCTTCGAAAAACGCGATACAATCATTCTTGGATACTCAAGCATTCGATCATTAATTTCCCTTAAGGTGCACGCTCAATCTCGGGTTTACCGTTTATGTCGGAGAATTCTTGTGATGAGTCCTTTCTGTGATTGGAATCGTAGTATCGAGGACTGCGACGTCATTAAGATTTATCGCAAATTGCCAATATCGCTGATCGCAGATTTGTATGATCGCAGATCGCAAGATCGCAAGATTTTCGCTTTATCACTCTGTGCTGCTTATGCGACATTGCGACATGCGACGTCGCATATCGGTCGTCGGCGATTCCTTAATTTTTCCCCTTTTGAGCGCTTTTAATGCACGCGATGCGATGGGTTCTCGCGTCGCTCTTTTTCAGTGTATTTATGCGCTTTGGGAAAACGCTTCTCTCTACCTTTGCGACGCGATATAGCTCTTAGGGAGTTAATACAAAATATTTTTTAAACAAAATATTTTTTTTGGATTTTTGGTTAAGGGTCCCCCTTTGCTTGATGTTATTACTAATATCAAACAAAGAGGGGGGTTGTTGGTGACCACAACAAGACCCTATTTAATTTCTTGAAAAACTTAGATTTCTTCTTGCAGTTTAGTTTAGATTTAATTTAGGATTCTTAGCATCTACCCAGATCTGTATTTTTCTGTCAACAAAGCCTTGTTTATGAGTTTCTTTCAGCAAATTCTTCATCTCATCAATCTCCATTAAGTTAATTGGGTGTTTTGAGTCTCTTTTTGAGAAATTCTTAATTTGATTTCCTTTGGTCATTACTTGGAGGTTTGTCTCAGTATGAGTGTTAATCGCCTTTGAGTGTTTTTATTTTTTGATCTTTGGAACTCTCACACAATTTTCTTGACTTGCACTTGATTGGTTCTTAGATTACATTAGAATCATATTTTGTTTGAGAATTCTCTTGCATAGATCACATTTGCATAATTAGAATTCTCATTTTCAAAATATGAATGAAAAATGTGCATAGATTACATTTGCATACTTTTCAAGTGAATTGTGCATAGATTACAATTGCATAGTTTACATTCTGAAAAATCAATCGTAGATTTAGATCAATTTTCTTTGATTTGAATTTACATATTTTTATGCTTGTTTTAAACACACAAAAATAAAAATAAACACTGTTTTGGAATTGATTTGCATTAGTTTTTCTTGATGAAATTAGTGCATTAGAGAATTTGTTATATTTTCTCTTAGTGATCAATTTTTTGCATTGTTGGAAGTGAATGGAAACTCTCTCCTTACTTTAGTTAGGATTCATCGAATTGAAAAAATGACATTATCATATTCGATTGCATTCCGTTTTGGGTTGGGTCATAACACCATTGGTTTCATATCCATTTACCCTTTTGAGTAATAACAGCCTAAATAACACAGCACTTACTTAAAATTCATCTAGTAATTTTTACATTTTTAGGGCTCTTTCCACCAATATAGCTTCGGCTACTGTCTTGGAATAGGTTTTAGTTAACTCTACAAGATAGTAAAACAAACAAGTAGTCGATCTTTCGGTAGGAAAAATTCCAATTGTTGCATGTATGCTCTGGGAAGCTCCTCCTAAAGGAGTCAAGCACGAGATCATATCTGAACCAGTGAGGTAATCAATCCTTCCTCATTGGGAACGATAGTAGATATACATGTATTAAAAACAGTAAACCTCGGATTGACCATTGTTGAGGAGCCTGGGGTCACTTGTTGGTAAACCTTGGATTATGTCAAGGAGCCTTCAAGGGGATTGAGCTTTGTTACTCTGCCCTTGCGTGTGTATCAGATCGTAGACTGTTCCCCCAGGTATATTTGTTTCTATTGGTAACCTTAGTGGCCATAATCTATAGGATTCTTTCCTAAGGTGACAGTGGAGGGAAGATCCCACTGTACCTGGAGCAGACGTCGACTAGACTCACTTGGACTCTCTGGGGGGTTCTCTTCACTCGAGATGGTTTTGTGAAGAAACTTGTGCCAGTCTGTTTCATTAAGCAGGTTGTCGGGGTAACTGTTCCAACCGCCCTTTCTGTATTAAATTTCTACTAAGTTGGATTTCATCACCAACTAGTGTTTTTAGTACGGGAAGTTACTGTTTGTGTGTGGTTTGACTCCTAGATTTGATAGCGCGTGTTAATTTGTTTGTTTTTACTTTTAGAGACCATAGGTGTGAATTGTGAATTTTAATTGTTAGGTGTGAATTGTTAATTTTAGTTTTAAATTGTTAATAAAATTCACTAAAGTTGAATATAATGGCAACTGTTCCGGAATTTACCAACCAAGGAACCCCTCTTAACGAGAATCCTAGTACTTTTCCTTGCTTTGGAAATGTTGGTCCTCCTTATATGGCTACTTTGTCATTACCTGGATTTACAATAGGTTTACTGATATGGTTATTTTTAACTTCGTTGGCCCCAAATACTCCAATTGTTCCACCTCAACCGAATGCTTCACCTCAACAGAGTTCACCATCGCAACATCACCAACCTTCTGTTGACCCTTTACCTTCTTCACCTAATATTTCTTCCTCCATTTCTTCCTCTTTGCTTGGTAAAAGCCTTGACGCTAGTAACCAGGTGGCTAAGAAGAAGAAGAAAGGGAAGAAGAAGAAGAAGAAGCAAGATAAGAAAGAAGTCAACCAACCAACCATGGATGTAAGTGTTAGTTGTATTGAGAAAGCCTCCAACATGCATCGTAAACCCAAATACCCTTGCAGGCTTTGTAAGGGTGACCATTTCCTTATCAATTGTCCTGGTATTCCAAAGGTCTTGGAAGTATGGTCAAAAAAATCTCATCAACTTTCCATTGATCTATCAACCAGTGATAGTCAGCTTCCTAGGAAAAAGGGTAAAGTTAGGTTTCCTTGTAAGTTATGCAAAGGGAGTCATCAAACTCACATTTTCCCTCACATGGATGAAGCCTCAAAATTGTTGGAAAACCTTACTATTCCACAACAAGAATCTCCAACTGGTTACCGTAAAATTTCTCCCAACCTACCGTCAACTGACGGAGTGATTGATCTAATTTCAAGTACAGTTGATCCTACTCTTCCATTGGAGAGTGAAACTCATATCACTCAAGTTGATGATCCATTATTTGATCAAGTGGTCGATTCAATTTCACATTTGGTCGATCCCACTCTCCCTTTAGAGACTGAACTTCATACCGCTCAGGTTCTTCTTGTTACAAAAGATTCTTCTACGTCGGGGGGCATTTCACCTCTTTCTACAGAACCCCCTCCAAGTACTGAGGTCTTTTCTTTGAATGGAATAGACTGACAGAACTTTGTCTTCCTTCCTCCATCCCTTTCCAAATCATTGTCAAGGCTGGTGGTAGGGACATACGCCGTACACAGGTAGATGAAGGTGCTTCTGTTAGTATTTTATCCTCAACTGCTTGGAAAGCTTTGGGTTCCCCTCAGCTTGTGCCTATTACGCAGAATCTGAAAGCTTTTAACAGAATAATTAGTGAACCTTTAGGGATCCTTCCTAAGTTTTCTATTACCTTGGAAGGTAAAACTATCTGTATTGATCTTATGGTAGTTCGAGGTCCCTTGGATTTCATTTTACTCCTTGGGCGAGACTATGTTTATGCAATGAAAGTTGTCGTATCAACACTCTTTCACGTGATGTCTTTCCCTCACAATGGAAATATTGTGACTGTAGACCAACTTTTGTTCCCTAGTCTTGTTTCAACTACCAATAATATGAAACCCCTAAATTTTCCTGATTCTAAAGTGGTATCTACCCCGCCACGGGTTAATTATGTGGCAATTGGTCCATGTTTTCAGTTACCGATGTATGTGAGCCTCTCACTGTTTACTCATCTTCCTTTTATTTAGATCCAGTAATTGACATGGAAAACTCTATGGGATTACTTGAACGCAATGTTCTTATCCCTTTTGAGTCCCTTGACATGTGTTCCTTCCAGAGAACTATTCTTCCTTCTGATGAAGACCTCTTGGAAGCCATGATCAAGGTGTGTCCATTGACATGTCTTTCTTCCAGTTGGAAGCCATAATCAAGGGTTTTGAGGACCGTTTTTTTTTTTACTGTTTCAACCTCGTTAAAAAATGAATCGGTGAGTTCGAGGAAATTTCCTTTTACTATGTTGACATCGTTAAAAAATGAATCAGTGAGTATGAGGACAGTTCTTTTCCTATGTCAACCTCGTTAAAAAATGAATCAGTTGGTCAAAGGATAGTTCCTATTACTGAGTCAACCTTGTTAAAAAATGAATCAGGTATGAGGACAGTTCTTTTCCTGTGTCAACCTTGTTAAAAACTGAATCAATTGGTCAGAGGATAGTTCCTGTTACTGAGTCAACCTCGTTAAAAAATGAATCAGGTATGAGCACAGTTCTTTTCCTGTGTCAACCTCATTAAAAAATGAATTAGTTGGTCAGAGGATAGTTCTTGTTACTGAGTCAACCTCGTTAAAAAATAAATCAGGTATGAGGACAGTTCTTTTCCTGTGTCAACCTCATTAAAAAAAAAAATGAATCAGTAGGTTATATAGGTAGATTGTAGAGAGTAGACATGAGCATAGTTAAGGAGTTTAGACTTCTGTGATCCATAACATTGTTTAGATAATCTTCGGCAAAATCACATAACCAATCTTTTGTCGACGCGTTTTGAACCAACCAGTGTGGTTCATCGTCAGGACAAGTTGAAGAACCAATCCGGCTATTATTTAACTATTTTAGTGGTTTGACTAAGATCATTTGGTCAAAATTATCCATTAGCATTATAGCTGTTGGAGTCTCTGCACACTCTATTTAATCAAGCTAAGCCGGATTGGTTCTTCAACTTGTCCTGACGATGAACCACACTGGTTGGTTCGAAACGCGTCGACAAAAGATTGGTTATGTGATTTTGCCGAAGATTATCTAAACAATGAGCATAGTTCTTTGTCTTGTGTCAAGCTCGTTAAAAAATGAAACAAGGAGTCTTGAGCATAGTTCCTTGTCTTGTGTTAAGCTCGTTAAAAAATGAATCAAGGATTTTATGAGCATAGTTCTTTGTCTTGTGTCAAGCTCGTTAAAAAATGAAACAAGGAGTCTTGAGCATAGTTCCTTGTCTTGTGTCAAGCTCATTAAAAAATGAATCAAGGTTTTTAGAGCATAGTTCCTTGTCTTGTGTAAATCTTGTTTTGAAAAATGAAACAAGGGTTTTGAGGACAGTTCCTTTCCTATGTCAACCTCATTAAAAAATGAAACAAATCCCTTTTCGATTCGAGTCTTTTCAAGATGTTGAAAGTAAACTTTCATTTCATCCACCTAGTTGAATGCAATGAAGCTTGGGGGGCATGTACCTCGTTTTGCATCGTTATGCTGGGGCATGCGAACTTATAACAAGCATAGTTTTTCGTTTCAAGCTTGTTAAAACATGAAACCGAATCCAAGCAGAGTTCTCTATGGTTCAAGCTTGTGTAAAAATGAACCCATACCCAGTTTACATCTCGTGATTGTCGTCTTTATCCACTAAATTCTGATAGATGAGCTTTGGCATTTTCATTCCATCGCCACCATCTCTTTGGCTGATCATATGCTTTCACTTGGTTGTTTACCCTTCTTGAGGGACCGCATCTATGAGTGGTTTTATTAGCCAGCCTCTTAACAGTTACATGTTTTGAGCAGTTCCTCCATTACAGGAACCAGTTGCTACCCTTTATACCACTCGTTCCTCTAGGACGAGTCCTCTTTAAGCTCTTTTCTGACTCGTAAAATATGAAAATATTGCTGAGTTTTTCCCTTTTTAAACTCGTTAAAATGGAATTAAAAAGACGGTCCACTTACAGCTCTTTTCTGACCGCATAAACATGAAAAGATTGCCGGACTTTTGTCGTTTCAAGTTCGATATTGGTAATAAAACAACGTGTCTTTGATCACTTTTTTACTTTTTCAGATCAGGGCCACTAATTATGAAAAGTACTCCTTGATCATAATGGTCAAGCGGTTCTCTCAAGTATTATTTTATACTTTTTCGATCTTGGGAGACACAAATTTACGAAAAAGGACACCCATGGAGTTTTCTTAAGTTTTTCTTCTGACTCCCTAAAATTGAAAAACACCGAGTTTCTCCTATACTGGACTCGTTAAAATTTAACAGTAAAGGACTTGTTCAATTTTTAAACAGAACCACTCCTTCTTAGGGTTCGAATTTTAAACTAAGTTGGACTCATCCAAAGGATGAGCTTATAACCAAGCAAATGTTATCCTCCTCAAGCTTGTCAAAAATAAAGAGGTACTTGCCAGAAATGGTGGGGGAAAAGAGAGAAAAATGAACCTCTTTGTTATACTTTGTGTTTCAGAAAAGCAGTCAACCACTCTTGAATACAATACTTTTTGTTCACCTGGGTTGGGAAATCCTTTGCCTAACAGTTAATCAAACCATATTGAAAGTCTTCAGCTGGTTTCTGGGTATTAGATTTGGGTCAATTGTCACCAAACCATCTATAGTGTCGTTATGTGTTCAAGAGGTCAGTTCAAATAAACCATTCATTTTCAAAATATCTGTCATCCATTTTGACCATCCCTGAGTCAATCCTTGCTACTATATTTCTTCAAAACTTGATCTATGATTTCGTGTTGTGGGCTTGCCTACGACGGATCAATTTCTATCGACTTTAGCTCATTATCTAGAAATCGTCAGTACCTTGGAATCTGCATGCCCTAATGGCAGGTTTCTCGCCTTCGATGACAGGTTGCATCATTGGCCTTCGATCAAAGGATTCTATGACATGTTCGACATTAGCTCATTTATTCACATTTCATGGATTGTACTGAGTACTTTGAGAGCCATTGACATTACTGGTGGTTTCTCTCACACTTGTTAATAGTTTACATCATTGACTGGTAATCAAGTGGTTTCTACCATGTTCGACTTCGACACATTCATTCACATGGATAGAATCGTACTAGTTCGGGAAGCGGAAATCAAGACCCTGGATCTAGTTTCCACCATCTAGGCTGCGAGGAATTTTGTTATTCATTATACAATGGACTATTCATAAACAGATGGTTGCGCCCATACTGTGTCTACATATGTCTATACTTATGATGTATTACAAAATCATTCCTATATCAGAGTAGTTTAGTTAGTTTTCTAGTCAGTTTTGATCTGAGTATGGGAATGCCTACCTCAGCGATGATATGTTCACATATATATATTTTGCTTTGAATATTTTTACAGGTTATGACTGGGGTATCCATAGGATGATCCTTGGAATGATAAAGTACTTCACTCTTCTTAGATGACAAATGTTATCCTCATCTATTACAGACTTCGCACTTTAGGTGGCAATCTGTTGCACTAAAAATTGTCATCATGACATTCTGCAATCTGTGTGAGTCTATCACCACTCATACTTTCCTCCTTTGCAAGTCTTAAACCTCAATTCTTCATATCAAGCCTTGGAAATAAGAGAAATCCCTTAAAAGTCTCTAAAACTCTGGTTTCGCACTTTCTCTTAGCATTACCTGTGGTCCCACACCTAATGGTCATGTTCCCTGCGTACCTAACCACTTTGTCTCTGTGTAATGGGTGCGGACCCCTGAAAAAGTCAAAAAGGCACAAGTACATTCTTAAAAACTCCTTTTGAGTCATTTCTGGAAGCTTCTAGAGGGAATCTTGAGGTGGCAAGTTCACTCCTTTAAGGTTCATGCATCCCATACCTTAAGGAGCTAACCCCTTGATGTGAGGAGCTTATCCCTTTGAAGGAGGACTCTATCCCTTCATAGGTTTCCTCTGCACTATAAAATGAGGCATTGGGCTGGTTACTAGAGAGGTTAAAAAGCTGAATATTTTTGAGGTGAAATGCTTTTGGAATTTAGTCTTCCTAATTGAGCTTGAGAGGAGAGATTACATACCCTTTTTTATCTCATTGGGAAGAGTGTGAGGCTTGTCAAAGTAGAGGAGATTCCTGTTTGGACCTTGGGAAGAGCTTGTACAACATCAAGGCACCAAAGGTTGTAAAGTTCTTCTATTTTCAAAGTTAATACAATCAAGTTTATTTTTCTCAATAAGTTGTGTTTTATGGTTTATTTCATGGATTCCTTGATCACCATGATGAATATGATTTATTATATTAGCTATGCAGGTGTTATTTGATGTGTGCTTGTTTGTGATTGCAGGTTCTCAAAAGGAAACTCTTTCGGATGGTCGAAGTGTGGCTGCCACAAACTAGCGTTGGACTTAAGGAAGGGTATAAAACACCTCTTAGTTTTTATTAATGAATCGCAATATATTTAGAGAAAGGTAGATTTGCTTGTCCTGCTTGTTGCTAGATATCTGTTGATACTAGGGAGATCGGTCTTGTCCGCAAGAACGATTTTTCCAACCAACAGATAGCGAAGAGCATATATAGGCAAGTTTTGGTTTTGTATTTTCTATTATGTGCTTAGGTGAAGGGGAAGACTCCTGCAACTGTGTGTGCGGAGACCTTGGTAAGTCTGCAGTTGAGTACGCAGGGCCCCTACAGCTGTGTGCGCAGGGTTGGAAGAGTTTGTAATAGAAGATATAAGCATAATAAAGGTTGTTTTGGAGCATGATTTGTGTATCTGTGTGTTATTATTTACTTCTGAAAGTATTGTATGTCCACTCTATTTACTGCATTTATCATGAAAAGTACTTAAAGATGCATGAAAGTGGTAGATTTGTTTAATTACATGATGTTATAAATGTTTAGAACAATTATCAAAGAGTTTGGATATTTTATATGTTAGTTACTATAATTTTTGGCTTAGGGTTCGTGAAGGTCAAAATAGATCCCTAAGAGTAACAAAAACTTTTCACATAGTCCTTTGGATGTAGAAACCTGGTTCTAGCATCCCCCAATACTGCCTTGGGTGAGACTGTAGCCTGTGCTACACGGGTTGTTGCCAAAAGGGACGGTAGTGTAGGGTTTTATTGGTTAGCATAGCTAAATTTGAACCTAGGTCCAAGCCCCCTTAATCCAACACATTTTCATGCTAAGAAGGCTGCCTGAGAGTTGTTCGTTCCTGTGCTATGCGTACCTGGAAAAGAGGTAGTAAAAATACAGGTGGGAATTCGTGGTATGTGGGCCTGTCCGTGCCCGAAGTCTATCCCTAAAGAAATCTAAAGGAAAATTCTTCGGGCAGGAGGAAGGGAAACAATATTCCTCATTGATTGGGCTTTTTCTAATAAGGCAAGGGCTCTCTAGAAAAGTTGAAGGATGAGATCAGCCTGCCTATTCTTTCATATACTAACAATCCTGCAACTTCTACAAAGTCCTTTGGGCGGAGTTTTCACTACCCTATTGGAATCACACCTTCGTCACTAAACAAAACCCCAAATTCTCTATATTGAAATAACATTATGAACAAAAACCCAAATACTCGTATTATATAGTATATAGTGTATATTAATATTAATATTAGTATTTGAAATTTAAATAAACATTATAATTTTTAATTTAAATAAATTTTCATTTTATTTTTATAATTAGAAGCTATCCTTAAATGGATTGTATTAGGAGATACAATGGTTAGGAATGAGGGGGAAGGGGGGAGGGTGCAGAGACTATAGTGTTAAGGGGTTACAAATCTTATATAGATTACAAGGTTTATAGGGTCATTCTTATTAGACTTCGAGGTTATTTATACACATTAGGTTCATATGGTAAATAAGGTTTAAAGGTTATAAAAATTGTAAGGATGGGGTTATAGGGGTTATGGAAATTGTAAGCTATATGCTATAAGGATTAGGCTTTATATTTCTTGTTATATAATTTTTCATGTTGTAGATGACAGGGTTTGATTGATATTGGTTATGTTTTATGCTTTTGATTATTTCGTCCAAGTTAGGGATTATATTAGACATATAAATGTTAAGGGCTATACTTTTTATTTTTAGGTGTTAAGTATAAGGGTTAAAATTGAAATATTTTAGAAGGATTATAGGGAATATAGGGATTACTCATTATAAGTGTTAGTGATCTCAAGCATTATATGCGGTATGAATTATAATGATAATACGATATAGAGATTTTTTGTTATGTTTCTGGATTTATATAGGGTCAAGGGTGATACAATTTGTGGATTATAAGTGTTATGGGTTACTAATAAAGAGATATATGGATGTGAGTTTAATGATTAATTAAAATTTTGTATTGTGCTTATATTTTAAGGACTAGGAGTTGAGTTTTATATGTGACATAAGTTACATGGTTTATATGTTATAGCCTATATGTTAGGTTTTAAGGGGTTTAACTGTTATAAAATGGGTCATGGGTGTTACTAATTAGATGTAATAATAGCTAAAGTGGATATGGACTATAAAGGTTATAAGTTGGAATGGATTATGGGTGTTAGTAGTTATTGGGATTAGAGGATATATAGGTATATATATATATATATATATATATATATATATATATATATATATATATATATATATATATATATATATATATATATATATATATATAACGATCAAGTGTTATTGTGACGAGTCATTATAAGTATCAAGTAATAGGTGCATTAAATGTTATATTATGAGATAAAGGCTTCAAGTGTTAAAATTTCAATATTGAGGGTTGTAGATTTATATTAGGTTATAAAGGGTTTGGGGCTTATGGGTTTAGAAGTTATCAAGGTTATATGGATTATGTGAGTTAGGGGTGTGGGGAATTATTAAGTGTTAGATACCATACATTACCAATATTATATGGTTAAAGGGTTCAAGGGGAAGTATGGATTACAAATTACAAGAGGGAGTAGATATTAGGTTTAAGGATTATCCCCAAAACAATATTGAACCCCGAGAGCATTGAGAGAATTGAGCTCGTGACCTGTGAATAGAAAATTAAGGTGCTTTGATGATGTGTACTTGACCAATTGAGCTAACCCTTGGGGCTAAATACATACCATGATAAGGACTGTTAAAAAAAAAAAATCATCTCCTTGACATTTATGTTATAATTTTGTCATTTGATTATCAAATTCTTTGTGTGAGTCATAATTGACTCTCGAAACCCTCCCATACCATCAACACATGCATCTATTATAACCATGTCAAATTTTAGTGCATACAAGCACAAACAAAAAAAATCAACGTTGGCCCCATTCACAACCCCCTTTGTGCGGGGCCAATTAATTAAAGCATAATTTCCACTAATTGGTGAATGGAAAACCTTGAAAATTGTTATATGAACCAAATTTAAAATTGGAGATGATGGTACAAACCTCAATGAGCTTCTCTTAGTTTCAAGAATAATATATTCTCTATTCAACAAGGCTAACCACGTGAAGGTGGAAGATCATCTTTTCAATTAGGAGGAGACAAGATATAGGTTTAAATATGGTTAAGTTCATTGGGGTTAGCATTTATCATACCCATGACCTATAAATATAAAATTAATGTTCTTTAATGATGGGTACATGACCAATTTATCTAACCCTCGGGGCTAAATACATACCATAATAAGGACACTAAAAAATAATAAATAATTTCATCTCCTTGACATTTATGTTATAATTTTGTCATTTGATTATTGAATTCTTTGTTTTAGTCATATTTAAATCTTGAAACCCTCCCATGTTGTCAATGCATGCATCTACTATAACCATGTCAAATTTTAGTGCATACAAGCACAAATTGAAAAAATTTCATTGTTGGCCCCATTCACAGCCTCCTCTATACAGGATCAATTAATTAAAGCATAATTTCCACTGATTTATAAATTTTAAGTGAATTTAACATTTACTTGGCCCAAAGAGCATCGAGAGAATATAACCCATGACCTCTCAATAGCAAATTAAGGTGCTTTGACGATGGGTACTTGACCAATTGAGCTAACCCTTGGGGCTAAATACATACCATGATAAGGACAGTTAAAAATAATAAATAATTCATCTCCTTGACCTTTATGTTATAATGTTTTCATTTGATTGTCAAACTCTAGCGCATGCAAGAAAAAACTGAAAAAAATTCATTGTTTTCCCCATTCACAACCCCCTTTGTACGAAATCAATTAATTAAAGCATAATTTCGACTAACTGGTAAAATGGACTACCTAAAATATTGTTAGACGAACCAAAGTTAAAATTGGATATGATGGTATAAACCTCAATGAGCTTCTCTTGGTTTCAATAATAATATATTCTCTATTGAACAAGGTCAACCACGTGAAGGTGGAAGCTCATATGCCCCCCCCCACCACACCCCCCCCCCCCCCCCCCCCCCCCATCACATAATTTTCAATTCCCCAATACCCAATTTATCTACTATAAAATATTTAAAAACAAGATAGTATGAAACAAGCATAGCTACAAACTAAGAAAACAAAATTTAAGGTGAATGAAAGAGGACAAATCAACTAAAAGCATATAAATGCATACCTCGTACATTTCAACATTTTGATATCATTAATATTATTCTTCATCCAAGTTAACATATGTATCATCCAGTTGAGAATTGTATTGCAAGGATTGGCCATATCAGCATTATCACCAATGTCATCATTTCCAATCATATCATTGGTTATCTAATCATTAGGAACATTGTCTCCTATGTTTGGTTTGAATTCCTCAAGTTCTTTATCTAACAGTGCATTGTCGATTTCATCTTCATCTAGAACATTGTCTTTATTAACATCTTCTTGAACTTCTTTGATGTCTTCATCTAACACATGAACTAACTTCTCCTCTACATCATCTTCTTCTTCAATATAATCGTCTTCTGCTACATTATACTCTAAAGTCCTTCCTCTTGGATCATACCTAACAACATATGACCAACCCTGACTACCTGTAACATCTCAGTAAAGACTTGTTTGCATTGGCTTGGAATAACAAAGTGATCTGGTCTTGTCTCATATGACCTTTTACTAACCATGGTAAATATGTTATCATGTTGAATAACATTTCTATCAGGATCATGTTCATTCATTCGTAGCTTGTACCGTTTCACATGAAACAAAACCAATTTGAAGGATTTAAAGTCACACTCAACTATGTAATCCAAATACCCATGGTATCGGTTTTCAAAGACTTATGGATTTGTGTCACTTCTAGAGGAAACATTAGTTACTTAGAAGACTGCATTTATCCCACAATCAGAAGTTTTATTCTTTTCATCCAACCTTTTGATGTGAAATTTAAGACCATTGTACCACATAGTGTTGTGGTGTTTCAACTGCAATATTTCAAACACATAACAAAAGGAATTTTCAATTAATAAACATATTTATATAACTTGGAAAGTATCTAGGAAAAAAAACACCTACATTCACATTAATAATTTATAAAATAACTTAATAAAATATTTCAGGGTGAAAATGCATGCTTGCTTGTTTACCTTTCAAACCATTTACTAAAACAATTTCCCTATGATTAAGATTGGTATATCCTTTACGATGAGCTTCTATAACCAATGTACACACCCCTTCCCATGATAACCTACCATCACGTTGTATACATATTTCAATCCATACCTTCATCCAGTCAAGATTGTTTGCAATGTACATATGTAGTGCATCCCACTCTTGACCAACTTTATCAGAAAATCATAATTCATCAATAAATATTAGTTACCATGGTAAATATTAATAATTGGTGAAAGAATAAAAAATAAATAAGTATGATATACACAAAAATGAAACTTATATGTATTATAAATCACCACAAATATTTAATTACCTCTCACTTTGTTTATTCTACCTTTCACCAATAGGTGTTCCCCTTCAAATTTGTTGATGGAGTTCACATCCCAAATGAAATCCACATGCATATTTCCTACCAATTTAGGAAGATATTGACTAATATACACCATGGATTGATATGCCATATATCCCTCTGCCATTCAACCCTCAGGACGTGTTCTTTGTCTAGCCAAAGCCTTCAATGATTTCAAGTGCCTCTCCACCATCCACATTGATCTTGTGTATACAAGTCCACATAATTCAATCTCCTTAACTTAGTGTATGAAGTATTTTTCTTTTGCATTGAAAAATGTCAGAGGTAGAGACTTTTGAATTGCACACTTTAGCTGAGTAATTTCTCTCTTTCAATACTTTAAATCTTCTTTATGGATTTATTTCAATGACAACCATCTACAGATGATGCAAGAAAATAACATGTTTCAACTTAAATTATAACTAAAAAACATGTCATTAAGTTGAAAAACAAATTGAAAAAACACTTTGCATATAAATCGCTACGTGTCTCATGTATTTGCCAAGATCATATATAAGTTGTTTTACATTATTGTCGAAGTCATTTAGGAGAGATACAGGTAGAACATAATGTAACAATAAAAATGAATCATTATTTATTTAATCCAAAGTAGACAAAAAAAAAACTATAAAGATATATATATATATATATATATATATATATATATATATATATAATTAAAATTAAAAAATAAATAAAAAATACCTTAATGAAGTTATGCCAATCATGTGTTTTTATCCCACCAAATTCACCTTTCTTTGTTAAGATATTATTTATGTTTGTAGAAAAACTTGTGGGAAACTTAATTCTTCAAATGACTCTTTTATATCATTGCTTTGCTTCTTTGTTAATAACTATGGAAGGATATTTTTGTCTCCATTGTTATTTGATTGGATCCCACTTAGCATTGCATGATTGGCTTCCTGAATGTCACTACAATTTTTGATGATTTTTCCTTTATCCCTCCTACCATCTATGATTCACCATAATTTTTATGTCACATTCTTTTGAATATGTATTGTATCAAACAAATTATATATTCTTAGGTCCTCATAGCAGGGAAACCTCATGAATTGAGTGGGATAACTTTTCATTCCATGTGGAATCCCATTATTAATACCTTCACGACCTTGATGAAACATAAAACAAATCACAACAATAATTATCAAATACATTAAAATAAATTATAGAAAAATAAAAATTCAAAAAATTACATATATGATACATAAACAAATTGTGTACCTTGATGATTTATGTTATATTCCAACTTCCATATGTGAGGTGTCATTATTCATGGTTTTAATCTAAACTCTTCTTTCCCATTGAAAAAATTATATTTCTATACTTTTCAAACACCTCCTCTCCTAAACTTTTTGAATGACGACATTTCATCTTAGGACCACAAACTGGACATGCAAATTTACCCTTTGTTTTAAGACTTGCAAGAGATTGATCAATTTTAATTATATGAAAGCTTTAATTAAAAAACATGCATGATATCTTACAAGTCTTTAAACGTTACATACCACAAAAATAAGTTAGTCCTAGGGCACCATGAATTATTGATATAATCATTCCATGGAATTGAAAATTGCCTTTGCCTTATTGGTTTACCAATGTCCTACGTAGTGATTTTGGCCCATAACTTTAGTAACTTGTCAATAAGAGGCTCGATATATACATTCATATCTTTAATTTGGTACTTACGTAATTGTTTGAAATTACACATAATTACTACCATAATATATATATATATATATATATATATATATATATATATATATATATATATATAATGCAACAAACAAGATAAATGAAAATGTTACAATCGAAAAATTAATGTAAACAAATACTTGGAACCATCCTTGTCAACATTATGTGCTCCCCTTTTATTGACATCCAAGGAGGAAGGTTATTGTTGATAAAAAAAAATATGCCACACTGACTAAATAGACCTAAGCTCTCTAAATGGATTAACATTGTCAGTTGCCAATGAAAGTCTAACATTATGAGGTTCATCTTTAAAATGCAACCATTTTTACCCAATTTCCCTAAATGTGTAACCATATGTAGGCATTCGAAGAACACCATATCCACTTCTCTTTTATGCATGGTAATCCATAAAATCTACTATGCTTTCGAACCTTAACAATTGTTTCAAACCTAGAATTATGGGAATATGATGAAGAACCTTTTGAGGCACATTTTTTTTATTTGATCGGTTTGATATCCACTATTTTGACATTGTGGATAATTTATTTCCGATGCATGTTGTCCATAATATATAATATGATCATTAGGACATGCATCTATAGCTTGATACTCCATTCCAATTTCTTTCATAATGGGATTTAAATTGCGGTATATGCGAGGTAAAATATTTGAAGATGGTAATAAAATTTCACCTAACAATCTACAACATAAAAAATCACTAGCTAATGTAAAGAATATTAAACGTAAATATTCCATTCTCAATTTACACATTAATTAACATAACAAAAAAAAATCAACCTTTAAGTATAATATGTGGTGAAACATATTGCATACCTTAGGATCTGGGTCATAAAAGTCTTTGACAAACCATTCAAAACCTTTAAGTTCACCAACAATATTGTAACAGAGGGAATATTTTCTCCTGAGCCTTCATAAAGTGGTGTCATTTCCTTTTCTAGCAGGGGTTCATCAAGAATATCACCATTGTCCTCCTCCTGGTCATTGACTAGTTGAGAGAATAAGTCTTGGATCAATTCATTTGTCTCGCCATCTTAAACTATGCTATTATTGTCATCTTCTTCCATAGGATCATTAACTTGATCTTCAATATTTTCTCCATGTTTCTTAACTTGTACAACATCATTTATAATACTACGTGGGGCATTCAGACACCAGCTAGAGGGGCAGCTTGACTTTATAATTACAAACAATCATGCAAAATTAGTTTGCATAACAAATATTATAATAATATAAAATTTTACCAATATGATTAATATAAACACAACAAATAATGAATATATAGCTTACCAAGGGACATTATTCCTTAGTCCCCCTTTAATGTGCCCATGTTTCCTATAATGTATTTTAATTGTTTCTTTTAAAACTCTTACGTGACATAAGCCCTTGCATTTAACGCAAGGGAAATAATGTCTCCCATCATCCCATTGATTTTCCCCTATTAATATTTGTTGATATTTTTCCCCAAAAACAATTTTGCGACAATTATGTTAGAAAATTAAGTGGTCTACTAGATCTATTATATTTTGTCACGCAATTGATATATATATATATATATATATATATATATATATATATATATATATATATATATATATAAAATTTTTGCTTAACAATAAGACCTTATAACCTTTTAGAATCATTGTAGTTATATTGAAAATGTCACAATGTATCTTAGAAGGAACATATTTATAAATTTATGTACCGTCGGAATTCTGACGATAATTGACAAAGTCAAAGTTGACTAGTCAAAAAGTGACCCGCCATTCCATTAATAGCTCAACATATATAAGTGACTACTTAAAAAGGGGATTTTCGTCAGTATTGTGATAAATGTGGGGTACAGTCGTCCTTGCGACAATTTGGAGAATACAATCGTAAGTACGATGGTGTGGAGATATGTCGCCATAATACCGACAAACACTGGCTGATTTTAAAAAATGACATTAATTCTTATAATTTTTTATGGTACAGCCAATTTTAGTTGTATTGTCATACTATTTCATTGAAATTTATTACTATATGTAGTAGTGTCTATATTGGCTATAGGAGGAGGTTTATGTAGAAGTCCCTCTCTGGGAAAGCTCAAACAAAATTCAATACCATCAACCCTTATAGCCATCAATTTCCAATTTCCCTATATTTTCTAATTTCATGCTTCCTGAGATTGCATGAAATCTTATCATTTTTCTCCATCTTAATAGTTAAGTAGATGCATTGCGTTGAAGGAAAGGAAGGTGGTCATAACTCCCCTAACATCCTCACATATACTTCCACATTTCAAATAAATTTGGTATTTACTACTCTTATAATTAATTCGCAAGAAGGGTGTAAGGATTGATAACCCCTAGATTTATAGTTAGCAATCCTTATATTAGGTCTTCTCCTAGATAATATTCCCTTTTATTGAGATTTTTGGAACCTAGAAGTAAGAGATGGATTCAAACTACTCTTACAGGCCTATAGTTCTTTGTGTTATTCTTTCTAATCCAAATGAATGAGGGATGGAAAAATTACAGTGTCATATACCTAGTTCCCTCAATGACTTACAAAGGTTACAGGGTACCCAAAATTTTATTTTTCTTTTTATAGCTTGCGATAAGCTCTTATGTCACTTTGTCACACACCCCCACTAAATTTATTCTAACCACACTTGTAAAAACTTACCTTTTATCTCTCATACATTTTGCCAAACACTTCACATGTAAACCTTTCTTCAAATACTTTGTATATAACCAATTATGTATTATTTTTCTTGTATATATTTTTTCAAACATGTTGTATGAAATCAAATGAGAAACATTGATGTGATTCCAAATGTGACATACCAACTGAAATAGACCACTTAATCATGCAAACTTTGATTTATGTCTTTGAGGTATTTTAGAAAATAGTTTGTATGCAAATTGTAATTAAACACCTTTAACACATTTCTTCAAATTCTTTGCATGGAAATAGGCATAGATCAACTATAATAGTACTACCATACAAAAAAACTATCCCCATCCATAAGACAACATTTTCATTGGGGCATTTCATCAAGCAATTTGTATGCAATGAATGTTTAAAGCATTTAGGCATTTCTTCAAGAACTTTTCATGTAAACTAATATAGAAACTTCCTCATGGAATATATCATAAATTATAGTAGCACAAGTTCTAAAAATAGTACCATGTGATCAGTGGGAGTTCCCCTCACTATGATCCAAGTTTCAACCTTTGGAACCTCCTAGATGAAAAGTTATAGCAAAAATGTAAACATGACTTGTTTGATGCATGATTTTAGGAGCATCTAGGAAGCTCGAATTCCTCTAATAATATCTCCTAAAATATCACAACCCATGATCAGGATGTTCGACCAAATGATCAGCAAGATCTCCCCTCACTATGGTCTAAGATTTAGGTTTTGCAACCTCCCAAAAGAAAAGTTATAGCAAAAATTCCAACATGGCATGTTTGATGCATGATTTTAAGAGCATCCAAGAAACTTGACTTCCTTTGATCATATCTCCTGAAATATCATGACCCAAGATCTGAAAGTTAGACTAGATGGTCAGTGAGATCCCCTCACTATGGTCCAAGTTTAAGCTTATGGAACCTCATAGAAGAAAATTTATAGTACAAATTCCAACATTGCGTGTTTAAATAAGAATTTAGGAAGCCTATCTTCCTCAACTAGTGTTGTTACAAAATTTAATACATATAAAAAAAATATATCCAAATAGTATAACTGGTACAGCCATGATAAATTTGTTGAAGGATAAATGCATGTACATATAAACTTATTGAAAATAGAAATTAAATAAACGTTTATGTCTCTGAACAATTTATGCCAGAAATATCATTAACACAAAAATATATTTTATCTATTAAGCCATAAAAATATTGGAAACTTAAGTAGGGTAAGCCACGTTCCAACCCACCATAGGCTCATCTATGTTGTATTTTTTCTGATAGTTGGCCAACCTCGTGCCAGATCCTGATTCCTGGAGGAGAACTTAACTCAGGGGAATTTCACACACTCAGATTCAAACCAGATTTTAACATCATAAGCGAATGTCATTCTGCTTCACATGCACAAAAGAAAAATTAGTGATCAATATTTCCATCTTTGAGTAGGCTCACATTCACAAAAATACCATGTAAGTCTACATAGTACAACAAATTCCTTCTCTAATCTTTACAAACCCTCAATCCTTCCATCTTTAGTGCTCTATGTGTCACACACAACGAAGACCATTCCAAGTCCTCAAAGCCATCTAGTCAAAATAAAAAATGTTGTGACACATTCATTTTTTTTTATATATAAGTTGTCACTCATAGCTCTTAACCTGTCATAATGTATGAATCTCTATGGGTTCTATCACAAATGATTTTTCCAAATCAAAATTTCTAAGTGAGAGAGAGAGAGATGCATGAGAGAGTAATAGAAGAGATAAAAACTAAGAGCTTAAGAACCAAGAAGAAGAACCCCTTGAATGATCCTTGCTATTATTTTTATAGTCACGCATTGACCCTTCATCTTCCCAACATTTTAGCTTCTTGGGAATACTAACCATCATATCAAATGGAAATATTCACCCATGGTCTATTTTTCCTCTTAATCCAAGTTTTCCGTCTCCCCAAGGCATCATAATCTGTTGGTTGTCCCCTTTCTTTAGCTCTAGCATTTTCACTAATAAAAGTAAACATTGGATCATATTTTTACATCATAACATCAATGTTGCCACCCCAAAATTATATGTTCTTACTTACATTATAAAATTTGGTGTAATGAAAGGGTGTCACATAAAGAAAGTGGATTATGATGGAAGAGTCCCAAACAATTATAATGTTCTTAACCCAATGTGTCCATGGTCATTGTAATCCTTGAAATATTGTTGGGGATTCTACCACATTCTTTTTTGTGGTCCCTAAGACACAGGAAAATTCACAATCCTAATTTGCTCTAGGATTACAAAGGACCACACCCCCACCCTCAAACCCCCTAGCAACACCTACCAACTTTAGGCTTTCCTTGGAGGTCTCATTAAAAAATAGAATGTGGTGGTCCTTCTCTAATTTCCATTCATGAAAATCCTATTCTTTAAAGTGAATTTGACATCCATGCACTTAGATATACTTTCTAATATGAAACTCGGGGTTTGGATATGTTTCAATAAGCATGGATTTAATCCATCTCTACTCACCTATTTTAAAATATTCTAGGATTATGGTTCCAATTCCAAAGGAATAAATTGTCTCTTGAAGGACCGGTCACTTGGTTGGCTACATAAATCAAGGTCATGCTCGAGTAGGCCACATGATATATATAAAGAAATTTGCAAATGTTATTGAAACTTAATTTAAGAGTATCTTATTGGAAAAATTCTTTAAATATACCTTTTTTCCCAAATAAGAATCATATGTCTCCAACTCTACAGGAGTTGAATCATCTTTCCCAAATTACTAAGTGCTAAATTCTATGCCTAAAGAATGAAGTTAGAGGCCAAGAGGAGGTGTTGTCCTAACTCCATTGTTGAGTGGCAATGTGGGCACCAAAAGGGAATTTGGATGCCCCTCCGCGTTAAGTTCTTGATATTCAAAATTTTCCCTTGCACCAACTACTAGTAGAACAATAATATTTTATGAAGGAAATTGCCAATATAAGGGCACTTGAATAGAGTTGACTATGGGGGATGATATTGATCCTATAATTTAATCAGATAACCCAACTTACCTATACACTCTCCATCTTTTCCACCCCATCCATATAAGTCCCAAAGATCCAATCATAAAGACTAAGTCTTGTTAAGAACTATATAAGCCTCACATTAATCCAAAAAACCCTTATTAATCCTTAGATATTGAGTGATTACATTTATATTTTTATATTATTATGTAGGCTAGAACCCCTCATGGTCTCATTTTATTACAGTTGTACCCTTTCTCTCCTATATATATTCTAAAGAGACCTAGTCTTAAGATCATCAAATATTGTCTTGTATATTTTATTTATTGTAAAAGGAGGTTTCCCCTTTGAAGAGGACTATAATTATTGGTTTCTTATCACTTTTTAGGCTTAAGGATCATAACATTTGGTATGAAAGTTCATGATCCTAGGGTTTTGCTACTTCAAACGGGTCATCGTGGCATTTTCGCTATAATTTTAGGTTTGCGAGGTTTCAGAAGTTAAAAATTGAACAAGATTGATAAGACATATCATGAAATATTTGGTTAAAATTTCATATCTTGGTTCACTATATTTTGGAGATATGTCTCAAGGAAGTTAGGGTTTATAAATGCTCCTAAATCTGTCTCAAACAAGTCAATTCGAAATTTTTTCTATAACTTTTGTTTTCTGTGAAGATTTAGAAAGTGAAAGTTTGACCATGTTGAGCTGAAATTGGGCTGAACATCTGGTTCAAATTACATATATTGGTTCACTATGTTTTTGGAGATATGCTCTAGTTAGGGTTTTTGTATGTTTCGAAAATCACTCTCAAACAAGGCAATTTGGCAGTTTCACTATAACCTTTTTTTGTAAGGCTTCAAAATGTGAAACTTGGACCATATTAAGGATAAAATCTTAGGGAATATCTAGTTCAATTTTCAGATGTTGGTTCACTATACTTTCGGAGTTATACCCTATGGAAGTTAGGGTCTGTGAAAAAACATGAAATAAATTTTAAATAAGTTAGTTTGGTACATTTGCTATAGCTTCTTGTCTAGGAATTTTCAAACAATGAAATATTCAAGGATTTTAGGAGACATAAAAAAATTACCTTAGATACAAGTTTCAAAATTATATTTAAATAATTGGTCACGTGGCACGCTATACAAGTTTTCTTGTGGGAAGAGGTCATAAAATCAGCAAGTTTTGGGACACTTACCATAACTTTCAGTGGAAACATCATATTTAGTTCACACCTGTGGAATTGTAGAAAATACATATCAAAGTATTACCAAAAAATTTGGATCAAAAAGGCCTCGAAGCTTAGAGATATATCAATAAAGCTTCAATCATTCTAATATTCTCCAAATTAAGGTGTGTAACTTACTAGTGACCTAACTATTAATAAGAAGATCCCTTTTTTGTTGTAATAAATAGGAGTGCTATTATTATTTTCCAACATTCCTCCAAAGAAAGCTACTACACCAATTAAATCTACTAAAGGATTATCCTTGACTCAGGAAGAAAATGAAGACAGATTTTACGTTATCTCAATTAGGGAAGAAATATAATGAAATAGATGGTAGTGTGTTAAAAAGGGTTGATTTAACAAGTTTTCAAGGAAAGATTAAAAAATAATTGGAAAGAGGATGAATGAAAATAAGGAATATAAAATAAGATGAATGAAAATAAGGAAGAAATGCAAAATGTCATATCCCCAATTTTGATTTTTCCATTTGAGGGTGTCAACAAAGATTCTTGGGGTCAGGGGGGAGTGCTAAGCATAGAAAAATTTTGCAATTCTGGCATTGGAGGCAATCTTAGAAATGGGAGGAAATTTTGGAGCAAGGAGGTGTGGGAAAGTGGGTCCTACAACTTCAAGAGGCAAATTCATACTTGTGAGGAGAGAGAAAAATGAGTTGTGATTTAATGGAGGATAGGGACCACCAAGATAAGGAGTGTGATTTAGTGGAGAGTGGGGTCCACCAAAGGAAGAGGGGGCCAATAAGTATAAATAAGGAAGGGAGGCCTTTATTATGGGTCCTTTGTCACTTTAACTTCAAATTCATAGTTCTCTTGTAGCTTCTTACCTCAAGACAACCAGTGTTGTTTATCACAAGGATTTCCAAGCGGAAATCACACCTCTTCTTTGAAGAACCTTGAGTGTCTCCTAGTGGGGAGGAAGGAGACTATACTAATCTTCTTCCAAGTTGTTCGACCAGTGCTCCAATTTAGTAGTGCACATTTTTTCTAAGCGCAGAGGGCCACACACGGGGAAGAAATTCATAGGTGATGATGGGTTGATTGATCCAGGTTTTTGGTAGGAGATACATGCATCTTGAGGGCAGCTTTCTTAATGGATTTTGTAGGCATGATTGTGAAGGATTCCATAGGGTTGAATTGCCCAAATGTTGCCTTGTGCATGGGTCAATGGAAAGCTTGCGCAGAGGTGAGGAGGTTGGGTGGTTGGGGAGAGGTGAGATTAAGAAATGAGGAGATTTCTTGAGAGAATTCTTGCAAGAAATTTGGGGATGGCCTTCTGAGGAGGATTTGGAACATATTCAACAAAACATTTCCCAAAAGTGTGTTTTTCTTGATAAAGAGGGTAGTACACACTCTTTCGGGGCTCCCGGGGTAGTTGGGAATAGCCCAAACCCTTTTTGGGTTTTTGTGGGTTTAGTGAGAGGAACTCGAGGTTAATTTTGAAAAAAAAATTGGGTAGTACTTCTCATAGAAATTAGTGCTTCAGTCAGGAGCAAGTAGTGGAAATTACTGGAGGAGGTCGTAGTTCACTCTAGGACCATTTCCACTACTTGGCTATGTGAGATATTTCTAGGTCCGGTTAGGCTTATTAAGGAAAGGTGTCAATTAAAATTTCATAATTTTCTGAGCACATATGAGGTTTGAATTCCCATTTCCTTCCAGCAAAAGTGCTAGTAATTGTTTTGGTTAGTGCAGATGTTTTTGGTGGAGTCATTACAACACTTGGGCATCATAATTCCAACTTGGGTTTTTCCTAGCTTGTTGTAGCAAGCATAGGTTCATCTTTTCATACTCATTTGTACTCCATTTTTCTCAGAGTTAAATAAAATGGCTTAGAGTTTTGGTGCATTTCCTCTTGTGTTTTGATTTACTATGTATGTGTTGAATTTCCTATTTTTTTTCATAGTGCATGTTTCTATTTTAACTTAATATTTTCGTTAGGAATATTACACAAAATGTCAAGGAAGATATACAAAAAACCATCAGGGTAGAAATCAAAGAATTACAAAACAATATATTAAAAGATCTCCCTAAGATGGATGTGGAAATCCAAGGAAAATAGGAAAATAAGGTGAATAGTAGTTTTGAGAATCAATCTCATATTGGTAGTACGCTATCACAATTGGAGAGCACAAATATTGAATCGAAAAACCATACTCATTTCAACCCAAGATCCACATCATTAATGCTTCAAGTCAGCGCCAAGGAACTATTGCATTCCAAATATCAATATGAGGAAGTTTTATGGTAATGATCTTGTAACATGTATATTTTAGATGGAGTAATACTTTGATATACACCAAGTGGCATCCTTACAAAAGGTAAATATTGCATCCCTGATTTTAGAACAAGACTAACATGTATGGTATCAATGGCTTTGTGAAAGGAAAATGATTATGGTATATCTTGGTCCATTTTAATAGAGGAAATGGTAGCACATTATGGGGATATTAAGAGAAACGCGTTCTTTAGTTAATTGGTAAATCTTCAACAAAAAGGTCCAGTTACAAAGAACATTCAATAATTCCAAAAATTGAGTCTCAAAGTAAAGAATATTTTAGAGGATAACTTGTTAGACCTATTTATGGGAACTTTAAAGGAAAGCATCCAACATTGGGGGCATCTCTTTGAACCTAAATCTCCAGAGCATGATTTATGTCTAGTAAGGAATGTTGAAAGTAAAATTATGGCCACCATAAAATTTGTCACTAATAACTATAAAGAAAATCATGCTCCTTTTCCTAAACCGACAAGGTTGACTCCTCAACAAATGGATGAAAGAAGAGCAAAGTGACTATGTCTCAACAATGATAACAAGTATAGTAAAGGGCATAAATGCAGTGAGAAAAAATTATTCTACATAGACTGTGAAGATGAAGAAAATCAAGAAGAGGAAACTTCACAATATCTAGAACTAGAAGAGACTACTCGAACAATATCTTGTCATGCTATCAGAAAGCAAAAGGTAACAATATTGATTAATTCAAGTAGTACACAAAACTTCATCAACTAAAAATTGGAGAAACTTCTTAATTGCTCAGTATATCCAGCACCAAAATTTTAAGTGATGATTGCATATGGAGGTACCATAAATTTTTCAAGGAAGTGCCATAATATTAAGTTGAATATGGGGGAGTGTTTGCTGGTTAGCCCCATGATTTCAATCCAAATGGGTGGTGTTGATGTTCTATTATGGGTCCAACAGTTACAATCATTGGGAATAGTGGCCCTTGATTTCCAAAATATTTTCATAATATTTTTCTCAAAAGGAAAGGAAATTGAGCTTAGAGGTATCCAAGGGAAACCCAGTAAAGTGATAATATCTAATAGCATGACAAATTTACTAAAAAGAGGACACCAATGTGTAGTTACACAATTGTGTTCATTAGATGTTTAAACATTTATATGCTCTGCTCCAATGGATCTTCAAAAAGTTATCAACAAACATGCTAATGTATTTGGAGAAATGCCTAAGAGTATTCCACGTGTCTGACATCATGACCATGTTATTTGTTTTCAACCTAGAAGTGTAACACCTAACATTAGACATAAAATATATCCACATTCACAAAAGAGTGAGATTGAGCTTATGGTTCAAGAAATATTAGAGGTGGGAATTATTCAACCTAGCCAGAGAACTTTTTGCTCACTATTGGTGGTGTTTATCAAAAAAGATGGTTTTCTTTGTATGTTTCCACACTACATACAACTCAACAAAATGACAATGAAAGATAAGTTTCCTATTCCGATCATTGATGAATTGCATGGAACAATTTTCTTTACTATGTTGGATCTTCGTTATGGATATCATCAACTCAGTATGAAGCAATAAGACATTCCTAAAATAACATTTAGAACACATGAAGGTCATAATGAGTTTTTGGTTACGTCATCTGGACTTGCAAATGCACCTTTAGTAATTCAGAGCTTGATGAATACAATTTTCAAACCCTTAATTAGAAAGTTTGTTTTATTTTTTTTTGATGGCATACTAATCTACAACAAATCTTGGGAAGAGCTGTACAACATACTGACGAATGCTTAACACTATTGGGAGAGCAAGAATTTTATGTCAAGCCTTCTAAGTGTTTGTTTGGGGTTAAAGAAGTGGAATATTTGGGTAATATTATATCACATGATGATTTCAAGGTGGATCCTGACAAAATCAAATCTATGATGGAATGGAGAATCCCAAATCCCTTGAATAAAATCAGGGGATTATTAGGATTGATATGATATTACTGCAAGTTTGTTAAGAATTATGGTCAAATACAGACACCTCTAACAAAATTATTGAAGGAGGAAGCATTTTCTTGGAATAGAGAAGAAACCAAGGTGTTTTAAGACCTATATGTACAACTCTTGTCATGACAACACCTAACTTCATAAAAATATTCATTTTGGAGTGTGATGCCTTAGGCCATGGCATTAGTGTAGTTTTGATGAAAAAGGGAAGACCCCTTTCCTTTGAAAGTTGTGAACTTAAAGGAAAGAAATCACTTAGACCCATCTATGAAAATGAAATGATGGCCATACTACATGCAATTAAGAAATGGTGTTCATACCTAATAGGGATACACTTCAAATTAAAAACATATCATGATAATCTGAAAGAATTCTTGAAGCAAAGACTATATTCATAAGAGAAACAAAAATGGTTCACAAAGATGTTGGGTTATGACTTTGAAATTATCTACAAAAAGGAAAAACAAAATATTGTGGTAGATGCACTCTCAAGGAAAGAGGAAGACACAAATGGTTTACTATGTGTTATTTCCATTCCATAATCTGACTGGGTGGAAGAAGCAAGGATAGAATGGCAGCAAGATGAGAAGATATGTAATATCATTCAATAGCTATAGGAGGACCCCAATGTAGTATAAAATTTAACATGGAAAATTATTTGTTATGGTATCAAGATTGCTTATAATTGTGTGAGAATTATCAACTCAAATAGAAGGTCCTTTTAGAACTATGCATTTCTCTTGTAGGAAGGCACTTGGGATTCTTGAATACATATTGTAGTATCAATAAAAAAAAATTAGGAAGGTTTTAAAGTAGATGTAAAAAAGTTTGTGGTGGAATATGCACAGGGGATTCACTCAATGAACCTCTGACATATCACATGTGTTCATGGCATTCTAAACTGTTATATAGGAAACTGACCTCCTCATCAACTCAGAGGACAAAGACATGATGATTGAAGGACTGACCAAGTTCATAGGCCCAGTTGTCAAGCTAACGTTGTCTAGACACTATCAACCTACTTTATAAAGCTTCTCAGCAATCTTAAGGGTGCGTTAGTGCCTAGGGTAACTCTACTTGCTACCTTAGAATAGTGTTAGTGAACCTACATCAAGTTCTATGGGTCAAAGGAGCAAATTGACTCAGAAAATATCCCTAGATTCTCTCCTATGTCAACTCATAAAAGCAGGGAAACATCAGAACTCGACCTGTTTGGGGGAATTACTAATTCCTAATGGAGTATGCAAACGGGAAAGAGCACTAAATCATGAAACATCACTACTTTTTCCTAATGGAACTCATGAAGGACTTAGCAACCCTAACCCTACATGTTATATATGCAAGGCTTGGGCCATTGTGAAAGGGGTCGAAACATTTGAAAGGATTGCATATTTGACTATCAAGCAGAGTCTTAGAATAAGGCATCAGAAGAGGTTAAGAAGGGAGAGAGAGAGAGGAGCTCGGGGGGTAAGGGAAGGCTGATGCAACTGATGGTTGTAATCACTCTTTCTACATCAATATAGAACTACAGTTGTGTTGTCCACTCCATGATGTTGGTAGTTGTTGTGGCCACCAACAACCCCCCTATTTGTTTGGTATTAGCAATAACACCAAGAAAATGGGGACCCTTAATAAAAAATCCAAAAAAACATTTTATGAAAATTTTGGTATTTCAACTCCTTAAAGCTGTATCGCATCGCGAGAAGAGAATGAAACGTTTTCTTATGAGCATAATAAACTGCGAAGAAGCGACGCGAAATTCATCGCATCGCATACATTATTAAGCGCTCTTAAAAGAAAAATCTTAAGAAATCTCCGACGACCGATATGCAACGTCGCATATCGCAACATCGTGTAAGCAGCACACAATGATTGAATGACTAAGTGCGATCTGCGATAAATGCGATTTGCGATAAATGCGATCATGAATTTCTGCGATGACACATCTTGACGACACGATCCGCGATGCTGCGATGCGAGTCGCAGAAATCACCCATCGCAAATTTTCCTCGGTGCAGTATTCAAGGAAAGTTGTCTGTAAACCAAAATTGGGCGCGCACCTTAAAAGAAATTAATGATTGTACGCCAAAGTATTCAAGAAGGACAGTTGTGTGTTTTTCGAAGAGTCAGTTCGTTATGAGTGTCATGATTATGCATTCATAAGAGCTTAAAACTTTCATGTCAATCTTTATTATCGTTATTCTTTTCCTTTGCGTAAACTATAAGACAGGAAATAACATGAAACAATGTGCAGGAAACATCTAAGGAAAAGGGGAAAGCGTCAATGCTCGGAGAACAGAGAAGAGATCCCTTCATAAACGGATGCCGCATGCAACAGGACCACAGATTCCAGAGTATCACTCAACAGATGCTGATGTCAATAGGCCATCCAAAACTCAGAGTCAAAGGCGCACAAAAGCAGCATGTTTACAAAAGATCCTGAAGCTTATGGGTAAAGCAAAAAGAAAAAGACGCTAAAGAAGGAAAACGCACCAGAAAAGCCCGGAACAGAGAACGGAGGCAGTTTTCGATGCAGAAAATTGTTCAGAGAGCAAAGTCCCTAACTTATTCAGTCATTCGCAAGGCCGGAAACCGAAATAGCAAAAGCAGAATCAGTTTGAGAGAAATTTGGGTTATTACCAAGTATACACGCAGTGAATACACCCAGCTAGAGGAAGATTCTTGAAAATATCTTCTAGTTTACCAGAAAGTGGTGCCAGTGCTTGTTATTTCTATTTTCATAGCTTAAACGAAATCAGAAGGCGACCAGCCGACTCTTCCCAGGCGAATGTTGCATGCTTGCAGCACTAAGGAGCAAATACAGAAATGGTTAGGAATTAGATTCAATTTTTAGAAATAGTTTTGCTTTAGCAGAAGGGCGGTCATTTAAAACCGTATCCTAAATTTATGTAATTAAGTTAATTAGTTAGCAGTATTTAAACCCTTCTCATGCATTTAGAGAAGGGTCTAGAAATTTGTCAAAAAACTTGTCCTCAGAACATGCACTTTTGCACCCTCGGAGGGGGTTTTGATGAATGGATGGATCAAGGTTTATTAATGTTTGCATTTGATATCTGCTACTGATGTTGCACTTTTGTACTCTTAGTAGATGTTAGAGCAAGGAGAGATAAATCATTGTTGCTTGAAGCTTATGAGTGGAACCAGTCATAAATGGTACTTTTATCTCTTGACTGTTTGCGTTTATATTCTTAAAGTGATATACAGTTTTTAGTTGTTTATATGTTACTGCATGAATGTATGAGTTACCATTTGGCACTTTTGTACGGTGGAGTCATTTATTTATGTCTGATATATGAATAACTTATTATGCGATATGTTGTTCACAACTGTTTCGCCTAACTTTTTATGCAAAGTGGTTTATCTTAATTGATTTCTATTCTTATGATAGCTGAATGATCTTTATTACCAGTTATTGTTTGAAATCTCTTTAGATTGCATAATAGAAGAAATTCACCCCGGGTTAGCGTAGATTAGATGTGTTGTTTCTCATTAGATTACAATAGCATAGAGTTAGTTTAGAAGTTTGAATTAAATTAGCTTAAAGTACTCTTAGATCAGCATCATCCAACTCTACACACACACACACCCTTAGATTGGGAAACTGGTCCCATTATCCCCAGTCGGACCCGCTATACCAAATGGATAAGGAGCTGCCAACCAAGGTCTGGACCGGGTGGGTATCCCCCTTGTTGTCGACCCGATTTTCGGGGCTTCAACATATTTGGCGCTAGAAGGAGGGCCCGAACTATGAATGGCACCTAAATCAAAATCTAAATACCATTCTGAGAGTAAATCGCCCTCATCAACTCCCCCGACTTCCCCAGTACGTTTAAATCCAGAGTCGGGAGTCGCTCGAGTATTAACCGCTGCTACATACCCTAATATCTCATACCAATCTACCATTGAATCCCCTGAAGTTCAAACTCTGATTCGCAAACTCCAGGGATTTTCTATTTTTACACAGAGGTCTGATAAATCTCAAAGCAGCGTGACTTCGCAGTACAATCCTACTCATCCCCTGACCAGATTAAAGAGTGAAAAATTTGGCATCCAGCCAACTGAATTCCCTCTCCCCACCAGGAAAAGAGCAAGGAAAACACCACCAAAGTCTAACAGTGAGACTCTTTCATCTACATCGTCCATTTCAACTCCCTCACCGCGAAGTCAGCCACCCACATCTCCATTCCAAACCACTCATCCATCTTCCACAACTCCTCTTCTTCAATCATCTAATATCATAATATCTTCATCTTATCAGCCTCAGGGATCATCCTCTGCACTTTCATTTACTAGCAGCTCAACGATGGCCCAGTCTCCATGGAACAATCCTGGGGTAGTTTTAATGCCTCCACCCCTAAGCCAAATACCGGCCCATCCTGAGAAATGGCTACCCAATTTCAATCCAGAAGCAGGCATGCTAGCTGAAGAGAACATTAACAATTTCATGCTTTCTGTCAATCTCAACGGAGTTACCAACGAGGATGTTGTTGTCCGGATTTTTCCCTATACAATGCAAGGAACAACCGGGTCATGGTACTTTTCATTACCTTCCGGGTCTATCACAAGTTGGGACATTTTTCAAAGTCAATTCCTTACCAAATTTGGTGATGACAGATCAACAGCAACGTTAATTAATGACTTATCCAAACTTAAATCTGAGGCTAGAGAACCCATCAAAGATTTCAATTTACGGTTCAATAAGATCCTCAACAAAATTCCCACTGCTTCCCAACCCAACGAAGAAGTACAATGTGAATGGTATATTACAGCCTTACCATCAAACTTAGAAATCTTCGTGGATAGGGCAAATAAAACAACCTTACTTGAAAACCTGACAGAGGCGATAGCAGTGGAGAAACGCGTAGTAGCCCTGGAAAAGAGATCTGCGATAGAGGAACGCAAATCTAAAAAAGTCACCTTCAAGGAAGACTCCAAGAAGAAACAAACGAAAGATCCTTTCGATTTGGAAGGATTGCAAAAAAGTATTAAAGACCATGTCCAATGAGATGATTGACATAAAAAAACAAGTAGCAGAAACTTCTTCAAAAAAGCCCTACAGAGATTTTAAAAGAGGCCCTTCAATGGATGTGAAACCACCCAACGCTATCTCAAATGTCGAATTCGAAGAAGAGGAAGAAGAAGAGAGTACCACTGAAGGGCAGACAGATGACGAAGAAGTTGTGGAACTACAAGGAATGTGGGATTTCATCCTCCCACAAGAAGAAGATCAAGAAGCATTTCCGGTTAGCACACGAAGCAAAAATCAACTTGATCCTCCCCAAACTACCCCTAAGCAGAAGGGCGCAAGCCCTGCAGCAAAAGATAAAGTCACAACAAAGAAAACGATTGCTAAAGCGACTCAATCTAGCCCAGTCCAACCAGATCAAACACCTCCATCAAGAATACTGATAGTGTCGGATGAAATGGAATACAATATTATTGATGACATGAAAAAGACTAGGGCTAATATCACTCTTTATGAATTGAGCAAATTGAAACATCAACAGAAAATAATGATTAAAGAATTACATGCCGTGCCTACTACATCTTTGCCTACAGCTGTAGCTTCCCATAACATGGGAAGACCTCCAACCAACACGATCAATAAGATGGATCCAAATGACATCGCCTTGATTGGAGGAAGATCAAGGTCTCACACTCCCCCTTTTATTCTCACCTATGAAATTTTCAATAAAAATGTGCACAATTGTTTGGTAGATTCTGGTGCTTCAACGAATATTTTACCCAGATCAATATGTGCCAAGTTGAATGTTCAACCACAAAAATCCGCAGTGCGCATGTTCAACTTGATCGATCTCAAGTCGAAGTGATTGGTGAACTTAATCAAGTGACCATAAGATTGTCGTCTAACCCGAAGGTATGTCAGGTTATTGACATTCTAGTAGCTGATATCCCAGAATTCTATGGCTTGATTCTTAGCAGGGATTGGTCCGAAAAACTCCATGGATACTTCTCAACGACTGGTCGCACATGTGGTTACCCTACAATGGTAAACCAAATCAAATAAAGGTTGAACGAGAGTTACACCAGAAGTACATAGTAACGGAATTGGAGGGAGAAAATGAAGCAATAGCATATAACAGCAGTATCATAGGCAATTACTCGGTAGATTCTTTCCTCGGCAATTTCAATGCTCATACATCACCTTACTTAGAAAATTCAGTTTTGTCCCAAATCGAAAACTTCTCCCAAACTGATAATTCAAAGTGTATTAATTTTGTAGATAAACCTGTAAATACATCTTTGTTTTAGAAATTATATTTTGATGGCTCTAAATCTAACGAAGGAGCAGGAGCAGGATGCGTTCTGATTAGTCCAGAAGGAAATAAGACCATGCTTACGTGCAGACTTGAATTCGATTTCACAAACAATACAGCGGAATATGAGGCCTTGGTGCAAGGCCTATACAAAGCAATCGGGCTGAACGTCAAGTATCTTCAAGTCTTCGGAGACTCTGAGATTGTCGTCAAACAGGTACGTAACACCATACATTGCCTATCAGGTCATTTGAAACACTATCAATCTTTAGTACAAGATCTGACTGAACATTTTATAGCATTCAATATTTCGTCAATCCCAAGACTCCAAAACGCGAGCGCAGACCTTTTAGCTAACGTAGCCTCTAGACTTATTCCCTCCGAAGATTTTAGTCCGGATAGATTCTCAATAGAATTAATCTTTACACCGTCCATCCCTGACAACATTAAAAATTGGAGAGTATTCAATAACGATCCTGATATTGTAAATTTCCTCACTTCTGAAGGATCCTACTCCAATCAAATAATTGACGAAGACCATCACAATTGACAAATACAACAAGATAGCACTGATAATGCTATACCTAAATCGGTGGTTAAGTTGGAAGACTTATACGATTTGAAAAGTCGGTTTAAAAGGTCTACCAATTCGAAGCTCTACAGTTCAACTCTGAACTACGAATTAGTAAACCTGGGAACCGATGATAAACCACAAAACGTTAATCTAGGCCACGGCCTAGCCCCTGAAGAAAAACTAGCGTACATTCGTCTTTTGAGACAATACAAAAATGTTTTTTCCTGGAATTACGATGAGCTGAAGACATACGACACTTCTATCATTCAACATACTATCCCTATGATTGAAAACGAAAAACCTGTCCAACAGAAACTCAGAAAAATCCAACCAAATTTAGAAAATCAGATAAAAACTGAGCTAAATAAGTTATTAAAAGCCAGAATAATTTTCCCCGTCAGACATTCCAAATGGGTCTCCAATATGGTACCCGTTAGAAAGAAAAACGGAGATATTAGAATCTGCATCGATTTTCGGAATCTCAACAAAGCCTGTCAAAAAGACAATTTTCCCCTCCCACCTATGGAGCAGATATTACAGGCAGTAGCAGGCTCAGAACTAATGTCTTTTTTGGATGGATTTTCAGGATACAATCAAGTGCTGGTACATCCCGATGATCAGTTAAAAACCACATTTCGAACTAAATGGGGCACATACGCATATCGGAAGATGCCATTTGGTTTGATCAACGCCGGCGCTACATTTCAGAGAGCCATGGACATCGCATTCAAGGGTTTAGTCAATAAATCTGTAGTAATTTATTTGGATGATATAACAGTGTACTCCAAGAAGCGAAGCGACCATCTCAAAGACTTGAAACAAATCTTTCAACGATGTTTAAGGTATGGGATTTCACTTAACCAAAGAAATCTTTTTTCGCATTAAGTGAAGGGAAACTTCTAGGATTCATAGTGTCAAAATCTGGTATTCACGTTGAGCCTGACAGAATCAAAGAAATTTCTGAAATATCCCTACCTCATAACAAAAAAGCCATGCAATCTTTCCTTGGTCAAATCAATTTTGTGAAGAGATTTGTCCCAGATTTTTCACGAATTGTTTCTCCCTTGCAAACCATGATTAAAAAGAATTCAAATTTTAAATGGGGTCAAGATGAGCATGAAGCATTCAACCTGATAAAACAAGCTATCATTAATGCTCCATCTTTAGCAACCCCGAATTTTTTAGAATCTTTTATCTTATACACATTTGCCTCAGAGAAATCATATGCCGCGATTCTAACTCAAGCAAATCAAGAGAAAGCGAAAGCTCCAATCGCATTTTTTAGCTCGAATCTACAAGGTGCTGAACTCAACTATTCAGACGTGGAGAAACAGGCATATGTTGTTTTCAAAGCGGTCAAATATTTCAGACCTTTCTTACTTAAAACCCATACTAAGGTCATAGTATCGTTTCCAGCGGTAAGAAATCTTCTAATACAGAAGGATGTAGGTGAAAAAAGAGCAAATTGGATCACCGCTTTACAAGAATACAACCTTGAGATCAAACCAGCAAGCATTATAAGAGGTCAAGGCTTCTGCAAAATGTTGGCTGGAGCATCGCAAATTCCTGAAAATTCATCTGAAGAGGTACAAATGTATGAGGTAAGCCTAAACGATGCAGAATCATTATATGCTGAAACCATTTATTATCTTAAGAACGGGTATGCTCCATCACACCTCGATCACACCAAGAAAAGAGCTCTGAGATTGAAAGCTAAACAATATCAACTCATAAATGATTTTCTGTTTAAAAAGAATTACGATTTTGTTCTTCTTAGGTGTCTTGAGAAAACTGAAGCCGAAAAGGTTTTGCAGGAACTCCACGATGGACCAGCAGGCGGACACTATGCTGGAGACGCTACTGCACATAAAATCTTACGTGCAGGATATTATTGGCCCACGCTGTTCAAAGACTCACACAGTTACGTGAGGAAATGTCAAGTCTGTCAAACTACTGCGGGGAGACAAAAGAAACCGTCCATGCCACTACATCTGGTAAACATCAAGCAACCATTCAGTCAGTGGGGCTTGGACATAATAGGTGAGATCGTTCCTCACTCTTCTAAGTAGCATAGATACATCCTCACGGCAACAGATTATTTTACTAAATGGGTAGAAGCAGTTCCTCTCAAGACAGCTAATTCTGAAAACATCATTGAATTCATAGATCAATTTATAATCACTAGGTTTGGATTGCCAACGGCTCTAATGTTTGATAATGCCTCATACTTTTCTGGGAATGCAATAATTGAGTTTGCACTTAAAAGAGGGTTCAAACTGAAATATTCGGCCAACTACTATCCGCAAGGTAATGGATTGGCTGAGTCAACAAATAAAAACCTAATCAGGATTATTAAAAGAACAGTTGACCAGAACCAAAAGAATTGGCACAAAGCTTTGGTGAATGCTTTATGGGCAGATAGAATAACGAAGAAAGCTTCAATCGGCACTTCTCCCTTTAATTTAGTTTATGGGAAAGAAGTGGTTCTTCCAACTAACTTAGTCATCCCCTCTTTGTCTTTAGTACAATACATCGATGAAGTATATACTTCCTCCATACAACTAAGACAAATGGAAATAATTAAATTAGAAGAACAACGAGAACAAGCTAAGAAAACCCATGCTCATCACCAAGCGCTAATAAAATCCTCTTTTGACTCGAGCATAATGACCAGAAAAAATTTTCAGATGGGAGATTTAGTTTTGAAATGGGATAAGGCTCATGAAGAAAAGGGCAAACATACAAAATTTCAGAAGATGTGTCTTGGTCCTTTTCAGCTTGTAGAAGTCATAGGCCCATCAACGTTTGTGTTGCAGGATTTAGCAGGTAGAAGGGATTCTTTGCCTGTTAATGGACAAATCCTTAAAATATATTTTCCATAGAAGATTACTCTTCTATTCTGTAGGATAGTTTTAGTTTTTCTTTTTCTTTTTCCATAATAAAACCAGTTGTAGATGGTTACTACAGGGGCTCACGAAAAAGACACCAATTCTCTATCAGATTTTGATTTTTTTTTCGCTTGTACAAGTAGTAAAATTTTCGAAAAATCTGATCTTTATTATTGACAGATAGAGTTAACTTTAGCCTAGATATGATACTAGTTTCAACTTCAAAAAATTTGATGAAAGCAACCTTTAGCGAAGAAATTGTTTTATATCAGCACAATGAAAGGTATCAATAACAAAAATAAATATTCTCTGTAAAAATGTTGTTTTCAAACTCTATTATTGTCGTCCAGAGCTTTCTTAAGGAAAAACAATGACTTCCTCCCTGCTAGAGAAAATCGCAGCGTTCAGAGGAACAATCCGAGAAAACACTATATCTCAAAGAATAAGAGGTCTCATCATGAGCCGGCTTATCATGATCACAGATATTATAACTTGCTGACTTTGCCAATACTGTCCACCAAAACAGGGCAACGACTCAAGATTGTTGCAATCAAAAGACAAGGGGTCTCATCACGAGCCAGCTTGTTCAGCAAAAGTGTAAATCAAGTGAATGACTGTGTCATAATTTGGCCACCAAACCAAGACATTGTTCTTTAGAGAATAAAAAAGGAAAAAGTGTCAAAATGGGTTTTTTTATGAAAAGTTGTAAATAGCCTTAAGCAGGATAAAGGATCATTGCTGGGTAACAGGTAACCCTGTCGAGGCTATGGACGCCTGCTGGCAGCAGAGGCTCTACCTACGACAAATGAGCATATTTTAAAAGCCAGCACACAGAGAAGACCTTATTTTATCTTTAAAAGACCAAGTAATGGCTGATGTAAATGCAAGGACTAAGCCTGAGGAAGCAAACAATTGGAATAGGAAAAGGTTGAAACAAAATATCATTGATAGGATAAAGCATAATGTACTCTATCTGTCCATAACAAAATTTAGACTTATGAAAATTTTTCTGCTTTGGAAGTTAAAATTCAATAGAAAAGCAGAGATAAGTGGTTCTTCCCAGTGAATCGCCATTGTTGTGGCCACCAACAACCCCCCTATTTGTTTGGTATTAGCAATAACACCAAGCAAATGGGGACCCTTAATAAAAAATCCAAAAAAACATTTTATGAAAATTTTTGTATTTCAACTCCTTAAAGCTGTATCGCATCGCGAGAAGAGAATGAAACGTTTTCTTATGAGCATAATAAACTGCGAAGAAGCGACGTGAAATTCATCGCATCGCATACATTATGAAGCGCTCTTAAAAGAAAAATCTTAATAAATCTCTGACGGCCGATATGCGACATCGCATAAGCAGCACACAATGATTGAATGACTAAGTGCGATCTGCGATTGCGATAAATGCGATCATGAATTTCTGCGATGACACATCTTGACGACGCGATCCGCGATGCTGCGATGCGAGTCGCAGAAATCACCCATCGCAAATTTTCCTCGGCGCAGTATTCAAGGAAAGCTGTCCGTAAACCAAAATTGGGTGCGCGCCTTAAAAGAAATTAATGATTGTACGCCAAAGTATTCAAGAAGGACAGTTGTGTGTTTTTCGAAGAGTTAGTTCGTTATGAGTGTCATGATTATGCATTCATAAGAGCTTAAAACTTTCATGTCAATCTTTATTATCGTTATTCTTTTCCTTTGCGTAAACTGTAAGACAGGAAATAACATGAAACAATGTGCAAGAAACATCTAAGGAAAAGGGGAAAGCGTCAATGCTCGGAGAACAGAGAAGAGATCCCTTCAGAAACGGATGCCGCATGCAACAGGACCACAGATTCCAGAGTATCACTCAACAGATGCTGATGTCAATAGGCCATCCAAAACTCAGAGTCAAAGGCGCACAAAAGCAGCATGTTTACAAAAGATCCTGAAGCTTATGGGTAAAGCAAAAAGAAAAAGACGCTAAAGAAGGAAAACGCACCAGAAAAGCCCGGAACAGAGAACGGAGGCAGTTTTCGATGAAGAAAATTGTTCAGAGAGAAAATTCCCTAACTTATTCAGTCATTCGCAAGGCCGGAAACCAAAATAGCAAAAGCAGAATCAGTTTGAGAGAAATTTGGGTTATTACCAAGTATACACGTAGTGAATACACCCAGCCAGAGGAAGATTCTCGAAAATATCTTCTAGTTTACCAGAAAGTGGTGCCATCACTTGTTATTTCTATTTTCATAGCTCAAACGAAAGCCGAAGGCGACCAGCCGACTCTTCCCAGGCGAATGTTGCATGCTTGCAGCACTAAGGAGCAAATACAGAAATGGTTAGGAATTAGATTCAATTTTTAGAAATAGTTTTGCTTTAGCAGAAGGGCGGTCATTTAAAACCGTATCCTAAATTTATGTAATTAAGTTAATTAGTTAGCAGTATTTAAACCCTTCTCATGCATTTAGAGAAGGGTCCAGAAATTTGTCAAAAAACTTGTCCTCAGAACATGCACTTTTGCACCCTCGGAGGGGGTTTTGATGAATGGATGGATCAAGGTTTATTAATGTTTGCATTTGATATCTGCTACTGATGTTGCACTTTTGTACTCTTAGTAGATGTTAGAGCAAGGAGAGATAAATCATTGTTGCTTGAAGCTTATGAGTGGAACCAGTCATAAATGGTACTTTCATCTCTTGATTGTTTCTGTTTATATTCTTAAAGTGATATACAGTTTTTAGTTGTTTATATGTTACTGCATGAATGTATGAGTTACCATTTGGCACTTTTGTACGGTGGAGTCATTTATTTATGTCTGATATATGAATAACTTATTATACGATATGTTGTTCACAACTGTTTCGCCTAACTTTTTATGCAAAGTGGTTTATCTTAATTGATTTCTATTCTTATGATAGCTGAATGATCTTTATTACCAGTTATTGTTTGAAATCTCTTTAGATCGCATAATAGAAGAAATTCACCCCGGGTTAGCGTAGATTAGATGTGTTGTTTCTCATTAGATTACAATAGCATAGAGTTAGTTTAGAAGTTTGAATTAAATTAGCTTAAAGTACTCTTAGATCAGCATCATCCAACTCTACACACACACACACCCTTAGATTGGGAAACTGGTCCCATTATCCCCAGTCGGACCCGCTATACCAAACGGATAAGGAGCTGCCAACCAAGGTCCGGACCGGGTGGGTATCCCCCTTGTTGTCGACCCAATTTTCGGGGCTTCAACAGTAGTATAACTTGTTTATATGTTGATCCAATATCTTCTAGCATGAGTGGCTTAGTTATATGAAACTAGATATCTTTTATATGTTCATGCATATGTTTATCAAGGTTTTATGTTGTGATATTATGCTTGTCTTTTCTATGTGTAGGTTTTGATCTGGAGCCGGCTTAGGGGTCTTCCACCTAGCTGCATTGCGCTCTCCAGCAACACCACACTAAGAATCGAGGTAATAATTCCTTCTCGCTTTGATATTTGTTTGTTAAACATAGATATGCATGTATCTTTGTGACAGTTGCAACTAATATGACTATCTGCCAAGGATCCCGGCAAGATCCTTAAGGGTTCTCTACATCACCAAACACCCATGCATTAATCCCTATAGAAAAATTGGTGACTCCACTGGGGACTACACTTAGTTCCCGATTTTTCCCAGAAAGTTCCTAGATATCTCTTTCTTCCAGGCCTTCCTGTACTTCTTCATTCCCTTTCCGACCACTCAGGACCATGCAACACCCTTCTCTCAATGCTCAGCCCTAGATCTGATCCCCATAGCCTATTTTTTGAGTGTTTTTCCTCAGTAACGCAAGTCACTAGTGAAAAAAATGTTTTATAAATCATTGTGCCCTCACAAATAGATCATTAGTGCTGAAACTAACTCTTTGTAGCCTCTAGTACAGAGCGTTAGTCAGCCATTTCTTGATAAACAACTTACCCTGTGAACTCATGGGTTGGGAAATCTACTTATAGACTGATCAAGGATCTGCAGCTGTACTTTTTTGACTGATCTGTGTCCTGAACAAAATTTTTTTTAAAGAAAATAGCTTTACTTCTTAAAGTTTTTATATTCATTAAAGAAAAAATACAAAAAAAAATTATTGTTTTCTACTTAGCTAGTCAAGTTCTGCATTATTTGGTTTCAATAGTTTTTAGTGAGCATTAAAGTTATGTCAGTTATGCTAGTGTTGTACTAAATAGCATGCATGGAATGAATATTGATATATGAATGACTCTCCCTTTGTAGAAGCAGCTTATTCATCGAAAGTGAAAATTTACAAGCATTGTTTTTGCATGATTTGAGTCAAAGTCCCATATAATTTCATATGTCAACACCCCTACCGAAGACTCTAATGAAGTACATTTAAAATCTACCTAATAAAATCAATCAGCAACTCTTTTTAGAGTAAACACACTTTAATTTAGGCTAGGATCTTGGGATAGGCAGTGTGAGTTAACTGCCCAAGATCATACACCAAAACTAGTGTCATTAAAAGAGAGAAATCCTTCTGCACTCATACTATCTGGGACCACTCCAGTAAAAGCGGAGCTAAATATGAGACAACAGCGGACTATAAGTGAAGGTAGCCTGCCTTTTGTTACATCTCCTTTGGATATTTTGTGTATCGAGGATCCCTTCAGTGTATTGAAGCTGAGTCAGGGACTCATGTATCCTACCCACAGCGTATTGTCTGCGACTATGCACCTCCCCCCCCCCCGGTAGTGTTTGTGATATGAGGTATCCTTAGTGGCCATACTTTTAGGTACTAACACAAGGTGACTGGGGCGGGCTTCCCTAGTACCTAACACAAAAGGACCTACTCTGTCTTCATTTTTTCGGAGGGTGCTCGTCTTCACGAGAGTGTTTGGCCCCTTAATCTGAGGTTCGGGCGAAGCTCTAGAGTAACCGTAACTGTACATTTGGCCAATTCTCTCTGTTATTCATTGTGATACTGGGTTTCATCTCCAGTGATCAGTGCTTATTAGACAGGGTCATTTCCCTCTACTTGCTGATTAATTTATTTAGTGTATTTTTTATTTTTTAGGTGCCAGAGTGTTATCACTGAGACGTTAATAAACATCATTGTAAAATTTACTGATAAAAATTATTGGCCACCGTGGCTACATCCAACCCTCATCGTCAATCCAGACAGTTGTTAGGACTTCCCCCACTCACTGTGGAGGATCCACTGAGCTCTAGTGAACTGGATTCCCCGTCTTCAGGAAATCAATCTCTGAGATCTCACACAGAATCAGTTTGGACATCCCACGATTCAAGATTACTAGAGGATTTATTTACTGAAGGATTTCTTCCTCCATACAATCCTCCGATCACAAATCCATTGGGCCCACTCTTGGTTCCAATTGCATCTGTACCTCCTTTGTCTTTAGTTGGAACACTTCCACCCATCTCGTCAATGACTAACGAGTCGTGGGATTTTTTGGACACTTTTGGTCCCCCACCACTTCCCCAGTCGACAGTCAGTACCACACCTCTGATGGCGAACCCCGCTATCCCATTTGTCCCAGGTTCAAACCCTATCGTGACACCCTCCACGAGTGGAACCCAGTACATTCTGGTTCCGCCCCTTTTGTGTCATCCCCCAAACCTTCGACAAGTTATACATATAGCACTCCTTATAACGCTCAATAGAGCACAGTTAGTGCGGGCCCCTTCAACAAACAATATGGTTGGCATCTATTATATTGTTCTAAGCCCCAGATTCAAGTATCTAGGGGCACCACTCCCAATATGCATATACCGGTCGGGAGCATAACAGTTCCCCCTCCATTTTCAGGCATGCATGGTCAGTCACTGATTGACATGAACCCTCCTTATGTTAGTCAAGGACCTATGGTTAGTTATGTGGTGAGCGGGAACCCTCAACAAGGTCCCAATCAATCCATGGGGGCACCCTACTCACAACCTCAAATGAGTCAAGGGGGCACTGCTTATCCTAGGGGCACTTCTATCCCCCAGCCTAACAATCCCTATGGAAACCCACAATACAATACCATACCCCAAGGCACTTACTATACCATGCAACCTGTGTATAATATTGGGAACAACACGATGGGAGGACCACAAGGATCCTCAAGTCATATGTCATCGCCTTGGTTCGATTTAGGGGTGTCAAACACTTTGCCTTTCTTAGCAACGCTTGATATCCCCAACTTGTACAAACTTACAAATGACCCCATCTATCATAACTTACTTTGGCCACCAATCCCGCATAAAATATCGATAGACATCCCAAAGTTCGAAGGGAAACAAGGGGAGGATCCGGGTACACACATCACCACCTATCATCTATGGTGTGTTTCTAACTCCATGGTGGATGATAATATCCAATTACGTTTCTTACCCAGCACCCTTACTGGCAATGCAGCCAAGTGGTACATTGAGTTACCACATGCGTCAGTCAATACCTTTGGCGCTTTAGCGATGGAATTCTTAAAGCACTTCCAGCTACCCATCCGCTATGAAAATGGGACGGAACTCCTCACTTCATTACATCAGGATACCGCCACCCACATCTCTGATCATATACATGAATGGAGACGTAGGTGGAGGTTAGTCAAAGCTCCCCTCCCAGACTATCTATTAGTGGATTGGTTTTGCAAGTCTCTACTCCCCCAAATCGCTAAGGATGTCGCCTTAGGTGGTGCGGTCACAAAAGACCAATCCATTCGTCATGCCCAGCACTTAGATCTAATATATTCATAGTCTAGCACTCTATATGACGTAATTCCCAATGCCCCTTGCAACTCCAATGCTCCTGTTACTCAGCAACCCAGAGCGCACGTCGATGGGATTATCGGTGCAACCTCTGGGCTACTGTAAAACAACTCAGTGGTCACATTGCCTAGATGTCATTGGACCCCTCTACCAAATTGACTTCTCTTCCTACCACCATAATAAACTTTGTGTAGTCTACAAAAAAACCTGATGGTAAGAACAAGCAGAATAAGAAAAAGACCGCTCCTTCTGAAGAGAAATAAAAAAAGTAGAAAAACCCAAAGTAGAAGGTTGTTGCACCCTCTGACAATGGAAAGGATAAACCCGCCAGATTCCCTTTCAAAATCTGTGTCGAAGACCACATGACCTATCGTTGTCCACGTCTTCAGGAATGCACAAATTTCATTGCTAAAAAGGACACTGGCAGGACCCCTACTATCCTGAATAATCCTTTCCCTGCTCAGTAGTAACAACACCTTATTGCAAACCAACCCCAACCCCCACAAGGGGAAAATGGCAGTTCGCAACATCCTTCAGTTGGTGAAGGACCATCTACCGTTTACACCTTTGAAACGATAGATCTACAAACCAGAGCTAAATCTTATGGATCTCCAGTCGCTCATGTAGAGGAACCCTCCTCAAGTCAAAACCCACCGCCGCCTAACGATCTTCATATCTAAAGGCCGGTTTCTAACCTTGTGATTTGCCCCCCTAAAGGGGCACCTCAACACACAATGCACAATACATCTGAACGTCCACCCAAAACTACAGCATTGTAGAAGACTTGGCGCAAGCACCGTCAGCTATGTCGGCGCTCGAAGTATTACAAACCTGTCCAACACAAAGGAAAGCTTTGGTTTTGGCTATTGGTGGTATCAACCCTCAGAATTCCATGCTTGCAATTTTCAACATGGAAAAATGTAAACCTCCCCTTTCTCACCAGCTTGCATTTCATGTGCAAATTTTTTCGAAAGGTAAAGGAATACATAGAACTCTCATTGACGAAGGTGCTTCAACCTGCGTAATGTTGGCTTGATGTTGGCTTGCTTTGGGTTCTCCAACCCTATCCCCATAATCCAATTCCCTTAAAGCTTTCAATGGCCACACTTTCATCCCAAAATGTTACCTAGCTAGCTACCCCATCACCTTGTATGGGAAAACGGTAACGGTGGACATCAAAGTCGTAAATAGAAATCTCAGCTATAATCTCTTGTTGGGTCGTATTTGGACTTACGCCATCACTACCAGTGTGTCTACTATCTTTCGCATCATCCTATTTCCATTAGATGGAAAGGTAGTCATAATGGACCAGTTGTCCTTTTGCACCCCCGATTATTCCCCATTACCCAACAGCTTTGTACCCTTAGTGGGTGGTGTACCTGACTCTTACATCAGTATCGATAACAGTCTACTGAAGGGCTCTTCCCTAATGGGTTGTTTCCCTATTCTACCGTCAGTAGTTCCACATATAGTCAATATGGTTTCATCCATTCCTGACGAACTGACCAGTCCTTGGATCCTACCAGCCCCTTCAGACATTGACACTTACAGAGAACAAATCTTGTTGTCACCAGCTGAATTGGCCTACCAGACCATTCAATCTGCATCTGAGTCTCCTGTCACTTTGGTCATGGCCAATAGTACCACTGCCCCTCCCATAACTTTTCCTTCTTTTGATCCCCTCAATCAAGTCCTACCTACGGACAAATCTATTAGAGATATCATGAGTTTAGAAGAGCGACTTTGGGAGGACTCGCACCATCATGTTTCAATATCTTATTCAGACATGATGCCTCTTCAAATCCTGTCATTTGATGCACCTGAAATGGTTTCCTCACCATATACAACTATCCAAACTTTGGACTTGGAAGGAAACATGGGCAATATTTCAAAGACATTTCTAATCAATATTTCTATCACGACAGGCATCGTAGAAAACATCCAGGTTGGAGCAGATTGCAATCCTGAGGAAATTGCAAGCTTCACCTACCTTTTTAAGGAATTTCACAATGTATTCGCTTGGTCTTACGAGGAAATGCCTGGCATAGATCCTTCTATTTTCGAGCATGAGATAAAGATATACGATAATGCTAAACCTGTCCGCCAAAGGCTTTGACCAGTCCACCCCTACAAAACGGAAGCCATCAAGGCTGAGGTGGAAAATTTGTTACATGCTGGTCTTGTCAACCTTGTTCCCTTAATGGAATGGGTTTCCAATCTAGTTCTTGTCGATAAGAAAAAAGGAACCATCCGTGTATGTGTCGACTATCGAGACTTGAATGCCGCATGTCCAAAGGATAATTATCCGACACTGTTGATCGACCAAATCATCGACGACTACGCCAGTTGTTAATCATTCTCATTCATGGATGGTTTCTCAGGTTACAACTAGATTGCTATAAAACTAAAAGACCAGCACAAGACTGCCTTTGTTTTCCCATGGGGAATATTTGCCTATCAAAAACTCCCATTCGATTTAAAGAATGCTGGAGCAACATTTCAAAGGTCCATGGACTACACGTTTCACGATATTAGACATATCATTCAAGCTTACTTGGATGACCTTCCAGCCCATTCCAAGAAGCGAGCACAACACCTATACCATTTAAGAGTTATCTTTCTTAGGTGCAAGTTTTATAACATACGTTTGAATCTGTATAAATGTGTTTTATTTGTCGAGTCTGGACGCTTACTTGGATTCATTGTCTCCAAGTACAGAATTAGGGTTGATCCCGATAAGGTAAAGGTAATTACTCAATTTCCCAAACTGCAATTCATTCTACAGCTCCAACGTTTGCAAGGGAAAGCAAACTTTTTACGACGGTTCATTGTAAACTATGTTGAGTTGACGAAAGGCTTTATGCACCTACTTAAGAATGGAGTTTCGTATATGTGGGATGATCAAGCTCAACGATCATTTGATGCCTTGAAAAAGGCACTTATATCAGCCCCACTCCTTAGCACTCCCAATTATGGGCGCGACTTTCTTCTATACCTGGCAGCCTTGCCATCCTCTCTAGGAATGGTCTTGGTTCAAACTCATGATGACCAGAGTGAACATGTGATATATTATTTGTCGAAAGGCCTCGCTGTGCCCGAATTCAGATATTCACATGTGGAAAAGTTGTCCTTGGCAATTTTCTTTGCTGTCAACCGCTTCTGACATTATATACTATTGTGACAGACTATTGTCATCGCCTTGGAGAATCCCATGAGACACATTTTGTCTCATCAAGTAATTGGAGAGAAATATTCAAATGGATCGTGATCCTCCAACAATTTGATTTGGCTTCCACTGCTGCCAAGGTGAAAAATTCCTTAGTCTTCACCAAACTTTTGTCAGATCTTCCCATTGTCGATCCTCACGAGATAGCCCACGATCCTCTTTCGGATGAAGCTGTCTATCTTATCGATAATACTGACCCTTGGTATGGTGACATCCTTGTCTACCTCCAAGCGCAATGGTTCTGGCCTAAGCTATCGTCAGGTGACCATCGTCGCATCCGCCACCAAGCGCGACACTATTTAGTTCTTAATGATACGTTATATCATTGTGGTGCGGATACAGTTCTTCGACGTTGCCTCACTCATGAAGAGGCATAACATGTTTTAAATGACTGCCATGATGGGGCATGTGGCGGTCATCTTTCTAGCATATCTACTACTCAGAAAATTTTGCGCACAGGCTACTACTGGCCGACCTTGTTCAAAGATTGTATCAAGGCTATCCGGCAATGCCATCCTTGTCAAGTGTTTATAAATAAAATATGTGCTCCTTCAGCCCTACTGCACCTGGTTATCTCCATCATCCCCTTTGCCAAATGAGGGATAGACTTCATAACTTGCAACCCCATTTCCTCCGCCGGACACAACTATATTATTGTAGTTGTGGACTATTTCACGAAATGGGCCGAAGCTCTTCCCACCTTCTGGGCTGATGGAGAAACCACGACACTGTTCCTATTTAATCAGGTCATATGTTGCTTCAGTGTGCCTTGCAGGATTGTTACAGACCATGGGTCTCATTTTCTTAATCACTTGATGTCTGACTTAACATCGCTACTAGGTTTTCGCCAAGATCAATCATCCTCCTACTACCCCCAATCTAATGGTCAAGTAGAGGCCATCAATGGCATCTTAAAAACCATGATCTGTAGGTTAGTAGGGAATCATAAAACCCACTAGCATCGAATGTTATATCATGCACTATGGGCATACCAAACTTCAGTTAAGACTGCTACATGCTTCACACCTTTTCAACTGGCTTATGGCCTGGAAGCAGTTTTATCAATCGAGTGTCAGATTCCCTCCTTACAAATTGCCATTGAACTCTTTCCCGTTACTACTGCCAAAGAAGAGTGCCTACTATACCTAAATCAATTGGATGAAACCTTTCGAGATTCTGAATTGGCAATCGAAGCCTACAAGCGTCGGTTCAAAGCCCAGTACAACAAAAAGGTCAAGCCTCGTTCTTACCAAGAGGGAGATCTTATTATCATCTATGGTCAAAAACTTGACCTCTTGGGGGCAGGAACACTTCAACCCTTATGGTTCGGTCCATATGTCATCAAAAAATCCCTCTCAAAAGGGGCATATGAACTTTAGGACTGTGAAGGAGTCTCGTTCGCTGAGCCCCGAAATGGGCTCTATCTAAAAAAGTATTATGCCTAGTACTGCACTAGGCATGTGCTTTTTAATTTTATATATTTATAAGTTTTGCTTCTTTCTTAATGTGAGTGGATTTTTTGGTATTTATTGAAGTATTGTCTCATACATCTTTCTCGTAATGCATATGCCTTCATTACCCTTAGCATACGGAGGATATGCAGATGGTGTCAGTCATCACACACGGCACATTGCATCAGTTGCTTGGGACATTTACACACATGAGTCAGAACTGTTTTGTTCTGGGGGAGTCTTTCTTGGTACTTCCACCAACAATATTGTTGAGCACATGTCCATAATTTCACTTCTCACTAAAGCATCATCAAGGGAAATCTCTAATCTGGTGGTCAGGTTAGACTCTCAACTTGTTGTTATGCAATTGACAAATCATTATCATGCTTTTAATCCAACCTTGTTATGTCATTATTTAAGGGTACGACTCTTGGAACGTCAATTTGAAGTTATCACATATGAGCACATTCCTAGAGACTTTAATACAGTTGTTGATTCATTGGCAAACTTTGTATTAGATTGGCATCTGTCTTATTCACTATAGATACATGTATGAAAAGTAAATATTTACACAGTTAAAAATTTACAAAAACACTTAAAAACGTTTACATCATAAAATACCAAAATATTTGTAGATATATATATATATATATATATATATATATATATATATATATATATATATATATATATATATATATATATATATATATATATATATATATATATATACAGATATATATATCGAATCCAGTCTTTTACATCAAAATATTCCAAAACTTGGGTGTTTCAAGTACAAAATGGCTACTAAGACTAGCTATAAACACCCATTGGCTATGCCAAAGTGCTTGATAATAGAGCCTACTACTCATGAAATGATAAAACTGCTCTAGCTATCCTCTGAAGAGGAACCAGAAACTGCTCAGGCACATTGATTGTGTGCCACTGCATATGAGCAGGGATCTCCCTCATAGGAAGGGGGGGCACACCCATGCTCAAGCCCTCCAGGTTCCTCAGAACCTCGCGAATACTGTCAACATCACCCCTCCCATCAGGTAGTTGGCCTCCCTACCTCACTTAGCGAGGTTCACCTATAGGTCGTACTAGTGCCACATCTGTGTCAAGTAAAAAGATTCATGTCAGTACTTGTTCGCCCATAAAATCAACAAAAACATAACATAAATATTAAAAAGCTTAAAAATACTTTAAGTACTCTCAAAATCGTTCTTACCTTAATGCCCCCAGTTGGTCCCAGGAGGTAGAATCAAGTCAGGGTCGTCAGTAAAGTCCATGCCCTCATAGGCATAGTCGCCAATCGTCACAATCTGGCCACTAAGCCATTCGAAGAAATCTTCTTCGAAAAAGTGTCGGATAGGTCCTCCTCCTATGCAAGGATTAATTGATGCCCATTTCCCCTATCTCGGCTCCCTCGAATCAAAGGGACCTAATCTCAACAATGGGCGCATAACAAGTACCCTCTCAAGTATGAAAGAGATAATGAGAGTGTCATACCCAAAACTCTGTTGGGTTTGAGTCTTGCATGCGGTCAATTATGCCTTCAACTGGCGAAGCACTGCTTCACACCAGTTGAACATATGAGGCTAGACACAGTGAACTGCAAGAAATAGTTGGGCCTTTGTTGCAATGTGAGGACTCTTTGACCCCACCAAATGCACAATCAACCATAAAATGGCCCTCATAGATCTGGACCTAATCCTCTCTATGGGGACTTTGTTACTGACGAGTCCACTCTTAGGGATATAGTAAGCTTGAACCAGCTCTAGGGTGGATCTAGGATCAGGCCTACCCCCAATCAGATTTTCTTGTGCTCCTCTGCACAACAAACCAGTCAAAACTTACATATCATCATGGTCAATGGCCAACTCATGTTCTCCAATCCTGAACACCTGCTCATCTTCATCCCAACGCTAAATAATCCAGCTCAACAGGTCCTCCCAACCTTTCATCAAGTCCAACTTAGCATACTTCATCAACCCACAACGGCGCAATGCAAGTATGTAAGCAAGATCATTTCGCATCAACAATTCTTGTAGGCCATGGTCCCGTTCTCTCCATAGACTAGTCATAATGGCTCAAAACCTACACAAATCAACCAAAAAATCAGTGCAAATGGGGAAAAAATGCTTATTAAATAATTTCTTGTGGTTTTTAGGTTCGCCCTCATGCACTAATTCCCCCTATAGTGAGATACAGGGAGGAATAACACCCTCCAGCAGGTCGTAAAGGGCGTTTAATGCCCCCTACAGGCATGTTAGGGGGCGTTAGGCACAGTTAAAGAACTAGGGCTCCCCAGATCTCTAAAAATTCACCCCAAAAGCTGGTAAAAAAAGGTTGAATAATGCAATATTAAGGTTCTGGCACCTACCTTGGACTGATGGCATGTCGAATGATTGCCCAGATCTCCCGCAATCGTCCGTGGAAAATCTGCTACTGTTTAGCTCCAAAACACTCTCACAGCTCTCAAATGATGTAAATGGTGAAAGTGGAGGCTCAAGAACTCTCTTATAGTCACTTTGGAGACATGACTTATCTTAATTTAAGTCATTAAAGTAGAAGTAGTCCATTTCCAATGATAATTATCATGCACCATGACCCCAGATTGACAAAAATTGCTCATGTTTTGATGAAAGAATTTTCAGGATTGAACGACAAAAATGACCATGTGAAATTCTCTAAGAGTGCTTTATTTTCTAGGATGTTTTCTCGCTCTAAAACTGAAAAATCCCTGAGTTTTTCATCATCGGGCTCGTTAAACACATACGATGACGGTCCGAACAACTCATTTTCCCTCTTTTTCCAGCTCATTAAACTGAAAAAGATCGATTGAGCATTCTTTTGGGACTTTTTTCTCGCTCATAAAACTGAGAAAACCCTGAGTTCCTTCTTCATGCTCGTTAAAAACTTATGAAGAAGCTCTGAGCATTATTTTTAGGAACTTTTCTCTCTCATTAAATCAAAAAAACCCCGAGTTTTCATCATTGGGCTTGTTAAACATTTACAACGATGATATGAGTGCTTGCTTTTTTGGGACTATTTCTTTCTCTTAAATCGAAAAATCCTTGATTTTTTCCCTTCTTAGGGCTCGTTAAATCTACGAAGAAGGAATGAGCAGTGCTTTTACCTCTTTTTCCTCACTCACTAAACTAAAAAAGATACCTTGAGTTTTCTTCATTTGACTCGTTAAAATTCGATGAAGGTATTGAGTTTATCGTCGCGTGACTCATTACAATTTCACGACGAAAATCGATTTTACTCCATCTCCTCATACTCATAACAAAATGAGGAAAACATCTATTGAGCAGAGCTTTCTCTTTATCCAGACTTAGTAGATTAACTCACGGAAAAGGAACCGTTTCGGGTATACTATTTAACTTTTGTCGCACCTGGTTAAAAACTATGACAAAGGGACCACCCTAGAGTCGTTCTTTACGATCTTCTTAGACTCTCTAAATATGAAAATACCACTGAGTTTTCTCGTCTGGACTCATTAAATTACATAGACGAGGTATAGAGTTGCTCTTTTTATGATCCCTTTCATACTCTTAAAACATGAAAAGATCAACGAGTTTGCCTGTCTGGACTCATTAAACTAATCAGATAGGGTATAGAGACACTCTTTTTACGGTCCTTTTCAGACTCTTAAAACATGAAAAGATCAATGACTTTACCCATCTGGACTCACTAAACTAATCAGATGGGGAAAGTGGAGAATACAACTATGTTATGTTCCGTATTTTGAAAGAGTTTTTTGGCAGCAGTCGCTCCCTTGAACATGGCACTCCCTCAGATAAACCTTCCTTGTGACGGCCTCTCAATATGAATCTTACCATCCTATGAGTTTAGCCTATATACCCCGATGTTCTTACATCTTTGTATCCTAACACTCTTTGGTGTTCATGAGTCTAGTGCTGCATGGTTAAAACCGTTGTCATGCCTTCTATTGTTCAAGGGAAAACCTTTATCTTATGTTTCCTCCATCAACCCATCAAGCATATCCTACCATCATGCCCTCTATTGCTTTGACCCAATGTTCAAAAGATTCCTCAAAAAACAATCATTCTTGTCCTGTTTCGTGTCGACTGATGTAGGACACCTTATTGCCTACCTTTCGACAGGCCTCTTCCTATCAACTTCAACACTCTATCTAGGAAGAAGATCGAGAAACACTTCAATGCCTTGGTACTTGCAGACATCAGTGGCAGGTCACCTTGTGTTTGATCAAGGTTTTTCATTATTGGATCCTGGTTAAACGATTCTACGAGTGTTCAACGACAAAAACATATTTCGTACTCGCTAGATTGTATTGTGCATCTTGGAGACCATCACCATTATTGGTGGCCATCCTCGCGTCTGCTAACAGTCTCCATTATTGATTGGTAATCATACAATTTCGTGCATGTTCGACGTCAATGCATATATTCACATTTATCGATCTATGTTGTTCGATGAAGTGGAAATAAAGACCTTGGGTAGAGGCTTGCATCACTCAGCCTTGCTTCCTCTCTCAAGTTGTGGTTATTGTTTTTTGGAGACAGCTCATCAGAATGATCCTATTATGACATAGGTTCTGCATTGTGCTTATCGATGGCTAGTATCGTCATATCTCTTTTCTTAAAAAATCACTCTGACATAGCTACTGAGCGTGGGAATGCCTGACTCAGGACATGATTTTAGTTGTTTTATATCTATGTGTTGTATTAGGTTTCCCGTACCACCCGAAGCTCTGATCCTCTCTCTCTTTTTTCCAAAGAAAAGGACAGTTAAATATAAAGTATTTCGACCTTCATTACAGTCTCTAATCTCACACTTTAGGGGGCATCAGTTATACAGGAAAATGACCTCCTCATCAACTCAAAAAACAAAGACATGATGACTGAAGGACTGACCAAGTTCACAGTCCCAGTTGTCAAGCTAACGATGTCTAGATACTATCAACCTACTTTATAAAGCTTCTCAGCAAGCTTAAGGGTGCATTAGTGCCTAGGGTAACTCTACTTTCTACCTCAGGAACAGCGTTAGTGAACCTACATCAAGTTCTATGGGTCAAAGGAGTGAATTGACTAAGAAAATATCCCTAGATTCTCTCCTATGTCAGCTCATAAAAGCAGGGAAACATCAGAACTCGACCTATTTGGGGGAATTACTAATTCCTAATGGAGTATGTAGAAATTCCCACTGTAGACCACCTGATAATGCAATATACTAAAGCAAAATACTTGATCTACTTCTACAGACAATTATGCAGAGGCTTAATCGAATTTAGCAAGATCAATTGAACACATATAATTGATAAGGAGAAATCAATCACACATAACACAGGAGAAATAACCCGGGGAAAGCCTCATCTTAAAACCCCAACTCTGTATTATCATACAAGTGGAAATATAGCCAATATTACAAAAAGAATCAGCTCAAAAGCTATCCTACTCTCTTTGCAATACCTCTGTTGCTCATAGACAGTCAAAGGCCTCTATCTAACCTTTGGTCTGCCCTCCAAGCCTCCTATTTCTTTGCACAATTCTAATTGGGGTCCAGTGCAGCCACTTGTGTGAATTGGCCTCTTCACAGACTCACTAACCTCTGATCCAACTACGCAGTCCTGAAGGAGATAAATCCTCATCATGGATTAGCTTCCTTTATAGAAAAAATATTCATCCAACTGATAGTACATTGTCCCTTCTCTGGTCTCAATTGGGTCTCTGTCTGAACTGACATGCATGAGTTATTCATGAGAGAATATTTAGTTATCTGAAGTACAGCAGTTATATGCTAGCATGCATTAACTAACTAAACTTACTTAATTTAAACAAACTGTTTAAGTGAATCTAACTGGACTTGACTCAGTTAACTGAGCCAACTAATCACAACTCAAATTAGAACTCATCCTTATCTCTTTAACTGATGGATAAATTCCTCAATTAATAGAGAAACTATTGCATGTCCTCACATAAACTTCATGTTTGATTTTTCACAACTAATTAACTCATGGAGAATTAATAAATTTATTTTCAAACAGCTGTTAAGTTTAAATTCAAATTTTACTTCCTATTTTTAGTCCAGGGACTGACTAAAATAGGAATCCATCCTGAACTACTAAAAATATCAATTCTATTTTTAGCACTTCCATTTTTCATTCCCTGTTGCCCAATCCAACACTGGTACTCAAACTGCTATTTATAGCAGTGATATTTTTAGCACTTCTATTTTTAGCATTTTTTGTTGCCATTTTCAACAGAATATGCAAACGAGAAAGAGCACTAAAGCATGAGACATCACTGCTTTTGCCTAATGGAACTCATGAAGGACTTAGCAACCCTAACCCTACATGTTATATATGCAAGGCTTGGGCCATTGTGAAAGGGGTTGAAACATTTGTTAGGATTGCCTATTTAACTGTCAAGAAGAGTCTTAGACTAAGGCATCAAAAGAGGTTAAGAAGGGAGAGAGAGGGGAGTTGGAGGGGTAAGGGAAGGTTGATGCAACTGATGGTTGTAATCACTCTTTCTACATCAATATAGAACTGCAGTTGTGTTGTCCACTCCGTGATGTTGGTAGTATAACTTGTTTATATGTTGATCCAATATCTTCGAGCATGAGTGGCTTAGTTATATGCAACTAGATATCTTTTATATGTCCATGCATTTGTTTATCAGGGTTTTATGTTGTGATATTATGCTTGTCTTTGCTATGTGTAGGTTTTGATCTGTAGCCGGCTCAAGGGTCTTCCGCCTAGCTGCATTACGCTCTCTAGCAACACCACACTAAGACTCGAGGTAACAATTCCTTCTCGCTTTGATATTCGTTTGTTAAACATAGATATGCATGTATCTTTGTGACAGTTGCAACTAATATGACTGTCTGTCGAGGATCCCAGGATGATCCTTGACGGTTTTATACATCACCAAACACCCGTGCATTAATCCCTATAGCATAAACAATACCCCTAATTTGACTACATATTGGAAAATACCTATAAAAATCACATTATTTAACCCCTTTCCAATTCGAACCCTATATACCTTCCCAATTTAAAAACCCCTACATTCACTAGATATTGTAAGTATCCATTGTTTCATTAACTTTTTTTATCCCCCTTAATTTTTCATTAACTTTGAGCTCCAATTTTTATACCTTCCAATATAAAAACCTTTACCCCCTAATATATTATTAATATATTATATCATTTTCTCATCAATATATATCCCCCAATATGAACCCACACGGTATGGTATTTCTCCCCTAGTGAAGCCCCCATGGGAATATGTGGTATGCCAATAATAAAAAGGAAAGACTATCAAGAACCCAGGGTTCCTTCAACCATTAGCCATACCAATCCAACATTGGAAGAAGTGTCAATGGATTTTATTAAAAGTTTACCCAAATATGAACGTAAGAGTCATTATGGTAGTGGTAGATCGAATGACAAAGTGTTTCCACTTTTTCTCTCTTTCTCATCCTTTTAAAGTAAGTATTCTGGCAAAAGAATTCATGGAAACAGTCCATAAGCTACATGGAATACCAAATATTATTGTACGTGATAGAGATTCAATTTTCACTAGAAATTTTTGGACATAATTATTTTCTTTTTTGCATACACAATTGGCTCAAAATTCGTCTTACTATCCTCAATCTGATGGGAAAATTGAAATTATGAATAAATGTTTAGAAGTATATCTACATTGCCTAACATTTGATAAATAAACATAATGGGTCAAATGGTTTCCCTTAGCATAATTGTGGTACAACACACCCTTCCATATTTCATCAAAAGTGTCACATTTATGGCACTTTATGGATATCATCCTCCATCCATAACATCAACTTTGAAAGGGACTATAAAGACTCAAGTAGTGGAGGACCACATCCAGCACCAACAAGAAATTCTCAAACCATTGGACAACTTGGTTATGGCACAAAATAGGATGAAATAACAAGAATATAAACATTGTAGTGAAATGGAATTTGAAGTGGAGGATTAGGTATTTGTGGGACAACAACCATATAAATATATGTCTCTCAAGAAACAAAAGAAGGACAATAAATTAGATCTGAGGTATTATGGCCCCTATAAGGTGTTGTAGAGGATTAGAAGTATGGCTTACAAATTGGATTTGCCTTCGTCTCCACATGTACACCTAGTCATCCATGTTTCTTACTTAAAGAAGGTAATTGGTGACAAGATCCCAATCCAAACTATTCCACTAGCGATTAATGAAGAAATGAAAATAATACTACAACTAGAAACAAATTTGGAAACAAGGACTAAGCAGTTGAGAAATCGAGCAATTATTGAGTACCTCATAAAATGGAAGAACCTACCAGTGGAAGAAGCAACATGGGAATATGAGTTGTTCATGCAAAAACACCTACAGATAGTCAAGTGTTGAGGACAACACTTCTTTGAAGGGGAGGGGAATGTTAAGCCCTATATAAGCCCCATGTTAACCCAAAAACCCCTTATTAAGCCCTAGATATTGAGTGATTACATTTTTATTGTTATATTGTTATGTAGGTTAGAACCCCTCATGGTCCCATTTTATTATAATTGTATCCATTGTCTCCTATATATATATATATATATACACTAAGGAGACCTAGTCTTAAGATCATCAAATATTGTCTTGTACATTGTATTCAGTGTAAAATGATATTTCCCCCTCAAAAAGGATTGTAATTATTGGTTTCTTATAACTATTTAAGCGTAAGAATCATAACAAGTCCCTCAAAGAGAGTGACGCAGTGTTTATTATTGGTCCTTAAAATGGATAAGGAGTTCAAGTATCTTTTATTCTACCCAATAAGAATACTCCACCTACACCCAAAAAGAGATGTGATATAGACTATGGAGGTCGTTTTTTAAATGTTATCTTCAAATTCAATGAATATTCAAAGTGTGCTTAAGTAGGGTACTTCTCATGATACAATATGTCCAAATCCTTATTGATTCCCCATTTCTAGGAATCCAAGTTAGGTGGTTAATAATGAGGGGAAATGAACCTATGCAAATGTGCCAAATTGGTGAACCTATTGAAGTAGGGAGGAAAGCATCAAATCATCATAATTTTCCTTTTCTTAAGTATTTTTTATACATTACTTCCTTCAACCATTCTAATTTATGTAAAAACAAGCACCAAACAAGTTTGATCCAATGACCATATTCTTTAATGCCGTATATTTGATTATCAAGCCACCTCTTTCCAAGGGGGATTTGATAATGGACTGGTTAACAAGATCAAAATTCTCACTATTTTTTTCCTACCTTGCCATAATAACTTTCTAATAACATTCTTAATTCAAGTGGTGATTTCTACTAGAGCTAGTAGGGTGTACCCTAAATAAGTTGGGAAGATGGATAGGATAATGTTTATTAATATCTCTCACCTATTCAAAAAAAGCGATAATACAATATGCTTCTCTAATCTTTGATTCATCTTTTTCTGTTCATACCAATGTTGTTTATAAAGAAATTTGAGTTGTTAATTTTAATGTTTATCTTTAGTTACCTTCAACTCTTTTCCTCAATTTAACTTATCGTTCACTTGTTTTAATAGATTTATCAATGTCCCACATGTGAACAATTTTATTTTTCCCTTTGCATGTTGATCTGAAGTGAATCCCTGAGTTTATATGTTGTTTAAATCAATCGTGGAAAATATCAGGGTTTAGCAGAAATTCTCCAAATTTAGTTGGTTGTCATATATGGCATAACTGCAAAGTTTAGAGAAGCACTACCAAATATTCATAGAATCAATACTCGGGCTTAAAATCAATACTATAGATCATTTTACACTACCCCATATGCCTTAAATCTTTACTACCAAATATTCATAGAATCAATACTGGGGCTTAAAATCAATACTATAGATCATTTTACACTACCCCCATATGCCTTAAATCTTTGATCTGGGCTTAACTCCAATCATCGTAGATTGTTCCTTTTTTAAACAACGCCCGAAGCACTAGTAATCAAGATCGTAGAGCGTGAATGCCTGAAGGCTCAATCATATGCCACAACCTTTGGTTTAGGCTCTCGCACTCTTGTTCCTTTGTTATATGCCCACAAGGCTTTGTCTTAATCATCAACAACATCCAACACATATTTCATAACACATAAAATCGTCGCAAAACGAGCCCTATGCGCTTCTTCCAATGTACTAATGGAACGTTAATGGATGAGAATGTTTCCATCTCTTGGTCTTATCTCTCTGAGATTTCCTCTGCGCGCCATTTCAAAACCACTGAGAACCTGGGGGCAACATGTGAAACTTCATGTTAGAAAATGGAGAAGTTTCTCGTCTCTTAGTCTCATCTCTCAGTAATTTCAATGGCAGCCACTTCCAAAGCCACCGAGATGTGATATGTCATGTTTACATCACCATTACCACATGTCCTACAATGGGGGTGCCATGTGTCATACGTTTTTTCCCACTTGGCCACCTAAAAACGTTGAATATGCATGCCAAATTTTGTTGTCCTGCCACATCATCTCGGGTTGACATCATGATGATGTCATTTCAGTCTTTTGGATTGTTAACTTCATCTCGATCTTTTGGACTGCTAATGTCATCTCGGGATTTTAGGCTGCTAACATCATCTCGGGATTTTGGACTAATGGCGTCATCTAGAAAAAGGGTAGAGATGTAAAAATGGTTGCAATAGTTAATGGGAACAATTTCCCATCTCAGGCTCTCGAGACCTAGGGACCTCAGGGAATTGGCACAACGTGCTGATATGAAAAGGGTCAAGACGTGAATAGTTTCGACAACACACGGGGAAATTTTTCGTCTCAGTCTCGAGATATCAAGTCCTAAAATACAAGAACTATTTTAAAAGGGGCCAATATGTGAATATGTTGTGGCAACAGAGGAGGAATGTTACCATCTTGGTCTCGAGATCTCGAGACTTCAGAATTGATGTATGGCTGAAAACGGTTGAGACGATATACATGGTTTCCAAGGGTGTTGTCCCTCTTGAGCTTGTAAGTGGTCCCACTTTGCCAAATAATTCCATGTGTGTGTTGATTGCGTTACAGCCTGGTCCATCCTAACTTTAGAATTCGTTGATTTTACTAACCTTGATTTTACTAACTTAGGGTTAAGGAAACTTGATGCCCGCAACCCTACATTGTTGACCCTTTCATCTGAAAGCTTTCACTGGCCATAACTCATGATCTTGGAGATATTTTTGAGAGTGCCATATATTTTTGGAAAGGTCTTTCTAAGGCCTATCTATATAAGAATTTTGAAGGAACAACTGAGCAGATGTTTTATGCCTAAAATGGCTCCAAATATTAGGCTCCTTAACCACAATTATCATTAATGGTAATGATCCATGATGCCATCCAACACCTTTGACATCAATAACAACACATTTCTAACATAGGTTTCCATCTTATTCTCTTCAAATTTCTTTAGCCATGACCCCTCCTCATCCACTCAATTTCTTGTAACTGATTTCTCAAGTGTTCTTAGGTTAATATTTTAGTTTTCTCTTTGTGTGTTGGATCGTTATGTTCAAAATATAGGATAGAGAGCCCTACACTTGGAGACACCGTGCTTCTTTGATCACTTTAGGAACATAGGGGTATTGAAGCCATAAAAGGTTAAATTTTAAATCCATTGTTTCATACTAGTTTGTAGGTCAAACAAACAAAATGATGGTCTTATGATTAGAGGATATTACAATAAGAACATAGGAGGATACATCTAGATTGTCTAACAAAAATAAGATATGAACAAGAATTATTCCAAGCACTCAATGATATTCTTGGGTCCCAATATCCTACTCAACCAAATGAATTTTCCTCTGGTGGTGTTGGGGATAAAAAATCCCTAATGTATTTTGATTTCATCCAGTAGTTCCATCATTAGATCTCTAATGAGTCACCCAAATCTCTTCTCATCAGTGGGCAAGACCATGTCCAATCCCCATCTAGAGCCTTATTGAAGCTCATAGTTGGGTCTCCAAAGGCCTTAAGTGAGGATTAACATGTATGCCTTTCCTTGCATTGAACTCGAACATAGAGATTAAGAAACCACATTTTATTACCAAACTATTCCCACATGAACTCTATGAAGATCTAATTTTGTATGGAATAAACTTGATAGAGCTAAAAAACTTTTAGTTCCAAGAGAGTGTGCAAACCTTATGATTCCCTTCTCCAACTAACTATTATATTTTTCAAGTGTTGACATTGCTTTTGTCTTATGTTCAACATATTTCTTTCTTCTAACTTTGTTTCCTAGAAGAGGAATAGACCAGGTCTTTCTTATTTGAGTACATCTATCACATTTCCCCATTTATTGTGACTACCTATTCCTCAATAATTCTTGGATATCGTCTTCATTTCTTAACGAAGGGGGGGTTTATGCCACTACTAAAATATTCTTGGATAGGTGATCATGTCAGGTGATAATGAAGGGAAAATAATATCTATCAGGTTACGCCCGCTCAGGTGATTCGGTCACCTATCTATACTTACTTTTTCTACTGAACCAAGCAATCGAACCTGCCAAGCCATCAAAAAAGTACATACACCCCATTCCCCCAAAAAAAAAGGATCGAAGATGCATCCTAAAAAAAAAAAATTGATGGTACAAGGGTCAGATTCTTGTCCTTTAATGTTACTTCTTCCCTTCTTTCATTATGCATTCTCCTCCTAGGTTATTTTTGGGCCTTACATTCTATGTCCTCTTATTCTTCCTAAATTTACTCAGTTTGTTTCCAAGTTACAACTCGACATAGGTTAGGTTATGTTTTATTTGATTATCCTTACTATAGCGAGCCTAGAAGGGAGTCAGCTTAGGGAGACTGTGGGGGATCCAAATCATCAGAGGGAATCACTAAATGCTCAAGGCAAGGGATGGAGAGCTAGGAACAAGATGGGAGTGGAGGAGGAGTAGGAGAAAAAGGTTGGATTTGGATGAGAGGAGGTGTTGAAGGGGAGACTAAATATGGGTCAACCAAAGAAGGCAAATGAGTTGTAATAGCTCTGGTGAAAATTCCATGTAATAAAAGTAAATAAAGGCAAAATAATAACCATGGATGATGGGACACTTATTCCAAGCTGAATGTTGGGCAAAATCCTAGTGATGGGGATCAATTGTGATTGCTTATGGCTAAATAAATTGGCAAAGGAAATGGCTAGGGCTTTGGAAAGGAAAAATGTCATTTTTGGCACATTTATTTATGAAAATAATGTAAATTAGGAGAAAAAGGAGGTGAAAGGTCGCAGGTTGCATGTGAGGAGGAAAATGAAGGAAAACAATGGAAAATGAAGAAAATAGAGGCCTCATTAATTAAAAGGCTTTTGAGGATCAATTGGTAACCTTTTGTCAGTTCAATTTTGGAGCTCTCTTATTATTCTCTCTCTCTCATACTCTTGGATACTTAAAATTTCCTTGGGGCACTCTTGGTGGGTGTGGCATACCTGGATTCTTGGATCAAGAAGGAAAAGGAAGAGCAAGAAAGCACAAGAGGGCATTGGGATCAGCAACTACATCATATTTTCTTGTAGGCACTGAGTTGCATGTATGTTTCCTTCACTAGTTTTGGCATGCATGGCATATGCATGTGGAATCTTGGTCATGATTTATCAATGGCATAGAGGATTTCCTGGATTGACAGTGGATTGCCTAGCCTTGCCATTTCCTAGATAGCCATGGTGATTGTGGGTTTATTTTCATTGTTGTTTTTTTAGTTGGTTCTCATGTTTCCTTATCTTGGGTTGAGTTATTATTCATGTAGCCTTGGTTGAACAAACGCTTTGGAGCCTAGTAAAATTTGTGGGTTGAGTTACTAGTCCTGGAGCCTTCGTTTGACAAATGCTCTACAGCCCGGTAAAAGCTTGGAGAGAGACCAATATAATAATGGTTTTGTGATGTCTGACCATGGTGGAATCATTCTTTGACAGGTTGAGGTGGATAGCCTCTAGAAGCCCTGGATGAGTTTTGATTGATGTTTTCTATGACATCCCACATTCATGCTTGGAATATGGCACAAGGGTGAATGGCTAAAGAGAGATTTGGCTTAACAATTGTACGGTCGGGTGGGACATGGAAGCCCCATCCCGAGTTTGGATTTTTCATCATTAATGAAAGGTTATTTCTCCTTGTATTTTTATGAGTATTTTTATGGATTATATGTGTTCTATATGGATGTACTTTCTTGAGTATTTTTGTTGCTATTATGTTGGTTATGTATGTGTTTTATGATAGCAGACATGCATGGATTTCTTCATGTTTTTACTTGTAATTGAATTATCAATGTATCCATGACCTAATGGATGGAATGGCACTTGATGTGTTGAAACATCAATGGTTCTTAGTGATTCTCTGCTAAGTATGAGACCCCTATGTTCATAACTGTTATTTACACTTGTAGATTACATATTCGTGATATGTTTGACGAAATTCATGTCATGGATAGTAAGGGTCCAGTCAAGGTTTCATTCAAGCATTTGCTTTAGTACTGTCATTTCCATGTTATTTTAGTGTTATGAAGGTGTCATGAAATTTTGGGTAGTCATCTAGGCTCTGGGGATGAAAAAGTGGCTCAAATCGCAGGGTCGCTGGCATAGCACTGACTAAATGAGTCTTATGGACGTTGGCAGGCAAGCCTATGAGAGCAACTTTGGGTTTCTGGATGTTTTCATGCCTATAGCATGAGAGAAACTGAGGCTTAAGTTGTCCAAAACTTCAGTGGGACCCAAGGGCAAGTTGTTTGAAGTGTTGTATTGGTTCCTGAGAGTCCTGAAGTTGATGTTGAATGTTTGTATGGTGTGTTTCTGTTGATTCCACTTCCTTAACATGACTTAGGAGGTCGAATCATATCATAATGGCCTTTCGTCGCATGTTTACCCAAACTAGCTGGTTGCTTGGGTAGATGTGGGAGGAGTGTGTTACAGAGTGGTATCAGAGCATGGTTCACCCCTCAAACTGGATGGTCTATGTGTTGGTCATGCATGCATGTTAGTTTCATGTGTCTCTCACACTTGCATTCCATGTGCTTGTTTCATTTGCATGATGTTGTCTGTGGTTGTGTGATGTTGTCATGTGAAATTTGAGGTTGTTATTATGGAATGCAATGTCATGAGTGTAGGACTGGTTACATGTTGACTTATGTCACTTACATGTATTGTTGTAGTATGTTTGGTTACAATCTTGTATGTTTGGCTACATTCTTGTATGCTTGGCTGCATGTATCGTTCTTGCAGTTTTGATTTCAAGTATTGTTCATTCATGCTTGGTCATATGTGCTTATGCATATGTGTATTTGGTTACGTATTGATTATGCATGTTCGTGTTTGCATGTGTTCAAGTGTACAATGATGTAGTGGTTGTTGTTATGCATGAGGTCTTGGTGTGTGTTGTTGTTAAGGTCATGCATTGATTACTGGAACCTAGCTAGAATGATAGTTGCATGGTCATATGCTTATGTATTAAGTTTCTATAGGTTGTCATGATTAGGTTATACATGTATCACACTAATTTGTTGATCTTGTAGACAAGGTATCCTCCCCAAGCTATACTAAGGTACGTTGGTTTATTGTGATTTGGTTTAGCTGACATGATATACCTTGCAGGAAGAAATATCAAATGGCTAGCAAGATGGTTGACTACAAAGACTCTCGCTATGAATCAGAAGAGCAGTATAGTGTTGGGAACTCTTCTGATTTAGCAGTTACAATGAGAAGTTTAAAGGAAGAAATAAGGAGTTGTAAGGCAAATAATGACATAATCATATAGGCACAGGAAAAGTTAGCAGAGGTAAATGCAGTCATACTTCAGAGCTTGTCATATTTGTAGCGACAGGGACCACTTCGGATCAGCCATGAGTAGGAGGATAGAACTAATGGGGCATATGGCAGTAGATCGCATGGTGGTCACAGATTAGATATAAATGACACAGTCAGAGATGGAAGATTGTTGGACACTCTGAATAGGAGAGGGGATAGACACAAGTATAATTCTAGTTATGATTCAGATAAGCACTATGATCACCATCATTATCATCCTTATAGGAGGAGTGATAAGGGGTATTTTCCATATGAGTTTAAGAAAGCAAAGTCACCTACTTTCGATGGAGAGGTAAATAAATCCCAAGATGCAAAGGCATGGTTGTTAGGCATGAAGAATTTCTTCAGGTTGCATGATTATTCAGAGAACATGAAGGTTAGAGTAACTACATTTAGCCTCAAAGGTAAAGTAGACATTTGGTGGGAAGATGTGAAGAATGTCATAGGTATATGTGAGGAAGATTTGACTTGGAATCAATTGGAGCAGCTATTCAAGAAGAAGTACCTATCAGAGAGATACTTTGATGACAATGCAAAAGAATTTTATGAGCTAAAAATGGTATCCATGATAGGTGATGAATACACTAGGAGGTTCTTGGAGTTGTTGAGGTATGTGCCTTACCTCAAGGATGAGAAGGCCAAAATTCAGAGATTCACCAGTGGGTGACCGATGACATTCAAAGATATAATTGTGTTCGATGAGCCTATATCATTGGAGGAGGACATCTGAAAGCTGAAGCATTTTTATGAACAATCGAAGCACACATTTGATACTAAGCCAGACTGGAGAGGTAATGCAAAGAACAAAGGAAAATGGGACAATAAGCGAGTAAGAACACAGGATTTGGGTAACAAGGAGAATGTTGCACCACCTAAGAGGTTCAATGCATCAGATAGAGGACAGGGACACAGATCTGAGAAGCAGAATAAGGAGCGCTTGCAGTGTTGGACTTATGGAGGAGATCATCACCGGAGGGATTGTCCACAATACCAGAGTAGTAAGCCTAAGATATATAGTGCTCAGGAGACACAAACTGTTGGGGATGTTGGACATAGTATTTCGCGTATCTATGCAGCATTGGAACACAAAGAGGCAGAGCATCACGCATCTATCATTAAGATGGACGGTAAGCTTTGTGATCAAGTTATTTATATTTTGATTGACCCTGGGTTTGAGTAAGGAATTACATGTAGAATATTGGTTAGTGTAGTTGGCTACAGGTATGAAGAAATGAGTTCATCATTGGGTAAGAGCTTATGTATTTGATTTGAATGGTATGCCTACCGCAGAACATTTGAATGTATTATCGTTGGGTTCATACAGTGTATTGTTGGGCATGCATTGGTTGTATCTACATAGAACCAAGGTAGACTATTATGACAAAGCCGTTGAGTGTGTTGATGACAATGGGGAACCAATAGTCTTACAGGGTAAGAAGAAAGCTACATTAGTTAGGATGGTGACAGCTATGAGCAAAGTGTAGCCACAGGAAAGGGTGCAATCTATTCGCAGTGCACATTTCTAGTGACAAGGGTAAGGAAGTTGAGGATATAAATGTTTTGAGAAGGTACCCAGTTCTATAGTAGTTCAAGGATATATTTCCTAAAGACATTCCAGAGTTTCCAACTCACAGGGAGGTAGACTTTTCTATTGAGTTAGCGCCAGGGGCAGCTCCAGCATCAAAAGCACCTTACAGGATGAGCACACCTGAGTTGGTTGAGTTAAAGTTGTAGTTGGAGGAAATGTTGGAAAAAGGATACATTAGGCCAAGTGTATCACCATGGGGCACACTAGTATTATTTGTGAAGAAGAAAGATGGTACTCTGAGATTATGCATTGACTACAAGCAGTTGAACAAAGTAACCATCAAGAACGGGTATCCTTTGCCAAGGATTGATGACTTGTTCGATTAGCTGAAGAGAGCAGCAATGTTCTCGAAGATTGATCTGAGATCCGGATATCATCAGGTATGCGTCAAAGAGGAGGACATTTACAAGACTGCGTTGAGGACCAGGTATGGGCATTATGAGTTTGTTATAGTTCCATTTGGCTTGACTAATGCTCCAGCTACTTTTATGTGCTTGATGAACAGTGTGTTGTGTCTATATTTGGATAATTTTGTTATTGTGTTCATTGATGATATACTAGTCCATTCTAAAAATGAAGAAGAGCATGTCGAGAATTTAGCAGCAGTATTAAGGTTTTAGATAGAGGAGGAATGACCTGTTATAGAGTTTTATGAACCCAACGTTTCGGACTACCAAGTGAGTCCATCATCAGGGGATGCATCAATAGATATTCTAAAGATATTAATGATGTATCCATGAGCTATATTTTAGGGTATATATATAGGATATGAAAGAATTAATCTAAGAAATTAGGTTGGCCATTATCCAATTAGTTTGTTAATATTCATATTTTTATTTATTTATTTATTTATTTATTGAGGTTGTTGAGAGAGCATCAGTTGTATGCTAAGCTCAACAAGTGTAATTTCTTTCAGACTAGGGTACATCTCCAAGGAGGGAATTGCAGTAGATCCCGAAAATATAAGACCCATCGTGGAATGTGTAGCTCCTACGAATGCGGATGAGGTGAGATCTTTCATAGGTTTGGCAACCTATTATAGGAGGTTCATCAGGAACTTCTCACAGATTGCTTATCCTATCGCATCATTGCAAAGGAAAGATAAGAAGTTTGAATGGACAGAGGAGTCTGAGGCTATTTTTTAGTAGCTTAAGTAGATGTTGACACATGCACCAGTGCTATAGATTATAGATCCAGACAAAGAGTTTGTAGTATGCACATATGCTTGCAAGAGAGGACTTGCTGGAGTCCTTATGCAGGATAGACAGATGGTATGCTATGAGTCACCAAAGTTGAATGAGCACGATCATAACTATCCCACACATGATCTTGAGTTGGCAATGATTATACATGAATTGAAGATGTGGAGACACTATGTTCTAGGTAGGAGGTTCACATTGATGAGTGATCACAGTGGTTTGTGATATCTATTTGACCAACCGAATCTTAATGGTAGGCATGCTCGGTGGTTGGCTATGATCAGTGACTTTGATTTTGAGATCAGGTATATCAAAGGTAAAGAGAACAGAGTGGAAAATTCTCTTAGCATGTGGATACAAGTAAATCACTTAGCAGTTATGAGCTCCTATGGGATAGATATACATGATAGGATCTTGCGAGCAGGACAACAGGATGTCAGATATATGGATATTGTGCATAGGTTGTAGTAGAGCACAGGTACAGTTACAGGTGATGGTAAAGGTACATGTGGTAGATGTGATAGTACAGGTATAGGTACAGGTGATGGTACAAGTATAGGTAGTGGTATAGGTACAGGTACAGGTGTGGGTTCACAGGATATGGATTATTATCTTACGACAGATGGATTGGTCTGATTCAGAGATAGGATATATGTGTCGAATAGAAGTGAGCTCAAGAAGATGATATTGAGAGAGTTTCATGTGAAACCTTATTCAGGTCACCTAGGTTACCAGAAGACATTGACAGCAGTGAAGAGATTGAATCTAAAGAGGGATGTAGTAGAGTTTGTGGCTAGGTGTTTTGATTGTCAGCAAGTGAAAGCAAAATCTAAGCATCCAAGTGGACTACTATAGTCGATCGCAATCCCATAGTGGAAATGGGAAGTCATTTCCATGGACTTCATTACAGGGTTGTTGAGGGCAGCCAGGGAGCATGATTCCATCATGGTTATTGTGGACAGGTTGACAAAGGTTGCACATTTCATTCTGGTGAAGTCTAAATTCTCAGCTAGCGATGTAGCACAGGTGTTCATCAGAGATGTGGTTAGATTTCATGATGTTCCAAAGAAGATTGTTTCAGACAGACATGCAAAGTTCACTTCCAAGTTTTGGAAGGAGTTGTTTGCAGGTTTGGGCACAAAGTTGGCTTTCAGTACAGTGTATCATCTGCAGAAAAATGGACAGATGTAGAGGGTCAATAAGATATTGAAGGAAATGTTAAGGATGTATGTGATGCACCAGCAATGAGAGTGGGAAGATTGCTTTCCATTGGTAGAGTTTGCATACAAAAATGTGTATCAGAAATATTTGAGGATGAGTCCTTTTGAGGCATTGTATGGGCGAAGTTGCAACACTCCCATCAGTTGGAGTGATCCGTATAACAGGGTGTTGATTGGACTAGACATGTTGGCAGACATGGAACAAGAAATGCAGGTTATAAAGAAGAATCTAAAGGTAACATAGGATAGGTAGAAAATCTATGCATATAGGAATAGGTTGTTCAAGGAGTTCTAGGTTGGGGAACTGGTGTACTTGTGCATCGAACTGAAGAAGATATCCTTACGGATTGGATCATGTGCCAAGTTGGCACCATGGTTTTGTGGACCCTTCAGTATCATTGAGAGCATTGGGCTAGTATCCTATCAACTTGCACTTCTTCCGAAAGTGAAATTCCATGATGTTTTCCATGTGTCATTGCTTAAGAAGTATGTTAAAAATGTTGATCATGTGATTGATTGGTCTGTATTGCAGGTGGAACCAAATGGATAAATCCAGCGTAGCCTCAGTGTAGATTGCAGAAAAAGGTGCTCATGTTCTAGAACCAAGCAATCGAGCAATTAAGGTGCAGTGGAAGCACTTTAGGCCCGATGAAGCTACATGGGAGATGACGGATCAGATGTAGGCTATGTATCCTTCCTTGTTTGTTATTTAAGGCAAAGAAATTTTGGCTTGGTGTTTTGGTGTGATTTTGGTATATGTTGTGCTATATGTCTTGGTATATGTTTTGATGATGTTGGTTTATTTACATATGTATATGGATGTAAATATCATTGTGAGCTATGTTATAAAGCTTCAATAAGTGGTATGGGTGTCATGTTATTATGATGTTATGTTGTTATTTTTTCATGTTGGTTTTCTTTTCAGCAAGTTGATCATTGTAAATATTGCATCGAGCTAAGTTATAAAGCTCCATCGACAGTGTGTTTTGCTTAAAGTAGTTTTGTGGTTAAAGGTGTTGTGGAACACCGAGGACAGTGTTCCCCGAAGGGGGAGGGTTCTGTAATAGCCGTAGTGAAAATTCCATGTAATAAGAGTAAAAAGGCAAAATAATAACCACGGACGATGGGACACTTATTCCAAGTTGAATGTTGGGAAAAATCCTAGTGATGGGGATCACTTGTGATTGTTTATGGCTAAGAAAATTGGCAAAGGAGATGTTTAAGGATTTGGAAAGGAAAAATGGAATTTTTGGCACATTTATTTAAATAATGGAAATTAGGAGAAAAGGAAGGTGAAAGGTCATAGGTTGCATGTGAGGAGGAAAATGAAGGAAAATAATGGAAAATGAAGAAAATAGAGGCCTCATTCATAAAAAGGCTTCTAAGGATCAGTCGGTAACCTTTTTTCAGTTCATTTTTGGATCTCTCTCATTATTCTCTCTCTCTCTCTCATACTCTTGGAGACTTAGAGTTTTCCTGGAGCACTCTTGCTGGGTGTGGCATACTTGGATTCTTGGAGCAAGAAGGCAAAGGAAGAGAAGGAAAGTGCAAGAGGGCATCAGGATCAGCAGCTACATCATATTTTCTTGCAGGTACCGAGTTGCATGTATGTTTCCTTCACTAGTTTCGGCATGCATGGCATATACATGTGGATTCTTGGCCATGATCTGTCAGTGGCATGGAGGATTGCTTGGATCGATAGTGGATTGCATAGCCTTGTCATTTCCTAGATAGCCATGGTGATTTTGGGTTTATTTTCATTGTTTTTTTTTAGGTTGGTTCTCATGTTTCATTAACTTGGGTTGAGTTATTGGTCCCGTAGCCTTAGTTGGAAAAATGTTATGAAGCCCTGAAACAGCTTGGGTTGAGTTACTAGTCCCGTAGCCTTGGTTGGACAAACGCTCTGGAGCCCTTGGTGGGTTGAGTTACTAGTCCTAGAGCCTTGGTTGGAAAAACGCTCTACAACCTGCTAAAAGTTGTGGTTTGAGTTACCAGTCTTGAATCCTTGGTTGGACAAATTCTTTGGAGCCTGGGCTTAGACAGAGACCGATCTGATAATGGTTTTGTGATGTCCAACCATGAGGTGGAATCATTGTTTAATGGGTTGAGGTGGATGGCCTCTAGAATCCCTAGATGAGTTTTGATTGATGTGTTCTATGATATCCCACATTCATGCTTGGAATATGGCACGGGGGTGAATGGTTGAGGAGAGTTTTGTCTCAGCCATTCTACGATTGGGTGGAATGTGGAAGTCCCATCCCAGGCTTGGATTTTGCATCATTAATGAAAGGTTATTTCTCCTTGTATTTTTGTGAGTATTTTGATGGATTATATGTGGTCTATATGGTTGTACTTTCATGAGTATTTATGCTACTATTATGTTGGTTATGTATGTGTTTTATGACAACAGCCATGTATGGATTTCATCATGTTTTTACTTGTAATTTAATGATCAATGTATCTATGACCTAATCAATGGAATGGTAGTTAATGTGTTGAGACATCAATGGTTCTTAGCAATTCTCGGCTAACTATGAGACCCCTATGCTCAGAACTGTTATTTACACATGTAGATTATGTATTTGTGATATGTTTGACAAAATCCCTGTCGTGGCTACTAGCAGTCCAGTCAAGGTTTCTTTCAAGAATTTTCTTTAGTACTGTCGTTTCCATGTTATTTTACTGTTTTGAAGGTGTCATGAAATTATGGGCAGACACCTGGGCTCTGGCCCTGAAAAAGTGGCTCAAATCCCAGGGATGTTGGCATAGCACTGACTAAATGAGTCTCTGGACGTTGGCATGCAAACCTGTGAGAGCGAATCCGGGTTTCTAGAAATTTTCATGCCCATATCATGTGAGCAACTGAGGCTTAAGTTGTCCAAAACATCAGTGGCACCCAAGACCAAGTTGTCTGAAGTGTTGGATTGGTTCCTAAGTGTCCTAAAGCTGACGTTGAATGTCTGTATGGTGTGTTTTTGTTGGTTCCACTTCCTCAACGTGACTTAGGAGGTCAAATCATATCATAGTGGTCTCTTGTCGCTTGTTTACCCCGGCTGGTCAATTGCTTGGGTAGATGTGGGAAGAGGGTTTTAAATGAGTGAATGGATCTAGACAAGAAATGGTAGAGAAGTGATTAGAAGACTAAATGAGATTACCATTGATATTTGAGGCCATAAATAAAGCTATATTCTTTGGGTTAAATTAGTGCTTAACTAATTTACATTGATGCAGAGATTCATTAAATGGTTGTTTTGTAGGAGATTCATGTTTTCAGTCTTAGCAGAATGAGTATACTTTTGGCATGTTTTGCACCTAAAAGATAGTTGTTCATAGTCCATTTTTTTATGGTGAGTCCTCTTATCCAAAGATATATTTATTACTTCCATGAGTCCTTTATCAAGTTCCACTTCTACATGGATCTAGGCACATGCAAGCATTCCCTTGGGATATGACTTGTCTGCGTACTTCCCTAGTGAATTTCCTATGGACTTATCCATGCCCATATGTTCAATTACATGCCTCTCAAACCCATGAAGTGGGGGGATTATTAATATAAGGTCCTTATCTAAGGTCCATATATTCAATTTCATGTCCCTCGGACCCATGAAATAGGGGCCATTTCGAAGATAAGTTCATTGTCCTTGTGTTCAAAAATAGATGCATAGTATCCTCTACCACAAAACTACTAAGATAATTTACCTTTGATCAGGGCATCCAAAATTTTCAACATGTTGGAGGCTCATATACTAGCCAATGAGGGAAGGATCATCCATAGCTAAATCCTTCAAACATGGAATATTGGTAGGTAGCTTCACCTTAGGAATGATGTAATTTCTTTACAAACTTGGATCACGAGGCCTTCTTTCCATATTTTCACAAGGAGGAGATAAAGTCTTAAAATCCAATTGCCTAAATTTAATAGGAAGGGAAGATTGCATGGCTTCCCCCTCCTAAACCAAAGGCCAAGAAAGACATAGGAGTTAGGTGAAAGCAAGGTTGTGGTAGCAACAAAGGAAGGGAGATATTGAATTGTATTCTATGTGAACACTACATGATGGTAAACATTTTTTTTTTACTATTGTATTGATGATTGCTAATGACTAATGAAAAAAAACAAGGTTTTTCTAATTATGGCCATGGTTATTGATCATCATTGAAGAGGCTTAATGACTAATGTGTAATTTTAATTAAGTGCACCAATGGAAAATAACATGTGGTGACCTTGTGGAAAATAGCATGTGCTACTAGAGAGCATAGATGCCTTAGTGCAAGGTGTCCATTTTAACATACTAGTGTGTCATGTCTATTTTGGCACACTCATGCTTCATGTATAATTAGGAGTATCATATTTTCCCATCAAATGGTGAAGAGTTATGATGCGTTGGTAAGCTAAATAATAAAAAGGTTAGGTGCTTTCAATATTCTTTAGAACACCAATGTTTCATATCTAATTTTTAGCATTAGTGTTTTGATTTTCATTCGTTGAAATGTCATAGAATGATCAGATGTGCCAATAATTCTCCCATACCACTTGTGCATTAATGTGTCATTTTTTCTAGAAATGAAATTTGAACCAAACATCCACTAAAAACAAATTTGTGGGCTAAATAAGATATAAAAATCCATTCGTAAAATCCTTTGTAAAAAATTTCATGATCATTTATAGAGGTTGTAGTTGTAGAAAATTTGTGTAGGTTAACTTGATAATGCAATATAGATCAAATCAGAATACTATAACCTACTTCTACTATCAATTTGCGGAAGCTTAAAGATCGAGTTGAACAATATAACCAGAAGAAGAAGAATCAATGGCACAATACACATGAAAATACTTTTGGGAAAGCCTCAGCTAAAAACCCCACACTATTGTATTATCATACATGTGGAAATACATAGGAATTATACAAAGCCGTAGCTCTCACAACTATCCAACTCTCAGTACAATCCTCACAGATGCTCACAGGAAATATTGGCTTCTCTCCTACCTTCCTCTCTGCCCTCCAAGCTCCTATTTCCTTGCGTTGTTCCTTGTGGATGATTCTCCTGTTACCAAGTGGATGATGTCCTCCAAAACTATGCAATCCTCAAGGATTAAATCCTTGACTGCATGCATGAATTTTCTCTTTGAGAAAACACATGCAACTGATAGTACATTGTCCTTGACATTAATCTCAACTGGGTCTTTCTCATAATAGACATGCATGAGTTTCTGAAGAGGGAATCTTCAGTTAACTGGTGTAGCATTAGTTGAGTGCATGCATGCATCAACTGACTATTAACTCACTATTAGTTCCTCAAACAATTTGGAACTAATTTAACTGGACTTAACTCAGTACACTGAGTTAACTAATTACAAATAAAATATAACTCAATCTTATCTCCTTAATTTAAGGGATAAATCTTGCAGGACTTCAGAAAGACTTCTAACTTGAATTTCTCCAACTAATTAATTTAAAATTAATTAATTAATTATTTGCAGGTAGCTATTAATACTAAATTTGATTTTAATTCACAATTTAATTCAAGGACAAATTAATTTGGAATATTTTTGTTTCCATATTTCAACACTCCCTCTCAACAAGAAAGGGATTATCTACCACCCCAATCCTATCTCTATAGAACTCGAATTTACACTTTGACAATGCCTCTTTCAAAATGTTAGCATCTTTCTCCTATGTCGAAATATATTGCAACAACATGATCCTCTCGACCTGTAAAAAGCCACGGGAAACAAATTTTTCCTTATGCTTCTCCACACTACCATTAGCAACTTGATTTACCTTGTAAAGCCAATAGAAACTCACAATTGACTTGTTCTCCGATCTCGGAACCACGTCCAGAACACTGTTACGAACTATGGAGTCATACTCCTCCACCATAGAATCAACCCAAATCGGTTGTTGCACTGCTTCCTCAAAGGAAGATGGCTCGGTCTTAACACATTACCCAGCAAGGGCCATGTATCCAGTGTACCTCTCAGGTGACCTCCTCTATCTGCGCTGAGAAGATGGTGCTCCCACATTCTCTCTCGCATCCTCCAACAATCTGTCAGCTTCTCTTGTGCACTTTCGTCAATCTCCGGAAGACTCTGCTTGAGTGGATGTCTCCACTCCTGGAACCTCTGCATGCAGCTGCTTCGCATCAGTCTGAGGCTTCTCCTCCTTAGGAACCAACAGTTCCTCCATAGCCTGTAGTTGGAGCTCCCTCTCAAGGGAAATTCGCATGACCTTCTGCTCATCAAACTTGAGATCTCTGTGAACCACTGTCCTTCGATTGGTAGACAAGTACACCCGATAGTTGTGAGGTGTATCAGTGTACCCCACAAATATCCCCAACTCTGATGTCGGCTCAAGCTTCTTCCGTGCATCCTTTGTCACATGGAAATATACCAATGAGCGAAAGATCCTGAAGTGACCCACATTTGGTCTCTTACCGGAGAAAGCTTCCTCTGGTGTCTTCATCCCAAGTATGTGATGTGTGCTTCTATTTTGAAAATAGACCGCTGTGTTGCACGCCTTAGCCCACAAGTGAAGTGGTAGGCCTTGGTCATGCAGCATTGCCCGTGTTGCTCCTACAATAGTTCTGTTCTTCCTCTCAGACACCCCATTCTGTTGTGGGTTATGAGGTGTCGTCAACTCTCGTTTAATTCCTTCTGCTGCACAAAATTCCTTAAACTCTTGAGAGACATATTCTCCACCGTTGTTGCTTCTCAAGGCCTTGATATTCTTCCCTGACTCTTTCTCAACCAAAGCTTTGAACTCACAAAACTTTGTGAAAGTTTGGTCCTTCTTCTGCATGAAATAAATCCAGCATTTATGAGAATAGTCATCAATGAAAATCACATAATACCTTTGCTTCGCTATCAAGAATGGTCCACACACATCAGTATGAACTCACTCTAAGATAGCCTTAGCTCAACTGTCTCGATAATGGAAGGAAGACTTGGTGTACTTTCCTAGGGTACAACATTTGCATGTGTCAACTTTCTCAAGTTTACCTTTGGGAAGTACTATAGATATCTGTTGCATTATCTTCAAAGCCTCATGATGCAAATGTCCCAACCGCCTGTGCCACAACTCGCCAATGTCTTGGCTTTGCACCAATTTTTCTTTTGTACTCAATGTTGCACAATCATCTACCTCTATTTTATATAGATTCTTCACCTGAATCCCTATCCTCTTGGACTGACCCATGTCTATGCGTCTTAGGAATTCCTTTCCTTTATTGAAGACAACATTGTAGCCTTTTTCCTCGAACATCGCGACGGATACCAAGTTCTTCTTTAGTCAAGGCACATACATCACATTTGTCAAGTTGAGAGGAGCTCCATGCTCCCTCTGAAAAGCAATTGTGCCCACTCCTGAAACACTATACCTTCCGTCGTCACCCATCTCTATGTGCATCTTGAGGTCTTTCTCCTCCAAGGCACTGAATAAATTTTTATCATCGGTCATGTGGAATGAGGCTCCACTGTCAAGATACCAGATACAAGCCATCATCAATGACACCATGCATGCGATGAGGGTAAAGTACATTTTGAACTAAAAGGCTAATGCCTCACATTCTGATCCTTCCAAGGATCCCTTCTTGGAATTCTTCGATGGGAAATTAGTTGCATAATGTCTCATCTCGTGACAATTAAAGCATCTTACTTTAGACATGTCACCCTTATTCCCTCCATGAGAATAATTCGATTTGAAATGGAAAGCCTTCCCCTTCCCTTTCCTTGCCTTACTTGCTAAGGCCATATTTTCTTCATCATCATTCTTGGATGAAGAACCATCTCGTGTGCTCCTCTTGATCTCCTCCTACATAAGATCTAACCACAGTCGTTCTCAATCTGACAGTTTCTCCCTTCCATTCATAGAGTCCTAGTAGTTATTCCAACTCTTTGGAAGGCCAAGGAGAGCGAGGCTCACCATATCATCATCAGCAGTAGTTATTCCTACACTGCCAAGCTCATCTCTGTAGGTGGTGAGCTTGTTCAGATATGTGGAAATAGTATTGCCCTTCTCCATCTTGATTCTTCGAAGCTTATCCTTGAGCACCAATTTCCTCTGGCTGCTACTGTTCTGGTATAGGTCCTTCAATGTCTTCCACATTGAAAATGGAGTATCCTTCCCATGGAGACTCGAGACAATATGGTCTCGAACTCCCTCAAGGATGATCTGTCTCACCTTCGCCACACACTTCTTCCACTCAGCCAACTCTTGTGCATTAGTTGAAGATGGCTTTGGGATTTCTTGATCAATGAATTCCTTCAAGCCTTTGTCTTCTAATACAACCTCCATTCTATCTTTCCATGCTATGTAATTCAAGCTACCTTCCAAGGCATACTCGAGTCTCAAGCCATAAAATGCCACTGGCCAATCTTGAAGTATGATATGAATTCGATTTGTACCTGCAACCCCGAACTTCAAACTTCGAATTCTCTTCTAAGTATATTTTTCACAGCTCTAATACCATGTAGAAAAACTAATGTAGGTTAACCCGATAATGCAATATAAATTAAAGCAGAATACTATAACCTACTTCTACTATCAATTTGCGGAAGCTTAAAGATCGAACTTAACAATATAACCAGAAAAAGAAGAATCAATGGCACAATACACATGAAAATACTTTGGGGAAAACCTTAGCTAAAAACCCCACACTGTTGTATTATCGTACAGGTGGAAATACATAGAAATTATACAAAGCCTTAGCTCTCAGTACAATCCTCACAGATGCTCACAGGAAATCTTGGCATCTCTCCTACCTTCCTCTCTACCCTCCAAGCTCCTATTTCCTTGTGTTTTTCCTTGTGGATGATTCTCTTGTTACCGAGTGGATGATATCCTACCAAGTGGGCGATCTCCTCCAAAACTATGCAATCCTCAAGGATTAAATCCTTGACTGCATGCATGAGTTTTCTCTCTGAGAAAACACATGTAACTAATAGTACATTTTCCTTGACTTTAATCTCAACTGGGTTTTTCTCATAATCGACATGCATAAGTTTCTGACGAGGGAATATTCAGTTAACTAGAGTAGCATTAGTTGAGTGCATGCATGCATCAACTCACTGTTAACTCACTATTAGTTCATCAAACAGTTTGGAACTAATTTAACTGGACTTAACTTAGTAAACTGAGTTAACTAATTACAACTCAAATTTAACTCAATCTTATCTCCTTAATTTAAGGGATAACTCTTGCATGACTTCAGAAAGACTTCTAACTTGAATTTCTCCAACTAATTAATTTAAAATAAATTAATTAATTATTTCCAAGTAGCTGTTAAGACTAACTTCGATTTTAATTCACAATTTAATTCAAGGACAAATTAAATTGGAATATTCTTGTTGCCATATTTCAACGGTAGTGGAGGATTTTTTTTTTTTTTTAACTTTTACTGCTACATTATTGGTAGAATTATCCCTTCTATGTTTCCTAACAATGATATTTTATTCTTTTATTTCATAATATGACAAACTAATTATTTAATTTCAAACTCCTCATAGTAATACATATTTTTTCTTTTTGGCATATAGTATCATCTTAAGGTGTCCAATTAGGACTAGAGATTTCTTATTCCCAAAGCGTCACTAGGCTCCTAGAAGGAGTGTAACATACCCCCTTACCACCCTTGGACCACACTAAAGGTAGAAGGAGGTAGTTACTATGATGACCCGACCTCCAAGGTCTTGTTATGGAAATGGGGTCTAAAATTTTTGACATTTTTTCAAACTCTTCAAAACCCAAAATAGACTTCGCCATTATGTTCTTCTTGTTGAGACCTTTCTGGTAATATAAATTTTACCCCAATCCAACCTCCGATTAAAAGTTATGGCCATTTGAAGATCTAGATAATAACCTCTTTCCTTTCCATGCAGCACCCACGTGGTCACCACATAGTTCCCACACGGCTATACCAACCATATCCATGTCACCTTCCCACAGTTTGTGTGGAATGTATGCCAGCAGCTGCCACCATAGCCTATACTACAACACAATCCACAAATCTTCCCTTACATGGCGTGCAATATGCATTTATATATAATAAGGGTAATCCTCCCCTTTTTGAATAACATACAAAAATGAGCCCCCAGCGCAACATTTGTCAACATGCAGGATAGAACCTTTCCCACCATTATCTGACGAAAGCAATTCCCATCTATCTGGGTCTATCATCATCAACTCTCTAGTCCCCTATGCTTTTTACACATCAACACCTCGCCTAGTATCTTGATGCCTTAGGACGGAAAAAAAAAAAATATATATATATATATATATATATATATTGTCTATTGATGGATGGTGCCTCTATCTACCGACCTTCATCTGTCGATCTTCACATGCGAGTGCATTGTGTTCATACCCAGTGGCCCAGTGCCCTAGGACAGTAAAATTATCGTTAACTATTGGAGAAAACTCCATCTACCATCACCTATTTTCTAGCTCACATCGTTGCCACTCTTGCGAAGCCCTACGACATGACATCATTTTGATGTCACAACCTCGACATGGCCTCCTCTCGTAGTGCCATGTGTCACTCATTTTTAGCCCATATGGCCCTACCAAATGGCCTTTTCCAAGTTCCATGTGTTATGCTACAAATGCTCTGCATCACCCTCTTTATCTATGTCATCTTTCACGTAAGACTGGGTCCCACTAGGGTCCGACACCTTGCAAAATGTGTTTTCTTCATTATAATTAACATTTTGCATTTGACGTCGATTTCTAGTATCTAAGATTGAGACGATAGATTTTTCATCGCATGTCAGACCCTCCTTTTTTCCCGTCCTGACCTCGTCTTCCTGACCCACTTTCACACATTGTTTGAACCTCTAGTGGCTTTGTGATCCAAGGCGTTGGGATAGTAAATGCCTATGTCTATTAACAATCCTTGAAATTTGTTTATGCATGTAAAGATGGCCCTCCTCCCGTTGTGTACTTCATGTGTGTGTGTGTGTGTGTTTATAATGGGGGGAATCTCTCAAACACTTAACTTAGGCGTCTGTGCATCTCTTTTTGGGGAATTACTATATATATATATATATGGGCTTATCCCTCCTGAGCTTACATCCCACACGCATATATGCATACATAAATTGCCCTGTGATTTGGCCCACAAACAATCCTTCATGAGCTTTAAGGCCCTCGTCCTGAACTATACATACATTTATTTTTCTATGGATAGGGACGCCCACAACTCCCAGCCACTATCTCTCCTAAGCTTAAATAGGAATCAAATCAAGCCGGCCTATAACTTACATACCTATACATACATCTATCTTTTGTATGGATAGGGACGCCCACAACTCCCAACCATTATCTCTCCTAAGCTTAAATAGGCATCAAATCAGGTCGGCCTATAACTTACATATGTATATATATATATATATATATATATATATATATATATATATATATATATATATATATACATACAGTATCCCTTATGAGCTTGCCCAACCATATAAGGCCAAATATGAATTCATTAAACCCAATAACCATTAATCCAAAAGGATTTTTCCCATCCATTTCTCTCATGAATTTAAATAGAATCCAAGCTCAAAAATAAACATCAGAGTTAACCCATTCCTTAGAAATTTCTCAGAAATCAATGTCATGGAAATTTACATTCATTAGCCTTACCCTATGCTTTTACCAACAAATAGGAATACATAGAACATCAGCATTATACAAGGATCCATCTCTCTTAATAATGAAACATAGGGGCCAGCTTCCCAATTCATTTTATGCAAGAAAACTGATTAATGACATAAATTTGACCATGTCTTTTTTGCTTAGACCCCTTTAGTTATTTCCATGTTATTATTAACATAAAAAACACTTTTATAAAATTCAGGAAAATGAACCAAACTCATGCATAGAGGATAAATATCAGCATTAAGTCAATAAATCCATCATGGGAACTTAGCCCTCCATAAGCACAATGTAATCAATAGAAGACATGTTCCTCACAATAATCACACAATGTAGGCCTATTGGCATTATACCGTTTAAGCACACATTACTATCTTAGGTGCAGAGGTCCAACCAACTCATGAACCCAAAAAATATGCTAAGTTGTAAGATCCTAACATATAGAGAGAGAGAGAGAGAGAGATTGCAATTATTTATCCTAATTCACATAGAATCCCTTCATTTCCCCAAAATCATGAAAGAATCATTCCACACATTCATAAAGGGATATAAAGAACACAATGAGCAATGTTATGCGGTCTACATGCATACAGAGCTACATGAATACTTATTTGGTAATGAAGGACCCAACAACTAATAATGGGACTCTAACTCTCCACCCAACCTTAGATGGCCTTGCACTACATTCTTTCTTGCAACTAAGGACCCCCAACATATATTTCATAGCTTGAGGAAGGGTTCTCAAAGGATCTTCTCTCACCTTCAACACCATTGGGAATATAAATATCCTCCTATCTCCACCTAGAAACCAAATAAAGAAACACCCCAGTGCCTCCACCCTAAACTAGGCACCCAAAGGACACTGGAACATTGTAACCCCATAGTCTAAGATGAAATCTCCTTGTCTTTGTTTTCCACAGCAAGCTTATCCATGTTGCACTTGAACATTCATGTCGCCCTTCCTTTTGACATTACTCCCAGATATTTTGCTCCCCTTCTCTACTACTACATCAGCAAATTCCAATATTTGTATATGGTTGCTCTAGCTATCTCTTGCATTGTATCCTTTTAATTTTGTGCCCTTTTTGGCTCCTCCTATGTTATTGCATCCTTCCTTCTCAGTTCACCTATGTTATTTGATATTTTCCTCGAGAAGACCTTCCCCGCGGTTATCACCCCATTGTTACCATTGCATCCTCCAATTTCATCAACCTACACCATAGTCTTCAACCCATCCTTTTGTTTTTGCATGTGGTCGTGGGGATGTCGTTACTCTAGTTCCCCCATGCCACTCTTTGGATCGTTGTCCTCTTTCTCTTCCAGTATGCCAACATTGTACACAACTCTTTTAATTTTTTCCCTCGTGTCCAGCTGAACCCATTTAGTCCAATTAATAAACACCAGTCAGCCAATGACTCATATTAATTTATTGACTAGTATTTAGATTAGATTAAGAAACGCCAATCATCCCATGACTGGTATCTAAGGAATCGAAAGTGTATTTTTATTCTATAGTTTCTATGTTATGAAAGACTAAGCTATAGAAACAAGAAAACAACAATCCTTTATGCTATGAAAGCAATAAATTTCTATACTATGAAAGCAATGAATTTATTTATTATGAAAGCAGTAAATTTCTATGTTATGAAGGATTTTTTATTTATAGTTTTTTTATGAATACAATTAAAATGAATATGCTATGAAAACAAAGAAAAGAAATGTGAGTTTTGTTCTAATATAGAAATAAAATTATGTTTCTAATGATTGACTCCTATTTCAAGACAAAGTGTATATGAAGAAGATCAAATCTATTCTCTGACCAGTGTTCGTGTACAAATTTTTAGAACTCATTCATATCATGCAGTTACCTATGAATATGAGACTAACTCAATGCAAGAATAAAATTCTTGAATTAAAAATGTAACTAAGAAATGTTTTTGTTGTTTTATAAATGTATCCAAGCACTTGGTCTGCACGACAATAATGAAGAAATGAGCATTCAAGATAAGTAAAAACATAGCATTAAAATTGAAGATAATTTGTGCAAAAAGAACATAAATATATAATCTAGTGCATGGAAATAAAGCATAAAAGAGATTTAAAATACATGTGTACTCATCAGGGGGGCCTCCTAAAGCAATTACTGATCAAATCCGAATCTCATCTTGAAGGATTAATCATGAAAAAATTTTATTAATTGAGCGACATTATAATAACATCTAAATTAAGTCAGTGTTTCAGAAATCAATACATCAATAGAGCATAACATAACATGTATTATTTTCTTCCCAAATAAGGATTTGTATAGAGTTTCAAAGTAACTATCTCTGAGAATCCTATTGCTAAAAACTAGCTCTTTGGATTAACAACTAAGACTTTATCTCTTATTAAAATTCTTACTCATATGATTTGTTATTTGAGAAGTGAATCATGGATTTTGTCTCTGAAATGTGTTCCCTTCTAGTTCCTTAGAGACATTTCTCACTTGATATGTTGATCTTTGCGCATATCCTTTGTTGATAGGGAATTGAATAACCAAAATCCTTTTTCAATGTAATTTGGAAAATAGGGGTCCAAAAAACCAGGAAAATCTCGTATATCCTTCAAAATTTGTGAAAATTGCTTGCATAGAGCCTAAATTGGCTCGTTTTGCAGAAAACTCATGTTTTCATTTTTCAAAATTCGTTTTCATTTGCTCAAAAAACACATTCAAAGTTGATTGATCAAAACTATTGTTTTTTTCCTTTGATCTCATGATGGAGGTTCACACGTGCAAGTTGGGTGAACTTTGACCAACAGAAATCCATATTGGAGATTTTAGAAACATGACATGCATGCATGATTTCCTTCTAGAATAGTGCTAATAACTCAATCACAAAGATGGCTATTGAAACTTGGACTGAGTTGTGGAAACTGAACTAGAAACCATCATAGTAAAAATAAGCATAATTCTTTTGAATTCATTAAAAATAAAGAAAAGTTGATGTTAATTAACCAATTAGACATATAGAATCTCGTTATGATATTTTGTGAAGAATTATGGTAAAATGGTGGAGAGTGAGTGAGATGATGCAATGGATGGTTGTAAGTAATGGTTTATTGAATGAAAAATACTAGTGAAAATGATGACAAATCAGTGACCCAACATCTCCCCCACACTAAGATCTTTGCATGTCCTCATGAAAATGGAGTCTCAAAAATCAAATCATATACACATTATTTTTTGTTAATTCAATTGGAGTTTCTCTTGCTTGCCTTCCCAAATGATCTTGAATTTGAATTGCTAATGAGATTCATTGTATAGCACATTAGCATCTAGTAACTTGAGGTTCTTAATGATGGGGTATCCCTTCTCCTTGGAGGACATTCCTTAAAAAGGCTCTATAATCCTTTAAGTCATGCATTACCTCCTTTCTTAATCTACACAAGGTTTCCCTATTTCATTCTTGGAGAGTGTTGCTTCAAAAGATGTTAGGTTATCTTAACAATGGCTTTCTTATACCCCCTGTCCTTTCTTCTTGTTAACATCATAAGAGCTTAAATTTTTCATGATTGCTTGATTATTTTCATAAAGTGAAGAATTTTTGTACACTTCTTTGAAGTCCACACTACATCTCGTCTCCATGGAAAATATAGCTAACTTCCAACACCCACTTATTTGATGCTTAACATTTATGTCGAATCTATCATTTCTGAAAGTTAAATGTTTTGAAGGAAAAAGGAAAACATCAAAGCAAACAAAAGAGGAATGTGCAACATGACAAAAACAAAAACTCCAAGTAAGTTATATTTAATCCCAAAATAGCTTATGACAAAATCTCTTGTTATGGATTTTCCTTCTATTGTATCCATCTCAGAATCCATGTCACCAAACTGTGCTACAATTTGACCATAAAGTGTCTAATAAATGGGGTTAGGACAATTAAATCATCTTCAACACACATGAATTTTCAACCAAGGGACAATGAATCCACAGAAAACATTCCAAAATGAATAAAATGTTGATGAAATGATTGAAGCAATGTGGTAGCTTGGATTAATAGCAACAGACATAATCCCAAAGAAAGTGAAGTAGAAGAAAGTGAAAAACATGAAGAAGAGGAACGAGAAAAATTTAACAGATATATACTCAAAATAAATCATGGAGTATGCCATGACTACATAAATTATATCTTGTAGTAAAAAATAGGGAAACTCGCTTTCCATCTATCCAAATGCATAAGGGATTTGCATAATACATTCCAGTTGTCTTTTCCCTGTAAAATATAGTTCTTTCCACCACAACCACAAGCTATATGCTTGACAAATTGTTGATTCTAAAGAAAAGCACAACAGAGTGCATTGATCACATAACATTTAACAAATATTGTTAAATGTTTCTTTTCATTCCTAGTTTCTAGATATCTCCCTTATCACATCATCCTTACATCAAATTATTTCTATATTTTTAAATGACTTTTTTATTTGAGATACCCAAACTAATCTGCATTAGTAAAAGGGAGTAACAACTTACCACATCCAAGGCTTAACTCAATTCTTTTCAATGTTGATCATGTCCATTACCATAATGTTGGAGTTGTGCCTCAAAACCTTCTTTATACAAGTTGAAATAGTGTATTAATGTTCTATGCCTGAACCTTGATGAATGTACTATGAATATGTAAAGAAAAGAAAGCATTTGTGTTGTTGCTAGTAACTTTGTTGCATTTGCTTTATGATATCAAAAGAACTTGTTTTCGACTTTCTTTCACTTTGTACTCAACTCTTGTTCTTGTTTGTTGCATGTATTCTTGCAAGGCAGCTTCCTTGTTATCTCATACTCATATAATAGGAAATGTGCATCAATTCATACAAAAGTGTAGACCACAACAACAACATCTTCAATCTTCCGAAATGGACTCATATTTTCTTTTCTCTTTGACATATTGTTGTACGAACTCCATAGCACTTTGAAAATCCCTTTTTGTTGTTAAAATATTTTTGAGCTACAATTGCAACACATACTTGGCTAAATCCATCTCTTGCCTAGTAGAGGAGTCAAAACATAGCATATTCCTTTGAACTCTATTCTCTTCAACATACGATGTGAGAAAGAAGTGCATGCATCTACTTTATCTTCATTAAAAACTAAAGAAATATATTTTTATCAACATAAGCAATACATAATGGATCAAAGCATCATAAAATAAGGCATTGAGGTTTATCATTTATTGATATAATGCGCAAAAAAAGTGATGGCCACCAATCATTGCCTTGATTCCTTCACAAGCATGTGTCATCAATTAACCTTTGCTCCAAACCCTTCAAATTTGACTTGGACTTGATTCTTAAGCACATCAACCCTAACTTATAGTATTATATAAATAAGTCTTTCTTATATTATACTTTAAATTGATAAATTATTGACAATTTCGATATTACATAATTAATTATTACATAACATCTAGTTTCTAACTAAATATTAGTTAATTAATCCTAAATAATTTTTAATTTTATTTCACCAACGGCTAATTTTGAACGGCTAACACTAGAAAATGATGCATCCATGCTATTTATTCTCTCAGATCGTTTGATTTCTCACCTCATCCTGAGGATGAACCACATTAGTTGGTTCGAAACGTCGACCCAATCCTTACAATGTGATTAATCCGAAAGACTGTCTTCTACATTATGGATCACAAAAGTCTTAGATCTATATTTCACCATTGATATTAGATTTCAAACAAAGGGACTGCTAGATATTAGAATGAGGACTACTACTATCGAATGACTGCCATGCCAAGCTTTCATACTCATAATATTTGCATGATGAATTTTGAATATATTGCACATTATTTCTTGATGACAAATTTGTGAATAGAGCATAAATTTGGTATCAGGGATAGGTCAATTGTGGAAAATATGGTTGAATGGAAACTAAAGTGGTTATTCATCATATCTCCCTAAATTTTTAATAAGCTAAAAATTCTTACGTTAATTCTACCTCGAGTTTACCTTTTGAAGAACTTGAAATGTTGAAGTAGGGTTGTAGGTGTTATAATAAAACCATTCTACCAGCAAATAAATTATTGAATCTTGAGTTGTTGATGATTCTGAAAACAACTTTCATGCCATCTAATGTTTCACAAAAATATATGCCACAAACTCATTTTAATGCCAAATTTAGTGCTTCAAAAGGGAAACAGTGTATTTTTACCTCTTTCACCACAACATGCCTTTAGAATCCCATTTTGATGAAGAAAAGAGGGTATTGTGCAAAAAGATAAAATCATGGCCTAATTTATGCGGTGATAAAAAAGTGAAAATGTGGCTTAAAACCCCATTGAAATGTCCTTCAAAATTGCATTTTTTTTACTTCGTCCTACATCCTACTCAATTTACCATACTCCAAGAAAATCCTGCATCTCAAAAAAAATTAATTATGTTCCATTTTCTTGTAATATCTATGCAAAAATTGCCCTGGAACAAGTTGCTACATCCATAACATAGGTTGCTACAAAAAATTTCCATAGCTCCATAAATTGTCACTTTCAATAGTTGTTTCTATTTTTCTTCTGGAAGTTGTCTTCTCTTATGCTAAACTACTTATTTGGATTGTGTGTTGAGTGTTGAAGTAGAGATCATGAAATATGATGCATATTGACTAAAATTGATCTAATTTTATTGATTCGTTGGAAATGGAAATGAATGAAGAAGATTTGTAGTAGTGCCATCATGCTTCTTGTTGAATGACAAACTTTATTGGAATAAAATACGAACATGTTGCTCCGAGAAACTTTTTAGAACAAGAAAATGAACTGCTACAAATTGTTCTTGATTCCATTAAATCGTATTAAGCCTTCATCCAAACCAAAATCCATGGTACAATTCTTTCCATGCAAAATAATGTGCCAAAGTTGAGCATGGAAAGAAATCATTGGATTACCGATCACTGTCAATAATCGTTAACCAATGGGAGATAACTCACGGATAATGTAAATGAGTGTCAAGGTACGTGAGTGCATCTTGACAGGTACGAATGAATATGTTGAAGTCGAGTCACCTACAAGATCTTGAAATAAAGAGACATTGTTGTATTCCCATTATCTTCAGCAAGGAGGCTTTACATTAATGTATGTGAGCTCCAAGGCCCTCAAAACTATCACTAATATTGGTCTTAGATAAGGTGTCAAAGTCGATGGGACAAGCTCCATTGGAAGGTGAGCATTAAGGGATCCCACATTAGTCAAATTGAGCATAAAAATGATTTGAAGGACCATAATAAAATAATGAAATTATAGAACTTATTGTGAAATTTACTTACCATATGCCTGGTTTTCAAGAAAATCACGTTTCCAATTATGCCAGTGAACTCGTTTTCATGATAGGGCTTATTTTTTCTCTTTACTTTGTTTTTCCTTTTCTTTTTTCTTTTCTTTTTTCTATCCTACTCTACTTGAAAAATAAAATTTCCTTCAAGTTTAAGAATACTTCCAATGGGAACATTTGGAGGAGAAATGGCGGCGCCTTGAGATTAGGGTTTCTGGGCACTGTTACAGACACAGAGCTGGAAGTGAATAGATCGAGGCTAGCGGTTCTGCTCAGAAGGGGACAAAATCTGACCCTACAGATGGTCAACGAGGGGTCCATTGGGACCCCTTCTTTCAAACAAATAGTCATGCAGAAAAAAAAACTAACAGCGCAGGAAGGAGTCAGAATTTCAGGATATGAGAGACTCAAGCAGAACAGCGGGAAAAACAAGGAGAAAAAACAAGAAGAGGGCAGAGGACCCAGCAGCAACCCTCAAATCAATGAAAAAGAAGTTGAGGGACTGGTGAATAATGGAAAAAATACCACAACAGGACAAAGACTCGCGGATCATAATGAGAAGCAGTCAAAGGAGAAGGGGGAACAAAAGGAAGATCCCCAGGGGAAAGAAGGAACAGAAGGTGAGACCAGCTCGAACCCCAACAACCACCCAACAGCGAGCGGAACCTGCAAACCTAAAAAAGCAGAGACCCTAAGAGTTGTCATAGTAGATCTGGAGATCCAAGCTTATCGAGAACACATGGCAGAGCATGCAGTCATTTGCAAGTTTATGGGTTTATGGCCATCTGAAAGAGCTCTATGCCAATGGATACGACAACACTGGAAACCCAAGGGCGATGTGAAACTACACTTAGGAGCAAAAGGCTTCTTTACTGTAGTTTTTACCAACCTAGAGGACAAGGACAGAATTTTTGATGGAGGCCCGTATTTCTTAGCTTCAACAGGTCTCTACATGCGGCCATGGAAACCAAATTTTGTTCCAGAAAGGGAAACTTTCACTGAGGTACCAGTATGGATAAGGCTGTTCTCTTTGCCCATTGACAACTGGGGTATCTCAGCACTGAAACAAATTAGGGATCGGCTGGGGACTTTTTTCAAGGCCTCAGAAGCGACCATACAAAGAAAATACACCTCATGTGCTAGAATATGCGTGGAAATGGATGTCTCCAGGGCTCTACATGAGTGTCTATGGCTAGAGTACAGGGATGAGGAATAATTCCAAGCAATAGATTATGAAAAACTTCCTTTTCGCTGCTGAAAATGTCATGAGCATGGACATCTAATGAGGGAATGTCATCTGAACAAACAAGAAGAAGACATTAAAACAGAGCAAGCAGACAGAGGCAGAGATAACTTTGTAAAACCCAAGATTAGACAAAGAGCCAACCGAAGAAGAGCAAACAGAATAGAAACAGAACGAGGATACCACAGGAATACCTTTGAAGTCTTAGAGTTAGACACAGACTCAGAGGATCCGAATAAAGCTCTCACCCCCAATGGTGGGCCAATCGATAGTACGGGGAAAACTACAAAAGAAACAGAAGAAAACATGATAAGCACCGAAGTCCAAATGAAGGAGCAAACAGAAGAGCCTGAGGAGGATGCAAATATGCTCACCAGCGATGGAGGAAGCGATGATTTAGAACTGGAGGAAGTTCTAGCAAAGGAAGGAATGAACCTACCAGTCATGGCAGAGAACTGGAAATCTCGAGGCATAGAAAATGTGCCAAAAGAAGAAATCAGAAAGGTCAATGAGCTATTCATTGCGAGGCAAAAAGCTGAGTTAGAAAGACAAAGCAGAAAGTTAGGTATAGCAAGAGGAGCTGGGAACCCACCAAAGAGGCTTCTCCACAACTCAACAAGATCTAAGAAAAAAAAGAAGAGAGGAAGGAGAACAAGTGGTGAAGCTCTGCAGGAGCTTGGAATATTAATGATAAACTCAGGGAAGATGAAGGCTCTAGATGCCTTCTCTTTTTACCAATAATTCTTCTAGTTAATCATGAAAATCATATCATGGAATGCAAGAGGGCTAAACAGCCAAGCAAAGCAGAGAATTCTGAAAAGAAAATTTCAGAAAGAAAAACCGGATATCTTTTTCATTCAAGAAACTAAAAGCAGTAATACAAGCATGGCTAACATCAAAAAGCAGCTTGGAAACCACCTTAACTACATGGAAGTAGAAAGTCAGGGGCGAGAAGGAGGTCTAGTCACGTTGTGGGACTCAAGAGTGCTTCAAATCATATCAGCAGAAGCAACCAGAGCTTTTATAGCCGTGGAAGCCCAGCCCACAGGTAACTCTGAATCCTTCTTATGTATAAATGTTTATGGACCCCAGAAGATAGAGGATAAAATAACTTTTTTAAAGTCTCTGTCAAGTTTAATTTCTAGACATCCTTACTCCAAGTGCATCATGGGGGGTGACTTTAACATGATAACCACTCTTCTGGAGAAGAAAGGGGGAATAAGAAAACTCAGCAGGGATGCTGAATTATTTACAAATTTCATTGATAGTGCCAAATTGGTGGACATCCCACCTAAGAGTGGCACCTATACATGGAATAATAGACGAGGGGGAGATAGGTTGATTGCCTCTCGTCTGGACAGATTTATCATCTCAGAGAGCATCATTATGAATGGTATTCTAGTTGAGTCAGATATCCTTCCAAGTGGAGGATCTGACCACTGGCCAATATCTTTAATAGCAGCTATCCATGGTACCCCCAGGAATAAACCTTTCAGATTCGAAAAATTTTGGTTGGATCACCCCAACTTCCTCAATCTGGTAGAGAAATGGTGGTCTGAACCAGTGATTGGAGGGGGTTCCAAAATGTTCAACCTTCAGAAGAAACTAAAGTACACAAAAGCCAAAATCAAAGAATGGAACATTACGGAGTTTGGAGACATCTTTAAGGAAAAAACCTTGATAGAAAACAAACTGGAACAGATTCACAAAGCATGGGCTTCAGGGCACAACAGTGAAGAGTTTGCAGAGAAGGAAAGGGTTCTAACTGGTCAGTGGCATACACGCTGTCAGCAGGAAGAGACTCTTTGGAAGCAGAAATCCAAGATTCGGTGGCTTAAAGAGGGTGAGCAGAACACCAAATTTTTTCACAGATCTGCACTAGATTACAGAAGTGCGAATAGAATTCTGGAACTCAAGAATGAGAATGGTGAAACTTTAAAGAATCACCAAGACATAGTGGCTTTACTAACCAGGCACTTCAGCAGTATTGCTAAGGAACCGTCAGCAAACAGAGAGGATGCCATCAAGGAGCTCATCTCAGCCATCCCCAAAACAATCACCGGAGCTCAGAACTCAGCTCTAAGCAGAGAAATAACCTTATAGGAAGTGGAGGAAGCTATCCGCAGTATGCCTAGTGATAAGGCCCCTGGACTGGATGGTTTCACCATTAATTTTTATAAAGCCTGCTGGAACCTAGTAAAGCATGAGATATGGGAAGTTGTTGAGGACTCTAGAAAATCTGGTACCATCCTCAAATCTCTCAACTCAACCTTCATAGCGCTTATCCCAAAGATGGAAGAAGCAAACTCTCCTGAGAAGTTCAGACCAATTGCTCTGTGTAATGTCATTTATAAAATTATTTCAAAAGTTATAGCTAATAGACTGAAGCCTATTCTTCCTAGCCTCATATCAGAAGAGAAATCCGGGTATGTCGAAGGGAAACAGATCTTAGACAATATTCTTCTAGCTCAAGAAATTATTCACACCCTGCAAACTAGGAAATTAGCAGGAATGCTAATGTAGCTTGATCTATCGAAAGCCTATGACAAAGTCAGTTGGCAATATCTAGAAGCCATTCTAAAAGCCTTTGGTTTTTGCAAACTATGGATCAATTGGATCTTAGCCCTTATTAAGTCAGCCATATTTTCAATCCTTGTCAATGGATCTCCCTCTGAACCCTTTTCACCTACTCGGGGAATTAGACAGGGGGACCCTCTCTCCCCCTTCCTGTTCGTTATTCTTATGGAAGGTCTCAGTAGACTTGTAGCCAAAGCAAAAAGAGAGGGGAAAATCAAGGGCCTTCAGCCTATCCAATCTCTGCCAGCAACAACACACCAACAATTTGTGGATGATACGATGTTACATGGAACTCCCACTGTGAAAGAGGCTCTAGCTTATAAGAAAATCCTTGATCTTTTTAGCAAGGCATCCGGAATGGAAATTAAGTTTTCCAAGTCCACAATTTACTTCTTCCATACTCATCCAGCTATTCAGAAGCACCTCTCTAATATACTTGGGTTCAGAAAAGGGTGTCTACCTTCAAGATATTTGGGAGCACCTCTAACTCTCAAACCCTGGCAAAAAGTGCACAGGGAGAGAATTATAGCTAACCTGGAGAAAAGGTGCAAGCACCGGACGTACAGAGCACTTAATTTTGCGGGGAGACTAGTTCTCACAAAGGTTGTTCTGCAAGCTATACCTCAGTACTTTCTCTCCATGCTGTCGTCCCCCAAGGGAATCCTCCAACAGATTAGAACAATCCAAAGATCCTTTTTATGGAATGGTAATGGGGAGAAGAAAAAATGGGCGCTTGTAGCATGGCATAAACTCTGTAAACCAAAAATTATGGGAGGCCTAAATCTAGTGGATCCTTCAATCATCAACATGACTTGTGGAGCTAAACTCTGGTGGCGATGGATAAAAGAGCCCCATCTCCCCTGGGCAAGACATTGGAAAGAGAAATATACCCCCGAACACAATAGTAATGATCTTATTAGGCTTCAAGAGGTTCCTGAGGGATCACCCATATGGAATCTTACTCAGAAAAATCGCAACTTGGTACAGGAAAACAGTTTCTGAGAGATCTGGAATGGGCATTCAGTGCTTTTTTGGGAAGATGCATGGAAGCAGCTCCCAAAACTGGAAAAGCCCAAACTCGATCAGCTCAAGCAGAAATGTCAACACGAAGGTCGTTACAGAGTTAACCAATACTGGGACTAGAACAGCAGGGATCCCATCTGGAGAGAATGGATAAAATTTGACTTGGATAACAGCAATAGGGAAGATGACAGTTCAAAGCATCTAACTAACCAATTACTCAAAAGGAAAATAAGGAAGACGGACGAACAGGACCAGCTCAGATGGGGAATGAAGGGTAACGGAAATTTCTTACTCAAGGAAGCCAGGGAACTAATAGAAATCACAGAGCAAAGGGAGGTTTCACCCTGGAGTCATAACGTGTGGGACGGCCTGTTTTGGCCAAAAATCAAAACGTTCCTCTGGCTTTTAATGAGGAAAAAAACCTTGACTTGGGAAAATCTACGCAGCAAAGGCTTTCATGGGCCGTCCAGATGCCCAATGTGTATGGCAGAGGAAGAAACAATGAATCATTTATTTAATTCCTGTGACTGGGATTGCCATATATGGAATTGGGCGGAGGGTGTAATGCTAAACTCTAACAGAAATAGGGAGTCCATTCAGGATACTATACAAAATTGGAAAAAAAACTTCTCAAAAAACTCCAGGGTCAACAGTATTTGGAAAGTTATGCCCGGGTTTTTAACATGGACCATTTGGAAGGAGCATAACAGGAGAATATTCCAAGATGAATACAGAAACATAGAGCATGCCATAGACACTCTCATGAGAAATATCAAACAGTTAATTCAAGTTAAAGTAAAAGAGGAAACTAATGAGAAGCCGTCATCTAGTGACTTACGGATTCTAAAACTCTTCCAGCTGCATACCAACCAGAGCTTGGCTACGTCGAGGAGCCAGCAAAGCCCGCAGTCTGAGTCCAGCAATTGGATTTACCCGCCGGTGGGCTAGCTGAAGTTGAATTTTGATGGCGCATCCAGAGGAAACCCTGGGATGGCGGGCATTGGAGGAATCATAACAGACCATAAAGGAGACATTCTTCATATTTACTGCAAAGCACTGGGAGAGGGGACGAACAATGAAATGGAGTTTGCAGCTTTAGAACAGGGACTACGGGTTCTAAAAGACATGCAGAATTATACAGCGGTGGTTGAAGGTGACTCGGCCCTGGTAATTTCTGTGGCTAAGAGAATCTATAGCGGAACCAAAGCAAGCAAATCCACGAAGCATTGGAGATTAGCAAAGGTGACGGAAAACATAGCTGAGTTGATCAGCGGTATGAGAGGGTTAGTCTTCCAGGCGGTGAGGCACAAAGCAAATGCGATTGCGGACCACCTAGCAAACCATGGCATCGATAATCAAAATAGGGAATGGGACAGCTGTTGGCAGCAGGTGAACTGCCCAGACTTGAAAAGGAAGTGCATCCAGCTGGCCGAACAAGACAAGGATATTGCCAACCGGGCTCAACCGGAAGGCGTTCTGACACTGGGTTTCTCTTCATGATGAAGAATAAAGAAGTGGGCACGAACATTAAAAGCTGGCAGAAAACAAAAGGACAGGTAATTCCGGTGTGTTTATGGCAACAGAAAGGGGATTAAAGGAAACAAATCTAATATGATGGGCCGCAACGATCACCGCCGTCACCACAGCAAGTTGGAGGACATATGGAATTCTCTGATTAGAGAAGGAGGAGGAAACATTAATGTGAAAGGTTGGATACACCACTCGGAAAACACATTTCAAAGCAGCAACAATTATGTCAGTACATCCACGTCGTTTCGGGAAATTCGGGTGGTCATGAGCAATATCCTCCAGATCAACTATTTAGCAGCGAGTGGAGGCATAGCCAGGAACAGAATTTTGCACTGCATCGCTCCGGTTCATCCATTTTCGACTCTCAGCGCCAGGTCTTACGCTGCAAGTGTTAGGATAAGTATGGAAGGTGATGGCTGCCGCAGTGTTAAGGCGAACATGGAACTCCAAACAGCAAGGGAGATGTATGAAACCAGGACAGCGGCGAAGAACAAACGCAAGCTGTCTGAATTGGAGGCCTCGGTGAAAGAAGAAGAACGAAAGCGGTCGGAGAAGGATATAGCGCAGGAAGTCGACTGGCTTCAAGATCCTGGCACAGTCACTAAGCGCGCAACTCAGTTTGTGCATACTCAAGCGGAAAGCTGGAGAGTCAAAACCCTGCTGGCGCGGGCTTTGGAAGCAACGGAAGACAGTAAAAAGCTCCCCCAGAATGACCAGGTGATCCCGGAGGCACAGATGAAAATTCTATACGCCATTTATGAATCTTTGGATTTCAAAGTCACTGCAGTGCATGAGATGGTTGACTCACTGTCCAAGAAAGTTACGGTGCTCATAAAGCTCCTCAGGCAGACACTCAGTCCAGATGCAAGACAAACTGGAGGCCTGCCGCAAGAAAAGCAGGAGGAATGTCGCAGCTATCACTCCCTGCAATCAAGAGTTGACAGCCATGTGCTGGAACAGGCCTTGGATACGATGAGCAGGTTCGGGCAGTCTCCTTAATTCTTGGGTTCCGTTGTTATCTCTCATATTTCTTCCTGAATGCTCATATATCCTGATCGGTTTTCTTTGGTCTCCCCAAAATATGGGATTTTGTTATTACCATAGTCTATGCGGGTTGAAGGATTGCGGTCCTCGTGTCAGTATTTTCTATTCACAAGCGTTGTTAGATAGCAGAAATAGCCACCCTGCGTGGTGTGCAGGTGATAACCATTTTTGTGGTTTTTAGGGGTGGGAATCATAATGTTTGGCTTATTTTCTTCAGGCCTCGATCTGCTAGTGCAGAATTTTTGTACTATAGTTTTTCTCTGTTAATATAGATCTCTGACTTACACAAAAAAAAGAATACTTTCAATGGAGCCATGTGCATAATAAGATGACAATAAAGTCATATGCAGGTTTAAAATATATGCTTTGATGTATACCATAATATGAGAGGCTAGTTTATTTTATTGAGATGATGTCAAGAATTGTTGAAGAAGAGAGTGGTGCTCTATCTTAATGATTGTCATGGACCAAAGTTCAATGTAGCTATGATTCTCTTGGTTCACTTTCTCATCTAGATTAAATTCATCCATCATTATCAATTTTAAATATTAGCTTTCTTGCTAAGCCCAGAAATAGTGATTAAGTTCAGCCTCTTTACCAAGGCCAACATTCATGCCATCTGCAATCTCAAAGGGATCAGTTAGAAAGCCATATATCACATCAGCATCTGCCATTCTTTTTTTTTACTCTTAATTTATAATCATCACATTTATAAATACATCATGAACATGCATGCAATATTTAAATCAACACATAAACATTCCATCAAAATGCTACACCTAGCATTCATTGCACAAGCAAGCAATCACATACAATCCATGATCATAGTCCTATAACCAACACCTGCTTACACAACCAACAATTCTCAAAACACTTCACTCTCTAATGGAGTCACAAGGTATCATTCCTTCAATACATCGAGATTCTTTATCATATAACATACAGACCATGGGATTCTCCCATCTAATCAGCATATATATACTATATAAATTCAATCAGAAATAGATATTCTATGCAGTACAAGAAACACTTGGATTTCCCCAATCCCTCATAACATATGAGAATTCTCATGCAAATTCATCCCAAGTGTGTAAGAATACACGACTTGAACAATCATGCATGGAACCATGCAGGTAATTCTACAAAATTAAAGAAATAACAAGCATTCATGGTCACAGTAATAGACTGATAAAACCTTCAAAATTCCTACTAGAAAACACATGCAATACCATTGCATTCAAAATAATTCAAACATCATTACCATCAGCATGAAATCCATAATCAAATACAACACACAATCATATTCACATTTAGTTATTACATTTTGAGCTAAAGCTATGCAACTCTCCATAAGTCCAAGCATTAACCTTTTACTTTGTTAATTATATAACAGGGCACCAATTCATACCCAAAGGTATGGTGTTGAAACCTTTAGTTCTAATACCACTCTGTAACATACCCCCTTACCGACCCTAAACCACATTAAAGGTAGAAAGAGATAGTGACATTGATGACTTGACCTCCAAGGTCCTGTTATGGAAATGGGGTCAAAATTTTTTGACCTTTTGTTTTGAAATCTTCAAAACCCAAAATAGACTTTGTCATTGCATTTGTCTCATCGAGACTTATCCGGTGATATAAACTTTACCCCAATTCAACCTCTAGATTAAAAGTCTTGGCCATGAAGATCTGGCTATGAACCTCTTTCCCTGCCACTGTAGGTTTTAACCCTGTACAGAAATTACCTACATACGAATTCTAGAACACAGAAAATAAACAATATGAGAGCATAACACATAAAACACATACACATAGAGATTTTCCCTTGGATCCAAAAACTGGGACTACCAGCTTGATTTTTCATTATTTTCCTTTCAATGTTACAATACATATTTATACATGCTGAAGCATCCAATATCATGGACCGAAAACCATCGCATCCAAAACCATATGCGAAAATCATGCACAAAACCATAGGTAGGTCCGCCCAACCTAATATACGGTCCAAAAAAAAATTTCCCTGGGAGGTACCCTGAACCCCATAGGGCAGGGCTACTCGCCCCCCCGCTATGCAATTGACAAATCATTATCATGCTCGTAATCCAACCTTGTTACGTCATTATTTAAGGGTATGACTCTTGGAACGTCAATTTGAATTTATCACATATGAGCACATTCCTAGAGACTTTAATACAGTTGTTGATTCATTGGAAAACTTTGTGTTAGATTGGAGATATTTTTCAAAGTGCCATATATTTTTGGAATGGTCTTTCTAAGGCCTATCCATATAAGAATTTTCAAGGAACAACTGAGCTGATATTTTATGCCTAAAATGGCTCCAAATATTACACTCCTTAACCATGATTATCATTAATGGTAATGATCCATGATGCCATCCAACACCTTTGACATCAATAACAGCACATTTCTAACATAGGTTTCCATCCTATTCTCCTCAAATTTCTTTAGCCTTGACCCCTCCTCATCCACTCAATTTCTTGTAACTGATTTCTCAAGTGTTATTAGGTTAAATATTCTAGTTTTCTCTTTGTGTGTTGGATTGTTATGTTCAAAATATAGGATAGAGAGCCCTACACTTGGAGACACCATGCTTCTTTGATCACTTTAGGAACATAGGGGTATTGAAGCCATAAAAGGTTAAATTTTAAATCCACTAGTTCATACTAGTTTGTAGGTCAAACAAACAAAATGATGGTCTTATGATTAGAGGATATTACAATAAGAACATAGGAGGATACCTCTAGATTATCTAACAAAAATAAGATATGAACAAGAATTATTCCAAGTACTCAATGATATTCTTGGGTCCTAATATCCTACTCATCCAAATGAATTTTCCTCTGGTGGGGTTGGGGATAAAAAATCCCTATTGTATTTTGATTTCATCTAGTAGTTCCATCATTAGATCTCTAATGAATCACCCAAATCTCTTCTCATCAGTGGGCAAGACCATGTCCAATCCCCATCTAGAGCCTTATTGAAGCTCATAGTTGGGTCTCCAAAGGCCTTAAGTGAGGATTAACATGTATGCCTTTCCTTGCATTGAACTTAAACATAGAGATTAAGAAACCACATTTTATTACCAAACTATTCCCACATGAACTCTATGAAGATCTAATTTTGTATGGAATAAACTTGATAGAGCTCAAAAACTTTTAGTTCCAAGAGAGTGTGCAAACCTTATGATTTCCTTCTCCAACTAACTATTATATTTTTCAAGTGTCGACATTGCTTTTGTCTTATGTTCAACATATTTATTTCTTCTAACTTTGTTTCCCAGAAGAGGAATAGACCAGGTCTTTCTTATTTGAGTACATCTATCACATTTCCCCATTTATTGTGACTACCTATTCCTCAATAATTCTTGGATATCATCTTCATTTCTTAACAAAGGGGGGGTTTATGCCACTACTAAAATATTCTTGGATAGGTGATCATGTCAGGTGATAATGAAGGGAAAATAATATCTATCAGGTTACACCCGCTCAGGTGATTCGGTCACCTATCTATACTTACTTTTTCTACTAAACCAAGCAATCGAACCTGCCAAGCCATCAAAAAAGTACATACACCCCATTCCCCCCAAAAAAAAAGGATCGAAGATGCATCCTTAAAAAAAAAAATTGATGGTACAAGGGTCAGATTCTTGTCCTTTAATGTTACTTCTTCCCTTCTTTCATTATGCATTTCCTCCTAGGTTATTTTTGGGCCTTACATTCTATGTCCTCTTATTCTTCCTAAATTTACTCAATTTGTTTCCAAGTTGCAACTCCACATAGGTTAGGTAATGTTTTATTTGATTATCCTTACTATAGCGAGCCTAGAAGGGAGTCAACTTAGGGAGAGTGTGGGGGATCCAGATCATTAGAGGGAATCACTAAATTCTCAATGCAAGGGATGGAGAGCTAGGAACAAGATGGGAGTGGAGGAGGAGTAAGAGAAAAAGGTTGGATTTGGATGAGAGGAGGTGTTAAAGGGGAGACTAAATATGGGTCAACCAAAGAAGGAAAATGAATTGTAATAGCTTTGGTGAAAATTCCATGTAATAAAAGTAAATAAAGGCAAAATAATAACCATGGATGATGGGACACTTATTCCAAGCTGAATGTTGGGAAAAATCCTAGTGATGGGATCAATTGTGATTGTTTATGGCTAAATAAATTGGCAAAGGAAATGGCTAAGGCTTTGGAAAGGAAAAATGTCATTTTTGGCACATTTATTTATGAAAATAATGTAAATTAGGAGAAAAAGGAGGTGAAAGGTCACAGGTTGCATGTGAGGAGGAAAATGAAGGAAAATAATGGAAAATGAAGAAAATAGAGGCCTCATTCATTAAAAGGCTTTTAAGGATCAATTGGTAACCTTTTGTCAGTTCAATTTTGGAGCTCTCTCATTATTCTCTCTCTCTCTCATACTCTTGGATACTTAAAGTTTCCTTGGGGCACTCTTGGTGGGTGTCGAATACCTGGATTATTGGATCAAGAAGGAAAAGGAAGAGCAAGAAAGCACAAGAGGGCATCGGGATCAGCAACTACATCATATTTTCTTGCAAGCACCGAGTTGCATGTATGTTTACTTCACTAGTTTTGGCATGCATGGCATATGCATGTGGATTCTTGGTCATGATTTATCAGTGGTATAGAGGATTTCCTGGATTGACAGTGGATTGTCTAGCCTTGCCATTTCCTAGATAGCCATGGTGATTGTGGGTTTATTTTCATTGTTGTTTTTTTAGTTGGTTCTCATGTTTCCTTATCTTGGGTTGGGTTATTATTCATGTAGCCTTGGTTGAACAAACGCTTTGGAGCCTGATAAAATTTGTGGGTTGAGTTACTAGCCCTGGAGCCTTCATTGGAAAAATGCTTTGGGGCCCGGTAAAATCTTGGAGAGAGACAAATCTAATAATGGTTTTGTGATGTCCGACCGTGGTGGAATCATTGTTTGACAGGTTGAGGTGGACAGCCTCTAGAAGCCCTGGATGTGTTTTGATTGATGTTTTCTATGACATCCCACATTCATGCTTGGAATATGGCACAAGGGTGAATGGCTAAAGAGAGATTTGGCTCAACAATTCTACGGTCGGATCAAATATGGAAACCCCATCCCGAGTTTGGATTTTTCATCATTAATGAAAGGTTATTTCTCCTTGTATTTCTATGAGTATTTTTATGGATTATATGTGGTCTATATGGATGTACTTTCTTGAGTATTTTTGTTGCTATTATGTTGGTTATGTATGTGTTTTATGATAGTAGACATGCATGGATATCATCATGTTTTTACTTGTAATTGAATTATCAATGTATCCATGACCTAATGGATGGAATGGCACTTGATGTGTTGAGACATCAATGGTTCTTAGTGATTCTCTGCTAAGTATGAGACCTGTCACACGGAATGAGTCGATCTTGCGGACAAGATAGGCCTTCCTAGAATCTAACGATATCTAGTGACGAGCAAGCCAATCAAAAACTATCTTTCTCTAAATATGCATTTATAAACAAAGGCAAACAAGTGTTTAGGCCTACCTTGGGTCCAATGCAAGTTTGTGGAAGCCTCGCTCCTTTGATCCAAATGAGCTCCCTTGTTGCGAATCTGCAAACACAAACAAGCAAACAAATTAAATAGCACCTAAAAAGCCAATATCATAAAGCATACTTAACATGATGATCAAGGAATTCATGAAACAAATGACATAAGACAATTTGTTGAGAAAAATGAATCTGATTGTATTAATTCAAATCAAAGAACTTTACAACCTGTGCCTTGATGCTGTACAAGCTCCTCCCAGGGTCCAACAAGAAGTCTCCTCTACTTTGACAAGTTTCACTCTCTTCCCAATGAAGCCAAAAAGGTATGTGATCTCTCCTTTCAAGCTTAACTAGGAAGTCTCAATTCCACCAGCATTTACCCTCAAAAATGTTCAGCTTCTAACCTCTCTAGCAACCAGCCCAATGCCTTAATTTATAGTGCAATGGAGGGAAGTTACTAGGTCCTCCTTCAAAGGGATAAAGCCCTCCTTCAAAGGGATAGCTCCTCTCATCAAGGGATTAGCTCCTTCTCTTTTGGGATGCATGAACCACCTAAGAGCGACCAATCCATGTCAAAATTCCTTCTAGAATCATCTAGAATTAACCCAAAGTGAGTTTTTTAGAATAAACTTGCGCCTTTTTTACTTTCACAGGGGTCCGCACCCACTCCTTTAGGGATAGAGCGGGCAGGTCCGCAGTTTTTGTGAACAGGGGGTGCGGGACCACAGGCAACTGTGAGAGAAAGTGCGGAACCAGAGCTTTGTTGATTTTCAATGTCTTTCTCTCATTTTCAAAGCTTGACTTGTAGAGCTGAGGTCCGCGACTTGCTTAGGAGGACAGTACAAGTGATGATAGACCCACACTGACTGCAAATAATCATGGTGACGATATGTTTGTGTAACAGATTGCCCCCTAAAGTGCGAAGTCTGTAGTAGATGAGGATTTCATTTATCATTTAGGAAGAGTGAAGTACTTTATCATTTCGAGGATCATCTTGTGGAGAGCCCGGTCGGAACCTGTAAAATCATTCAATGCAAGATATATATATGAGATCATATCATCACTGAGGTAGGCATTCCCATACTCAGATCAAAACTGACTTAGAAAAATAACTATTGCTCTGATATAGGAATGATCTTGTAATACATCACAAGTATAGACTCATGTGGACATAGTATGGACACAGCCATCTGTTTATGAATAGTCCACAATATAATGAATACAAAATTCCTCGCAGCCTAGATTGCGGAAACTAGATCTAGGGTCTTCATTTCTACTTCCCGTAACAGTACGATTCTATCCATGCGAATGAATGTGTTGAAATCGAACATGGTAGAAACCACTTGATTACCAGTCAATGATGTAAACTGTTAACAAGTGTGAGAGAAACCACCAGTGATGTCAATGGCTCTCAAAGTACCCAGTACAATCCATGAGATGTGAATAGATGTGTTGATGTCGAACATGTCACAGAATCCTTTGATCGAAGGTCAATGATGCAACCTGTCGTCAAAGGCGAGATACCTGCCATTGAGGCATGCAGATCCCAAGGTACTGACGATTTCTAGATCATCTTTCTAGATAATGAGCTGAAGTCGATAGAAAGCGATCCGTCGTAGGCAAGCCCACAACACAAAATCATAGATCAAGTTGAAGAAATTTAGTTGCAAGGACTGACTCAGGGATGGTCAAGATGGATGGCAGATATTTTGCAGATGAATGGCTTTATTGGCAGTGACCTCTTGAACACATAACGACACAGCAGATGGTTTGGTGACAATTGACCCAAAGTTAATACCCAGAAACCGGCTGAAGACTTTCAATGTGGTTTGATCAACTGTTAGGCAAAGGATTTCCCAACCCAGGTGAATAAAAGTGTCGTGTTCAAGAGTGGTTACAAAGTATGACAAACAGACTCATTTTTCTCTTTTTTCCCCCACCATTTCTGGCAAGTACCTCTTTATTTTTGACAAGCTTGAGGAGGATAACATTTGCTTGATTATAAGCTCATCCTTCGGATGAGTCCAACTTAGTTTAAATTCGAACCCTAAGAAGGAGTGGTTTGTTCCTGTTTGTAATTGAACAAGTCCTTTACTGTTAAATTTTAACGAGTCCAGTATAGGAGAAACTCGGCATTTTTCAATTTTAGAGAGTCTGAAAAAACTTAAGAAGACTCCAGGGTTGACCTTTTTCGTAAATTTGTGTCTCCCAAGCCCGAAAAGGTATAAAATAATACTTGAGAGAACCACTTGATCATTACGACCAAGGAGTACTTTTCGTAATTAGTGCCCCTGATCCGAAAAAGTAAAAAAGTGATCAACGACAAGTCGTTTTATAACCAATATCGAATTTGAAACGACAAAAATCCGGTAATATTTTCTTGTTTTTACGATCAGAAAAGAGCTGTAAGTGGACCGTCTTTTTAGTTCCATTTTAACGAGTTTAAAAAGAAAAACTCGGCGATCTTTTCATGTTTTAGGAGTCAGAAAAGAGCTTAAAGGTGACTCTAAATGTTTTTTCGTTGAAAATGATCTATTTCGCCTGAATAATTCGTTATCCTGAACAAAAATTGCAAACATTACTCATACCTGTTTGAAATGGATAAAAATGCTGCAAAATTTACCCTTCTAAAGTGAAACATAAAAAAATTTACAATTCATTTATTCAAAAAACTTATAAAAAGGGCTTTCGTCACCGTTTGAGATTTGGGTGAGAAAATAGTGCTTTTGTTCAGAAACTTCCCGTGAAGATTGCGGAAAATCCATCCGTCGAAATCGAACGCCATCTTCTCCAGGTAATCCACATCATCCTACTCTTCAATTTTAACCGTTTAAATTTGTGTTTTAGGGTTTTATTTCATTTTTTAGAGGGTTTTTAGGCTAGAAACCCGCGCGCGGGGGCCCGCAGGCATAACACTAGCAGCCCGTGGACCCCGACTTTTTCTCAATGGGGAAAAATTCAGGGGTCTGCACATTCCATGAAGGCAAGGTGCGGACCCCGCAATAAAGGTTTTTAACCCAAAAATTCTCAAAACTGACCCAAACAAATTAATTTCTTGCATTCTAATTTGCCTTTTTGTTGGATGTAGAGTGTACATCATGCTTGATTGGCGAGAACGGGAGCATGAGGACGTGGATCTTGCGGCGTTGACTCCAAACTTCGATCGATGCATTGAAGGCATGCGGCTTGTACAAATTCTGGGCCATACCTGGCATGAGGGCCCAGGTGGATTTCTTACAGTGGCTGGTAGACAGGTGGAGCATATAGGACCAGTGCTTCTTTATTGGTGGCCACCATCTCGAAATTGAGCCGGCAGATATATACTTTTTGACTAGTTTGCCTAAGAGAGGCGAAGACTTGACTCTATTCGGGACTAGGCCAAGTGGCCAGTCTGTCGATAGCCTCCGGCTAGAGTTCTGCAACAGCCAGGCTAGAGACAAAGGGATAGACATTAAAACCATATCCCGTCCTGAACTCATGGTGATCGCGTTTACTGTTACCAGACTTTGCGGGAGTGCCACACTACATATTGCCACTGGATCCCAGATGCGGATGGCAGTTGACTGCTTTCGAGGCACCATCTTCAACTGGTGCGATGCTGTGTTGGCTAATGTAAAAGGCCAACTGACCAGAGCCAAGAACGGACAACTGAAGACCTTTGGTTATGGGGCTTTAGTTGTGAGCTTTGGTCTGGAGAGGGTCCTAATGTTGGTCCCGCAGCACCTTACTGTTGGAGCTGGGCTTCCTCGAGAGCCCAAACTGATGCAATGGGTTGCAGTTATGGCCAGTCATCCGAACAAGGGGACAGAGGTCGTTCGATTCAAACCTGAGTATTTCCATTGGTTGGAAAACCAGGTTTTTGCTATTCAGGGCTTCCCTTACGCTGGGGTAGATTTTCGTGGTGACCCAGACATGGCTCTTCCACCAGGAGAGCAATGGGATGATTCAGGTAAAATCATTTTCAACATTTTCCTATTTTAATTTTTTTTTTTGTTTTTATGTCGTCCCAAAACTGATAGTAAAAGTTTCAATGCAGATGTGGGTCCACAGCGACGAGCCGCTCTCCGGCCTTACGAGAGGAAACAACCAGTTGCAGCGGCGCCAGCCCCACAGGACGAATCAGCAAAGACCTTGGCCAAGTTGGAGAGTCATCTAGAGCGCTTGACAGGAGACATTCCGGAGACCAGCATAGATGACATTCCTCGTCGACTTCAGTGCTATGTGATTGGGGTCCTAGGACCTTTCAGGAGGTTCCTCTGTAAAGTGGCCTGTGCAGTGGTTTCTTATCGAGATCATCACCAGTGATAGGATGATCGCCTATTGTAGGCACATATGACATTTTTTTCTTTTTGTACTTATCATTTTTGCCGATCATAAGGTGTTTTTCAACCTATGATCGAAGACGATATATATTTTGACACACTCCTATATATATCACTATTACCGGCTTATCTTGTAAATCATGTTATGGAATGCTTTTAAATTTACATGTATGATTATTGCAAATGTCTACTTAACATTCGAGAAGCAATTGCATCTGCTAATGTATTTAAAGATCTTGGAATATGATGATATTCAATATAATCAAATTCACGTTCCAAGAGACACACTCTCAAAAATAATCTCAATAACACTGGATTTCTAATGGCATACACTCTATTAAGCTGTAATATAATGAGTTCAGAATCTAACCTCACTATCAAACTCTGAATCCCAAATGAAATAGATTCAGATAATAACTCAATCACTGCACTATACTCGGCAATGTTGTTCATTGTTTGACCGAGGCTTACCCCATGCATAGATACCAACTCGTCAGAGGGCGAATAGATAACCCAAGCTGCGGAAGAAATGTTCTGTGTATTACGACAAGCACCATTAGCGAAACCAATGTATGTTTGGAGAGGCATCGACATCTGCAATATCAAGAGTAAAACCAAGATAAGCAGGAATAATGACGAAAAACACTCTCTAAGCTAAGCACACTTTTTAAACTAAAACACACCAGCTAGAAAAAAAAAAAAAAAAACACTATCCTAACTAAAAATCTCCATACCCATTCTTTAAGCATAGTACCTCTTCAGGTAAAGACCATTTATGGGTTTAGCTAAAGAGTCCCCGTCAAAGTCTACCAATTCATAGGCCCCTTTTGCTAGCTTTCGCTTGACAACATAGGGACCATGCCACATAGGAACGAATTTTCCAGCGCCTAATTTATTGTTAGCTTGATTGTACAATAAGACTAGATCTCCTTCCGAAAAATTTCGAGGGGTCACATTTCGATCATACTGAGATTTCACATGTTTTGCGTGAGTTTCGATCGCCAATGTAGCATCACGTCGATTCTCATTTAATTGAGCCAAGTATAACAAATGTTTTTCCTCTTCAGAAGTGGTTGGAAGTAACTCGATGGCCATTTGCAATGACGAGATTTCGCATTCAATGAGTAACACAGCTTCCAGACCATAAACTAGTTGGAAAGGAGTGAACCCTGTTGACGTTTTTACTGAGGTTCGATACGCCCTAAGCACTGAAAATAGCATGTTATGCCAATTCGACTGATGAATCCCAATGATTCGTCGGATCATGATAACTAAAACTTTGTTGATGGTTTCAACCAGACCATTAGCTTGTGGATAATAAGGAGTTGAGCTATCGTGACGCAAGCCAAGCTGGCCTGTAAGTTCGGTCATCATAACGTTTCGAAAATGACGCCCATGATCAGTGATAATCGCTTGTGGAACACCAAACCTAGCAATTATATGATTGAACATGAAAATTGCAGTTGTTTTTCCGTCTGCTTCAAATGTAGGCATCGCCTCGGCCCACTTGGCAAAATAATCTACCGCAAGGATGATATACGCATGCCCCCCGGTCGAGTGAGGGTTACATGTAATAAAGTCGATACTCCATTTCGCGAAAGGACCAACGGCAATTATAGGGTGGAGAGGAGCAGGTGGAGCGCGCATTTTTCGATCAAAAATTTGGTAGTTGTGGCATTTTCGGACCGCGTTAATACAATCTTTAAACAAAGACGGCCAGAAGTAGCCAGCGTGCAATATCTTTTGGGTTGTGGCATACCCAGACATATGACCACCACACGCTCCAAAGTGAAAGTCATTTAGAACCCTTTCAGCTTCCTCATGAGTTAAACAACGTCGAAAAACAGAGTCCGCCCCACGGCGATAAAGAGTATCTCCAATAATTCTGAATTGTTGGGACTGGAATCGTATTTTTCGACGTTCTGACCTTGAAATTTCTAGCCGAAAGGATTGGGTTTGGAGATAAACGATGATATCCCCATACCATGGATCTAAAGTGCTGATTAGAAACAAGGATTCGTCTGCAATGGGCTCCTCCGCCACAGTTTCCGTGTCAGCACGCAGGAAGTCACACATTAACTCCGCAAAAACTAAAGATTTCTTAGACTTAGATTTTTCAAATTCCAAGTCTAACTCCTGCACGATGACAATCCATTTAGAGTACTTGCCCCCTAGCAATTTCTTGGTTAAAATGTGGATCATAGGGTTGCAATCAAAAATTACTGTAGTTTTACGTAGTAAAATGTAGTGACGAAAACGTTGGACAGCTTGAACAGCTGCCAATGCCAATTTCTCCACATGTGAGTATTTTAGCTCAGTTGGATTTAAAGTTCGACTAAGGTAATATATCACATGTTCAGTATCGAATTCATCTTCCTGAACTAAGACCATTCCAATGGTGGAATGAGAGGCGGCGAGATACAAGAAGTAGTCCTAGTTGTAGTTGGGAGGATGCAATAACGGTGCATGGGTCAACGCGTGTTTTAGTGCATCAAAAGATTTCTGAGCTGTCTCATCCCAATAGAATGGAGTGTTCTGTTTCAACAACCAGGTAAAACCCTTTGTAACCTCGGCGTAGTTAGGAATGAATCGTCGTAAAAAGTTTTCTTTCCCTTGCAAACTTTGGAGTTGGCGAAGACTCAAAGGAGGAGGCAATTTGACAATAGCTTCAACCTTCGAGGGATCGATTTGAATGCCAGCTTTCGAAACAACAAACCCCAGCAATCGACCCATTTTTATACAGAAGACACACTTGTGTGGATTCAACCTAATCCGATAATGCCTACACCTCATAAAGATTTCTCGTAAATGCATGAGATGATCATCTCGATGTAATGAATGAGCAGGCAAATCATCAAGATAGGGTTGCACAATGTGCTTGATTTCATGAAACGCATAAGACATGGCCCTTTGAAAAGTTGCCTCGGCATTCTTGAGCCCAAAGGGTAATTTGCAATAAGAAAATGTCCCGCATGGACAAATGAAAGTCGTTTTTGGTTGATCGGCAGGTAGAATATTGATTTGATTGTATCCGGAAAAACCATCCATGAAGGAGAATATTTCGTTGCCGGCACAATCATCAATGATTTGGTCGATATAGGGAGTCGGGTAATTGTCCTTTGGACAGGCTCGATTAATGTCCCTATAATCGATACATATTCTTATTGTCCCTTGCTTTTTGTTAACCGGAACAATATTCGATACCCAATCCGTTAACGGGATCGGATAAATGAAACCTGCTTTGAGTAATTTTTCAACTTCTGCTTTAATAGCAGCAGCTTTTCTTGGGTGAATCTGACGTAAACGTTGCCGGACGAGTTTAGCGTCCGAGTAAGTCTTGATTTCATGAACAACAATTGCGGGGTCAATTCCTGGCATTTCCTCATAGGACCAGGCAAACACGTCGCAGAATTCTTGAAATAGGGCCTTATATATTTGAATTTCATCTTCTGTACATGAGGCACCTATATGAATGTTTTCAACAATTCCAGGCTTAACCGAAATGTCAATAGGAATAGTTTGAGAGATGTTTCCCAAATTTAACTCTGAATCGGGATTTTTCATTGGATTTTGAGGTTCCTTGACATATTCAGTCGTAAAAATTGATGAAAAATCATTTTCAAAACGATCATTCTCGGGTAAGAACGAATATCTGTGATGGAGATCTTCCCACGGTAAATCATCTACACATAGGATTCACGAATTTGCTCATCAGAGTGAACAAGTTCGAAAAACGTTGTTGCATCCGAGCTTGATGTGAAAAGTGATTCCTCATGGACCACATTCATTAAGTCAATTTTGGTTGAAGATGGGTTGGTAAACGATTGCACGGCCTCATACGCAATTTCATATGGACTCAAAGGCATAACATCACCAAATGAGTCTATCTCAGATTCAGAAGGTATGATCCAAGGATCATCATAAACAATGGTGTCCGACGAAATCATATGAATGGTTGCAAAAGAAGACGATGCGTTGATCGGAGGAAAAGGAAAAGTTCCCAGTAAACCGGCATCTTTAACTAGTCCTACTCCAACATCCTTATACGGGATAGTCGTTTTACCGACATGCTGAATGCTTTCAGAAGAGGCTGGGTCAGACGAAAAGTAAGCCAGCTGGTCTATTGTTACGACCTTTCCATTATGAGGAAACTTTATAACCCGAAAGACCGATGAAACGACAGCTGTCATGGTGTAAGACCAACTACGACCCAAGAGAAGGTTGTAATCTAGAGGGGCATCAACCACCTCCACATCTAGATTAACAGTTTTTCCTTCAACCCCTATAGGTAAATCCTGTAGAATGCCAAAAGGATGAAACCCACGGCCATCAAAGGCCTTTATAATCGTCGGGGATTGATTTAGTGAAGGAGAACCAAGCGATCTCCAACACTGTATCGACATAATACACGTTGAGGCTCCCTCATCAATCACAGTTCTATGAATAGGCCTGTTTTTTACTATCACTGGGATCTGGAAAGCCATTTGATGAGGTAAGCGCGGTGTACTATTTTCTAGATCGAAAATTATTAGGTTCGAGTCCTGAACGTCAACAGCTCCTATAGCCGACAAAAGTAATTTACGTTGTGCTGGACATGATTGCAGCACTTCCAAAGTCGACATTGTTGAAGGTGAAACAGCTAAATCCTCAACAATGTTATAGTTCTGAGCCGCTCTCGCATGTGGATTGAAAGCTGACTTTCGAAGTATACCCTTGGCGGGTGGTTTGATTACCAAGTCTGGATTAGGTTTCTCGATCTGTAGTGGATCGGAACCGGGAGCTGAGGTTGATGGGTTAGAATAAGAAGATTCTGCTTCTTTACCATCAACAGGACTTTTACTACCATAATCATGCGATCTAGTCGCAATCCTAACATGGGACATCATCAGTGTGGGTTCTTCATTGGCACCCGAGGAAGAACCTATCATCTTACTGTCTTGACTTGGAAAAGGATCCTTCAAAACAGCAGGCGTTTGGGAACCTTTGACAATCTTCTCAATCTTTGCACGATGAGGGCAGTCTCTTGTAAAATGCTCTTCGTCACAAATGAGACAAGGATAACGAGGTTTGCGTTTCTCATCATTTGATTCCGCTTTTTCAGGTTTCTCTTTTGAATTTTTTTCTGTTTTATTTTTCTTCTTCCCTTTCTTCTTACCACCTAATTTTGATTTGGCTGTAGATGACTCTACAACATGAATATCGGCGGAAATCTCCGCGGAAGAATCTCCTGTCGAGGAATCTGGCCAGGTTATGATAGGAGAAGAATTCTTGGAAGACTTCTTCTTACTTTTGGTGTTAACTGTACCAATCATACCATCAGCGGCATGAGACCCTGAAGGAGCTGCAGCGATTTGATTTTGCTTAGGAAGATCGGGAATTTTCTCGTGTAACGTACCTAACTGAGTATAAACCAAGTCAAGGTATTGTGCTTGAGCAATTACTTGCTCCTCAGTAACGACTCCGGCCTTAGCTACATCCTCAGTGATCTTTGGCAATAAAGATTTTACAAACCATTCAGCTAAGATCTGATCCGGAATAAAAACCTTCACTAAACGCCGTCGACATCTCCATTCATGAATGTGATCTGAAATGTAAGTGGACGTCGACTGCTTTAATGAAGTTAGTAATTCCGTGCCATTGTCATATCTGACTGGCAACTGAAAATGAGTTAAAAACGAGGTAGCTAACTGACTAAAGTTATATAAGTGCCTCGCGGTAACTCAATGTACCACTTGGCCGCAAGACCAATTAGAGTGCGCTGGAAAAGCCTTAGACAGATTGAATCATCTGAAATGGAGTTAGACGCACACCAGAGGTGATAAGTCATCACATGGTTCGACGGGTCCTCTCCTGATTTGCCTTCAAACTTAGGAATATCACTAGGCAACTTATTCGGCATTGGCGGCCAAAACGGAAGATAATTAATGGGATCGTTCGTTAGGCGCGACAAGTCAGGCAAGTCCAAAGTTGCGATAAACGGTAACTGACAATCAGGGTCCCTAAAACTCTGAGTCATGAGACCAGCCCCAGGAGGAGGATATCCAGGATAACTAGGAATAGGAATTGCATTTGGGATATTGTATCCTCCCGTAAAACCAAGATTAACCGGACCGTACTAGGGTTGTTGAGGTTGTTGATATGTGTACCCAGGGTACGGTTGATACTGATAGACTGGCTGCTGCATAGCAGGACCGAATTGGTATTTTCCCTGGTACAGTTGATAAGTAAATTGTGGTTGACTTGTGACAACCGTACTTGAACCAGGTTGTCCTACAGGCATCTGAACCGAAGTTTGAATTGTGGATCCAGACTGAGGTAAAGATGTCTGAAGAGTAGATACAGGAACAGTAGAAACCGGAGCTGTCGATACTACAGAAGTAGGTGGGGTATATTGAACATATGTTGCAGCAGTTGCAGCAGCCGTTTGAGGCGGAGTACGAGGCGTACTAGGCCCAGGCTGAGAAACTACCGAAGGTACAGAAGTTTGAATAGTAGACTGGACAGGTTGTTGGGGTGAACCAGAAACTAAGGGTTGTCCAGTTTGAGATGACAACTGTACATTCGGTTGCAAGACCTGTTGAGTTTGCGATGGATCCCACACTAAATTCATTCCGGGGTACGGACCCATAACAGGTTGAGAATATTGAGGACCGTAACCGGGTTGAGGGTAGGGTTGATAATTCAAAGGTACATTTCCCGTTCCTTGAACATATGGTTGACCAGAGGGTGGTTGGAAACCTTGGTTCGAGTACTGACCTTGGGGTTGATACCCTTGAGGCACGTACTGATACTGGGGTTTACCTTGAGGTACATATTGATACTGGGGTTGACCTTGAGGTACATATTGAGTCTGGGGTTGACCTTGAGGAACGTACAGTCCCGTAGGTATGTACTATCCTTGAGGTTGCCCCCCCCCCCGGCCCAAATTGGGTACCTTGAGGTTTCCCCCCAGGCGATAATTGAGGATTTTGAGGCTGCCCCCCAGGCGGTAACTGACCACCTTGAGGTTGAGGATTAGGAATAGTACCTGACATCATGAGAATATCTTCTACACTCAACGGCTTAGTACCATTGTTTCCAGTTAATAACCCTTGTTCAATGGGTTGAGGAGATGCTCCCGTAAAAGTACCAGAAAGTGGCTGATACCCAGAAGGAACAGAAGGACCGTCGTACAAAAAGGATTCTGGCGATTGAGTAAACATGGACGACTGTCTTGACATATTTAACGGAGGATAGTAACCTCTAGGTGTTGGGTGATAAGGAATACGAGGTGGTGAAAAACTTAGCCCTGGGTTTTCCAAAAAATTAGTCAATGAAAGATACCAAGCACTGCTCCTAGGTGGACTGTAAAAATTTGATTCACGCTCCCTTAGTTCAATAGCAGGTTGATTTTCAGGGATAGGGATGCCTACTTCTTCTTCCGGAGTAGCAAGTTTTTCGATAGCTATAAGTCCAGAAGGAAGATTTTGGGTAATTATTCTTTCTACCCTGGGTGAACCAGGACCACTAGAAGTTGGAGAGGTAAACCCCGATGTTGGGGTAGCAGCAAATTCACTTTCAGGTTCGGATATTTCAGGTTCCTCACCTATATCACTAGTAGATGAAAAGCTACCAGTAACTTCGGAAACAGACACTGATTGTGGATTATAATCTGCTACTAAAGCTTGAAAATCAGGATGTACCACCAAAGAAGACTCTCCTTCTTCAGGTGACCCAAGTCTACTGTCTCTAGGAGTTACGAGGGCTCTTAACCCTTCACGTTGGCTCGGTGAAAACTCAGGAGGTTGGCCCCGAAGTCTACGGGACTTCCTCGGTAATTCAGCCACGATTAAAAAATTTTAACTACTTCACACACAAACAAAGTAAAATCTCAATGAAAACCACCTAAAGCCTCTAAAGAACGAAACAATTTTGAATCACACGCCTAAAGAATCTAGGAGATCAAACACACACAAACAGTAACTTTCCGTACTGAAAACACTAGTTGGTGATGAAGCCCAACGTCGCAGAGTTCAATACAGAAATGGCGGTTGGAACAGTTACCCCAGCAACCTGCTTAATGAATAGCCTGGCACAAGTTCCTCCACTAAACCGTCTCGAGTGAAGAGAACCCCCCAGAAAATCCAAGTGAGTCTAGCCAACATTTGCTCCAGTTACAGTGGGATCTTCCCACCACTGTCACCTTAGGAAGAATCCTATAGAATATGGTCACTAAGGTTACCAACGGAAACAAATATACCTGGGGGAACAGTCTACGATCCGATACACACGCAAGGGCAGAGTTACAAGCTCAATCCCCTTGAAGGCTCCTTGACATAATCCAAGGTTTACCAACAAGTGACCCCAGGCTCCTCGACAATGGTTAATCCGAGGTTTAACGTTTTTAATACTTGAATATCCGGCGTCGTTCCCAATGAGGAAGGATTGATTCCCACACTAGTTCGGACACGATCTCGTGCTTCTCCTTTAAGAGGAGATTTCCCAAAGCATAAATGCAACAATTGGATTTCTCTCCTACCGTAAGATACAGCTACTTGTTTGTTTTACTATCTTGGAGAGTTAATTACTCCCTACTCCAAGACACTAGTGTTATAGACATTTTTGTGCCTCGCAGCATGGAGCATGAAATGTCGATAATTACAGGGATCCAAAGTCCCTAAACATGTTGTTCTTACCCCTAGAGGAACAAGGTCAGCAAACCACAGCACTTCCTATCAGTTCTCCACCTGAAAACACTCAAAAACAGGCTATTTTTGGATCATATCAGCTGCTCCACTGAGCATCTGCGCTGAATGTCAACTGCTCCTCCTTGTACCTGCGCTGAAAGTCAAAACCAATGAAGGCTACCTGCGCTGGGTGAGATTGGCCAAGTGGCACAGTCATTCTGCAAGGTGTCAACTGCCCAGGAAGCTTCCAAACTGACACTTGGTTCAAGGAATTCGCCCTATGATGAGTAAGAGGTACTTGATCTCCATGTGTAAGCAAGGATCTCCAAGTGGACTTAAGAACTGAAGATTAACTGAAGAGGGAAAGGACACAAGGCAGCTTTATGTCAGTCTCAAGCTGACTCATCCTTTCTCCTTCTACCCTATATATAGAGCTCTTCTATGAGGTCTAAGGAGGCTGGAATTTTGTGCAAAGTAAGGAAGTGCTGTTGGTTTACAGTTAGAGCTATTGGGTGATTGCTTTTATAGAGGGGAAGAGGAGATTTCTTGCTGCTGGGGAGGTGCTGCTGGATTGGAGCCATTGATGGTTGTAACCTTCTCAGAACCCTTTTACTTCTATCAATAAAGCTTTGAATGTTCTCCTATATACTTGTATTGCATTGATGTATTGTATTTACTTGTATATCTGATTCACTCTAATCCATGCATCAGTTATGAGTACATGTTTCTTGTAGTTTCCCTCTTTTGTTTGTGCAGGATCTTTGTGTAGCTGGGCCGGCAAGAGAACAAGGAGCTGGGAACAAGGGACGAAGAGAGAGGACAAGATCGACAAAAGCGAAGGATATCGGTTGGTCAATCTTTTCTTCCTTCTCTGTACTTTCATAAAGGAAAATATCAAAGCTTTACTTTCAGTTGTTGCTAAGGAACTATCACCCTTAGAGTAGGGATAGGGTCATTCCGAGTCGGATACTTTTCCCCACAACAAACTGGCGACTCCGCTGGGGACCTAGTATCTTGTTGGTTTATTGTGTTTCTTGCTATTCATCTCATAAACAAGGAGAGCACCAAATCGAACTGCAATTGAGTCCTTCAATTGCAAAGTAGAGGGCAGCTGCTCTGGCTCAGTTTTTGAGCAAGTTTATGATTTGAAGAGCTGATCCACAAGGACTCTTGTGCTCTTTGTGATAGCTTTTCATCCTCTTGATCATCCCTTAGCTTGTACTTGACCTATAGCTTTTTATTTCAGCAAAAACAGTGAATTTTTGAGCTTTTTATGACCCGGAAACCCTTGTAAACGCAACTCTCGTGTCTCAGTGCAGGCTGCCCAAAGGCAGTCTGCATTTCAGCGCAGGTACTCCCTTCGGGAACTGCGCTGAGAGTCAGTTTGACAGACCAGAGCCTGCGCTGAACCAGTTAGGCTATGTCTTCCTGAGGTTTCCCACTGAGTCTTGGCCCTATTTTCACTGTTGTTTTGCTGCTGATTGCTTGTCATTTGTACTTGCTGTAAACCAACTTTCCTTGACATTATTCCGCCTCAGTTGTGTGATGAAACTGTGATTGTTCTTTCAGTATTTCTTGTTTCAGTTACAGTTTCCCATTGTGAAAAGCAAACCAGTATAGCTGTGGCCTCTTAGATCTTGAACTGTAAAAGTGTCGTCGTGATCTTAAGAGCTAGTTTTATTACTGTTCATGGCTGTTTGAGTTTGTTTGTTTTTCATTTTGTGGTTTGAATCTATACATTTCCAGTGTCTAAACAAGTCGATCTTAAGGTGTCTTTTGATTTTGGACAAGCTTGTTTACTTTCGCTTGAAATTAGATTCAAAGCTATACAACAGTTTCCTTTTTGTCTTACATCAACATTAAGGATAAAGAAAAGAAATACATGCATCTTGCATTTGCATTTTTTGATAAGTTTGCGTGATTGTTACACTAAAAAATGTCACCTTGACTATTTACAGTTAGTATGGCTCAATCAACAGTCATGCTACCCTCTTAGGCAAGTCTTATGCCTCTGCTATCCATCTCAAACTCAAAAAAGAGAGAAAGTCTTGTCAAAAATATATTTATCTCTGGGGTCGCAGGTTCTCTCTAGCCTTACCTGCGGGGACGCGGACCATGTTCACAAAAGGTGCGTCCTTGGACGCTCTGTATGTTAAGGGACAGGTGCGTCCTTCTGTAAAAGGCAAAATGCGCGAGTTTCATCTTAAAAAAGTTACTTGTGGTTACTTCTAGAACTTTCTAGAGGTCGGTTTGATGAATTGGATGCGCCTCCAGTTGGTTCATGTATCTCTATTAAGGGGGAACTTATCCCATCAATAAGGGAGTTATCCCACCCAAAGAGGGGGATTATCCCATTGATGGTGGACCTGAATAACCTCTTTACAGCACTATAAATAAAGACATTGAGCCAGAGGGAGGAGAGGTTGGAGCTATACATTTTCTTTGGGTAAATGCTGCAGGAATTAGGACTCCCATTTAGAACCTTGTGAGGAGAGATTGTCTTTGCTTGATTCTACTTGGAAGTGGGTGAGCTTTGTCAAAGTAGAGGAAAACCCTTGATGGACCCTGGGAGGAACTTGCACAACACCAAGGCCAGGTTGTAAGAGTTTCTTTGTTTCGTTATTAATACAAACTGGTTTATTTTTCTCAATAGCTTGTGTTAATAAGTTATTTCATGTGTTCCTTGGTCTGCATGTTAAATATATGTTTTATTATATGAAATGCAAGTGCTTGGTAATTGTTTGATTGTTTGTGGTTGCAGGAATTGACTTGAAGGAGGAGCTCATCCGGATCGGCAAGGACGGACTACAACAACCGCGTTTTGGAATAAGGTAAGCCTAAACACTTGTAGTTTTCATGTTTTAAAAGGTATATTTAGAGAAAGATCACTCCATTTTGTCTTGTTTGTCGCTAGAGAGTTTAGACTCCTAGGGAGGTCAGTTGTGTCCGCACAAACGACTTATTCCGTGTGACAAATTGGCGACTCCACTGGGGAATCCATTAATGAGAAAGTCTTTTCCTTTGTGTGAACTTTGCTCTGAGAAAATCATTTTTATTTTCTGGTTTTTGACTGTGAGAATTAGTATTTGGGTGGCTTAGCTTTAGATTTAGTTAGATTTGGTTTTTCTTAACTTTTCCAGAAGGACGCATCCTCTGAGTACTGCACAGTGCGTCTTTGGACGCGCTATTTCCGTTTGCACAGAGCGGGCCCGCGCCTGTTCTAACGGGTTGCCTGCGTCTTCCTGTAAAAATTTAGGAAAATTCCATTTTTTGCTTTAATTGCTTTTAGATTTTGATTTTTCTTAGTGTTTTCTGCCCAGATCCTTTAGTACCCTGTCAAAAATTTTCACCTGAACTAGTTTCATTAGCATTCCTGCTTTTAGCTTTCATCAATTGGGTGTTTTGAGTCTCTTTCTTGAGAAATTCTTGATTTGATTTCCTTTGGTCATTACTTGGAGGTTTGTCTCAGTCCTTTCACAATTTTGCATCTTTTTGCTTCTGTTTTTGCAAAAAAAATTCCCCCTCATTCCCCGGGGGGGGCTAAATTGTGTATGAGTGTTAATCACCTTTGAGTGTTTTTATGTTTTGATCTTTGGAACTCTCACCCAATTTTCTCAATTTGCACTTGATTGGTTCTTAGATCACATTAGAATCGTCTTGTGTTTGAGAATTCTTTTGCATAGATCACATTTGCACAATTAGAGTTCTCAGTTTCAGAATATGAATGAGAAATGTGCATAGATTACATTTGCATACTTTTCATGTGAATTGTGCATAGATTACAATTGCATAGTTTACATTCTGAAAAATCAATCGTAGATTTAGATCAGCTTTCTTTGATTTGAATTTACACAAAAATAAAAATAAAAATTGGTTTGGAATTGATTTGCATTAGTTTTTCTTGATGAAATTAGTGCATTAGAGAATTTGTTAAATTTTCTCTTAATGATCAATTTTTTGCAATGTTGGAAGTGAATGGAAACTCTCTCCTTACTCTAGTTAGGATTCATCGAATTGAAAGGATTGCATTATCATATTCGATTGCATTCAGTTGAGTCGGGTCATAACACCATTGGTTTCATCTCCATTTACCCATTTGAGTAATAACAGCCTTAATAACACAGCGCTTAATTAAAATTCATCTAGTAATTTTTACATTTCTAGGGCTCTGAAACACCAACATAGCTTAGGCTAGGGTCTTGGAGTAGGTGAGTACTTAACTCTCCAAGACTACAAAACCAAACAGATAGTTTATCTTGAGTAGAATAAATCCAATTGTTTCAATTGCACTCTGGGAAAGCTCCTCTTAAAGGAGAAGCACGAGCTCGTGTCCGAACCAGTGAGGGGATCATTCCCCCCTCGTTGGGAACGACGCCAGACAGTACGTATTACAAACGGTAAACCTCGGATTAACCATTGTCGAGGAGCCAGGGGTCACTTATCGGTAAACCTTCGATTGTTGTCAAGGAGCCGGTAAGGGGATTGAGCTTGCTACTCTGCCCTTGCGTGCTGTCGGAGTTTAGACTGTTCCCCCAGGTGTATTTGTTACTGTTGGTGACCTTAGTGACCATAATCTTTAGGGTTCTACCGAGGTGACGGTGGAGGGAAGGTCCCACTGTACCTGGAGCAGACGTCGGTTATACTCACTTGGATTTTCCGGGGGGTTCACTTCACTTCGAGACGGTTAAAGTGGAGGAACTTGTGCCGGTCTATTCATTAAGCAGGTTGCCGGGGTAACTGTTCCACCCACCATTTCTGTACTGAATTCTGCGAGGTTGGGCTTCATCACCAACTAGTGTTTTCGGTCCGGAGAGCTTACTGTTTGTGTGTGGTTTGACTCCTAGATTTGATAGCGTGTGTTAATTTGTTTGTTTTTACTTTTAGAGACCATAGGTGTGAATTGTGAATTTTAGTTGTTAAGTGTGAATTGTGAATTGTTAATTTTAGTTTTAAATTGTTAATAAAATTCACTGAAGTTGAATATAATGGCAAATGTTCCAGAATTTATCAACCTAGGAACCCCTCCTAATGAGAATCCTAGTACTTTTCCTTACTTTGGAAATGTTGGTCCTCCTTATATGGCTACTTTGTCATTACCTGGATTTACAATAGGTTTACCGATATGGTTATTTTCAACTTCGTTGGCCCAAAATACTCCAATTGTTCCATCTCAACCGGATGCTTCACCTCAACAGAGTTCACCATCTCAACATCACCAACCTTCTGTTGACCCTTTACCTTCTTCGCCTAATTTTTCTTCCTCCATTTCTTCCTCTTCGCCTGGTAAAAGCCTTGATGCTAGTAACCAGGAGGCTAAGAAGAAGAAGAAAGGGAAGAAGAAGAAGAAGAAGCAAGATAAGAAAGAAGTCAACCAACCAACCATGGCTGTAAGTGTTAGTTGTGTTGAGGAAAATTCCGACATGCATCGTAAACCCAAATACCCTTGCAGGCTTTGTAAGGGTGACCACTTCCTTGTCAATTGTCCTGGTATTCCAAAGGTCTTGGAAGTATGGTCAGAAAAATCTCATCAACTTTCCATTGATCCATCAACCAGTGATAGTCAGGTTCCTGGGAAAAAGGGTAAAGTTAGGTTTCCTTGTAAGTTATGCAAAGGGAGTCATCAAACTCACATTTGCCCTCACATGGATGAAGCCTCAACATTGTTGGAAAACCTTACTGTTCCACAGCAAGAATTTCCAACTAGTTACCGTAAACTTTCTCCCAACCTACCGTCAACTGACGGAGTGATTGATCTAAATTCAAGTACAGTCGATCACACTCTCCCATTGGAGAGTGAAACTCATGTCACTCAGGTTGATGATCCATTAGTTGATCAAGTGGTCGATTCAATTTCACATTCGATCGATCACACTCTCCTTTTCGAGAGTAAATTTCATACCGCTGATGTTCTTCTTGTTACATCGGATTCTTCTATGCCGGGGGGCATTTCACCTGTTTCTACAGAAACCCCTCCAAGTACTGAGGTCTTTTCCTTTGATTGGAATAGACTGACAGAACCTCGTCTTCCTTCCTCCATCCCTTTCCAAATCATTGTCAAGGCTGGTGGTAGGGACATACATCGTACTCAGGTAGATGAAGGTGCTTCTGTTAGTATTTTATCCTCAGCTGTTTGGAAAGCTTTGGGTTCCTCTCAGCTTGCGCCTATTACGCAGAATCTGAAAGCTTTTAACAGAACAATTAGTGAACCTTTAGGGATCCTTCCTAAGTTTTCTATTACCTTGGAAGGTAAAACTGTTTGTGTTGATCTTATGGTAGTTCGAGGTCCCTTGGATTTCAATTTACTCCTTGGGCGAGACTATGTTTATGCAATGAAAGCTGTCGTATCGACACTCTTTCGCGTGATGTCTTTCCCTCACAATGGCAGTGTTGTGACTGTAGACCAGCTTTCGTTCCCTAGTCTTTTTTCAACTACCAATAATATGACACCCCTAAATGTTCCTGATTCTAAAGTGGTATCTACCCTGCCACGGGTTAATTATGTGGCAACCGGTCCCATGATTTCAGTTACCGATGTAAGTGAGCCTCACACTGTTTGCTCATCTTCCTTTGATTTAGCTCCGGTAATTGACATGGAAAACTCTATGGGATTACTTGAACACGATGTTCTTATCCCTTTTGAGTCCCTTGACATGTGTTCCTTCCCAAGAAGTATTCTTCCTTCGGATGAAGACCTCTTGGAAGCCATGATCAAGGTGTGTCCATTGACATGTCTTTCCTCCAGTTGGAAGCCATGATCAATGTTACGAGGATAGTTTTTTCTTGTATCAACCTCGTTAAAAAATGAAACAGGCTGTCATGAGGACAGTTCTTTTACTGAGTCAACCTCATTAAAAAATGAATCAGCTAGTTTTTAGGTCATATAGATAGTTAGAAATTAGGATTGTGAGGAAAGTTCCTTTTACTGTGTCAACCTCATTAAAAAATGAATCAGTGTGTGTGAGGAAAGCTCCTTTTACTGAGTCAAACTCATTAAAAAATGAATCAGTGTGTACGAGGCAAGTTCCTGTTACTGAGTCAACCTCGTTAAAAAATGAATCAGTTTTGAGGATAGTTCTTTTCTTGTGTCAACCTCCTTAAAAATGAAACAACTCCCTTTTCAAGTTAAATATTGAAAGTAAACCTTCATTTCATCCAGCCGGTTGAATGCAATGAAGCCTGGGGGGCATGTACCTCTCTTTGCGTCATTATGCTGGGGGCATGCGAACTTTTTGAGCATAGTTCCTTGTCTTGTGTCAAGCTCGTTCAAAAATGAAACAAGGGTAGGTTAAGTAGGTAGATTGTAGAGAGTAGTCATGAGCATAGTTCCTTGTCTTGTGTCAAGCTCATTAAAAAATGAATCAAGGATTTTAGAGCATAGTTCCTTGTCTTGTGTCAAGCTCGTTAAAAAATGAATCAAGGTTTTTAGAGTTAAGTTTTTGTTAGGTAGATTGTAGAGAGTAGTTATGAGCATAGTTCCTTGTCTTGTGTCAAGCTCACTAAAAAATGAAACAACTCCCACAATTCTTTCCAAGATCTTGAAAGTAAAGCTTCATTCCATCCACCTCATTGAATGCAATGAAGCTTGGGGGGCATGTACCTTGGTTTGCATCTTTATGCTGGGGGCATGTGAACTTATAACAAGCATAGTTTTTCGTTTCAAGCTTGCATAAACATGAAACTGAATCCGAGCATAGTTCTTTTCCTGTGTCAAGCTCGTTAAAAAATGAAACAAATCCTCCTCTAATTGAGTCGAGAGTTTGACTAGACCTCATAGATGTTAGGTTGTACGTTTAGGTTAGTTATTTCAGTTTTTGCATAATTTTCTTACAGTTTTAGGTCGAGTCTTTCAAATGATCTCGTTCATGAACCTTCATTTCATCCAACTGGTTGAATGAAATGAAGCTGGGGGGCATGCGCTCTAGCAATCATGCTTAGGGGGCATCAAGCACAGTTTTATCTCTGTTTCAAGCTTGTGTAAAAAATGAAACTACTTTGAAGCATAGTTTTTATTTGTTTCAAGCTTTTGTAAAAATGAAACCTATCTCGAGTCAATTTTAGTTATTTTCAAGACTCGTTAAACTCATGAAAATCCCGAGATTATTTTGCTATCTTTCATTCTCGTAAAACAAATGAAAATGCCGAGTTCTTTCCGTCTTTTCTTGCTCGTAAATTAAATTGAAAGTCGGCCATATGAGTACATTTTTATCCCTTTTTCGAACTCATTAAAACTTACGAAAAAGTGAAAACCATGAGTACATTTTTATCCCTTTTTCGAACTCGTTAAAACTTACGAAAAAGTGAAACCTCAGAGTCATCTTTTAAGCCCTTTTCTGACTCCTAAAATATGAAAAGATTGCCGAGCGTTTCTTTTACACTCGTTAAAACGGAATTAAAAGACGGTCCCCTTATAGCTCTTTTCTGACCGTAAAATCAGGAAAAGATTGCCGGGTTTTTGTCGTTTCAAACTCGATAAGGAAATAAAACGACGTGTCCTTGATCGCTTTTTACTTTTCAGGTCAAAGACACTATTATGAAAGTACTCCTTGGTCGCAAGATCAAGCGGTTCCCCCAGATATTATTTTATACTTTTTCGGGCTTGAGGGACACAAATGTACGAAAAAGTTCAACGTGGAGTCTCCTTTAGTTTTTTCAGACTCTCTAAAATTGAAAAACGCCGAGTTTCTCCTATACTGGACTCGTTAAACTTTTACAGTAGAGGACCTGTTCAATTACAAACAGGAACGAACCACTCCTTCCTAGGGTTCGAATTTAAACTAGGTTGGACTCGTCCGAAGGATGAGCTTATAATCAAGCATATGTTATCCTCCTCAAGCTTGTTAAAAATAAAGAGGTACTTGCCAGAAATGGTGGGGGAAAAGAGAGAAGAATGAACCTGTTTGTTACCTTTTGTCTCAAAAGAAACTTTATTACCACTCTTGAACACGACACTTTTTCATTCACCTGGGTTGGGAAATCTTTTACCTCACAGTTGATCAAACCACTTTGAAAGTCTTTAACCGGGTTCCGGGGATTAACTTTGAGTTATTCGTCACCAAGCCATCTGTCATGTCGTTATGTGTTCAAGAGGTCTGCAAGAAAAACTTTCATCTGCAAAATACTTGTCATCCATTTGACCATCCCTGAGTCAGTCCTTACAGCAACATTTCTTCAACTTGAACAATGATTTCGTGTTGCGGGCTTGCCTGCAACAGGTCGCTTTCTATCGACATCAGCACATTATCTAGAAAGATGACTTAGGAATCGACAGTACCTTGAAGTCTGCATGCATCAATGGCAGGTTTCTCGCCTTTGACGTCAGTTTACATCATTGACTTTCGATCAAAGGATTCCGTGAAGTGTTCGACATCAAAACATCTATTCACATTTCACGGGTTGTGCTTGGTACTTTGAGAACCATTGACATTACTGGTGGTTTCTCTCACGCTTGTTAACAGTTTACATCATCGACTGGTAATCAAGTGGTTTCTAACATGTTCGACATCGAATCATTTAATCACATGGCTAGAATCGTACCAATTCGGGAAGTAGAAGTGAAGACCCTGGATCTAGTTTCTACCATCCAGGCTGCGAGGAGTTTTGTATTCATTATCTATGTAGACTAATCATAAACAGATGGCTGCGTCCATACTGTGTCTACAAAAGTCTATAAAAATGATGTACTGCAAGATCATTCCTGTATCAGAATAGTTAGTCCATTAGTTAAAGTTTTGAATCTGAGTATGGGAATGCCTACCTCAGTGATGATATAATCTTATCCATGTATTTTGTGTTGAAAATTGCAGGTTCCAACCAGGCCATCCACAAGACAATCCTTGAAATGATAAAGCGCTTCACCCTTCCTAGAATTACAAAACCCTACTCTATTCCAGGCTTCGCACTTTAGGGGGCAATCTGTTACACTAAAAAATGTCACCTTGACTATTTACAGTTAGTATGGCTCAATCAACAGTCATGCTACCCTCTTAGGCAAGTCTTATGCCTCTGTTATCCATCTCAAACTCAAAAAAGAGAGAAAGTCTTGTCAAAAATATATTTATCTCTGGGGTCGCAGGTTCTCTCTAGCCTTACCTGCGGGGACGCGGACCATGTTCACAAAAGGTGCGTCCTTGGACGCTCTGTATGTTAAGGGACAGGTGCGTCCTTCTGTAAAAGGCAAAATGCGCGAGTTTCATCTTAAAAAAGTTACTTGTGGTTACTTCTAGAACTTTCTAGAGGTCGGTTTGATGAATTGGATGCGCCTCCAGTTGGTTCATGTATCTCTATTAAGGGGGAACTTATCCCATCAATAAGGGAGTTATCCCACCCAAAGAGGGGGATTATCCCATTGATGGTGGACCTGAATAACCTCTTTACAGCACTATAAATAAAGACATTGAGCCAAGGGAGGAGAGGTTGGAGCTATACATTTTCTTTGGGTAAATGCTGCAGGAATTAGGACTCCCATTTAGAACCTTGTGAGGAGAGATTGTCTTTGCTTGATTCTACTTGGAAGTGGGTGAGCTTTGTCAAAGTAGAGGAAAACCCTTGATGGACCCTGGGAGGAACTTGCACAACACCAAGGCCAGGTTGTAAGAGTTTCTTTGTTTCGTTATTAATACAAACTGGTTTATTTTTCTCAATAGCTTGTGTTAATAAGTTATTTCATGTGTTCCTTGGTCTGCATGTTAAATATATGTTTTATTATATGAAATGCAAGTGCTTGGTAATTGTTTGATTGTTTGTGGTTGCAGGAATTGACTTGAAGGAGGAGCTCATCCGGATCGGCAAGGACGGACTACAACAACCGCGTTTTGGAATAAGGTAAGCCTAAACACTTGTAGTTTTCATGTTTTAAAAGGTATATTTAGAGAAAGATCACTCCATTTTGTCTTGTTTGTCGCTAGAGAGTTTAGACTCCTAGGGAGGTCAGTTGTGTCCGCACAAACGACTTATTCCGTGTGACAGTGATTGATCTAGGGGAAAGTGCATTAGTTTGTGCTTTGTGCTTTGTGTGGAAAGATAATGTTTTTCTCTCCCCTCAGTAGTTAGGATTTTCAAAGTTGAAAGATTGAAAAGTTTGCTTCTCATCTTAGACTGCATTCACGAATTTGTTATATACATCTCGTGGTGATCCTTAAAGGCAAACTGATAAGCAAGATCAACATTAAAATAAATCCAATTTACATAACAACGCTTTGTAACATAACGCAAACATCTAGAGGTCTAGGTAGAGACGTGTTCCGGCGTCGTTAAACATAGTGACTGTCGATCTCTACGAAGGTGGGTGATTCCTCCTGAGAGTCGGTGGCACTAATACGGACTTGTGCTCCCACGTACCGTCGAGTATATATTGGGAGACCCCTATAGGCAATTATCCTTTATCCATAGGAAACCGTGTCGGCCGCCCTACTGATCGCGATGCAGTGAACACAGCATTCACGAAGATCGACCACCCGTACCGTAAAACGTATTCTGTGGTTTCGCAAAAAGTTTGGCACACCCTCTGCCTAGAACTCTAGAGCAGTTTCTTTTGGCCTTTTTCAAACTCTATAACTGAAAAAGTCCATCCAAGCATTTGTCACTTCGGGCTCGTTAAAACATCGAAGGAGACTAGAGTCATCTTTAGCTTTTTCTCGACTCTTTAAAACTGAAAAAGCAAGTTGTGTCTAAAGCGTCGTTATAAAATTTATTTTAAGCGGAATAATCATCACCCTTCCCTCGTTGATCTTCGAAGTTAGTCCACCACAAGTGGAAGTTCCTGTAGAATCGCTAAGAAAATCTCTTGGATAGACTAGATATGTCTGAACAACCGTTGACATCCAGGACTGTGTCATCTGACACAGCAGCGGCAGAGCCTCCTGCTGCTATCCCAACAATGTTCGATGGTATACCATCTGTCCCGGCAAGTTATCAACAACAAGTCGGAGTCCAATCAGGGACAACGACATGGTTAGTTCCTATTTCTTCATCCGGATTATCATCTGGTATTTCTTATGTTGAAACTCGCCAAATTGATCCATTTGGAGGTCAATCTAGGCAATCGATCCCCTTGAGTTCCGGATTGATACCATATGGGGGGCAGTATGCCCTTTCATTACCTCCTCCGGGAGGATGCCCATCCGTGAGTTCACAACAAAGTTCAGGTCAAACTGGAATTACATCCAGCGGTTGGGTACCAATACTGCCTCAACAACCAGGAGTTGTATATTCTATGCAACCAGTCCACCCTGTGTCGAATGTTGCCACTATACCTGGTATGGTGATTGGGTCGCAAGTACAAGCGCTGCCTACTGTATGTCAACCCCAAGTTTCTCAGGTTGCCATACAACAGCCTCTTGTCTCGACATCTCAATCGCAACCTTAGGTCAGTGCCTCCTTATCTGGAGCGACTCAGGATCAAACAAGTATTGTGACTCCTCATCTTGGTCAATCATCTAGTATTGGGCATCAGCAAATGGTCCAACAACCAGAGTTGGTTCGAACTCAACAACCGCAATTCCAGCAATCATATCAAGGACCTGAGCAACAAGTCTTTGTAAGTAATGGGCAACCATACTATAATGGTTATACCCATCAACCTTGTCAAAGTTGCCAACATTATGCTGGTATGCAAAGACCCACTGCTCAGGCGATTCCTTCTTATCCTGGATATGCTTCGCCTAACCTGAATCAACAGTTGCCCTTTGTAGCAACTCTAGAATTACCAGATCTAAACCGGCTGACGAATGATCCAATTGCTTATGCCCCTTGGTGGCCAGCGATTCCACACAAACTTCCATCAGACATTCCTAAATTTAATGGAAATCCAGGTGAAGACCCGTCGAATCACGTGATGACATTCCATCTATGGTGTTCATCAAACACCCTGAATGATGATTCGATAAGACTTCGCCTTTTTCAGAGGACGTTAACGGGTCCAGCGGCAAAATGGTATATTGAATTTCCTAGAGCTTCGTTCGACAACTTCAGTACCTTAGCTACAACCTTTTTAACCCATTTTCAATTACCGATAAGGTATGAAACGGGAACAGAACTCCTTACCAACTTCAAACAGACGACTGCCACCCACATATCTGATCATATACATGAGTGGCGTCGTCGTCGTAGGATGGTGAAAACATATGTTCCCGATCAGCTATTAGCTGAATGGTTTATAAAGTCGTTACTTCCGGCCATAACGGAAGATGTGGCCAAGGGGGGAGTCGTAACAGAAGAGCAAGTTATAGCTCGTGCGCAATATCTAGACTTGGTTTATACTCAGTCTGGCACGCTCTACGACAAAATACCTGACGCCCCTAGACCGGAATTCTCAATTCCTCCTCCTCCTAAATCAAACGATGACTCTCACGCCGGCGATGACGTGATTGGCAAGCACAAAATTTACAGTCAAAATGCAAATGAAAAACTTCTTGCCTCAGAAGTAAATGCCATGTCGACCGACAAGGGCAAACAACTGAAGCAACCAGGGGGCAAGAAGAAAAAGACAGGAAGAAAAAGGAAACCCCCGGCAGGGTGTCATATATGCGATGAGGATCATTGGACGAAATATTGTCCACATATAGCTGAAGTTAAGAAACTCTTCAAGAGTTCAAAAACCCTAGCAGTATTGACTGATCCGTTTCCTAATCCAAGTCAAAATCTGGTTTCTAATCAAAATGCTTCCGGATCCCAAGTGCTTATGTTGTCTACCTCGAAGCAATAGAATAATGCTTTGACAAGGAGTAAAGATTACGGGAATCCAAAGCTGTCGAACAACAAGGTTAATGAACGACCTAGTAGTTCAACAACAACTTTGACCGAAGTTGTGCCACCCATCGTTCCTGAGCCAATGATAAAGTCGCCAAAGGGAGTAGTACACAAATCGACATTTAATCCTCGTGCCAAAGGAGCACAGAATTATAATATAGTAAAGGACCTGGCCCAATCGCCGTCCACTATGTCGACACTTGAAGTACCACAAAATTGCCCCTCCCAAGAGCAAGCTTTATTATCAGCAATAGGTGGGATTGCCCCAATGGATTCCAATCTTGTGGCCTTTGATCATAAAGGATATGACCCTCAGTTACCAGCTCAACTAGCTTTCCTTATTCAAGTGAAAGCCCTCAACAAAACTATTCATCGAACGATTATTGATGAGGGGGCATCTACATGTCTTATGTCGATGAGTTGCTGGAAAGATTTAGGCTCACCACCCTTGTCGAAATCGTCAACGACGTTAAAAGCATTTGATGGACGATCATACACTCCATACGGGATTTTAAGTAACTTGCAAGTTGAACTGGGGGGCAAAACAGTAGGAATTGATGTTGAAGTAATTGATGGAAACCTTGATTACAACATCCTACTAGGAAGGCCCTGGATCTATGCCATGGCCGCGGTTGTGTCGACCTACTTCAGGAAGATTGCATTTCCCTTCCAAGAAGGAATTACAATCGTCGACCAACAAACTTTTCTCCCCAACAGTTCACAAGTTACAGGAAGCATTCCAATGATCCACGAAAGGAATCATTTGCTTCAAAATATCGGAATAGGTCTCCTAAAAGACCCTGCCTTAATGGGTACTTTCACCCTACCGCCTCCAAGTAATCTGGCGGGAGTGGCCACGGTGGAAACCTACAAAATGAAATCTAATCCAATCTTCTGGTTGGATTCGGAAGATTCCTAAATATTTTGTCGGCTCCGAGGACAGTTCTTATCTCGTGTCAACCTCGTTAAAAAATGAAACAAGGAGTTATGAGGATAGTTCTTTTACTATGTCAACCTCATTAAAAAATGAAACAAATCCCCTTTTCAAAATTCAAAGGTAAACCTTCATTCCAATCACCAAGTTAAATGCAATGAAGCTTGGGGGGCACCTTCCTTTGACATGCGTTATTATGATGCTGGGGGCATGCATAATCGAGCAGTTTTACCGCGGAATTTATGCTCGTTAAAAAATAGAAAAGCATGAGCAAAAGTTTCTACCAGAGTTCAAGCTCATTAAAAAATGAACCTATCCCGGTAAATAACCATTGCGATCGTAAATTTATCAGCCTTAAAAGCCTTGGTCGTGTTTTCATCCATCACCTCCACCGTCATTTGGCCGGTCGTTCACCCCCATATGATTGTTTACCCATTTTGAGGAACAGCTGCGAAGAGTGATTTCACCTAGCCATCCTTGTGACACTACCGTGATTGGAAAATTCCAATTTGTACCCGGAATCAGTTGCTATCCCTGTTTATCACTCGTTCCTCAAAAGACGAGTCATCTTTGAGCTCTTTTCTGACTCGTAAAATATGAAAAGTTTGCCGAGTTCTGGCCTTCCAGCTCGTTAAAGGGACCGGAAGAGCTATCCCTCTTTTAGACTTTAATCTTTTTGGACCTGAGGGATTATTACACAAAAAGATCGAGCGCTTGTCTTGTTCGGCTCGTTAAAAGTACCGAACACCCATCCCTTCTGTATTGTTTTATACTTTTTCGGACTTAAGGGATTAGATGACGAAAAAGGAATTATGGAGTTAACTTTCTGTACCTTTTCAGACTCTCTAAAAATGAAAAGGACCGAGTTTTCCTTGTCGTTAGACTCGTTAAAATGATTAAATAGCGACAAACTTGTCTTTAGACGAGAACGAGTTTCCCTATCGCTAAGCTCGTTAAATCATAGCGATGGGCTTGCCCGAAGGGCAGGTTATAGAACAAGCATATGTTATCCTCCTCAAGCTTGACAAAAATAAAGAGGTACTGGTCAGAAATGACTGGGGAAAAATTGGGAGAACATCAAAGCTTAATGGTAGCAAGTCGCTCTTGAACATGACACTTTTCTTCCGTACCACATCGGGTTGGGTTGTTTCATTCACCGGTCTCATCACCATGGTCTTCGCCAAACCATCCACATTTTGGGGTAATGCTACCGATCCATCGCATCAGTGTCGTTATATGTTCAAGAGAGGTCATTCTGAAAGTGTCAACCGTGTCCCATCCACTGCCATACATTATCCTTCATCCATTCATGATCGCCACCCTGAATCATATGTCACAGTTTGTTTTCACCTCCACTAAAATCATTAGCTCCGTTCCGTGTCATTGATGTGGGATTCATTAAGGCCCTCCTTTGATGGATCGCTTCTTGTCGACTTCAGCTCATTATCCGAGAAGTTGATCTAGGAACAACCCCATCAGTACTTTGAAGCTTGCATGCCTCAATGGCAAGTTTCTCACTTCCGGCGACAGGTATACATCAATGACCTTCGACCAGAAGATTTTGCGTGGCGTTCGACGCCAATTCCTTTATTCACGCCACGTGAATTGTACTGCAGTACCTTGAGGGTCATTATCATTATCGGTGATTCCTCTCGCGCTTGTTAACGGTTTTCATCATTGACCGGTAATCAAGCGATGTCTTTCCATGTTCGACTTCAGCGAAATTCTCACATGGATCGACTTGTACTTAGAGTGAAGATCGAACGAGTTTGAAGACCCCGGATCTAGTTTCATCCATCCGGGCTGCGATACATATTCAGGAAATATAAAAGCATTTGTCATGTACATCATTGCAGCAGATGATCATCCTACTCAAAGGATGATAATTTCAGTAGAGAATTATCAGTCTACCATCAGACGATCGTCTGTTCTATGTACCAAAATGTATTTATAAAGCTGAGCATGGAAATGCCCGCCTCAGCTAGATCATGAAAACAGAATGAAAAATAATGTATTGTATTGTATTGTATTACAGGGCACCTCTCAGCACTTGAATGAACTTCGGACCCTCTGGATAAAGCATTTCACCCGATAAACGGCCTCATACTTTAGGGGGCAACTGTTATAGACATTTTTGTGCCTCGCAGCATGGAGCATGAAATGTCGATAATTACAGGGATCCAAAGTCCCTAAACATGTTGTTCTTACCCCTAGAGGAACAAGGTCAGCAAACCACAGCACTTCCTATCAGTTCTCCACCTGAAAACACTCAAAAACAGGCTATTTTTGGATCATGTCAGCTGCTCCACTGAGCATCTGCGCTGATGTCAACTGCTCCTCCTTGTACCTGCGCTGAAAGTCAAAACCAATGAAGGCTACCTGCGCTGGGCGAGATTGGCCAAGTGGCACAGTCATTCTGCAAGGTGTCAACTGCTCAGGAAGCTTCCAAACTGACACTTGGTTCAAGGAATTCGCCCTATGATGAGTAAGAGGTACTTGATCTCCATGTGTAAGCAAGGATCTCCAAGTGGACTTAAGAACTGAAGATTAACTGAAGAGGGAAAGGACACAAGGCAGCTTTATGTCAGTCTCAAGCTGACTCATCCTTTCTCCTTCTACCCTATATATAGAGCTCTTCTATGAGGTCTAAGGAGGCTGGAATTTTGTGCAAAGTAAGGAAGTGTTGTTGGTTTACAGTTAGAGCTATTGGGTGATTGCTTTTATAGAGGGGAAGAGGAGATTTCTTGCTGCTGGGGAGGTGCTGCTGGATTGGAGCCATTGATGGTTGTAACCTTCTCAGAACCCTTTTACTTCTATCAATAAAGCTTTGAATGTTCTCCTATATACTTGTATTGCATTGATGTATTGTATTTACTTGTATATCTGATTCACTCTAATCCATGCATCAGTTATGAGTACATGTTTCTTGTAGTTTCCCTCTTTTGTTTGTGCAGGATCTTTGTGTAGCTGGGCCGGCAAGAGAACAAAGAGCTGGGAACAAGGGACGAAGAGAGAGGACAAGATCGACAAAAGCGAAGGATATCGGTTGGTCAATCTTTTCTTCCTTCTCTGTACTTTCATAAAGGAAAATATCAAAGCTTTACTTTCAGTTGTTGCTAAGGAACTATCACCCTTAGAGTAGGGATAGGGTCATTCCGAGTCGGATACTTTTCCCCACAACAACTAGCCTAAGCTATGTTGGTGTATCAGAGCCCTAGAAATAAAAATATTACTAGATAGATTTTACTTTAAGCGTTATTTTTATTGTTTTTTGTTTAAGTCAAGAGGTGCGGAGATGAAATTCGTGGTGTAAAGACTCGACTTGAAATCACTAAAAAATGCACTTAAGATGATTAAGCAATCTTTTCCCTTCAATGAACTTCTAGCTAGGAAAGAGTTTGAGAATGCAAATACTTGTAAACACAAATCTTTCTTAACAAACAAATTAAAAGAAGAGCGTTTTGTCTTTTCCAATGCACTCAAAACGAGACAACTAGTTATTTTCACAAAAATTTCCATTTTCTTTCAAAACACTCAACCACTACAAAAACAAACTTTTTTCCAAAAAAGATTTTTTTATTTTTTATAAAACACTCAAAACTATGGAAATGACTAATCTTGAGATCTATAAACTATAAAGACCTATTTGAAGTCAAAGCTTACAAGGTGTCTTTTTCAAGGATGTTTTACTTAGCTAGATGTAAACTAAGGACCAATTTATGCAGAATCACAAATCAGTCAAAAAACAGCCAATTTTTTGTTTTCTTTTCTAAAAATGAAATCCAAACTTTTAACACAAGATTTTTCGAAGTTTCGTAAAGAGAAAACACAAGGTGGATTCCTCAACAAAGGTAGATTTTACAAATGGTCAGACTCATAAGAAGGCTAGTAAAAACCAAGGTGATCTCAGGTTTCTATAGCTTCTAAGCTCAGAGCTACTACAAGACCAAAATGAAAACCAAACCCAAAAACCAAAACTTCTAGGAATTTCACCTAAAACCCTAACACCAATGAAATTAACCTAAGGAAAGCTTCTGGCAGGTTATATGCAGGTCTGGGCAGGGGATAATAACATCTAAACAAAAACTAAGCTGACTAACAGAGAGAATGTTAGGTTTTCCAAAATTTTGACAGGGTCCGCAGGCCCACAGTTAACACAGGTGCGGTACTGCTCTGTGCTAAAAGAAAAAGTGCGGATAGGTCCGCACTGTGTCACAAGTCGAGGGTGCGGTCCTCTCCCAAAGTTATGAAAAACAAAAAATAATCCTAGATCTACTAAATCTACCCAATTCCACACACAACAAGCCAAAAACATAAACAAAAACACAGTTTCTCAGGTCAAAGTAAAAACAAGGAAAAAATCAATTCCCCAGCGGAGTCGCCATTTTGTCACACGGAATGAATCGATCTTGCAGACAAGATAGACCTTCCTAGAATATAACAATATCTAGTGACAAGCAAACCAATCAAAAACTATCTTTCTCTAAATATGCATTTATAAACAAAGGCAAACAAGTGTTTAGGCCTACCTTGGGTCCAATGCAAGTTTGTGGAAGCCTCGCTCCTTTGATCCAAATGAGCTCCCTTGTTGCGAATCTGCAAACACAAACAAGCAAACAAATTAAATAGCACCTGAAAATCCAATATCATAAAGCATACTTAACATGATGATCAAGGAATTCATGAAACAAATGACATAAGACAATTTGTTGAGAAAAATGAATCTGATTGTATTAATTCAAATCAAAGAAGAACTTTACAACCTGTGCCTTGATGTTGTACAAGCTCCTCCCAGGGTCCAACAAGAAGTCTCCTCTACTTTGACAAGTTTCACTCTCTTCCTAATGAAGCCAAAAAGGTATGTGATCTCTCCTTTCAAACTTAACTAGGAAGTCTCAATTCCACCAGCATTTACCCTCAAAAATGTTCAGCTTCTAACCTCTCTAGCATCCAGCCCAATGCCTTAATTTATAGTGCAATGGAGGGAAGTTACTAGGTCCTCCTTCAAAGGAATAAAGCCCTCCTTCAAAGGGATAGCTCCTCTCATCAAGGGATTAGCTCCTTTTCTTTTGGGATGCATGAACCACCTAAGAGTGACCAATCCACGTCAAAATTCCTTCTAGAATCATCTAGAATTAACCCAAAGTGAGTTTTTTAGAATAAACTTGCGCCTTTTTTACTTTCACAGGGGTCCGCACCCACTCCTTTAGGGACAGAGCGGGCAGGTCCGCAGTTTTTGTGAACAAGGGGTGCGGGACTGCAGGCAACAGTGAGAGAAAGTGCGAAACCAGAGCTTTGTTGATTTTCAATGTCTTTCTCTCATTTTCAAAGCTTGACTTGGAGAGCTGAGGTCCGAGACTTGCTTAGGAGGATAGTACAAGTGATGATAGACCCATAATGACTGCAAATAATCATGGTGACGATATTTTTGTGTAACAAGACCCCTATGTTCATAACTATTATTTACACTTGTAGATTACATATTCGTGATATGTTTGACGAAATTCATGTGATGGATAGTAAGGGTCCAGTCAAGGTTTCATTCAAGCATTTGCTTTAGTATTTTCATTTCCATGTTATTTTACTGTTATGAAGGTGTCATGAAATTTTGGGGAGTCGCCTAGGCTCTGGGCATCAAAAAGTGGCTCAAATCCCAGGGTCGCTGGCATAGCACTGACTAAATGAGTCTTATGGATGTTGGCAGGAAGGCTTGTGAGAGCAACTTTGGGTTTCTTGATGTTTTCATGCCTATAGCATGAGAGCGACTAAGGCTTAAGCTGTCCAAAACTTCAGTGGGACCCAAGGGCAAGTTGTCTAAAGTGTTGTATTGGTTCCTGAGGGTCCTGAAGTTGATGTTGAATTTTTGTATGGTGTGTTTCTGTTGATTCCACTTCCTTAACGTGACTTAGGAGGTCGAATCATATCATAATGGCCTTTCATCGCATGTTTACCCCAACTAGCTGGTTGCTTGGGTAGATGTGGGAGGAGGGTGTTATAGAGTGGTATCAGAGCATGGTTCACCCCTCAAACTGGATGGTCTATGTGTTGGTCATGCATGCATGTTAGTTTCATGTGTCTCTTACACTTGCATTCCATGTGCTTGTTTCATTTGCATGGTGTTGTCCGTCGTTGTAGTGATGTTGTCATGTGAAATTTGAGGTTTTTATTGTGGAATGCAGTGTCATGAGTGTAGGACTGGTTACATGTCAACTTATGTCACTTACATGTATTGTTGTAGTATGCTTGGTTACAATCTTGTATGTTTGGCTACATTCATGTATGCTTGGTTGCATGTATCATTCTTGCAGGTTTGATTTCAAGTATCGTTCATTCATGCTTGATCATATGTGCTTATGCATATGTGTATTTGGTTACGTATTAATTATGCATGTTCATGTTTGCATGTGTTCAAGTGTACAGTGATGTAGTGGTTGTTGTTATGCATGAGGTCTTGGTGTATGTTGTTGTTAAGGTCATGCATTGATGACTTGAACCTAGCTAGAATGATAGTTGCATGGTCATATGCTTATGTATTAAGTTTCTATAGGTTGTCATGATTAGGTTATACATGTATCACACTAATTTGTTGATCTTGCAGACAAGGTATCCTCCCCAAGCTATACTAAGGTACGTTAGTTTATTGTGATTTGGTTTAGCTGACATGATATACCTTGCAGGAAGAAATATCAATGGCTAGCAAGATGGTTGACTACAAAGACTCTCCCTATGAATCAGAAGAGCAGTATAGTGTTGGGAACTCTTCTAATTTAGCAGTTACACTGAGAAGTTTAAAGGAAGAAATAAGGGATTGTAAGGCAGATAATGACATAATCATATAGGCACAGGAAAAGTTAGCAGAGGTAAATGCAGTCATACTTCCGAGCTTGTCATATTTGTAGCGACAGAGACCACTTTGGATCAGCCATGAGCAGGAGGATAGAACTAATGGGGCATATGGCAGTAGATGGAATGGTGGTCACAGATCAAATATAAATGACACAGTCGGAGATGGAAGATTGTTGGACACTCCGAATAGGAGAGGGGATAGACACAAGTATAATTCTAGTTCTGATTCAGATAAGCACTATGATCACCATCATTATCATCCTTACAGGAGGAGTGATAAGGGGTATTTTCTATATGATTTTAAGAAAGCAAAGTCACCTACTTTTGATGGAGAGGTAAATAAATCCCAAGATGCAGAGGCATGGTTGTTAGGCATGAAGAATTTCTTCAGGTTGCATGACTATTCAAAGAACATGAAGGTTAGACTATCTACATTTAGCCTCAAAGGTAAAGTAGTCATTTGGTGGGAAGATGTGAAGAATGTCATAGGTATATGTGAGGAAGATTTGACTAGGAATCAATTTGAACAGCTATTCAAGAAGAAGTACCTATCAGAGAGATAATTTGATGACAACGCAAAAGAATTTTATGAGCTAAATATGGGATCCATGATAGGTGATGAATACACTAGCAGGTTCTTGGAGTTGTTGAGGTATGTGCCTTACCTCAAGAAGGAGAAGGCATGGGCATTATGAGTTTGTTGTAGTTCCATTTGGCTTGTCTAATGCTCCAGCTACTTTTATGTTCTTGATGAATAGTTTTTTGTGTCTATATTTGGATAAGTTTGTTATTGTGTTCATTGATGATATACTGGTCCATTCTAAAAATGAAGAAGAGCATGTCTAGAATTTAGCAGCAGTTTTAAGGTTTTAGATAGAGGAGGAATGACCTGTTATAGAGTTTTATGAACCCAACGTCTCGGACTACCAAGTGAGTCCATCATCAGGGGATGCATAAATAGATATTCTAAAGATATTAATGATGTATCCATGAGCTATATTTTAGGGTATATATATAGGATATGAAAGAAAATCTAAGAAATTAGGTCGACCATTATCCAATTAGTTTGTTGATATTAAGATTTTTATTTATTTATTTATTTATTGAGGTTGTTGAGAGAGCATCAATTGTACGCTAAGCTCAACAAGTGTAATTTCTTTCAGACTGGGGTACATATCCAAGGAGGAAATTGCAGTAGATCCCGAAAAGATAAGCCCCATCATCGAATGGGTAGCTCCTAAGAATGCAGATGAGGTGAGATCTTTCATAGGTTTGGCAGCCTATTATAGGAGGTTCATCAGGAACTTCTCACAGATTGCTTATCCTATCGCATCGTTGCAAAGGAAAGGTAAGAAGTTTGAATGGACAGAGGAGTATGAGGCTATTTTCGAGTAGCTTAAGTAGTTGTTGACACATGCACCAGTGCTATAGATTATAGATCCAGACAAAGAGTTTGTAGTATGCACATAAGCCTGCAAGAGAGGACTTGGTGGAGTCCTTATGCAGGATAGACAGGTGGTATGCTATGAGTCGCCAAAGTTGAATGAGCACGAGCATAACTAACCCATGCATGATCTTGAGTTGGCAATGATTATACATGCATTGAATATGTGGAGACACTATGTTCTAGGCAGGAGGTTCACATTGATGAGTGATCACAGTGGTTTGTGATATCTATTTGACCAACCGAATCTTAATGGTAGGCATGCTCAGTGGTTGGATATGATCAGTGACTTTGATTTTGAGATCAGGTATATCAAAGGTAAAGAGAACAGAGTGGAAAATTCTCTTAGTAGGTGGATATAAGTAAATCACTTAGCAGCTATGAGCTCCTATGGGACAGATATACATGATAGGATCTTGTGAGCAGGAACACAAGATGTCAGATATATGGATATTGTGCACAGGTTGTAGTAGAGCACAGATACAATTGCAGGTGATGGTAAAGGTACATGTGATATAGGTGATAGTACAGGTATTGGTACAAGTGATGGTACAAGTACAGGTAGTGGTACAGGTACAAGTGTGGGTTCACAGGATATGGATTATTGTCTTACGGCAGATGGATTGGTCTAATTCAGAGATAGGATATATTTTTCGAATAGAAGTGAGCTCAAGAATATGATCTTGAGAGAGTTTCGTGTGAAATCTTATTCAGGTCACCTAGGTTACCAAAAGACATTGACAACAGAGAAGAGATTGAATCTAAGGAGGGATGTAGTAGAGTTTGTGGCTAGGTGTTTTGATTGTCAGCAAGTGAAAGCAAAATCTAAGCATCCAAGTGGACTACTACAGTCGATCGCAATCCTATAGTGGAAATGGGAAGTCATTTCCATGGGCTTCATTACAGGGTTGTTGAGGGCAGCCAGGGAGCATGATTCGATCATGGTTATTGTGGACAGGTTGACAAAGGTTGCACATTTCATTCTGGTGAAGTCTAAATTCTAAGCTAGCAATGTAGCACAGGTGTTCATCAGACATGTGGTCAGATTTCATGATGTTCCAAAGAAGATTGTTTCAGACAGACATGCAAAGTTCACTTCCAAGTTTTGGAAGAAGTTGTTTGTAGGTTTGGGCACAGAGTTGGCTTTCAATACAGTGTATCATCTGCAGACAAATGAACAGATGCAGAGGGTCAATAGGATATTGGAGGACATGTTAAGGATGTATGTGATGCACCAGCAGTGAAAGTGGGAAGAGTGCTTTCCATTGGTAGAGTTTGCATACAAAAATGTGTATCATGAATATTTAAGGATGAGTCCTTTTGAGGCATTGTATGGGCAGAGTTGCAACAATCCCATCAGTTGGAGTGAACCGGTTAATAGGGCGTTGATTGGACCAGACATGTTGGCAGACATGGAACAAGAAATGCAGGTTATAAATAAGAATCTAAAGGCAACACAAGATAGGAAAAAAATTTATGCAGATAGGAACAGGTTGTTCAAGGAGTTCTAGGTTGGGGAACTGGTGTACTTGCGCATCAAACCGAGGAAGATCTCCTTATGGATTGGATCATGTGCCAAGTTGGCACCATGGTTTTGTGGACCCTTCAGTATCATTGAGAGCATTGGGCTAGTATCCTATCGACTTGCACTTCCTCTGAAAGTGAAATTCCATGATGTTTTCCATGTGTCATTGCTTAAGAAGTATGTTAAAAATGTTGATCATGTGATTGATTGGTCTGTATTGCAGGTGGAACCAAATGGAGAACTCCAGCGGAGCCTCAATGTAGATTGCAGAAAAAGGTGCTCATGCACTAGAACCAAGCAATCGAGCAGTTAAGGTGCAGTGGAAGCACTTTAGGCCCGATGAAGCTACATGGGAGATGATGGATTAGATGTAGGCTATGTATCCTTCCTTGTTTGTTAGTTGAGGCAAAGAAATTTTGGTTTGGTGTTTTGGTGTGATTTTGGTATATGTTGTGGTATATGTCTTGGTATATGTTTTGATTATGTTGGTTTATGTACATATGTATATGGATGTAAATACCGCTATGAGTTATGTTATAAAGCTTCAATAAGTGGTATGGGTGTCATGTCATTATGATGTTATGTTGTTATTTTCTCATGTTGGTTTTCTTTTCAGCAGGTTGATCATTATAAATACTGCATCGAGCTAAGTTATAAAGCTCCATCGACAATGTGTTTTTCTTAGAGTAGTTTTGTGGTTATAGGTGTTGTTGAACACCGAGGATAGTGTTCCCTGAAGGGAGAGGATTGTGTAATAGCCCTGGTGAAAATTCCATGTACTAAAAGTAAAAAGGAAAAATAATAACCACGGATGATGGGACACTTATTCCAAGTTGAATGTTGGGAAAAAGCCTAGTGATGGGGATCACTTGTGATTGTTTATGGCTAAGAAAATTGGCAAAGGCAATGTTTAAGGATTTGGAAAGGCAAAATGGAATTTTTGGCACATTTATTTAAATAATGGAAATTAGGAGAAAAAGGAGATGAAAGGTCATAGGTTGCATGTGAGGAGGAAAATGAAGAAAAATAATGGAAAATGAAGAAAATAGAGGCCTCATTCATAAAAATGCTTCTAAGGATCAGTCGGTAACCTTTTTTCAGTTCATTTTTGGATCCCTCTCATTATTCTCTCTCTCTCTCTTATACTCTTGGAGACTTAGAGTTTTCCTAGAGCACTCTTGGTGGGTGTGGCATACTTGGATTCTTGGAGAAAGAAGGCAAAGGAAGAGAAGGAAAGTGCAAGAGGGCATCAGGATCAGCAGCTACATCATATTTTCTTGTAGGTACCAAGTTGCATCTATGTTTCCTTCACTAGTTTTGGCATGCATGGCATATGCATGTGGATTCTTGGCCATGATCTGTCAGTGGCATGGAGGATTGCTTGGACCGATAGCGGATTGCCTAGCCTTGTCATTTCCTAGATAGCCATGGTGATTTTGGGTTTATTTTCATTGTTTTGTTTTTGGTTGGTTCTCATGTTTCATTAGCTTGGGTTGAGTTATTTGTCCCGTAGCCTTAGTTGGAAAAATGTTATGAAGCCCTGAAACAGCTTGGGTTGAGTTACTAGTCCCGTAGCCTTGGTTGGACAAATGCTCTGGAGCCCTTGGTGGGTTGAGTTACTAGTCCTGAAGCCTTGGTTGGAAAAACGCTCTACAGCACGATAAATGTTGTGGTTTGAGTTACCAGTCTTGCAGCCTTGGTTGGACAAATTCTCTAGAGCGTGGGCTTGGATAGAGACTGATATGATAATGGTTTTGTGATGTCCAACTGTGAGGTGGAATCATTGTTTGATGGGTTGAGGTGGATGGCCTCTAGAATCCCTATATGAGTTTTGATTGATGTGTTCTATGATATCCCACATTCATGCTTGGAATATGGCACGAGGGTGAATGGTTGAAGAGAGATTTGTATCAGCCATTCTACGATTAGGTGGAATGTGGAAGTCCCATCCCGGGCTTGGATTTTGCATCATTAATGAAAGGTTATTTCTCCTTTTATTTCTGTGAGTATTTTGATGGATTATATGTGGTCTATATCGTTGTACTTTCATGAGTATTTATGCTACTATTATGCTGGCTATGTATGTGTTTTATGACAATAGCCATGTGTGGATTTCATCATGTTTTTACTTGTAATTTAATGATCAATGTATCTATGACCTAATCAATGGAATGGTAGTTAATGTGTTGAGACTTCAATGGTTCTTATCTATTCTCATCTAACTATGAGACCCCTATGCTCAGAACTGTTATTTACACATGTAGATTATGTATTTGTGATATGTTTGACAAAATCCCTGTCGTGGCTAGTAGCGGTCCAGTCAAGGTTTCATTCAAGAATTTTCTTTAGTACTGTCGTTTCCATTTTATTTTACGGTTTTGAAGGTGTCATGAAATTATGGGCAATCACCTGGGCTCTGGCCCTGAAAAAGTGGCTCAAATCCCAGGGACGTTGGCATAGCACTGACTAAATGAGTCTCTGGACATTGGAAGGCAAGCCTGTGAGAGCGAATCTGGGTTTATTGAAATTTTCATGCCCATATCATGTGAGAAACTAAGGCTTAACTTGTCCAAAACTTCAGTGGTACCCAAGACCAAGTTGTTTGAAGTGTTGGATTGGTTCCTGAGTATCCTAAAGCTGACATTAAATGTCTGTATGGTGTGTTTATATCGGTTCCACTTCCTTAACGTGACTTAGGAGTTCAAATCATATCATAATGGCCTCTTGTCACATGTTTACCCCGGCTGGTCAATTGCTTGGGTAGATGTGGGAGGAGGGTTTTACATGAGTGAATGGATCTAGACAAGAAAGGGTAGAGAAGTGATTAGAAGACGAATGAGATTACCATTGATATTTGAGGCCACAAATAAAGCTATATTCTTTGGGTTAAATTAGTGCTTAACTATTTTACATTGATGTAGAGATTCATTAAATGGTTGTTTTGTAGGAGATTCATGTTTGCAGTCTTAGCAGAATGAGTATACTTTTAGCATGTTTTGCACCTAAATGATATTTGTTAATAGTCCATTTTTTTATGGTGAGTCCTCTTATCCAAAGATATATTGATTACTTCCATGAGTCCTTTATCAAGTTCCACTTCTACATGGATCTAGGCACATGCAATCATTCCCTTGGGATATGACTTATCTACGTACTTCCCTAGGGAATTTCCTATGGACTTATCCATGCCCATATGTTCAATTACATGCCTCTCAAACCCATGAAGTAGGGGGGATTATTAATATAAGGTCCTTATCCAAGGTCCATATATTCAATTTCATGTCCCTCGGACCCATGAAATAGGGGCCATTTTGAAGATAAATTCCTTGTCCCTGTGTTCAAAAATAGATGCATAGTATCCTCTACCACAAAAGTACTAAGATAATTTACCTTTGATCAGGGCATCCAAAATTTTCTACATGTTGGAGGCTCATATACTAGCCAATGAGGGAAGGATCATCCATAGCTAAATCCTTCTAACATGGAATATTGGTGGGTAGCTTCACCTTAGGAATGATGTAATTTCTTTACAAACTTGGATCACGAGGCCTTCTTTCCATATTTTCACAAGCAGGAGATAAAGTCTTAAAATCCAATTGCCTAAATTTAATAGGAAGGGAATATTGCATGGCTTCCCCCTCCTAAACCAAAGGCCAAGAAAGACATAGGAGTTAGGTGAAAGCAAGGTTGTGGTAGCAACAAAGGAAGGGAGATATTGAATTGTATTCTATGTTAACACTACATGATGATAAACATTTTTTTTTTACTATTGTATTGATGATTGCTAATGACTACTGAAAAAAACAAGGTTTTTCTAATTATGGCCATGGTTATTGATCATCATTGAAGAGGATTAATGACTAATGTGTAATTTTAATTAAGTGCACCAATGGAAAATAACATGTGGTGACCTTGTGGAAAACAGCATGTGCTGCTAGAGAGCATAAATGCCTTAGTGCAAGGTGTCCATTTTAGCATACTAGTGTGTCATGTCTATTTTGGCACACTCATGCTTCATGTATAATTAGGAGTATCATATTTTCCCATCAAATGGTGAAGAGTTATGATGCGTTGGTAAGCTAAATAATAAAAAGGTTAGGTGCTTTCAATCTTCTTTAGAACACCAATGTTTCATATCTAATTTTGAGCATTAGTGTTTTGATTGTCATTTGTTGCAAGGTCATAGAATGATCAGATGTGCCAATAATTATCCCATACCACTTGTGCATTAATGTGTCATGTTTTCTAGAAATGCACTTTGAACCAAACATCCACTGAAAACAAATTTGTGGGCTAAATAAGATATAAAAATCCATTCGTAAAATCCTTTGTAAGAAATTTCATGATCATTTATAGAGGTTGTAGTTGTAGAAAATTTGTGTAGGTTAACCTGATAATGAAATATAAATCAAATCAGAATACTATAACCTAATTCTACTATCAATTTGCGGAAGCTTAAAGATCGAGCTTAACAATATAACCAGAAGAAGAAGAATCAATGGCACAATACACATGAAAATACTTTTGGGAAAAAATCAGCTAAAAACCCCACACTATTGTATTATCATACATGTGGAAATACATAGGAATTGTACAAAGCCTTAGCTCTCACAACTAGCTAGCTCTCAGTACAATCCTCACAGATTCTCATAGAAAATCTTGGCTTCTCTCCTGCCTTCCTCTCTGCCCTCCAAGCTCCTATTTCCTTGTGTTGTTCCTTGTGGATGATTCTCCTATTACCAAGTGGATGATCTCCTCCAAAACTGCGCAATCCTCAAGGATTAAATCCTTGACTGCATTCATTAGTTTTCTCTTTGAGAAAACACATGCAACTAATAGTACATTGTCCTTGACATTAATCTCAACTGGGTCTTTCTCAGAATAGACATGCATGAGTTTCTGATGAGGGAATCTTTAGTTAACTGGTGTAGCATTAGTTGAGTGCATGCATGCATGAACTAACTATTCATTAGTTCCTCAAACAATTTGGAACTAATTTAACTGGATTTAACTCAGTAAATTGAGTTAACTAATTACAACTCAAATATAACTCAATCTTATCTCCTTAATGTAAGGGATAACTCTTGCATGACTTCAGAAAGACTCCTAACTTGAATTTCTCCAACTAATTAATTTAAAATAAATTAATTAATTATTTCCAAGTAGCTGTTAATACTAAATTCGATTTTAATTCACAATTTAATTCAAGGAAAAATTAAATTGGAATATTCTTGTTGCCATATTTCAACACTCCCTCTCAACAAGAAAGGGATTATCTACCACCCCGATCCTATCTCTATGGAACTTGAATTTACACTTTGACAATGCCTCTGTCAAAATGTTAGCATCTTGCTCCTCTGTCGAAATATATTGCAGCAACATGATCCTCTAAAACTATGAAAATCCAAGGGAAAAAAAAATTCCTTGTTCTTCTCCACACTACCATTAGCAGCTTGCTTTACCTTGTAAAGCCAACAGGAACTCACAATTGACTTGTTCTACGATCTCGGATCCACGTCCCAAACACTGTTACGAAATATGGAGTCATACTCCTCCACCATAGAATCAACCCAAATCGGTTGTTGCACTGCTTCCTCAAAGGAAGATGGCTCAGTCTCAACACATTCCCCAGCAAGGGCCATGTATCTAGTGTACCTCTCAGGTGACCTCCTCTATCTGCGCTGAGAAGATGGTGCTCCCACATTCTCTCTCGCATCTTCCAACAATCTGTCAGCTTCTCTTGTGCACTTTCGTCCATCTCTGGAAGACTTTGCTTGAGTGGATATCTCCACTCCTGGAACCTCTGCATGTAGCTACTTCACATCAGTCTGAGGCTTATCCTCCTTAGGAACCAACAGTTCCTCCACAGCCTATAGTTGGAGATCCCTCTCAAGGGAAACTCGCATGGCCTTCTGCTCATCAAACTTGAGATCTCTGCAAACCACTATCCTCCGACTGGTAGGCAAGTACACCCGATAGTTGTGAGGTGTATCAGTGTACCCTACAAATATCCCCAACTCTGATGTCGGATCAAGCTTCTTCCATACATCCTTTGTCACATGGAAATATACCGATGAGCCAAAGATCCTGAAGTGACCCACATCTGGTCTCTTACCAGAGAAAGCTTCCTCTGGTGTCTTCATCCCAAGTATGTGATGTGGACTTCTATTATGCAAATAGACTACTGTGTTGCACGCCTTAGCCCACAAGTGAAGTGGTAGGCCTTGGTCATGCAGCATTTCCCATGCTGCCCCTACAATAGTTCTGTTCTTCCTCTCATCCACCCCATTCTGTTGTGGGTTATGAGGTTTCGTCAACTCTCGTTTAATTCCTTCCACTGCACAGAAGTCCTTAAACTCTTGAGAGACATATTCTCCACCATTGTTGCTTCTCAAGGCCTTGATCTTCTTCCCTGACTCTTTCTCAACCAAAGCTTTGAATTCACAAAACTTTGTGAAAGTTTGGTCCTTCTTCTGCATGAAATAAATCCAGCATTTACGAGAATAGTCATCAATGAAAATCACATAATACCTTTGCTTCACTGTGGATGCCGTCGAGAGTGGTCCACAGACATCAATATGAACTCGCTATAAGATAGCCTCTGCTCAACTATCTCGATCATGAAAGGAATACTTGGTGTACTTTCCCAAGGTACAACCTTTGCATGTGTCAACTTTCTCAAATTTACCTTTGGGAAATACTGTAGATATCTGTTGCATTATCTTCAAAGCCCCATGATGCAAATGGCCCAACTGCTTGTGCCACAACTCACCAATGTCTTGGCTTTGCACCAATTCTACTTTCGTACTCAATGTTGCATAATCATCTACCTCTAGTTTATATATATTCTTCACCCAAATCCAAATCCTCTTGGCCTGACCCGTGTCTATGCATCTTAGGAACACCTTTCCTTTACTTAAGACAACATCGTAGCCTTTGTCCTCTAACATCGTGACCGATACCAAGTTCTTCTTTAGTCCAGGCACATACATCGCATCTGTCAAGTTAAAAGGAGCTCCATGCTCCCTCTGAAAAGCAATTGTGCCCACTCCTGAAACACTATACCTTTCGTCGTCACCCATCTCTATGTGCATCTTGAGGTCTTTCTCCTCCAAGGCACTGAATAAATTTTTATCATCGGTCATGTGGAATGAGGCTCCACTGTCAAGATACCAGACACAACCCATCATTGATGACACCATGCATGCAATGAGGGTAAAGTACATTTCGAACTGAGAGACTAATGTCTCACCTTCCGATCCTTCCAAGGATCCCTTCTTGGAATTCTTCGATGGGAAATTAGTCGCGTAATGTCTCATCTCGTGACAATTAAAGCATCTTACTTTAGACATGTCACCCTTCTTCCCTCCATGAGAAGAATTTGATTTGAAATGGAAAGCCTTCCCCTTCCCTTTCCTTGCCTTACTTGCTAAGGCCATATTTTCTTTATCATCATTCTTGGATAAAGAACCATTTCGTGTGCTCCTCCTGATCTCCTCCTGCATAAGATCTGACCACAGCCGTTCCCAATCCGATAGTTTCTTCCTTCCATTCACAGAGTCCTGGTAGTTATTCCAACTCTTTGGAAGGCCAAGGAGAGCAAGGCTCACCATATCATCATCAGCAGTAGTTATTCCCACACTGCCAATCTCATCTCTACAGGTGGTGAGCTTGTTCAGATATGTGGAAATAGTATCGCCCTTCTCCATCTTGATTCTTCGAAGCTTATCCTTGAGTGCTAATTTCCTCTAGCTGCTACTGTTCTGGTAGAGGTCCTTCAATGTCTTCCACATTGAAAATGGAGTATCCTTCCCATGGAGACTCGAGACAATATGGTCTTGAACTCCCTCAAGGATGATCCGTCTCACCTTCACCACACACTTCTTCCACTCAGTCGAATCTTGTGCATTAGTTGAAGTTGGCTTTGGGATTTCTTGATCAATGAATTCCTTCAAGTCATTGTCTTCTAATACAACCTCCATTCTATCTTTCCATGATATGTAATTCGAGCTACCTTCCAAGGCATACTCGAGTCTCAAGCCATAGAACGCCATTGGCCAATCTTGAAGTATGATATGAATTCGATTTGCACCTGCAACCCCAAACTTCAAACTTTGAATTCTCTTCTCAATATACTGTTCACAGCTCTGATACCATGTAGAAAATTTCTACAAATCCAGCTCTAATACCATGTAGAAAAACTAATGTAGGTTAACCCGATAATGCAATATAAATCAAAGCAGAATACTATAACCTACTTCTACTATCAATTTGCATAAGCTTAAAGATCGAGCTTAACAATATAACCAGAAGAAGAAAAATCAATGGCACAATACACATGAAAATACTTTGGGGAAAGCCTCAGCTAAAAACCCCACATTATTGTATTATCATACAGGTGGAAAGACATAGGAATTATACAAAGCCTTAGCTCTCACAGCTAGCCAGCTCTCAGTACAATCCTCACAGATGCTCACAGGCAATCTTGGCTTCTCTCCTACATTCCTCTCTGCCCTCCAAGCTCCTATTTCCTTGCATTGTTCCTTGTGGATGATTCTCCTGTTACCAAGTGGATGATCTCCTACCAAGTGGGCGATCTCCTCCAAAACTACGCAATCCTCAAGGATTAAATCCTTGACTGCATGCATGAGTTTTCTCTTTGAGAAAATACTTGCAACTGATAGTACACTCTCCTTGACTTTAATCTCAACTGGTTCTTTCTCATAATAGACATGCATAAGTTTCTGATGAGGGAATCTTCAGTTAACTGGAGTAGCATTAGTTGAGTGCATGCATGCATCAACTCACTGTTAACTCACTATTAGTTCCTCAAACAGTTTGGAACTAATTTAACTGGACTTAACTCAGTAAACAGTGTTAACTAATTACAGCTCAAATTTAACTCAATCTTATCTCCTTAGTTTAAGGGATTACTCTTACATGACTTCAGACAGACTTCTAACTTGAATTTCTCCAACTAATTAATTTAAAATAAATTAATTAATTATTTCCAAGTAGCTGTTAAGACTAAATTCTATTTTAATTCACAATTTAATTCAAGGACAAATTAAATTGGAATATTCTTGTTGCCATATTTCAACAGTAGTGGAGGATTTTTTAATTTTTTTAACTTTTACTACTACATTATTGGTAGAATTATCCCTTCTATGTTTCCTAACAATGATATTTTATTCTTTTATTTCATAATATGACAAACTAATTATTTAATTTCAAACTCCTCATAGTAATACATATTTCTTCTTTTTGGCATATAGTATCATCTTAAGGTGTCCAATTAGGACTAGGGATTTCTTATTCCCAAAGCATCACTGGGCTCCTAGAAGGAGTGTAACATACCCCGTTACCACCCTTGGACCACACTAAAGGTAGAAGGAGGTAGTTACTATGATGACCCAACCTCCAAGGTCTTGTTATGGAAATGGGGTCTAAAATTTTTGACATTTTTTCAAACTCTTCAAAACCCAAAATAGACTTCGCTATTATGTTCATCTTGTTGAGACCTTTCTGGTAATATAAATTTTACCCCAATCCAACCTCCGATTAAAAGTTATGGCCATTTGAAGATCTAGATAATAACCTCTTTCCTTTCGATGCGGCACCCACGTGGTCACCACATAGTTCCCACACGGCTATACAAACCCTATCCATGTCACCTTCCCCCGGTTTGTGTGGAATTTATGCCAGCAGCTGCCACCATAGCCTATACTACAACACAATCCACAAACCTTCCCTTACATGGCGTGCAATATGCATTTATATATAATCAGGGTATTCCTCCCTTTTTTGAATAACATACAAAAATGAGCCCCCTGTGCAACATTTGTCAAAATGCAGGATAGAACCTTTCCCACCGTTATCTGACGAAAGCAATTCCCATCTCTCTGGGTCTGTCATCATCGGCTCCCTAGTCCCCTATGCTTTTTACACATCAATGCCTCGCCTAGTATCTTGATGCCTTAGGACGGCAAAAAAAAATTGTCTATTGATGGATGGTGCCTCTATCTACCGACCTTCATCCATCGATCTTCGCATGCGAGTGCATTGTGTTCATGCCCAGTGGCCCAGTGCCCTACGACAATAAAATTATCGTTAACTGTTGGAGAAAACTCCATCTACCATCCCCTATTTGCCAGCTCACATCATTGCCACTCTTGCTAAGCCCTACGGCATGACATCATTTTGATGTCACAACCTCCACATGGCCTCCTCTCGTGGTGCCATGTGTCACTCATTTTTAGCCCATATGGCCCTACCAAATGGCCTTTTCCAAGTTCCATGTGTTATGCTACAAATGCTCCACATCGCCCTCTTTATCTATGTCATCTTTCACGCAAGACTGGGTCCCACTACGGTCCGACACATTGCAAAATGTGTTTTCTTCATTATAATTAAAATTTTGCATTTGACGTGGATTTCTGGTATCTAAGATTGAGACGGTAGATTTTTCATCACATATCAGACCCTCCTTTTTTCCTGTCTCGACCTCGTCATCACGACCCACTTTCGCACATTATTTGAACCTCTGGTGGCTTGGTGATCCAAGGTGTTGGGATAGTAAATGCCTATGTCTATTAACAATCCTTGAAATTTGTTTATGCATGTAAAGATGGCCCTCCTCCCACTGTGTACTTCATGTGTGTGTTTGTGTGTGTGTGTTTATAATGGGGGGAATCTCTCAAACACTTAACTTAGGCATTTGTGCATCTCTTTTTGGGGCATTACTATATATATATATATATGGGCTTATCTCTCCTGAGCTTACATCCCAGACGTATATATAAATACATAAATTGGCTTGTGATTTGGCCCACAAACAATCCTTCATGAGCTTTAAGGCCCTCGTCCTGACCTATACATACATCTATCTTTTGTATGGATAGGGACGCCCACAACTCCCAACCATTGTTTATCTATCCTAAGCTTAAATAGGCATCAAATCAGGCCGGCCTATAACTTACATATGTAATATATATATATATATATATATATATAATATCCCTTATGAGCTTGCCCAACCATATAAGGCCAAATATGAATTCATTAAACCCAATAACCATTAATCCATAAGGAATTTTCCCATCAATTTCTCTCATGAATTTAAATAGAATCCAAGCTCAAAAATAAACATCAGAGTTAACCCATTCCTTATAGATTTCTCAAAAATCAATGTCATGGAAATTTGCATTCATTAGCCTCACCCTATGCTTTTACCAACAAACAAAAATACATAGAACATCAACATTATACAAGGATCCATCTCTCTTAATAATGAAACATAGGGGCCAGCTTCCCAATTCATTTTATGCAAGAAAACTGATTAATGACAGAAATTTAACCATGTCTTTTTTGCTTAGACCCCTTTAGTTATTTCCATGTTATTATTAACATAGAAAACACTTTTATAAAATTCAAGAAAATGAACCAAACTCATGCATAGACGATAAATATCAGCATTAAGTCAATAAATCCATCATGGGAACTTAGCCCTCCATAAGCACGATGTAATCAATAGAAGACATGTTCCTCACAATAATCACACAATGTAGGCCTATTGGCATTATATCGTTTAAGCACACATTATTATCTCAGGTGCAGAGGTCCAACCAACTCATGCACCCAAAAAATATGCTAAGTTGTAAGATCATAACATATATATATATATAGAGAGAGAGAGAGAGAGATTGCAATTATTTCTCCTAATTCACATAGAATCCCTTCATTTTCCCAAAATCATGAAAGAATCATTCCACACATTCATAATGGGATATAAAGAACACAAAGAGCAATGTTATGCGGTCTACATGCATACAAAGCTACATGAATACTTATCTGGTAATGAAGGACCCAACAACTAATAATGGGACTCTAACTCTCCACCCAACCTTAGATGGCCTTGCACTACATTCTTTCTTGCAACCAAGGACCCCCAACATATATTTCATAGCTTGAGGAAGGGTGCTCAAAGGATCTTCTCACACCTTCAACACCATTGGGAATATAAATATCCTCCTATCTGTTATAGACATTTTTGTGCCTCGCGTCAAGGAGCATGGAATGTCAATAATTACAGGGATCCTCAGTCCCTAAATATGTTGTTCTTACCCCTAAAAGAACAAGGTCATCAAACAACAGCACTTCCAATCAGTTCTCCACCTGAAAACACTTCAAAACAGGCTTATTTTGGATCATGTCAGCTGCTTAACTGAGCATCTGCGCTGTATTGCAACTGTCCCACTCTGTACCTGCGCTGGAAGTCAAAAACAATGAAGGCTACCTGCGCTGGGCGAGATTGGCCAAGTGGCACAGTCCTCCTGCAAGGTGTCAATTGCCCAGGAAGCTTCCAAACTGACACTTGGTTCATCAGATTCGCCTTGTGATGAGTAAGAGGTACTTGATCACCATGTGTAACCAAGGATCTCCAAGTGGACTCAAGAACTGAAGATTAACTGAAGAGGGAGAGGACACTAGTCAGCTCTATGCCAGCCTCAAGCTGACTCGTCCTCTCTTCTTCTCTCCTATATATAGAGCTCTTCTATGAGGTCTAATGAGGCTGGAATTTTGTATAAGCAAGGAGGTGCTGTTGGTATACTGCCAGGATTATTGGGTGATTGTTTTACTAGAGGTGAAGAAGAGAGTTCTTGCTGCCGAGGAGGTGCTGCTGGATTGGGGCCAACATCATTGGTTGTAACTCCCTCTGGAACCCTGTTACTTTCTATCAATAAAGTTTGCATGTTCTTCTATATACTTGTTTTACATAGATGCTTTTGTGTTTACATGTATATTTGATGCAACCTAATCCATGCTTCAATTATGATTGCTTGTATCTCGTAGTTTGCTCCCTTTTGTTGTGCAGATTCTGTGTGTAGCTGGATCGGCTTGGAGAGTAAAGAGCTGGGAACGGGATACAAAGCGAGAAGGACAAGGATCGACTAAGCGCAAGACACCAGGTTGGTTGATCCTCTTTCTATTCTCTCTGTGCTTTCATAAAGATGAACATGAAAACTTTGTCATTCAGTTGTTGCTAAAGTCTGTCACCTTTAGAAAGGGTTAGTGTCATCCGCATCGGATACTTTTCCCCACAACACTATCTCCACCTAGAAACCAAGTAAAGAAACACCCCAACGCCTCCACCCTAAACTAGGCACCCAAAGGACACTGGAACATTGTAAACCCATAGTCTAGGATGAAATCTCCTTGTCTTTGTTTTCCACAGCAAGCTTATCCATGTTGCACTCAAACATTCGTGTCGCCCTTCCTTCTGACATTACTCCCAGATATTTTGCTCCCCTTCTCTACTACTACATGAGCAAAGTCCAATATTCGTATATGGTTGCTCTAGCTATCTCTTGCATTGTATCCTATTAATTTTGTGCCCCTTTTTGCTCCTCCTATGTTATTGCATGCTTCCTTCTCAGTTCACTTATGTTCTTTGATATTTTCCTCGAGAAGTCTTTCCCCGTGGTTATCACCCAATTGTTACCATTGCATCCTCCATTTTCATCGACCTGCACCATAGTATTCAACCCATCCTTTTGTTTTTGCATGTGGTCGTGGGGATATCGCTACTCTAGTTCCCCCATGCCACTCTTTGGATTGTTGTCCTCTTTCTCTTCCAGTATGCCAACGTTGTACACAACTCTTTTAATTTTTTCCCTCGTGTCCAGCTGAACCCATTTGGTCCAATTAATAAACACCAGTCAACCCATGACTCATATTAATTTATTGATTGGTATTTAGATTAGATTAAGAAACGCCAATCATCCCATGACTGGTATCTAACGAATCGAAAGTGTATTTTTATTCTATAGTTTCTATGTTATGAAAGACTAAGCTATAGAAACAAGAAAACAACAATCCTTTATGCTATGAAAGCAATAAATTTCTATACTATGAAAGCAATGAATTTATTTGTTATGAAAGCAGTAAATTTCTATGTTATGAAGGATTTTTTATTTATAGTTTTTTTATGAATACAATTAAAATGACTATGCTATGGAAACAAAGAAAAGAAATAAAAATTATGTTTCTAATGATTGACTCCTATTTAAAGCCAAAGTGTATATGAAGAAGATCAAATCTATTCTCTTACTAGTGTTCGTGTACAAATTTTTAGAACTCGTTCATATCATGCAGTTACCTATGAATCTGAGACTAATTCGATGCAACAATAAAATTATTGAATTAAAAAAGTAACTAAGAAATGTTTTTGTTGTTTTATAAATGTATCCAAGCACTTGGTCTGCACGACAATAATGAAGAAATGAGCATTCAAGATAAGTAAAACATAGCATTAAAATTGAAGATAATTTGTGCAAAAAGAACATAAAGATATAATCTAGTGCATGGAAATAAAGCATAAAAGAGATTTAAAATACATGTGTACTCATCAGGGGGCCCTCCTGAAGCAATTACTGATCAAATCCGAATCTCATCTTGAAGGAGTAATCATGAAAAATATTTTATTAATTGGGCGACGTTATAATAACATCTAAATTAAGTCACTGCTTCAGAAATCAATACATTAATAGAGCATAACATAACATGTATTATTTTCTTCCCAAAGAAGGATTTGTATAGAGTTTCAAAGTAACTATCTCTGAGAATCCTATTGCTAAAAACTAGCTCTTTGGATTAACAACTAAGACTTTCTCTCTTATTAAATTTCCTACTCATATGATTTGTTATTTGAGAAGTGAATCATGGATTTTGTCTCTGAAATGTGTTCCCTTCTAGTTCCTTAGAGACATTTCTCACTTGATATGTTGATCTTTGCTCATATCCTTTGTTGATAGGGCATTAAATAACCAAAATCCTTTTTCCATGTAATTTGGAAAATAGGGGTCCAAAAAACTAGGAAAATCTCCTATATCCTTCAAAATTTGTGAAAATTGCTTGCATAGAGCCTAAATTGGCTCATTTTGCAGAAAATTCATGTTTTCATTTTTCAAAATTCGTTTTCATTTGCTCAAAAAACACATTCAAAGTTGATTGGTCAAAGCTATTGTTTTTTCCTTTGATCTCATGATGGAGGTTCACACGTGCGAGTTGGGTGAACTTTGACCAACAGAAATCCATATTGGAGCTTTTAGAAACAAAACATGCATGCATGATTTCGTTCTAGAATAGTGTTAATAACTCAATCACAAAGATGGCTATTGAAACTTGGACTGAGTTGTGGAAACTGAACTGGAAAACCATCATAGTAAAAATAAGCATAATTCTTTTGAATTCATTAAAAATAAAGAAAAGTTGATGTTAATTAACCAATTAGACATACAGAATCTCCTTATCATATTTTGTGAATAATTATGGTAAAATGGTGGCGAGTGAGTGAGATGATGCAATGGATGGTTGTAAAATGGTTTATTGAATGAAAAATACTAGTGAAAATGATAACAAATCAGTGACCCAACATCTCCCCCACACTAAGATCTTTGCATGTCCTCATGCAAATGGAGTCTCAAAAATGAACTCATATACACCTTATTTTTTGTTAATTCAATTGGAGTTTCTCTTGCTTGCCTTCCCAAATGATCTTGAATTTGAATTGCTAATGAGATTCATTGTATAACACATTAGCATCTAGTAACCATAGGTTCTTAATGACGGGGTATCCCTTCTCCTTGGAGGACATTCCCTAAAAAGGCTCTATAATCCTTTAAGTCATGCATTACCTCCTTTCTTAATCTACACAAGGTTTCCATATTTCATTCTTGGAGAGTGTTGCTTCAAAAGATGTTAGGTTATCTTATAAATGGCTTTCTTATAACCCCTGTCCTTTCTCCTTGTTAACATCATAAGAGCTTAAATTTTTCATAATTGCTTGATTATTTTCATAAAGTGAAGAACTTTTGTGCACTTCATTTAAGTCCACACTATGTCTCGTCTCCATGAAAATATAGCTAACTTCCAACACCCACTTATTTGATGCTTAACATTTATGTCGAATCTATCATTTCTGAAAGTTAAATGTTTTGATGGAAAAAGGAAAACAACAAAGCAAACAAAAGAGGAATGTGCACCATGACAAAAACAACAACTCCAAGGAAGTTATATTTAATCCCAAAATAGCTTCTCACAAAATCTATTGTTATGGATTTTCCTTCTATTGTATCCATCTCAGAATCCATGTCACCAAACTGTGCTACAATTCGACCATAAAGTGTCTAATAAATGTGATTGAGACAATTAAATCATCTTCACCACACATGAATTTTCAACCAAGGGACAATGAATCCACAAAAAGCATTCCAAAATGAATAAAATGTTGATGAAATGATTGAAGCAATGTGGTAGCTTGGATTAATAGCAACAGACATAATCCCAAAGAAAGTGAAGTATAAGAAAGTGAAAAACATTAAGAAGAGGAACAAGAAAAATTTAGCAGATATCTACTCAAAATATATCATGGAGTATGCCATGACTAAATAAATTATATCTTGTAGTAAAAAATAGGGAACCTCGCTTTCCATCTATCCAAATGCATAAGGGATTTGCATAATACATTCCAGTTGTCTTTTCCCTGTAAAAGATAGTTCTTTCCACCACAGCCACAAGCTATATACTTGACAAATTGTTGATTCTAAAGAAAAGCACGACAGAGTGCATCGATCCCATAACATTTAACAAATATTGTTGAATGTTTCTTTTCATGCCTAGTTTCTAGATATCTCCCTTATCACATCATCCTTACATCAAATTATTTTTATATTTTTAAATGATTTTTTATTTGAGATACCCAAACTAATATGCATTAGTAAAAGGGAGTAACAACTTACCACATCCCAGGCTTAACTCAATTCTTTGCAATGTGGATCATGTCCATTACCATAATGTTGGAGGTGTGCCTCAAAACCTTCTTTATACATGTTGAAATAGTGCATTAATGTCCTATGCCTGAACCTTGATGAATGTACTATGAATATGTAAAGAAAAGAAAGCATTTGTGTTGTTGCTAGTAACTTTGTTGCATTTGCTTTATGATATCAAAAGAACTTGTTTTCAACTTTCTTTCACTTTGTACTCAACTCTTGTTCTTGTTTGTTGCATGTATTCTTGCAAGGCAGCTTCCTTGTTATCTCATACTCATATAATAGGAAATGTGCATCAATTCACACAAAAGTGTAGACCACAACAATAGCATCTTCAATCTTCCGGAATGAACTCATATTTTCTTTTCTCTCTGACATATTGTTGTACAGACTCCATAGCACTTTGAAAATCCCTTTTTGTTGTTAAAATATTTTTGAGCTACAATTGCAACACATATTTGGCTAAATCCATCTCTTGCCTAGTAAAGGAGTCAAAACATAGCATATTTCTTTGAACTCTATTCTCTTCAACATACGATGTGAGAAATGAGTGCATGCATCTACTTTATATTCATTAAAAACTAAAGAAATATATTTTTATCAACATAAGCAATACATAATGGATCAAAGCATCATAAAATAAGGCATTGAGGTTTATCATTTATTGATATAATGTGCAAAAAAAGTGATGGCTACCAATCATTGCCTTGATTCCTTCACAATCATGTGTCATCAATTAACCTTTGCTCCAAACCCTTCAAATTTTACTTGGACTTGATTCTTAAGCACATCAACCCTAACTTATAATATTATATAAATAAATCTTTCTTATATTATACTTTAAATTGATAAATTATTGACAATTTCGATATCAAATAATTAATTATTACATAACAGCTAGTTTCTAACTAAATATTAGTTAATTAATCCTAAATAATTTTTAACTTTATTTCAGCAACGGCTAATTTTGAACGGCTAACACTGGACAATGATGCATCCATGCTATTTATTCTCTCAGATCATTTGATTTCTCACCTCATCCTGAGGATGAACCACATTAGTTGGTTCGAAACGTCGACCCAATCCTTACAATGTGATTAATGCGAAAGACTGTCTTCTACATTATGGATCGCAAAAGTTTTAGATCTAACATAGTAGATTAATATTTCACCATTGATATTAGATTTCAAACCAAGGGACTGCTAGATATTATAATGAGGACTACTACTATCGAATGACTGCCATGCCAAGCTTTCATACTCATAATATTTGCATGATGACTTTTGAATATATTGCACATTATTTCTTGATGACAAATTTGTGAATAGAGCATAAATTTGGTATCAGGGATGGGTTAATTGTGGAAAAGATGGTTGAATGGCAACTAAAGTGGTTATTCATCATATCTCCCTAAATTTTTAATAAGCAAAAAATTCTTACATTAATTCTACCTCAAGTTTACCTTTTGAAGAACTTGAAATGTTGAAGTAGGGTTGTAGGTGTTATAATAAAACCATTCTACCAACGAATAAATTATTGAATCTTGAGTTGTTGATGATTTTGAAAACAACTTTCATGCCATCCAATGTTTCACAAAAACATATGCCACAAACTCATTTTAATGCCAAATTTAGTGCTTCAAAAGGGAAACAGTGTATGTTTACCTCTTTCACCACAACATGCCTTCGGAATCCCATTTTGATGAAGAAAAGAGGGTGTTTTGCAAGAAGATAAAATCATGGCCGAATTTGTGCGGTGATAAAAAGTGAAAATGTGCCTTAAAACCCCATTGAAATGTCCTTCAAAATTTCATTTTTGTGTAATTCTTCCTACATCCTACTCAATTTACCATACTCCAAGAAAATACTGCATCTCAAAATTTTTTAATTATGTTCCATTTTCTTGTAATATGTATGCAAAAATTGCCCTGGAACAAGTTGCTACATCCATAAAATAGGTTGCTACAACAAATTCTGCGGCTCCATAAATTGTCACTTTCAATAGCTATTTCTATTTTTCTTCTAGAAGTTGTCTTCTCTTATGCTAAACTACTTATTTGGATTGTGTGTTGAGTGTTGAAGTAGAAATCATGAAATATGATGCATATTGACTAAAATTGATCTAATTTTATTGATTCGTTGGAAATGGAAATGAATGAAAAAGAGTTTTAGTAGTGCCATCGTGCTTCTTGTTGAATGACAAACTTTATTGGAATAAAATACGAACATGTTGCTCCAAGAAACTTTTTAGAACAAGAAAATGAACTGCTACAAATTGTTCTTGATTCCATTAAATCGTATTAAGCCATCATCCAAACCAAAATCCATGGTACAATTCTTTCCATGCAAAAGAATGTGCCAAAGTTGAGCATGGAAAGAAATCATTGGATTACCGATCACTGACAATAATCGTTAACCAATGGGAGATAACTCACAGATAATGTAAATGAGTGTCAAGGTACGTGAGTGCATCTTGACAGGTACGAATGAATATGTTGAATTTGAGTCACCTGCAAGACCTTGAAATCAAGAGACATTGTTGTATTCCCATTATTTCAGCAAGGAGGATTTACATTAATGTATGTGAGCTCCAAGGCCCTCAAAACTATCACTAGTATTGGTCTTAGATAAGGTGTCAAAGTCGATGGGACAAGATCCATTGGAAGGTGAGCATTAAGGGATCCCGCATCAGTCAAATTGAGCATAAAAATGATTTGAAGGACCATAATAAAATAATGAAATTATAGAACTTATTGTGAAATTTACTTGCCAGATGCCTGGTTTTCAAGAAAATCACATTTCCAATTATGCCAGTAAACTGGTTTTCACGATAGGGCTTATTTTTTCTCTTTAATTTGTTTTTCCTTTTCTTTTTTCTTTTCTTTTTTCTATCCTACTCTACTTGGAAAATAAATTTCCTTCAAGTTTAAGAATACTTCCAATGGAGCCATGTGCATAATAAGATGACAATAAATTCATATGCAGGTTTAAAATATATGCTTTGATGTATACCAGAATATGGGAGACTAGTTTCTTTTATTGAGATGATGTCAAGAATTGTTGAAGAAGAGAGTGGTGCTCTATCTTAATGATTGTCATGAACCAAAGTTCAATGTAGCTATGATTCTCTTGGTTCACTTTCTCATCTCGATTAAAGTCATCCATCATTATCAATTTTAAATATTAGCTTTCTTGCTAAGCCCAGCAGTAGTAATTAAGTTCAGCCTCTTTACCAAGACCAACATTCATGCCATCTGCAATCTCAAAGGGGTCAATTAGAAAGCCATATATCACATCAGCATTTGCCATTTTTTTTATTTTTATTCTTAATTTATAATCATCACATTTATAAATACATCATGAACATGCATGCAATATTTAAATCAACACATAAACATTCCATCAAAATGCTACACCCAGCATTGATTGCACAAGCAAGCAATCACATACAATCCATGATCGTAGTCCTATAACTAACACCTGCTTACACAACCAACAATTCTCAAAACACTTCACTCTCTAATGGAGTCACAAGGTATCATTCCTTCAATCCATCGAGACTCTTTATCATATAACATACAGACCATGGGATTGTCCCATCTAATCAGCATATATATACTATATAAATTCAATCAGAAACAGTTATTCTATGCAGTACAAGAAACACTTGGGTTTCCCCAATCCCTCATAACATATGAGAATTCTCATGCAAATTCATCCCAAGTGTGTAAGAATACATGACTTGAACAATCATGCATGGAACCATGCAGGTAATTCTACAAAATTAAAGAAATAACAAGCATTCATGGTCACAGTAATATACTGATCAACCTTCAAAATGCCTACTAGAAAACACATGCAATACCATTGCATTCAAAATAATTCAAACATCATTACCATCAGCATGAAATCCATAATCAAACACAACACACAATCATATTCACATTTAGTTATTACATTTTGAGTTAAAGCTATGCAACTCTCCATAAGTCTAAGCATTAACCTTTTACTCAGTTAATTATATAACAGGGCACCAATTCATTCCCAAAGGTATGGAGTTGAAACCTTTAGTTCTAATACCACTCTGTAACATACCCCCTTACCGACCCTAAACGACATTAAAGGTAGAAAGAGGTAGTGACTTTGATGACTTGACCTCCAAGGTCCTGTTATGGAAATGGGTCTAAATTTTTTGACCTTTTGTTTGAAATCTTCAAAACCCAAAATAGACTTTGTCATTGAATTTGTCTCATCGAGACTTATCCGGTGATATAAACTTTACCTAAATCCAACCTCTAGATTAAAAGTCATGGCCATGAAGATCTGGCTATGAACCTCTTTCCCTGCCACTGTAGGTTTTAATCCCGTACATAAATTACCTGCATACGAATTCTAGAACACAGAAAATAAACAATACGAGAGCATAACACAAAAAACACATACACACAGAGATTTTCCCTTGGACCCCAAAATCGGGACTACCAGCTTGATTTTTCATTATTTTCCTTTCAATGTTACAATACATATTTATACATGCTGAAGCATCCAATACCATGGACCGAGAACCATCGTGTCCAAAACCATGTGCGAAAACCATGCACAAAACCATAGGTAGGTCCGCCCAACCTAATATAGGGTCCAAAAAAAAAAATTCCCGAGGCGCTGCCCCGGACCCCATAGAGGAGGGCTACTCGCCCCCTGTTGCGCAATCGGCGCAACGAAGGGGGCGCTTTGCCCCCCCTCTAACCCCCCAGTTCACTACGTGGGCTAGTCGTGGAAAGAATAACACAACCCAACATTCTCCCACTTGTTGTTTTCTTTCCACAGCAAGCCACAGAGATCTTAAACATTTATCTAGCCCTGCAATGCCCATTGTTTCTCTACACCAAGAGAACTTCTCAAAGCTCACAGATTTTGTCAATACATTTGCAATATTCTTCAAAGTGTCCACCTTTACCAGCAACACCTTTTTGTCTTCTATCATATTCCTCACAAAGTGATACTAAACATCAATGCGATTTGTTTTTTAATGGTAAGCATGGTTCTTTGCCAAGAAAATTGCATTTTGGCTGTCACAGTCTATCCTTATAACTCCCTGTACTAACCCCATACTTGAACACAATCTCTGCAACCAAACTGCTTCCTTTCTTGCATGAGTGGCTGCCATGTATTCTACCTCTATAGTTGATAGTGCTACTACAAATTGTTTCTTACTCATCCAACTGATTGCACCTCCAAATAGGTTAAACACATACCCACTTGTAGATCTTCTCTAATCCAGATCTCCAGCCCAGTTAGCATCAACAAAGCCATGGATATCCAAAACTATGTCCAATCCAGGTCTTCCTTAATAGCACAAACCATAATCACTAGTGCCACGCAAATACTTGAAAACCCTCTTCACTTTTGTCCAATTCTCCTTCACTAGTTTTGACATAAACCTGCTCAATACTCCCACTGCATGTGCAATGTCTGGTCTAGTACAGACCATCGCATACATCAAGCTACCGACTGCACTTGCATATGGAACATGGGACATATCCTCTTCCTCCTCTTGTGCCTTGGGACACTATTCAGCAGATAACTTTACACCTACAGGAATAGGAACCTTCACTGATTTACTATCCTGCATATTAAACCTCTGCAATATTGTCTCGACATACTTCCTCTGGTTTAACCAGAGCTTCCTCCTTGCCCAATCTCTTTTAATTTCCATGCCCAAAATATGGTTTGTAGCACCAAGATATTTCATGTCGAATTTGGAGGACAATTGGGTCTTCAAATCCTGGATAATTTCTTTGTAATTTCCAACCAACGACATATCATCCACATACAAGACCAGATAAATAACACGGTCATCAATTAAGTTAAAATACACACAGTGATCTGCTTTGCTTCTGGTGAAGCCAAGTCCCCATATAAATGTATCAAATTTCTGATACCACATCCTTGGTGACTATTTTAACCCATACAGAGACTTCTTTAACTTGCATACCAGTTCTTTCTTACCCTTCACCGCAAAGCCTTCAGGTTGCTTCATGTAGATCTCCTCTTCCAGATCCCCATGAAGAAATGTTGTCTTCACATCCATCTGTTCTACCTCAAAATCAAACGCAGCATCAACAGATAAAAGTAATCTAATAGAAGCTACCTTGGCAACAGGAGAAAAAATATCACCAAAATCAATTCCTGGCACTTGGGAATAACCCTTTGCTACCAACCGAGCTTTGTATTTCTCCACCTTTCCTTCTGCATTTGTCTTCTTCTTGAACACCCATTTGCTGCCAATGGGTTTCCTTCCAGCTGGCAACTCCACTAGATCCCAAGCCTCATTTTTGTGCAAAGATGCCATTTCATCAACCATGGCCTCTTTCCAGAGTTTTCCATCCTCTAAATCTACTGCTTCCTTCACAGTTCTGGGATCATCATTAGTAATAGATAAAGAAAAATTTGAACAGAAAGAAGATGGACTATACCTTTCTGGTTGCCTTCTTTCTCGAACTGATCTTCTCACACCCAGAGTTTATGGCTCTTCATCTTCTAATTCCTCCTCTGCTGTAGAGTCTGATTCTTCCTCCTTTAGCTCAAACTCTATCTTCTCAGGTTCCTTTGGTTGGAGTTCATGTTTAATAACATCTTTCACCTCTCTGAACACCACATCTCAACTGTACACAACCTTCCTTGTTACTAGGTTCCAAAGCATATAACCCTTTAAACCATCCTTATACCCAATAAAGATGCACTTTTCAGATTTACTATCCAACTTGGTTCATTTCTCCTTTGGGACATGTACATATGCATCACATCCAAATACCCTCAGATGTGAAAGACAGGGTTTCTTACCAGTCCATACCTCTTGTGGAGTCTTATCCTCCAACGTTGATGAAGGTGATCTATTGATCAGGTAACATGTTGTCTCCACCGCCTCTGCCCAGAATTCCTGTCCTAACCCGGCACCACTGAGCATGCTTCTTGCCCTTTCCATCAACGTCTTGTTCATTCTTTCTGCAACTCAATTTTGCTAAGGTGTATATGGATTAGTCTTCTGTCGTGCTATACCACACTTCTTACAGAATTCTTCAAATTCCTTACTGCAAAACTCTCCATTGTTATCTGTCCTCAGCACCTTTATCTTCTTCTCTGTCTAGTTTTCCACCAGAGCCTTAAATTCTTTAAACCTGTCAAAGACTTCAGATTTCTTCTTAAGGAAATATATCCATGTATTCCTTGAGAATTCATCTATAAATGAAACATAGTACACAGACTTACCCAGTGATGGAACCTTCACAGGTCCAAACACATCACTGTGCACAAACTCTAATATATGTTTCACCTTCTTACCACTAGAGGGGAAACTCACCTGATTCTACTTCCCATATACACAATTTTCACAAAAATCAAAAGCCAGAGAGGTATTACTCATACCTTCTACCATACCTTTACCATGAAGTATTTGAAGGCCCTTCTCTCCAATATGTCCAAGCCTTTGATGCCACAGCATGGTCTTCTCTCCAAAGACCACTAGATTTTCTGCTCCACTTTCAAGAACCACAGAATTGTTGCACCCATCAAAAACAGTGCTACCTTGCATCTTGTACAGAGTTCCAATCCAAACTCCCTGCATCAATACCAATGCTTCCCGAACCATCTTGCAGGTATCCTTCTCAAACACTGTTTTTACACCTACATCATCTAGCTTACTTACAGAAATCATATTTCTGGCCAATGCAGGAATATGTAGAACACCCAGAAGTGTTCTAACCCTTCCACCTTGCAACTTCAACTTTACTTTTCCACGACCAACGATTCTAGCCTTCCTATCATCCCCTAAGAAGACATCACCACCATCGTATTTCTCATACTCGCAGAACCACTCTCTATGGGGAGTGAAGTGAAAGGATGCACTTGAGTCAATCAACCATGCCTCATGATCTACATGTGTACTTGAAGAAGCCAAGTACACATCCCCACCTTCATCTGAGGTGGTTTTCGCCTCTGCAGAAGGAGCATCATCAAATCCCTTTCCTTTGTCAGAAGCTTTAGATTTACAGTCCCTTTTGTAGTGCCCTTCCTTTCTGCATTTCCAGCACACCACCTTTACAGGTTTTCCTGGAGATTTAGATCTCCCTCTATATTTAGATCTCCCACTCGATGACTTATTTTTGTTTCTATTCTGGGACCGTCCTCGTATAAACAAGGCATCACCATTCTAGCTCTCCATATTTTTCCGTCTCATCTCCTCTGTCAACAAGGATGAGACTATTTCATCAAACTGCAAGGCAGTTGCACTGCTACCTATTTCAATAACCAGACTATCCCACGAATTTGGTAGAGAACACAACAAACTAATGCACTTATCTTCATCTGAAATTTTGATATCAACAAACAATAACTGACTTACCACAGTGTTAAACACATTCATATGCTCTGTCACTGAGTCTCCATCTTTCATCCTCAGGTTATACAGCTTTTTTCATAGGAACAGTTTATTCACCAAAGACTTAGATTGGTACAAAGCCCCTAACTTGTCACACAAATCCTTCGCCATAGCTTCCCCTGATACATTCAGCAATACTGAATCTGAGACACACAATCGTATTGTGCTCTTTGCCTTCCGATCCAACCTCTTCCATTCTTCATCAAAAAATCTCGTTCATTTAGTACCCAGATCTACCGCGATCCACTGATCTTTATCCACCAACAAATCCTCCATATTGAGTTTCCACAACTCAAAACTTTGACCATTAAATTTATCGATCTCTATCTTTCCACTGCTCGCCATCTTCTTTCACCACCAGAATCGATCCTGCAGATCTCCCACTGAATGGGATCTACCACAGGCCCGAGCGAAACCCCTCAGCAACAAAGGCATCCTCTTGAAGCCAAAATAGCTCTGATACCAAATGTAGGTTTTAACCCCGTACAGAAATTACTTGCATACGAATTCTAGAACACAGAAAATAAACAATGTGAGAGCCTAACACATAAAACACATACACACAGAGATTTTCCCCTGGATCCCAAAACTGGGACTACCAGCTTGATTTTTCATTATTTTCCTTTCAATGTTACAGTACATATTTATACATGCCGAAGCATCCAATACCATGGACCGAAAACCATCGCATCCAAAACCATGTGCAAAAATCATGCACAAGACCATAAGTAGGTCCGCCCAACCTAATATAGGGTCCAAAAAAAATTTCCCGGGGCGCTGCCCTGGACCCCATAGAGGGGGGCTACCCACCCCCCTGTGACCCCCCCGCTGTGCAATCGGCATAACGAAGGGGGGGCCCCCCCCCTTCTAACCCCCCAGTTCACTACGTGGAAAGAATAACACAACCCAATAGCCACGTGGCTATATGAACCATAGCTATGTCACATTTCCCAATTTTGTGTGGCATTTCTTCCAGCAACTGCCACTGTGGCCTATACTACAACACAAATGAAAAACCTTCCCTTACATGGTGTGTAATATGAATTTATATATCGTAAGGGTAATCCTCCCCTTTTTGAATAACATACAAAAATGAGCCCCCTAATGCAACATTTGTCAATGAGCGGGACAAAATCTTTCCCACCATTATCTGGTGGAAACAATTCATGTTTATAGGGGTTCATCATGGTTAGATCCCTGGTCCCTCATGTTTTTGACACATCCATGCCTCGCCTGGTGGTTTGGTGGCCCAGGACAACAAAAATTTTGTCTATTATCAGATGGCACCTCTTTTTACCGACCTCTATCCACCAGCGTCTGCATTCAAGTGCATCACATTAACGCCCAGTGGCTTGATGCCTCAGGATGGAAAAATTCATATTAATTACTAGAGAAATCTTTGTCTACCAGCCACTATTTATAGGCTCACATCATTGTCACTCTTGGGACACTCTCTACATGGCATCATGTTGACGTCACAACCTCCACGTGGCCTCCTCTAGGAGTGCCATGTGTCACTCATTTTTGGCCCATATGGCCCCTACCAAATGGCCTTTTATGGGTGTCATGTTTCATGCCATGAAAGCACCACATCACCCTCTCTAACCACATCATCTTCCACATAGGTATGGGTCCCACCAAGGTTTGACTCCTTGCAAAACGTGCCTTCTTCGTTATAATTAAAATTTGGCATTTGACATGGTTTTCCAGTTCTGGGGTCTGGGATGGAATATTTTTCGCCACCTGTCAGAACCTCCCTTTTTCCCATCCCAGCTCCGTCATCCCATCCCACTTCCACACATTGTTCGACCCTCTAGGGCCCTAGGATGACAAATTCCTATGTCTATTGACAACCCTTGATCTCTATCTCGACACATAAACAGGGCCCTCTGCCTATCACGACCTTCATGTATATATATATATATATATATATACACACATATATATATATATATATATATATATGTGTGTGTGTGTGTGTGTGTGTAGATATATATATATATATATATATATATATATATATATATATATATATATATATATATATATATATATATATATATATATATATGTATATATATATATATATATATAGCTAGCTAGCATGCATATATACATATATAAATCGGCATGTGAATTGGCCCACGGGCTATCCTTCCTAAGCTTTAAGGCTCTTAGCTCGACTTGCGCATATATCTATCTTTTGTATGGATGGAGATGCCCACGGCTCCCATCTGTTGGGCCGCTAATATGTCATTATTATTATCACTTTTTAACACCTATTTCATCCATTTCTACCCTTCTTTATCACGTCATTTATCATGATTTATCATATAATTCCATTTTATAATTATTTATGCTTTAATGGATAAATATTATTTCTTCTCCTTTATTTTTAATAAATTGATGATTATTATGCATGATTTTACCAATGATGGTTTATTAATAATTTTTTTGTAACATCACTCACCATTTTAGCCTCCAAGATATTTTCCAGATTGCAGATTTGATCTCCAGCTCATCATTAAATATTCCAACTCAGAAATTTGCTGGAATAAGAACTGACAGTTTTGCATTGGACGTTTCGAGCAAATGGAGAAGAATCTGGAAAATCCGAAACATGGGTAAGTTAGTTTTTTATTGAGCAGTTTTCCCAAATTCAGTCCATATTAAGAGAAACAGAAGGTTCTCTGAAGACATTTTTCTCAAATTCGTTGTTGCGGCCGGTTTCAAAATTATCTCAGTTGCAATAACAAATTCGACTTGTTCCTATTGAATGCTGATGGAAATATATTTTAGACATGATCTTGCTGATCAATTTGTTGTGAACAATCCAATTTTGTTATGGGAATCATTTTGTAATCATCTCTGTTGTAACTTCTCCCTGCTCTATGTGTATTTAAATGAAAACAAAGATCAAAGAAGGGGATTCATGATGGATCATTAGAGATAGGATAGGATAGGATAGGAGGAGAAGGGATAATGGAGAGATTTTGATATATACATGTAATCACTGTTGAATTACAGGCAGACTATGTTATATTATTTTCATTCAATGAAAGATTCTGTTGATTTCCCTTGATGCATTCAGATCGAATCGAATGAGACGTGTTGATTAAGCCTGAGTGGTTTTTTTAATTCTCAGATTACTGTAAGTTCTTTCCTCCTAGAAGTGGAAAGGGCCCGCCACAACTGGGAGGTCTAGCTAGATTAGCACCAGCGCTGTAGATTTCCATTACCGGTTTCATTTCAATTCTGTAGGGTGTGAGTGTTAATTTCATTGCAGAGCGTGTGTTAATTTCATTACAGAGTGTTTAATTTCTAGCATAAGCATGAGTTATTTTTACACAGGCGGACGTGGATAAGGCGTGAATTAGAGCATTGATTTCATTTTCTTTCATTTACAGCGTTGCAGAATAGGGCATACGTGAGAGTGTGGTTATTATAGAATCAGCTGAAAGAGATTAGTTAATGCTACTGAACTCTCGGATGACATCATTTCCATTTGAATTTCTTAATTGAGATTGAGTGTGATTTAGATAGAATCAGCTAGAAGAGATTGGTTAATGCTACTATGCTCTCGGTTGATGCTATTCTCAATTGAATTGCTTGCTTCAAATTTGATTATGGTTTTGCTTGAGATTAAGTCCTAATGCTTAGGTGTATTATTTCCTTTAAAAGTTACAGCTTGAGATTTAAGATTGCATCCATTTACTCTTGCATTGAATTTAATAGATTATCTTACATCATTACTCTCTGGATTTATAGCTTGCACATATTGTGTACACTCTTGAAACAAAAAGACTTACCCATGTTGATAATTAATGTGAGGCAATTAAGAGTTTTAAAAGACACCTTTTAGCACCCAAAATTTTGGCGTCGTTGTTGGGGAGAGTGTTGCCATTTCACAGAGAGTGATGTATGTTTGATATTTTCTGTTGGGAAAGAATTGGGTATTAAAAACGGAAGGTAAGAACCTACGTAACGAGCAAGTAAAGTGCTTGCTCCTCTGCCCACTTTTTAGCACAATTGCATAGAAGTTGAAGTAGGTGTTTGATGTTTGTCTGTTGTGAAATAATTGGGTATTAAAAATGGAAGGTAAGAACCTGCGTAATGAGCAAGTAAAGTGCTTGCTCCTCCGCCCACTTTTCAACAGAATTTTGTAGGAATTGAAGTAGGAAATTTAGAGGTAGAATTTTTGAAAAAATCTCATAATTCCACTCAAGTGGTGATGTAAGCACCACCCATTTCACTAACCAATTAACAAGAAAATTTGAAGGAGGAGCCTCGAAGAAACACATGAAAAACATCTTCTATTATGGTAAGAAATGGCTCACATTGCAACTTTTGAATTCCCTATCAAAGATCTAGGAGGAGTGACACAAATGCACATAACTCCCCCATCTTCTCTACCAAATTTTCATGGTTTGACAAATGAAGATCCAGATACATTCTTATTTGAATTTGAAATACTTTGTAGAGGATATGATTATTATACTAATGATCAAAGTTTGAAAGTGTTTCCTCTTACTCTAAAGGGAGCAGCTCTCTGATGGTTCATGAGCCTTGGTGGGAACTGCATCCAAACATGGGAGGACATGAAGAACTTATTCTTGAAGAAGTACCAAGACTATTGCAAAGCCGATGAAGATATTTTCAATATGATACAAGGGGACGATGAAATCTTGGAGGACTATGTGGAGCAATTTCGATGCAACCTTCAAAAATCAAAGCATAAGTATTTGGAAAAAGAGATCTTAAAAACACTCCTACTCAAAGGAATCAAAGATGAATTTTTAGAACTCTTAAATCTAATAGGAAAAGGTGATGTTTTTCAATTGTCATATGATGATGTTTGTGAATTGTGCATAAGGTATTCAAGAGGAATCTCCAAGGCTGGTAAGAATTCTAAAGAATTTTCTTCTTTCTTTTCCAAATCTGCTACAAGAACAGGAGACATAAGAGCTGAAATCAATGTTTTATTTGAAAATTTTAAAGTTGATTTTATTAGCTCTCTAAATTCAAAATTGGATGTTTTGTAGGTTCAGAAAAATTAAGAAACTGAAGAAGTGTTTTTCACTCATTACCAAAAGAGACGAGAAAGCTGCATATTAAAGAGACGATAAAGCTGCAACAAGGTCAAAACCATGGGAAGCATGGCCTACATGTATGGTTCAAAACACTTCCTCTCCATTTCCTTACTTGCATAATCCATTATGGAATACTCATGTTTTAGGGCAGCCATGTCAATCTCAATATAACCACCACCAATCTTGTCTACAAGTTTGGCATGGTTCATCTTATGATTGCATGACTACTCTCCCTCATCTTGTAGCACAAACACATCCTCCATATTCTTCACCAGCTCTTCCACAACATCTTGCTTGCCTATCAAAATCATCCACTCAACCCAATCAACTACATCATCAAAATGCTCCATTCCCTACACAATTTCCTGCTCAACTCATTCCACACCCTCACCATAATAAACCAGTACAACATGCTTACAGTGTTGAACTGCAAAATTTACCCACCCTTCCCACCCATTCTATCTCACATGCGCCATTGGAGAAAACTTACAATGAGATTCAAAATGTTTCAAATCCAAAAATTGTAGAAGTTATGGAAGAAAATGAGGTTTCTTCTAGTCTGCATCAACAAGTCATTTTAAAAGCTCAAGAACTTCATGATATGATGGCTATGGGAAATCAAGAAAGTAAAGGATATATTGAAGATTGGTTTCACTCCATCATTTGTTTGCAACATCACTCCGTACTTCAACCATTTTTGACACCATCGTTTCAAGGGAAGTTGGTTTCTCATACCCTAATATTTATTAACATGCATTTTTCAAATTTAAGTATGTACATACTTGAAACCTTATTTCGAAAATGGTTCCACTGGAAGTACTCTTATATGTAATCATATTCATTTTTCAAATCAGAATAGGTTAGTGTAGAAAATAAAATAAATAATGAAATAAAATAAACACATTTTTTTTAATGTAAAAATAGTTGTTTTTGTTACAACACGCTGTGGAAATCAACATCGGTGATAAATATTTTAATTTATTTGTGTATGTAGATGAATTATAATGGAAATAACAGTTCTACAAACAATCATATTCATTTTTATCACCGATTTGGAAAAAATGCTTGAATATCATATTTTTTGGCTTGTGAGCTTGATAAAATTTCTGAAAACACAGCCGGAACAGTCATGTTTTAAGGGACAAAAAGGGAATATTTTAAAAACCTTGTTCTATCCTAAGTATCCCTCGATGTCTACTTTCTAATCCAATTTGAATCACTCAATTTGGATCTGAAACCAAAAAAGCTATAACAAAAACATTGATAGGGTGTCTAGTAGGCAACTTAGGAACAAAGTTGGGACAGTCAGGCTTTGGAGGCCTAAATAACTATATTTTTAAAACCTATTTCTATCCTAAGTAGCCCTTGATGTCTAATTTCCAACCCAATTTTAATCACTCAATTTGGATTTGAAACGAAAAATGTATAACCAAAACATTGACAGGGTGTCTAGCACACAGCTTAGGAACAAAGTTGGGATAGTCAGTTTTTGGAGGCCTAAATGACTATATTTTGAAAACCTTTTTCTACGATATATTCCCCTATGAATCTAGTTTACAAGTCAATTTTAATCACTCATTTTTGATATCGTATAAGAAAGTTATGACCAAAATACTAATTGTCTATCGTAAATCAGCACTCTTAAAACTTTGTTTTTCTAGCTGTTCACTTGTGTATTTGACCCATCAATTATTTTTGTTTTCAAAAAATGTTTCTATTGGATATAAATAAATGAATCTAATTTCATTTCCAATTTGAATCAGCTCAATCCATCATCAAACAAAAAATTTATGCTTAAGATATCCATTGTTGGTCTAAGATGGGTAATCGAAAATGACTCCATTATGCAGGTTGTTCTAAGTAAAATTGACATATCATATCATTGAATTTTTAAAAAATGTTACTATTGGTGATATAACTTTGAATTAGCTCTCATTTGGCTTTTGAATCACTTTAATTGGACCAAAAACAAAGGAGTTGTGATTAAAACACTGCTGGTTAGTATGGTCGACCACTACTCTCCTACAGGTGACATAAATTTTACTTTGTTATTTTTTTCCGTGGATTTGTTTTATAGAGGAACTACTTGTTAGTTTTTTGCATAATTCTTGGATTAGGGGAGCCCGATCACCTCTTTCTCCATGATTTAATGTTTTATTACAGGTAGACACTCGTTTTTTTGCAAGTCTTAGTAGAATAAATAAGGTCAATTTACGGACGAGCGATTCTTGAAAGAAATTTTAATGAAACAAGGGTATTACATCTAATTCATTACCTAGAAGATTCATAACAGAAGAAATGAAGAATTGATTTCCATTTGAAGATTCATGTCACTGCTGCCAAAACATTTTTCCAAAAGATCATTTTTTTTCCATTAACAGATTGATATTGCCTTAAGAAATAACATCATAATTTTTGTAACTTTATTTATTTATTTATATACTGTTTTTAAATAAAGTGTTGTTTTTTTTTTATTTCTCTTATGTTTTTGTGATTCAGGTGTTGCTTCCTTCAAATTGTAGTTTCCGCTCTATTGGCAATTGAACAATGAGGACCCCACGATACAAATTCTCGCTGCAGAATGCAACTCTTTGACAGCACCAGTCCCGTCAAGAATTTATTTTTGAAACTTGTACATAAAATTGTTTTTCTTTTTTTTCTATTCGATTATATTTGCTTAGAACAATAGAGATGATTATTTGTCTTTTTTTTCTTGTTTTCCTTCACTGTTCCCTATATGGAACAGCATTTTTCGTGTGTGTTTTCCTTTGTTGTTCCCTACAGGGAATAGCGGTTGTTCCCTATAGGGAACAACACTTTTGGCGTGTATTTTTCTTTGTTGTTCCCTACAGGGAACAGCACTTTTTACGTGTGTTTTTTCTTTTTTGTTCCCTATAGGGAACAGCACTTTTGGCGTGTATTTTTCTTTGTTGTTCCCTACAGGGAACAGCACTTTTCACGTGTGTTTTTCTTTTTTGTTCCCAATAGGGAACATCACTTTTGACGTGTATTTTTCTTTGTTGGGAACAGCACTTTTGGCCTGTATTTTTCGTTGTTGTTACCTATAGGGAACAGCACTTTTCGCATATATTTTTATTCGTTGTTCCCTATAGGGAACAGCACTTTTTGCATGTGTTTTTCTTTGTTGTTCCCTACAGGGAACAGTTGTTGTTCCCTATAGGGAACAACACTTTTGGTGTGTATTTTTCTTTGTTGTTCCCTATAAGGAACAGCTGTTGTTCCCTGCAGATGTTCCCTATAGCGAACAGCACTTTTGGTGTGTATTTTTCTTTGTTGTTCCCTACAGGGAACAGCTATTGTTCCCTATAGAGAACAACACTTTTCACGTGTGTTTTTCTTTGTTGTTCCCTACAGGAAACAGCTATTGTTCCCTATAGGGAACATCACTTCTGGTGTGTGTTTTTTTTGTTGTTCCCTACAGGGAACAGCTGTTGTTCCCTATAGGGAACAGCACTTTTCGCGTGTGATTTTTTTTTGTTGTTCCCTATAGGGAACAACACTTTTTGCGTGTATTTTCTTTTGTTGTTCCCTTCAGGGAACAACACCTTGTGAGTATTTTTTAGAACACCCTTTCTTCCCCTTGCATGATCATTCTTAGCCCATCCCAATTCACTCTTTATGATCCTCTTTATGGCATGAGGTACACTACTTTTATGAGGACAAGAATTATGGAGTCTATTGAAGCAGGTGAATACCCTTCACGTTATGATCTTTAACATGACAGCTCCTTGATGACAGTTATTTATATACTACTTTACTGCATTGTTTTCTGTTATACATGATACTGATTGATCATCTTAATACCATGTTGGTTCCACCGTTCTTGGTTATAATCTTCTCTGTCTGTAATAAATGAGATTATGGGTATATTTTTTTTCTATTGACATGTTCAGCTTCTTCCACTATCTCTACTCTTAAGGAGTACTAAGCCTCCCTCCATTTATCATAAAAATGTGTAATAACAACAAAATTTTGCCTACAAATAGAGGATAGGGGGTCTCATTAAAAGCCAACCTACCATGTTCATAAGGATGTAGCAAAGTTACATTCCCACTATGGCCACCACACCAGGGTTATGATCCATTGGATAACCAAAATATCCTTGGAACAGGAGGTCTCATCACGAGCCGGCTTGATCACTTTTGCTACATCCCAGTAATGGCAGTGTGGTTATCTGGTTACCACACCAGCACACTAATCTCTTTTGTAGAACAACACCGGAACTCTCCATTTATAAATTGAGGATCATGGCTCATATGGGTTAAAAAGCAACCCTGCCGAAGCTATGGACGCTTGCTAGCAACAGAGGCTCTGCTTATGGTATTGAAGTTATATCTTATCATCAATTATTACTATAATACCCTTTTTTTATTCTTTCTTTTTATCGGAGAAGTTATTTCCTTAATTTTTCCCTGTTTTGAACCTTTACACATGAGAAATTGTTTTCCGATCAATTGCATCATTTTTGGCTAGAATACCGTCAACAAAGCATCTTTTTGGCATATTGTTGTCCTTTTCTTTTTCGCATAATTTATCATCAATCCAAAGCATCCTATCTCTTATTCATAACTATCTTTACACACTCTGCTCTCATTATAACCATATCTCTGGACGTCCTTTCATTAATATACATACTCTATCTCATTTCCTACCATATCTTTCACCCTTGTACTTTGCCGTCAGAACAACATTTTTCCTATGCTTTACGGTCATGCACGCCCTTTTCCAATTGGAGGGGGAAGGTTATTCAAAACTTTTTTCTGATTGAAATTTTTGCATACAACTTATCTGTTGCTGTTCAAAATAAAACTTTGGATTCAAGAAATTTGCATGCAAAATAGTGATTTGTTTATAGGAGAACAACAAGTATGGGGGGAAACTCTATTCGCAGCAAGTCCACTTTATTGCAACTAACAGAAGAGGCTCGAGCAACTCGTAGACAGGATGTGCTTGCATGGCTTCCACCTTTCGCATCACTTTCAACATCATCTCAGCCAACATCAGCTTCAACAAATGTCAGTCCATACATGTCATTCCACATTTTTTTCAGAGGTAAAACTTGAGGTAAAATAACATAATTTTCTGATTTATTACAAATTTAGGAGAATTTCATGAAAATCCATTGAGCATTATTTATTATCATTCATTCTACATCTTTACCACTTCCCATTTTTCAGAGACATAATCTTTCAGTTTGGGGGAGTTTTCATTTCATTTATTTCTTTATTATGACCATACCATTATTATTTTTTATCATCCATTGCTCTTCTTATTCATTCTCAACACCTCCCTTATTCCATGTTGTTTTACACCAAGCATAGATTTCAACAGATTGTAGCAACCACCCCAATTTGTTTTTTTTAACATTGCATGAGAGCATGCTAACTCTCTAGTTTGGGGGAGGAATTGCTACACATGATGAATGTTTTCTACTTTCTTTCTCATTTAAGGCATACAATTTCATTTTTATACAGTGCAGAAATTGATTGGTGTATATCTTTAAAACTATGAACTGAATTCTTGTGATTTTTGGATAACAAAGATGTATCATTAAAATACACAAACCCAGACAATTTCAAGTTAAATTAGTTTGTCAAATTTCCAAAATCATGCACTGTCACCTATAGCCATTTTGTTTATATCTCATGATCCGTGCATCAAAACAATCTGATTTTTGGATCATAGAAGCATTAATATAGTAGAAATCTACTTGCAAAATTTCAGCAAAATCTGGTTTGTAGTTTTTTAGAAAATGGTTAATGAAGTTTGTTTTTACTTATATCATATTTTGCTGCAACTTCATATACATATGGTTGAACGTCAATGTAAAAATTGTTATGCCTTCATCAACATTGCTAAAATTGAATATTCATTATTTGAGGAAGAATTCATTTGTTCCATCTATTTCATGAGTTGGGATGAACAGTTTTTGTATTATTGCTTGGTTAATACAGAGTCTTCGGGTTGCATGAGGACATGCAATATATTCAGTTTGGGGGTGTGTTGGGCCGCTAATATGTCATTATTATTATCACTTTTTAACACTTATTTCATCCATTTCTACCCTTCATCACATCATTTATCATGATTTATCATATAATTCTATTTTATAATTATTTATGCTCTTATGGATAAATATTATTTCTTCTCCTTTATTTTTAATAAATTGATGATTATTATGCATGATTTTACCAATGATGGTTTATTAATAAATTTGTTGTAACATCACTCCCCATTTTAGCCTCCAAGATATTTTCCAGATTGCAAATTTGATCTCCAACTCATCATTAAATATTTCAACTCAGAAATTCGTTGGAATAAGAAGTGACAGTTTTTCATTGGACGTTTTGGGCAAATGGAGAAGAATCTGAAAAATCTAAAACATGGGTTTTGTTCAGAACGGACCGAATTAGTTTTGTAATGACCAGTTTTCCCAAATTCTGTCCGTAATAAGAGAAACGGAAGGTTCTCTGAAGATGTTTTTCTCAGATTCGTTGTTGCGGCCAGTTTCCAAGTTATCTCGATTGCAATACCAAATTTGACCTATTCCTGTTGAACGTTGATGGAAAGATATTTTATACATGATCTTGCTAATCAATTTATTGTGAAAAATCCAATTTTGTTATGGAAATCATTTTGTAATCATCTCTGTTGTAACTTCTCTCTGCTCTCTGTGTATTTAAATGAAAACAGAGATCAAAGAAGCGGATTCATGATGGATCATTAGAGATAGGATAAGATAGGATAGGAGAAGAAGGGATAATGGAGAGATTTTGATATATACATGTAATCACTGTTGAATTATAGGTGGACTACGTTATATTATTTTCATTTAATGAAAGAGTCTATTGATTTCCCTTGACGCGTGCAGATCAAATTGAATGAGACGTGTTGATTAAGCCTGAGTGGTTTTTTTAATTCTCTGATTACTATAAGTTCTTTCCTCCTAGAAGTGGTAAGGGCCCACCACAACTGGGAGATCTAGCTAGATTAGCACCAACGCTGTAGATTTCCATTACCGGTTTCATTTCAATTTTGTCAATTCTGTAGGGTGTGAGTGTTAATTTCATTGTAGAGTGTGTGTTAATTTCATTACAGAGTGTTTAATTTCTATCATAAGCGTGAGTTATTTTTACACAAGCAGGTGTGGATAAGGCATGGATTAGAGCATTGATTTCATTTTCTTTCGTTTACAACGTTGCAGAATACGGTATACATGAGTGTGTGGTTATTATAGAATCAACTGAAAGAGATTGGTTAATGCTTTTAAACTCTCGGTTGACATCATTTCCATTTGAATTGCTTAATTGAGATTGAGTGTGATTTAGATAGAATCAGCTAGAAGAGATTGGTTAATGCTACTATGCTCTCGGTTGATGCTATTTTCAATTGAATTGCTTGCTTCAGATTTGATTATGGTTTTGCTTGAGATTAAGTCCTGATGCTTAGATGTATTATTTCCTTTAAAAGTTACAGCTTGAGATTTATGATTGCATCTGTTTACTCTTGTATTGAATTTAATCAATTATCTTACATCATTAATCTTTGGATTTATAGCTTTCACATATTGTCTACACTCTTGAAACAAAAATACTTACCTAGGTTGATAATTAATGTGAGGCAATTAAAAGTTTTAAAAGACACCTTTTAGCACCCAACACCATTCATCTAGCTTATCTCTCATGAGCTTATTAAGACATCGAACCCGTTGACCTTTAACTTGCATAAGTATATATATATAATATATATATATATATATATATATATATATAATTACGTATGCAAGTTACAGGTAAGGCCAAATAAGAATTCATTAAACCCATGAGCCATTGATCCATAAGAGTTTTTCCCATCCTTTTCTCTTAGCAATTTATATAGAATTCTAATTAAACACCAGAGTTAACCCATTCCTTAGGAATTGCTCATAAATCAGTGTTATAGAAATTGGCATTCATTAGCCTTACCCTATGCTTTTTCCAACAAACACGAATACATAGAACATTAGCATTATACAAGGATCCATCCCTCCTAATAATGAAACACAGTGGTTGTTTCCCAATTCATTTTATGCAAGAAAACTAATTAATGATAGAGATTTAACCATCTCTTTGTCCTTAGACCCATTTTGGCTATTTTCAAGTTACTATTAACACAAAAGCAACATTTATAACATTTCGGTAAATGAACCAAAATCATGCATTGAGGATAAATATGAACACTCCGTTTTTGAATTCATCATGGGCACTCAGCCCTCCATAAGCATGATGTAATCAATAGAAGACATGTTCCTCAAAATAAGCCCACAAAACATGTTTATTGCCATTATACCATTTAAGCACACATGATTATCTCAAGTGCATAGGTCCAACCACCTCATGCACCCAACAAATGTGCTAAGTTGTAAGATCATAACATATATATAGAGATCAGGACTGCAACTATTTCTCCTAATTCACACAGAATCTCTTCATTTTCCCAAAATCATGTAAGAACCATTCCATGCATTCATAATGTCATATAAATAACACAATGAGCAATGTTATGAGGTCTACATGCATACATAGCTACATGAATACTTATCTGGTAATGAAGGACCCAACAACTAAGATTGGGACTCTAACTGTCCACCCAACCTTAGATTGGCGTGCGCAGCAATCTTTCTTGCAACCAATCACCACTAAGCCAGATTTCAGAGCTTGAGGAAGGGTTCTCAAAGGAGCTTCTCACACCTTCAACACCACTAGGAATATAGAGATCCTCCTATCTCCACCCAATAGCCAAGTAAAGAAGCACCCTAGTGCCTCCACCCTAAACCAGGCACCCAAAGGACATTGTAACATTGTAGCCCCACAGTCTGAGATGAAATCTCTTTGTCTCTGTGTTCCACAACAAGCTTATCCCTGCTACACTTTAACTTCCTTTTCGTCCTTCCTTCTTGTGTTACTCCCAGGTATTTTTCTCCCCTTCTTTGCTCCTACATTAGAAGAGTCCAATTTTGGTGTATGGATGCTTTCACTATCTCTTGTGTTATTTCTTGTTAAGTCAACGCTCTTTCTAGCTCCTCCTACATTATTGCATGATTCCTTCTCAGTATGCCTATGTTCTTTGATATTTTCCTCGAGAAGCATTTCCCCATGATTGTCATTGCATTGTTACCACCACATCCTCCATTTGCATCAATCTACTGTCTAGCCGCCTCATCCTTCTATTTTTGTGTGTGGTTGTGGGGATGTTGTTACTCCAGTTCCCTCATGCCACTCCTTGTCCCGTTAGCCTCTTTCTCTCCCAACCTATCAACATTTTCCACAACTCTTTTAATTTTACTCCTCTTGTCCAGTTGAACCCAATCAATCCAATTAAGGCACATCAGTCGTCCCATGGGAAGGTCTTTGCATGGTGCTATCTATAGTTATGCCTTGTCATGAGCTGAACTTTCAAAAAGCCACTTTCTACTCTGGGAACTCCGCAATTCAAGGGATTTGCTTCACTCTCTAATCTGTGGTAATGTAATGAACCTGGCAATCTTGGTTTTCTATGTAGAATTGTTATTATTCAATATTATTTTTCCTCCTGCAGATTGGTCAGATCTTCATTTGTTCTGGTGCTTAGACTCTCTACTTTTCATTTCTTTCCCCCTCATTCTAACCACATGTTTCAGGAGTAACCACCTTGGTTTTCGTCTAGTATTGTCTCCTTTCTTGGATCCCCCCCTCTCTCATGTTCTCTGGCCCCTTTATTTCTCCATTTTTCTTTCCCTCTTTCTTTCCCATTCCTAGTCCATCTCATTACATGCCCCTCCTCTCAAGGATGTTCAATGTGTGTTTCTACCTTGGGTTATTCTGGTCTATTTCTTGTTTGGGCTCACCTTTTATCTTCCCCTCCCTTCACATTGACACAACCAGCGAATCTTATTGGATTTTCTTTTCACTGTGGTGATTCTCAACCTAGTACTTGACTTATGTGGTGCTCTTCCAACTTATCTGAATCCTTGCGTCTATTATGTTTCTTACTTGATCCATACTTATCCTTTGACCTTCCCTTCATGTCTTGTCCACGAGCACAGGTTTGTAGGGGTGCCACCTATTACCAAGACTGGGCCCATATGGTTAGTACATGCATGCATGCATCATTTGGAGGAAGTTGCCTTTCGCTTTCGTGACCTCATGCTGAGGCCCATTCAAGAAGAGCTCACACGTGCTAAGGGAGAGGCCTCCACTCATAGGCTTCACCTCTCATATATGGAGGTTTTTACTGAGTTAGCAGATCGAATTCCAAACACAGGGCATACAAGAGGCCATTTTAATCAGTATATGCACACAATTGATCTCTATTGGACATGAAATTTCTACTGGGGCACACTCTCATGAATTGGCATGAACACCGTACAAATATTCTCCATTTCCTTGAACATCTACATTGACATATGAAGGACTTAGATCAAAGGATGGAGTGTATTGAACAATATCTCAGCATCCCCCCGTCAGCAGGAGGAACCTCTAAAGATAACAAAGAGCCCATCGAGGTCGATATCATGGACTCAAACCCTTCTACCTAATTTTAATCATATTTATGCTTTATTATTCTTTTATTACTATTGGTTTTCTACATTGCCACTTAGGTTGTACTCTCAATTTTTGTATGTTAAATTTTGTATCTTCGAGTACTCAGTTACTTCTCACCTCTCTACGAAGAGTCAATTTTTGGATTTGGTCTAGTCTTGTCAGTGAGAGACTGACTTGACTTTTCAGTTTATCTTGTAATTTCTAGTTTTGAAGGCAATACAATTTACCCTAAAAAAATAAAAACAAAATCATCTTAAGATTTGTTTAGGTTTTTAAATTACCAACTAAACCGACTTAACTTTTGTTTTTAGCATTAATTTTCTTTTATAAATTGTTTGTAATTCACTATCCTTATAACATGTTGGATGGGATGGGGAGGCTGGAGCGGGAGGAGTGATTGTGAACCTCGAAGAAAAGATTGAATTAAAGTTCGCATGGGAACTCAGCAATGCCACGAATAATCAAGCAGAAGCTCTCTCTCTTTGGTAAGGACTAAAAATCAGTGTCTCTAAGGGTATCAGGAACCTGATAATTATTGGTGACTCTATGATGATAATCCAAAAATGCTTGTGGCTCGCTGAGCACGAGAACCTCCTTGAAACTGAAACCTCCCCAATCATTATAAGGATAATTTATCTTTTAAAAAAGATTGAAATTTTTAAAATGTTCCACATTTTGCATGCTAACAACCAAGTTGCGGACGCGCAAGCCAACGCTGGGGTGATATTAGAGCAAGGCTCTCTACCTATTAACAACACAGTTGAAATATGTCATATCCCTTGATACAGTACAAAATTATAAGACCAGTGCAGTAAAACTAGAGTACGAGTTTGTAGAACCTTAATCAAGCAGTTATTATGGACAACATCTCGATGGCCTTCTGTAATGCCTTGGGAGCAAGGGAGGTTGGTAGGAAGTTATTGAACATGTGTGATAGTGGGAACTCAGAGGCCATGAACTGTGACAGGTGGGATTTTAGTCCTTGGTTATTTGCCTGGATATTTATTACAGTTCCATTCGTGGGCTGGGCAGGTACCATTGCTATTCGTTCCAGGCTTGTTTCATCGATGGTGGAGATGGATGGTAGTTGTTTCGCCATGATGCAGAATCAATGCTCATTTATGGAAGAAAATATTGGAATGAATGTCGGGATGAACCAGGCTATTATTTATAGCAGTTGGTTGCGATTGGTTAACCATAGGATATTGTCAGTACAGGGAAGAATTTCCAAGAAAATGGCCTCAGCAAGCAATGGAAGTGGTGGTGCGGCAGGGTCTAGTCGTAGCAGGAACTGAGGGCACATTGTTGATAGCTCCTACAAGCAAGTGAGGAATTAGTGAAAGAAATCAATGAAAGCATGGCGGTTTTGTATCCCAACTCTTGGGACTTGGTAAGGACATGGAATTGCTTCAGAAAACCATGGGAAGCATGAGCATAGACGGTTTTGTATCCCAACTCTTGGGACTTGGTAAGGACATGGAATTGCTTCAGAAAACCATGGAAAGCATTTTTAATATTAACTTTAGTATATTTTTATATTTTCAACTTTAATTTTAGTATTTTAATGTTTATTTTGTAATATTTCATTATGTAAGTGGAAAATTGTGAAATTTAGAAATCCTTAGTAAAATGGTTCAAGATTCAGTAAACAAGTAAGATTTTGGAGATAGTAGGTGAAATTGTATTTTAGAAAAGAGAAAAATTAAAACTAAGCATTCCGGTGAAGACAATTTAACTACTTTGATGAGGATTTTTTTGGTTATATATTGATGAAAAAATTCCATGTACTTTTTCTATTTTGAGAAACACAATATTGATTAATATTTTGAGAAACATAACATTAATTAATAACTAAACATAAAATTATTACAATAACATATTTATTTAAAACTCAATATATCACTAATAAAAATGAACTCTGATTTAAAAAAATAACATTCTTTCTAACCATCAAAGTTAAACACAATTAATAAAAACTTATCAAAACAAATTATTAAAATTATAATAAAATATTAAAAAATTACATAATGATCCCCATGAAATTTTTTCACCCATTATAAAATGGACAATATCATGCATAAAATTAACATGTAGTCTAACGAGGCGGAGGAGTTGCCCAGAAAGTTATGGAAATTCCAATTATATTTAAAGAAAATCCGGTAAATATTTTTGTAAATCCAAGTTATAGTTGTTAAACTTCAAAATTTTAGGTATCCTAGACATTTTTGATGGTGCTGAATCCATTTCCACCATCAAAAACACTATTCAAACATTGCCTCTACAAAAAAATTTGAAATTTTTTTCATGGATTCTTGCTGCTTTTGGCCATCCAAGCAATAATAATGAAATACATAAAAATTTGATATATCTCAAATTCCCTGACTCTTCCCATTTATCCACAAGTACAAACAGGTACCAGAGCTGCTTGGGATGCCAACCTAACAAGGCAAAGAGGGTGAGACAATGATAGAGGTGGACAAGCTAGCCACCTAATAATACAAACCAAACCAGATATGAAATATTATTTATTGGCCTTTCAAGTGGTGAGTGACCTTTTTTAATAAATGCCGTAACAGAGATATGCCATGTCAGAACTTTATTTTGTTTTGGTTCGGCAGGCTATACCTAGGTAGTCTTATTCTTTCACAGATACTCATGCCTAGGCCCCTTTGTAGTTGCGTACACGTTGTATGCCTACGCCTCACAATTGTAAAAGTGACGGGAATTAATTGTAATAGCCTCACACTCGTGAAAGTGACGGGAATTAGTTCTCATGCAAATATTTTCTTCTAAATAATTTTAAAGTGAGAAAATTTATTGTAATTTGGTTTTAAGTAAAGCAAGAAAATTTATTATAACTTGGTTTTTAAGTAAGATGAGAAATTTTATTATAATTCGATTCTCAAATTAGCAATAAAAACAATTATTATTAATTACTATTATAAAGTTGTCAAATCAATAACGAGAATAAGTATTACTGATTATTATAAATGTGGGCTGATTCATCTTCTTTGTTCTTAAAAAAACTATATTACTTGTCATTCTTACCAAATACTTTGGAATCTTTCCAAAAAGAAAAACTTGAACTAATCAAAAACAATTTTAAAACAACTTCAAACTTATAACAATAAACTATACTATATTATTAACCAATAAAAGTAAATTAAATATTTTTAATTAATTAAAATCTAGAGTAAGTAATTTAAGCAATTCATGTTTTTTTGTTAATTAATTAAATCTAAAGTAAGTTAAGGTTGAGAAATAATTGTTAAAAACACACCATACAAGAACTAATCAAAAACAATTTTAAAACAACTTCAAACTTATAACAATAAACTATACTATATTATTAACCAATAAAAGTAAATTAAATATTTTTAATTAATTAAAATCTAGAGTAAGTAATTTAAGCAATTCATGTTTTTTTGTTAATTAATTAAATCTAAAGTAAGTTAAGGTTGAGAAATAATTGTTAAAAACACACCATACAAGTAAGATTGTTATACATGGTCTACTTGGGGTAGCTCAAGTGGCGATCTGAAGTCAGATCTTGGGTTCAAATCTTATGAATAATGAACATATACAACTCGAAAATCTGAGAATCCTACCAAACTTATAAAAAAATTAACTACACATAAATATCATCAACATTGACATGAAAAAAATTAAGATTATAATAAAGAGATTTTATTTCCTTAAATGCCTTATCCTCCTTTATTCTCCTTTGAATGTATTTCAAACTTAATTATCATAATAATTATATATTAGGATGGATTGGTTGGCTTATCCATAATATAACGTTGGCTCATTGCTTTCATTGGTTGTTATCATCCATCTTTATGCAAAGTTGTGTGATCTCTTGGTGTGGGGCCAATTGATAAAGTTCCTTTTTCGGGTTCAATTAGGCTTAGTTGTGGTAGAATTTATTTAGCTTCATTTGTTTTATATAATTAATTTGATGTGTTTTTTATTTGTTTAATAATAATTTTTTATGATGTATAAATTAAGATAAATTTGAATAAAGTATGATTTAATTTTGAAATTAATTTTTATTAAATTATTAAAATTTAAAGTAAAAATTGATAACGCCGAGGGACGAGAGCGATGTGCTGAGCCGATTGCCGCCCTGCATCGAGCCTGAGATACTCGGCCCTGCGGCCGCCTGAGGGTTTCCGAGAGGTGCAGCCTGAACCTCTGCATCCTCGTCTATCTGGCAGGCTAGATCGACCGCCAGCAATCCCCTGCATCCTCTCTGCAGGCTGTTTTGAGCGACTATGCCCGCTGCGATCTGGGGGAGCTCGATCCGTCCGAGCTGAGACCTCCTTCATGGAGTCTTCTTCGCCCTCCCCCGCCGAAGCAGAGGCCTTCTCAAATCTGCTGAATTCATTGCCAAAAAAGAAAACTTCAGAGGTTTCGAAATTTGTGAAACATCTGGATGATATCCCGGAGATCTCGCTCCCGCCTGAGAAACCGATCCAGGTTGCCCTTTCTTTGTCTGAGCGTGCCTTGGTGGGACAGTTCACTGGTCTCTGGCCCTCCCCCAAATCCACTGAAAGCTGGGTCTCAAGGAACTGGGCGCCTCTGATATCGGGCAAAGTCACTTCTTACTTTCTGGGGAAGGGTTTCTTCCTATTCGAATTTTCTGAAAAGGAAGATAAGGATCTGATCTTCCGAAATGGGCCCTATTTCATGGGCCCCCAAGGACTGTATCTCAATAAGTGGACGCCAGACTTTGATCCAGCAGTCGACGTGCCCACTGTCGTGCCTGTGTGGGTTAGATTACCTAATCTGCCAATGCATTGTTGGAACTGGGAATCCCTCAAGCACATCGGGAATACCCTGGGTAAATTCATTGATCGAGCAAACAACAAAGATCAATATGACTGTGCGAGAATTTGTGTTGAAGTTGATCTCGAGGTTGGTCTTCCTGAGGCAATAAAGATCAGAGTTGGTAGTTGGACGCATCTCCAAAAGTTGGATTATGAACAGTTACCGTTCAAATGCAGGAAGTGCCAGGTCTATGGTCACTTCGCCAGAGGATGTCCAAAAAACACTGAAACAGAGAAAGGCAAAGAGGACGGGTGGACGCAGGTCAAAAGGACAAAAAGCAAAGCCCCAAAAACAGGAAATGTCAATGGGAAAGCTCTCCAAACGGGGTCTCAAAACCCACATAGGGAAGAGCAAGGAAACAAATTTATACAACTCAGTTCAGCATCAGAGGAAGTCCATGATCTAGAGACACAAAAGAAGGAATCGGCCCAAAAAGAGCCCCCCCAGGAACCAAAGCAAACAGATAGTAAAACAGACAGAATGGAAGATACACCCTCAGAAGAGGCTGAGGAAGTACAAGGCTCAGAGGATTCAGAAGAAGAAGGCGAGATAGGAGAAACACAAACCTCGGCCAGAAGATCTTTGAGGGGCCGAAAATCAGCCCGTGAGAAAAGAGAGCAGGAGACATACAAAGACAAACTGCAAGGAAGCCAACCCACTCTCGAGAAACTCCTGGCTAAGACTCCGAAGATGAATAGAAACCCGCCCCAGAGCTCTAAAGGAGCTCTCCACTCCAAAAATAAGTAATGAGAATCGTCTCCTGGAATTGTAGGGGTATGGGGAGCAAAATCAAGGAAGAAGCAGTAAAAAGTTTGATAAGATCTGAATATCCTGACATACTCCTCATCCAGGAGACTAAAATGGAGGACAAGGCCTTCCTCCATATAGGCAAAAATCTCTGGAAAAGAAGTGAAGGGCAAGCAGTCTCAGCCAGAGGTGCCTCAGGAGGCCTGGGTACCCTTTGGAATCCAAGCAAGCTCACAAGGGTGAAAGAGATCGCCAACACCCACTGGCTATTCTCAAAACTGAAGCACGTTGATTCAGATGAGACTCTTTGTCTCTTTAATGTGTATATCCCAGTCAGTGCAGGAGAAAAAAAGAATTGCTGGGATTCTATCAGAGAGCTGGCAGACTCTGAAGATCTAGCAAATATTATCATCGCTGGAGATCTTAACCTCACACTATCTATGGCTGAAAAACGTGGTGGGAGCATAGTAAGGGATCCAGCGCGAGAGTGGGTTGAAGATCTACTCCAGGATTGGGACATGATCGACATCAAACCTTCGTCGGGCAAATATACCTGGTCCAATAAAAGGCTCGGTCCAGGCCACATCGCTGCAAGGTTAGATAGATTTCTTGTTCAAAGCTCTTTTCTACTTCTTGGTCTAGATTCTAGAATGCATATTCTTCCCTGCAGTGTCTCTGATCACAGGCCCATTAAGCTAGAACTCTCGGCTCACTGGGATAAAGGCCCCACTCCTTTTAAATTCAATCCTCTCTGGATCAAGGAGCAATCCTTCTTGCAATTAGTAAAGGATATGTGGAAGCAACCAGTGAATGGCTCTCCGTTCTTTGTGTGGGAGGAAAAACTCAGGAGAGTGAAGGCAGCTCTTAAAGTTTGGGCAAAATCTCTCCCAAATCCTGCAGTGGAAAGAAAGAAGTTACAAGAGCAGCTAGAGACCCACCAGCTTAACTCAGAAAATGAGGAGATCACAAAAGAAATTCTCGAAAAAGAAGCAGACCTTCAACAAAAGCTGCTTAAAGCAAGCCTGGCCGAGGAAGAATATTGGAGGATCAAATCTCGCAGGCTCTGGCTCAAGGCAGGTGACAGGAATTCATCCTTCTTCCATAAACAAGCCCAAGCTCGAAAAAACTCCAACACCATCATCGAAATCAGGGAAGAGAACACTATTCATAGAGACACTCAAAGCATAAAAAATGTGGCCTTCCAGCATTTTAAAAAGCTGTATAGCGAAAAAGAGGGACAGGTTCAAATTCCATTGACTGTAAATGAGGTTCCCACGCGGATATCTAACAGAAAGAATCAGTTCTTGGAAGCAGAAGTCACAAATAATGAAATCAAAGCCGCCCTCTTCTCTATGGAGCCGGACAAGGCTCCAGGCCCTGATGGCTTTACAGCCAGATTCTTACAGCACTGTTGGCAGATTGTCGAAAAAGATTTGTGTAGGATGGTCCGGAAATCTCAAACCTGTCAGAAAATAGGGGGAAGCACTAACTCGGCTTTCTTGGCTCTTATCCCCAAGGAAAGAGGTGCAAACTCCTTCTCCAGATTCCGCCCTATTTCACTTTGCAATATAGGCTATAAGCTGATAACAAAAGTGATAGCGAACAGGTTGAAAACAATACTCCCGGACATTATCCCAGAGAACCAGGGGGGCTTCATTCAGGGAAGACAGATAGCAGACAACTATATTCTGGTTCAAGAAGCAATCCACTCAAGTTTGGCCCGGAAGGAGAAAGGAATGGCTATCAAACTTGATCTTGAAAGTGCCTTTGACAGGGTTAGACATAGATTCTTGCTGGAGGTCCTTCACAAATTCGGGTTTGGGCATAAGTTCATCAATTGGATCAAGGCTTGCATTAGTGAGCCATGGATTGCCCCACTGGTGAACGGGAGAGCCACGGACTTTTTCAAAGCCTCAAGAGGGCTGAGGCAAGGGTGTCCCCTCTCCCCCTTGCTCTTTGTCCTCCAAGCATCAGTATTAAGCTTCCTCTTGAACAGAAAACAGTCAGAGCAAGAAATAATGGGAATAAACATTGCAAGAGGAGTAAAAAGTATAAATCATGCGTTGTTTGCAGATGACTCTCTGTTGCTGGGAGCCGCTTCAGTGGTCTTGGCAAACCGATTTAAAGAGGTAGTGGATGACTACTGTGCAGACTCAGGAAGCAAGCTTAACAAAGGCAAATGCCAAGTTTATTGTTGGAATACCTCTGCCAGATTGATCCAAGCCATTTCTAATTGTCTTGGTTTTACAGCCACCTCTACTTGGACTTCATTCAAATACCTGGGGCTCCCTGTCTTTCAAAAAAGGGTCCTCAGCAGAGAATGGATGCCGCTGTTGGATAAATTCAAGCTCAAAATTCAGTCCTGGGGATATAATTGGCTCAACCTAGCAGGTAAGACAGTACTGATAAAGTCAGTATTGAACAGCCTGCCCATCTTTCAGGCAACAGTTATGATGGCGCCCATGGGTATAATGAGGAAGATGGAGGAGTATATAAAAAAAAAAAATTGGAAAGGGGGCAAAGGCAACGAGAGGAAAATCCCTTTACTAAGCTGGAAAACGATCTCTCTGTCTAGATTAGAAGGCGGCTTAAACTTTAAAAATCTCAGCATTCAAAATACAGCGATGGGTGCCAAAATGGTTTGGAGGATCATCGCTCCAAATCCGGGTTGGGCACAACGGGCTCTGTGGAAAAAATATTACAGAGGGCAGAGAACGCGCTGCCTGAGTAATTCAAAGGGAATAGCAGGTTCGATGATCCACAAATTATGTGAAAAATCCGCAGCTCTGATCAAACAACACGCTCATTGGATCCCAGGGAACGGACAGCGCATTCACATTTGGGATGATAGCATTATGGGCAGTGAACCGTTGGCAGAAGATCATTCCTTAGCCGCTCTGAGAGAATGGATGAACACAGAAAACATTAAAACTCTGTGGGATCTGTCCCTCTGGGATAATGATGATTGGTGGCGGTGGAAGCAACTAGAGGTGCCTGCGAACCTTGCTCATGAATATGTTGTCTTCCTTTCCCATCTGAAAGGCAAAGCTCCTCTGAACAGAAGGAAAGCTGATAGCAGAGGTTGGGGATCGATTCCTGGCAAATATACTGTTTCGAAGGGTTATTTCCAGCTCTCCCGAATTCCCAACGCACCGCCTGATCCGAGGCCATGGCAGGGGATATGGACTTCAGTAACGCTGCCCAAAGTGGACACCTTCTGCTGGCTTCTATGTCACCACAGAATCCTGACAGAAGACAGGCTCAGGAAAAGAGGATACTCAGGGCCATCTCGCTGCTCTCTGTGTGAGAATCAAGAGGAAAATGCGTCTCACATGATGTTATCCTGCAATTTCGCTGCAGATTTGTGGAAGGAGGCTTTAGACCCATGGAGCATGAATTTTGGCCCATTCAATCACTGCTCAGAGCTTTTCTCTAATTGGAAACGAATGTACCCAGGTGGCGTTGTTCAGAACTCTCAAATCAGAGATGCATGGCTCGCCCTGCCCAAGTTAATCTGCTGGCATATCTGGTTAGAAAGAAACCAAAGGATTTTCAAGAACAAGAAGAGCGTTCCTAAGCTAATCTGGGTCAAAATTAAAAGTCATCTCAAAGAATGTATGGGAGATCAGTTAAGCATGAAGGACCTCACTGAACAAGAAATAGCCTGGGGTGCCTCCCTGGATCTTCACTTCTCAGATACTGTAAAGAACCCCTCTCCCCCCTTAAAGCCTTGGCAAATCCACCTAAATGACACAGAGTTTGCCGAATTCTGCAGCAAAAAGGCGAGGAAAGCTCTCTTTTTTGACGGTGCAGCTAAAGGCAATCCTGGCAATTCTGGAGCTGGTGGGGTTATTAAAAGTGCAGAAGGTATAACGGAAGCTAGATATGCTTGGGGAGTGGGCGTCAACACCAGTATTCAAGCTGAAGCTCTAGCTCTCCTCCAGGGACTCAAGGTGCTTAAGAATTTGGGAATCAGAGAGGCAGTAGTTTTTGGGGATTCTCAGATTATTATAAATGCCATGGTGGACAAATCCTCTCCCTCAGATTTAAGACTATCTAGATTGCTGAGCAGAATCAACACCCTTACATCCTCCTTCCAGAAGCTGGAATTTCTTCACATAAAGAGGGAAAACAACAAAGAAGCAGACGCTGAAGCCAATATAGCAGTTCTCCTCCCTCTCGGAAATTATATAAGAGATGGAGAAGAAGGCTGGGACCCCATCCCCTAGCAGCCCGATAAGAATGTATTATTGTTTTCTTCTAAAGCAGTTTGTTTGTATTTTTAAATTAGGACAGATAGAAAATTCTGCAAGAAGAACAGAATGTAAAATCAGCAAGATCTTTAAGAGGACAGTTATATGGATTCTGGATGAGGCAAAACCTGAGCCCCTCCTCCCATTTTGTAATCTGAATTGAGGCATTTCAGCCAAGAAGGAATATATCAGTCTAATCGTTTCTTTAAAAAAAAAAAAAATTAAAGTAAAATCAATTATATATTTAAAAAGATTTTTAATTGTTATTTAAAATAAAAAAGAAAGGTAATTATAATGAGAGTAGCCCTGTGCTTTAAGATGTTGAGATGCCACAAATAAATAAACACAACATTCGTAGGTGACAACATCTCCCACACATTACATCATAAAGCAATGTAATATTAGGTTAATAAAATTATGTTTTGGAAAAAAATTATTTTTTACATATTATTATTTTAAGTGAGATTGGTTAATGATTTAAGAAACTATGATTCATTGATATTTAAGTAAATTTCTAATTTTACTTAGACTATATCAACTTTTTAAAATTTTAATGGTATTACACAATAAAACTCTCAAAATTCAATTACTCTAACAAATGAGATAAATTTTATTTAAATTTTATTTACACTATTACCATATACAAAAGTATTATTATATAAATTTTACAAGTATTAATAAATTTTAAAAAGTTAGATTAATTTATATGAAAATTAAGAAGATAAATAATCACCTATAAATGTAGATTAATTTATATGAATCACTAAACAAACTTTTAATTAAACCAAAACAATTATGTAAAACAATATTACAAACTTTATTATATATTATTTTATTAATTTTTATAATTTTTTTTAAACAATATTACAAACTTTATATATTTTATTAATTTTTATATTTATAAAGAAAAATAATAAATGGAAATAACATTAAAGAAGTAAAAGTTTTATTCTAAAACAATATTACTTATTATATATGATATTTTATTTTTAATAAATGAAAATGTCACGATAAGTAAATTATTTCATAATTTTATTTTAAGCATAGTATAATTATTTGAAATTCTTTATGTTATTGTTATTTTTATTTTAAATATAGCATAATTATTTAAAATTTAATATTTTTTTAAAATATATTTTGTTTGAAGTTTATTAAAGATTTGTTGGAATTTTAAGTTTAAATTGTGTAATCTATATAATCTAAGTATTTCGGGTTTCATAATTTTTTAGGCCATGAATTCATTTATTCATTCAAAAATACACTTTTAAAAACATATTTTAAAATCCACGGGGTCTTCGATAAATGGTGATGAGGTGTTGTATTAAGGCGCTCCTTGATGTGAAGTTAATCGTTCAATTCCTCTTCACATGAAAAAAATGTAGTCCTGTTAAGCTTAAAAACAAAAAAAACATATCATATTTTAAAGAAAAAAATCACAATCTTTCCCAAAATTGTATCACTTAATTCTAACCCAAAAAACAAAACATCTAATAATCAAATTGAGCTTTTATTTTATAACAAATGGTAATATTAACTTTAAAAGTTAATTCGAATTGTAGTTACCAATCATGTTGAACTTTGCCTAATTTTATATAAATATATGTTTGATTTAAATTTATTTGAATAGAAGGTTTATATATATATAAAATATTAGAAATATCAATATAAATGTAACACCCCAGTTATTGTAAATATTTACTATTTATCGTCATTTATTTTTACTGTATGAGACTCTAATAATTGAGGGCTTAGAGGAAAAGCCAGGTGAAACTCTAAATGTTTAAAAGGTTTAATTTTATTATTTTGTTAATAGAAAATTGTGAGGAGGTTAAATTTTATTATTTTGTTTAATAGAAAATTGTGAGGAGCCTTGGAACCTGCGGAAAAAACCCCCCTAAATGAATTTTCAACTTCCAGACAATTAGAGACAGATACCTTCTTCTCTCATTCCCTAGAGATAAAAACATCTCAGTGGGAAAACAAGGGGGTTAGAAAAAAGACAGGAAAACAAAGGACACCTTGATAGAGAAGAAGGAACTTGAACAAGATGTTGAGAAGGTGTGGCAGGATGCAGTCGAGGAGTATGTATCTTCTCTCATTCCCTAGAGATAAAAACATCTCAGTGGGAAAACAAGGGGGTTAGAAAAAAGACAGGAAAACAAAGGAGACCTTGATAGAGAAGAAGGAACTTGAACAAGATGTTGAGAAGGTGTGGCAGGATGCAGTCGAGGAGTATGTGGCAGGATGCAACTGAGGAGTACTTCTTGAGCTAGACTTGAGCTAGTGGAAAACTCCATGACAAACAAGAGTCTATAAGTTCTAAGATGGACTGGGTCTTGAAACTTGTAAATTGACCTTAATAGGTCATTGTTGAACTGACTGTTCTGGAAGATGAGAAGCTTGAGGGGAGCACTGAACGTAATCGTCATTCTCGTTGGTAGGGAGGAGTGGTCTTTTCTTGGTTGAGGTTCTTAACAAGTCCAGATCAAAACATATAAGTGCAACTATTTCTTTTCAAAACTTATGAGATTATGTAAATGTTGTAGAATAAAGAAATGATTTACTATTGTTGTTGATAATTTTGGAAAACAGAATTTGTCTCTATGATTGTGGATAGTTGAGTTGATTAAGAAGGGTTGTGCTCAGAACAGTCAAATCTATATTAAATTTGTTTGAATAATGAATGAAAAGATATCTCTGAACTCCGGGAGGGTATGGAAACCGTAAGACTACAGGACATCTCATGGAAGAGGGACTGTAAATTTGTAATCACGATGGGAATAAAGATTTCCTGAAATGGTACTTTTCTTAGAAGTACAAAGGGTTGAAGACCAATAGTAAACAAATAAGGAAAATTGGGACATGGGTTCTAGTTTATCTCCGGACTAACAAAACAAGGTTTGTCAAAGAACAGTCCAGAACCTAACAATCTTGTTTTTTAGATACCCTAAGGGCAGGAGACAAGTCCCGAGTGGCTCAGGCCCTGTCCCTCTGTCGGGTACTGAAAAGAAAATAGAAGAATATATATATATATATATATATAAAGACATAGGCAACGAAAAAGGGAACCACTCAGTCTCGATCAACTTAAATTCTATTGTAGCATGAATTGTCTATAAACATGGAATTACCAATGCAGCCGGAAATTTAAACCCAAGTGCATTATAAAGAATATATATATATATATGACAAGCCAACAAACTAGAGAATAATGAAACTATGCAGCGTGAGAACCGTAACCCTGATATCTAGACATATAAAAAATCATAAAGAAAGCCTTATGTTCTTATTCCGCAAGAATTCATGAAACATAGGGAAACAAAGAAATTTATGTACATGCATGCACAAAAGTTACTTTTTGAAGAAGTAGGTAAATAATAAGACAAACTAAACAAATTCCCTATAGCAACGAAAATTGGTACAAACCCACGACTGTAAATTAATCATTTCGTGTTGTCGGAGCACAACAATAATAAACAAAATATATTCTAGGAAATTTTGTATTAAATTACGAAAGCAAACCTTTGTATCAAGGATGGTAAGTAATTGTACTAATAAAATTTACAGTCTTTCAATATACAAATACTATCGAGGGTTTCCTTAAGACTGTCGAAAAACCATTAGGATGTTTTTTTAAGATTAAGAGTTAAAGATTTGGCCCAGAAAAGAAAAATAAAACTCTTGGAAAGCCTCGGTCAGTTCAAGAGTGAGTTTAAGCGAAACTTGGAAAGAAGAAAATGGTGTGAGTCCATCTCCTGAGCTTAGTCATAAGCCTTCAATCAAAAGAATCTTGAGCAACGGAAGGGTTCGAAGACCTAACTTGTGAACCACCAAAATATCTAGTTAGTCTTGTGTTGAAGAGCTAAACCTTGCAAAAGGAAAAAAAATAATGTACATATATGTGCTTCAGGATTTAATACCTATTGGAGAACTCGAACCCTCGATGATTGGCTCCAAACCCATAAAAATTGGGAGCCCTATTCATTAGAGAAAGTAATCGAAAAAGCTCAATAACATTTAGGAGGAACCTGAAGTTAGACTTATTATTACTTGCGTGGATGGAAACCAATTTCTTGCTCCCAATTAACGTGAAGAATCAATAGAGATTAAAATTGTTTGAGGAATCAACAGACATGTAGGACTTGGGATATTTTTTAGAAACATTTCAAGGATAAGTATTTAACGGAACGGTTCTATGATGGAAAAGAAAAAGAATCCCATGATTTGAAATTAGACAGCAATTCAAGGATGAATTTGTAACCAAGTTTACTTCTTTATTGAGGTATGTTCCCTATATTCATGAAGAGAAAGCTAAGGTACAACATTTTATCAATGGTTTACCATCTTTCATGGAACAAAGGTTAGAATTTGATAATACGATGTCAATGGATGAGGCTATTCAAAAAGCTTGAATTTGTTATCAGCAAATGAAGCAAAAAGGGGAAAGTGGTAGAGGGTGGCCAAATAAAAAAGGGCAGAAAAAACTTTTAGAATACTAAGAATGTAAAAGTTGTGGTTGTTAAGAATGCACATAGAAAACAACATAAGGGACCTCCAGGGAAAAATCAACAAAAGTTCAAATCGCAAAATGAAACTAGATAAAATGAAGTGTTAAGTAAGCTAGAGCCTAGATAATCACAAAAACCCCCTTTGCAATGTTAGGGTTGTGGGGAGCCCCACTGTTATAAAAATTATCCTCATCATACCATAACAGAGCCAGTTGTTAATATTCAAGAAGCCTTTACAGTTGGGGAGTTGGCAAGAAACATACCAAGAATTAATGTTGCTTTGGAGGATCATCAAGCTTAATACCAACCTGCGATGATAGAATTTGAAGGTAATATAGCTAATCACTATGTCTCTATGTTAATAGACCCAGGTGTAAGCCTGAGTTATGTCAGTCTAAAAATAGTTGAATTGTGTCATTTACAAAGCATCAAATTTAAAAATCCTATGTTAGTAGAACTGACCACTGGGGCTAAACAAAGAGTGACTGCTAAAGTAGAAGGATGTCTTGTTGAAATAGCAGGACAACAGATTAAAGTGAATTTAAACATGTTGCCTTTAGGGTCCTATGATGTGTTAATAGGTATGGACTGGTTAGAAGGACATTGGTCCTTGGTAAACTGTAAAGACAAAACCATCAATTTCCTCATTGATGAAGGTGTTAGACAAGAAATTCAAGGTATTAAAAGAGCCATTAAGTTATGACCCATCACAGCTAATCAATTAAGCAAGTGTATCTGGAAAGGATACCAAGTTTATGTTGTGCAGGTGGGATATACTAATTCTAAGGATAAGATAGCTACCCTGGAAAATATACCAGTTATCCAAGAATTTATTGATGTCTTTCCGGAATAAATTACAGGGTTGCCTCCTAAAAGGGATATTGACTTTACTATAGAGCTAATCCCAGGAGCAATCCTAGTGGAAAAAGCTCCTTACCATATGAGCATACCTAAATTAACATAACTTAAAAGGCAGTTACAAGAGTTACTTGACAAAGTGTACATTCACCCAAGTGTGTCACCTTGGAGAGCCCTAGTGTTGTTCATGAGGAAGAAAGATGACACTTACAGTTGTGTATCGATTACAGGAAACTGAATAAGTTAACTATAAAAAATATGTATTTGTTGCCAAGAATTGATGATTTACTCAATCAAGTTAAAGGTGCTACCATATTTCCTAAAATTTATTTGCGATTGGGTTATCAGCAGATAAGGATAAAAGAAGAGGATATTTGTATTTGTAAAACAACATTCAAAACTTGTTATGGTCATTATGAATTTGTTGTTTTTCCATTTGGGCTTACTAATGCCCCAACAACATTTATGAGTTTGATGAATGGTATTTTCCATCCTTACTTAGACAAATTTGTTCTGATTTTTATTGTTGATATTCTGATTTACTAGAGGAATTTGGAAGAGCATAAGGAGCATATGCGGGTAGTGTTGCAAACCTTTCAAGAAAATAAGCTTTATGTTAAATATTGTAAATCTGATTTTTATAAGGACCAAATTCAATACTTGGGACATATTATTTCGTCTGAAGGCATAGTTGTGGATCCTAAGAAAATCAAAACCATCATGGAATGACCTATCCCAAAAATGTTGCAGATATTCTGTCTTTTATGGGTTTGGGCGAATCTTACTGTTGTTTTATAGAAGGTTTTCTAGAATTGCTTACCCTATAACTTATTTGCAAAAAAATGGAAGAACCTTCAAATGGAAAGTAGAGTGTCAACACAATTTTGAACAATTGAAACATTTATTAACTACAACCCCTATGTTAAAAGTTGCATATTCAGAAAAAGGGATTATTCTCTGCACGGATGCATGCCAAGAAGGTGTTGGAGGAGTTTTGATGCAAGAAGGCAGAGTAATAGCCTATGAATCACATAAGTTGAAAGAACACGAGCAAAGATATTTTTCTTATGATTCGGAACTAATTGCGATAGTTTACTCTCTAAAGTTATGGTGACATTATTTGTTAGGGAAAAGGTTCCTTTTAATGATTGATCATAATACAACCTAATATAAATGCATGTCAAACAAGGTGGACCGTTTTTCTAGGCGAATTTGACTTTGACATAAAGCATCTTAAAGGAAAAGAGAATCATATAGTTGATGCGTTAAGTAGGAAATTGCATTATGTGTATGAGATCTTCTATAGTCAAGGAGAATTTAACTTTTCCGAATGAATCAAAGAAGTTGCTCTAAAAGATAATAATAAAAAAAATACCAGTTTTTATGGCAGCAAGCTAAGCATGCACAGAGCTCTAGAAAACAATTTGAATATGGTATAAGAAATGACAATTTGTTGACCTTTAGAGGAAGGATATATGTTCCCAACCAGCTAACTATAAGCAATTTATGTTGGATGAATTTCATCAAAGCCCCAAAAACTATTTTCTACAATGAAAAAGGATTACTTTTGGCGTGGAATGAGGAAGGATATTTCTTAATATTTAGCCAAATGTTTGGAGTGTTAGCAAGTCAAGGCTAAGAATCAACATCATGTTGGTTTGCTTCACCCATTACCTATTCCTGAAAGGAAATGTGATATGATTACATTAGATTTTATTACTAGCTTACCCAGATCCAAGAAGAAAAATGATTCCATCATGGTAGTGGTGGATAAATTGAGCAAAGCATCCCATTTCATCCCTATCAAATCCACATACCAAACTATTCAAATTGCAAATATATTCATGAAAAAAATATTTCAGTTACATGGTATGTCGAGAGTGATAATTTCTTATAGGGATGTGAAGTTCACTTTTGCATTTTGGGAAGTCCCTTTTGACTGGATTGCATACTCAAATCCAGTTCAATATTGCGTATCACCTGCAAATAGATGGGCAGACTAAATAGGTGAATCAAGTACTTGAAAATATGTTAAGAATGTATTTAATGCAGAATCCAATTAAATGGGAGGAATACCTTCACTTAGTTGAGTTTTCATATAATAACAGCTACCATGAATCATTAAAAATGAGTCCTTTTGAGGTACTATATGGAAAAAGATGTAGAACACCTACTAATTGGAGCAGTCCTGAGGATAAACTAATACTAGGACCTGATATGCTAGTGGAAATGGAACACACTGTGAAAAAGGTTCGGCGGAATTTAAAAGATGCTCAAGATAGACAGAAATATTACACGGACAATAAAAAGACTTACTGGGAATTCCACATGGGTGACCATGTTTATGCGTGAGTCAAACCCAAGAAAAGTACCTTAAGATGGAGTGGCTTTGCAAAATTAGCACCCTAGTATTGTGGACCCTTCCATATTTTGGAAAGGGTGGGACCTGTAGCATACCAACTTACATTACCAAGTCCTATATGAGTCCACAATGTCTTTCATGTTTCATTATTAAAGAAATATATATATGATCCTAGGCACATCAATAATTGGCAATATGTGCAGGTAAAATGTAATGTTGAAATTTTATGTAGTTATGTATGTCTTGATTAAGTGATTGAGATAGAACTAAGGGCAGTATTATGATTGTGAAACAGGTTGAACTGGATAGAGAGTTCCTAGCAGAGCCTCTGCATATTCTCGATCAGAGAGAAACCATATTATGGAGGCAAGCTATCACCCAGGTTAAGGTGCAATGGAGGCACTTTAGCCCGGAAGAGGACACTTGGGAGGATGAAATCTTCATGCGACAAGCATATCCTGACTTGTTCCAAGGGAAAGAATGAACACCGAGGACAGTGTTTCGCACAGGGGGGGAGATGTAACGCCCTAGTTATTGTAAATATTTACTATTTAATGTCATTTACTTTTGTTGTATGAGACTCTAGCAACTGAAGGTTTAGAGGAAAACCCAAGTGAAACTCTAAATGTTTAAAAAGTTTATTTTTGCTATTTTGTTTAATAGGAAATTATGAGGAGTCTTGGAACTCGCGAAAAAGACCCTAAATGAATTTTCAACTTCCATACAGCTAGATATAGATATCTTCTTCTCTCATTCCCTAGAGATAAAAACATCTCAATGGGAAAACAAGGGGGTTGGAAAAATGACAAGAAAACAAAGGACACACGCTAGGAAGGTGTGGCAGGATATTGTCGAGGAGTATTTCTTGAGTTGCACTTGATCTAATGGAAAACTCCATGACAAATAGGAGTTTGTAAGTTCTATGTTAGCCGACTGGGTCTTAATGTCTGTGGACCGACCTTAATTTTTCATTGTTGAACTAATTGTTCTAGAAGTGGAGAAGCTCGAAGGGACAACTGGATGTTATCGGCGTTCTCATTGGTAGGGAGGATTGGTATTTTCCTGGTTGAGGTTCTTGACAAGTCCAAATCAAAACAAATAAGTGCAACTATTTCTTTTCAGAACTTATGAGATTATGTAAAGTTGTAGAATAATGAAACAATTTACTACTATGGTTGAAAATCTTGGAAAATAGAATTTGTCTTTATGATTGTGGATAGTATGAACTGAATAAGAATGGTTTGTGCTCAGTACAGTCAGCTCTATATTTAGTTTGTTTAAATAATGACTGAAAATATGTCTCTCAGCTCTGTATTTAGTTTGTTTAAATAATCACTGAAAATATATCTCTGAACTCCGGTAGGGTATGGAAACCGTAAAACTATAGGACCTCTCATGGAAGAGGGACTATAATTCTGTAATCACGATGGGAGTAAATATTTCCTGAAATGGTAAACAAATTAAACAAATATACTCTAGGGATCGAGAAACATTGATAAAGTAAATATGGCAATAATGAAAGTAGATATGATAATTATGAAGAGATGGTCAAGACATTAATCCCGGAAATCACAATATTGTTCACCATAATTATCACAAAAAAGTTAACCACCCATGCCACCCATTTAACCAAGTCGTTAACATATGAGAGGAAATGAGATATTCAAACTTTAATTACTAGCCATAGTAAGTTAACAATGAATTAAACCCAGATAAATGTGTTGTTATTAATCCATTACGCAAATTACAAGTGCTAACGGTTATGGTAAATTTGATAGGTAAAAACATATTTTTTTTAATGCGTTACGGAAATTATAAGGGCTAACAATTATGGTAAATGTGTTATGTAAAAACATATTTTTTTTAAGGATGTCTATGAACATGTTGCAACAAATATGAACAAAACATACAATAAAATTCTTTAAAAAATAATATATTCAAAATTACTATTAATAATAAATTAGATTTATTACTTAAAATCTTAATTAATAAATTGATATTGTAAATTTGTTGTGTAAAAACATTTTTTTGTTTTAAGGATGTCTATGAACATGTTGCAACAAATATGAATAAAACATACATCAAATTTTTAAATAAAACTCTTTTAAAAAATAATATATTCAAAATTACAATTAATAATAAATTAGATTTATTATCTAAAATTTTAATTAATAAACAAAAATTTTTATTGTGCTAAGAAGTACTCTACAACTAATATTTGTAAATATTTATTGAGCCAAAAAGTGCTCTAGATAATAGCAATATATTAAGATCCATTTTACCATATAAATTAAAATGGTAATTCCATAATCATATTTAAATTTAATTAATAAGCACAAAAAAACTTAACACTTACAATATAACAAGATTTTTAACTATGGAAATTCATCTACAGTTTAATATGGATATTATTAACTTGTAAATATGATTTGTTACAATAACATTGGCCAATACCATAGCTTTTTTTTCTGAGGAGAAAATCTGTAATTTTCATTAATTTCATAAAATTACATGTTATAGATGCTTAACGCATATGTAGAAGTGTGGGCAAAGCCACATACAATAACAATACTTCAAGAGAAGTATTCCAGAAAACCCACAAACTGGGCAGCAAGTAAAGGGTATGTAAACCCCAAACCACTCTGTAGAAAACAGAACTGTGGAGGATACCCATACCCGTCACAACAAAAACAGCAAATAAAGCAAAAACATAGCTTCTGTGGTAGAAAATGAAACAGTAAAACATCTAAATTTGGCTACCCAAGCAAGTAGGAGAGGCACGAAATGAGGAAAGTGCAGCCATGGTAGCCACTCCTCCCACGCCCCCTCAAAACTCTCCTCCTGAAGCTGACAAAACCAGAGGTAGAGACCAAACTACCTAAACTTCCTCAACCGCCTGTAGAAACCCCAGCGAATAAAACGGCTATGATGATGCAGCCCGAAACAATGCAGAGAAATACACCTCCACACCCCTGTTCCCTCAACGCTTCAAAAAACCGCAATGGAATGCTAGCGAGCCATCAAAAAAACACCAACTGCCACAGCAGAGGAACCCATCCGGTCCCAACCAGAGCAGAGGCAGGTCCGGGGGCAGAGGCGGCTAGGGCAGCCACCTCGCCCCCACGAAGAGTGATCTGAAGACCAAAATAAAATCTCGCTCCCGCTCCGCCACGGAGTCAAAAACACTAAAAGAATCTACTACTTTGCTTGACCGCCAAGCAGAGCCGCACGGAAGGTTCGAGCAGGGGCCGCCGAAGTCTTCAAGGCACTGAGTCTTGCCTCAACCGCTCGACAGTAGCGATGCAAGGTGCCCCGGACCTCTTCCGTTCAGAGCCCAAGACGAGCGGGCCTCCAAACCGGAATCTTAGAGCCGAAGCCGAGGAAAACGATTCAGGTCAGCAGGAATGGGGAAGGCAGGGGCCGAAAGATGAAGCTCCGCCTCAGGCTGAGCATGAACCGATAGTCGTTCAAATCCCCAACTGAAAACTACGAAAACCGATTAGACCTCCGGCAACTTAGCAATGGTGACGATGTTTAAACAAAGGCATCAAGAAGGGCCGCCAGAACCAGGGGCGGCCCTACTGCCTCTTCCCAACGGCGGCATCAGGGGTAGTAGAAAAAACCCTATCTCCGCGCGCCTTTCAATCTACCTCTCTCAAATGCTCATATATTAATATGAGAATAACAATTTGCCAATACCATAGCTTATTAATATCCCATGCCCAAAAACTACTATAACTCGTTTCACAATCAAAATATTTTATATCAATTTAATTTTATAACATTTTTTAAATTAAATATAAAAGAAAAAAACTTATGAGTACTTGAGATATATGTAAACCCTTTATCCTCACTACCACCTAAAATATTAGTGAATATTCCATGGAGATTAAATCAAAGTTTTAATAAAATTAAAAATGATAATACTTTGACATAGATAGATGTGAAATTTATATAATATAAATAATTTTATTAAAAACCAATATAGATCCATCTTAACTAAGGATCTACGAAATGATGAGAGAAATCAAATTTGTGAAAGTGGAAACTTTTCCTTAAGTTTTGCACTCAAGTAAAAGTTTGCATATCTCTCATTAATTGTTAGATCTAGAACTAAAATAAATCTATATTAGTTAAAAAACAATAAATCATTTTTATTTCATATATATAAATTATACGAAAAAATATATATTTAAAAGAAAAAAAAAATGATTATTATGTAATGATTATTACGTCGTAAGGCGTTCCCTTTGAAATCAACTCCCCTCTCTGCCCACATGTCATCTTTGTACGCCATAGGATCCTATGTTAGACGATTGCAAAAGTTTCAACTGTTCGATCAGAATGGTTACAAAATGGTTACAAATTCGTTTGGGAAACGGTTTGAGCACTGGTTGGCATAACCGATTACGGCGTGGTATCCTGAATTCATCATTTCCAACATTTAGCTTGACACCGAAACAAATAAACGATGCAATTGCTGAACGTGAAGCTGCGATGGGAGAAAAATTCATGTTAAAAAAATGTGTGGGACCTGAGCAGATTGCATAGGTACATTAAGCGTCTGAATTTTAAGTATCTAAACATGCCTCCCATTGCATATTATTGACAGAATAAATTTTAACCATTAATGATAGCTATAGTGGGTGATGTTATGATACATAACTATGTGTTGCATGCAGGTTGTGAGTCGCTGCACTTGTATTCCTACTACAAGATTCGGTTAGAATGAGGAGGAGCGACTAATAGGTCTGGCGGGCAGGTTGTAGAAAAAAGTTGTTGGACAAGATGAGGCAGTTCAGGCAGTTGCCGAATTATTTTGAATAATAGGCTAACTGTATCCTTATAACTTAATCAAAATGACAAAGAATGAAGGAAAAATTTCCTATGTTTGTTTGTTGCATACATATTCTCAGCTCAATGAAATCTTGATTATGTGTGCATATTCTCAGCTTAATAAATTCATGGTTATGCATGCATATTCTCAGCTTAATAAATTCATGGTTATGGGCCAAGAGAAAAAGAAAATTAACCCTTACTTACTAACTCTATGCATTTCATTTCTATAAAGTTTGTAGCATAATTTCGCAACTCTATAGGCTTGGTTTAAAGGAGTTCTTGCTGTAGAAACAGATTTTAGTAATAATAGGGTTACCTAGAAGACCAGAGCAAGACAGGGTGACCGTGGGTCACCTGTTAACCTAAGTTCCCTTAGCAGAAAGGTGTGCAGGCAATTTAAGAAGCCATATAAGAGCCGAGACCGTGTGCAGTATGTAGCCTCATAGAGGCCAAAACAAAGAACATTTTATTTATGAGAATCAGGAAGACATTATTGAGAACGGTTATGGGTATAACTTTGTAATTTCCAGAGTGATACAGTAGTGTCTTTCCCCAAAGGGGGAGTAACCCTGGACTCAACCGTGAAGCTTTAATACAGATTAAGGCCAAGAACCCGGAGGTTCCAGTAATACTGGGGCATCATAAAAATGACCTGTAGTTAAATTCCCTTCTGTTAAGCAACAAATAAAAGAACTCATTCAACCCAAATGAGAATGGAATTGTCTTGCAAAGATTAACATGAACATTATAATAAACACAGATGCAAACCAGAAATCTCTTTACCATGAAGAAAAAAACTTAATATATATAAGTGTATGGTATACAAGAGTCGCAGTCCAAAATGAAACAACTCCAGAGTCTTCTAGTAATAAATTTCCATAATCTGGTACAGACTCCGGAAAATGGCAGAACCATAAACCCAGCGTAGCCAACCCAGAAATTATATCACGTGGTCGAGTAAATATATTTACAGACTTAATATAATCAAACTGTAGCCATAGTGATGTCGGCAATACAACCACCAGAGACCCCCTGACTTACAAGAACAAGAGTCGGAAACCCAAAAATAAAACTCGTAAACCACTACAACAAGAGGAGAGTCAAAACCCTCCATCAGGTGACAATACAACCGACTAGTAGCTCCAACAAGAGGACTCGCATGCAGGACAAAGTGGAGAAAAGAGGATTTATCCCTGGAACGAAAAAGTAAGCCATGACTTAAAATGCAAGAACCCTAAGTGCTTAGCGGGATTAACGATGAAAGCCAAACCAGGGTTAATGCCGCTATGCTGTCAGGACAAAGCGTATCACCGTTTCCTCGCTAGACAAGCTGCAAAGAATTATCATTCTGGTGAAATAGGAAGACTTGGCAGGTTATTACAAAAAAAACAAAAAAAAAAATAGACATAGAACAACTTATCACTTCATCTGGAAAATGGTATAGATGCACTTTGACCCTGGTCTAGAACCCATCGACCACTGCTGCAACTAGCCGAACACATCTCACATTCGAATCCCAGAACAGACTACCCTCAGGCAGAGCAGAGGAGCTGATCAGAGCGCCTAGCAGAGGGTAGCAAATGACCCTCATTCCCTATTTGAGGGCATGATAAGCCACCCGCAGCAGCCACAGCCGTGTGATCAACGAGTTGAGATTTACACCGTCGATAACGAGAAGAATCCCGAGAAAAATTGTCCCAGCTGTACCATTTAATAAATCGATGACAGAAGAATTGAATGACAGAGGTCCGGAGGGTGATAGATTCAACGCAGCAGCTGAGTTATCTCAATGTGGCGACGGTGTAAGCATTTAGTACTTCACGGGACTGACAACGGCATAAATGTCAACCATGCTGGCTTAACCCACTTCAATTATTACTCTCACTTTGTAAAATAGAAACTTTGTGATATAAAACTCCAGTTAGAAGTAGTAATAGGTATATCCTCATTTATTACTCTCACTTTGTAAAAATAGAAACTTTGTGATATAAAACTCGAGTTAGAATTAGTAATAGGTATATCCTCACAGATGGTAATGGTATGTTAAAGTCTTTTTTTTATGGTTTTACTTTTACTCTTTTTACTTAAAATGGATGTATGACACCCATCCTTTTTTTTTCCAACGAAAAAATCGAACTTTTTATTAAAATAAAAAGTTGCATAGCATATGCATTTAAGCATTCAATTTGGCTGTATGAGAGCAGATCATAGAGCCCACAGGATACAATCCTACCTAAAAGAAGAAAGCAAAAATGTGTTGTTCCTGATATCAGGAATGCGAGAAAATAGAAACAAATAGTCCAGCTAGCCTAAGCTTTCCTACCCTTCTTCTTCTCCACTTTTCGCCAACCATCAGTGTTGTGAGTGGAGTCAATAATGGCAAGCTGGTTTTCCACTATGTTCGTTGGTTGTTCCTTGTCTAAATCCGATCCTTCGGGGCTGTGAGTTCGTTTGGTACCACTTATTTCCAGCTGGAGTTCTTGTTCCTTTTCCAAATTGTTCTCTTTTTCCTTATTATCCTGAATTTTATCTTTTGCTGCATTGTGTTCTTCTTTCTTTGCTGTAGTTGCCTTCATTAACGCATCCTCTATATTCTGCCATCCTTTCGGCTTCCTTTGTTGCTGCTTACTCTTATTGGGGCATGGACACGCATTGTACAAATGACCTGTTTGTTGACAACCTCGGCATCTGAATGTTGTGTTCTCATAGTCCAAGGGTTGTTTCCACTGTGTATTATTGAAGTTCAGGATTATACTTTCAGGTAATCCTTGGCTGAGATCTACCTCGACACATATTCTGGCAAAAGTAAATATTCCTTTTAGATGTCTCTCTACATCTATCTTTAAGATTCTGCCCAAGGTATTTCCAATAGCGGTTAGAGCCTTTTGATGCCAAAAATGTAAAGGGAGGTTATGCAGCCTAACCCATACTGGCATCCTTGATACCACCATAGTATTGGCATCAAAGTCAGGAAACCATGGGGTGATGAATAGTCCAACACTGCCCTAGAACCATGGCCCTTGATTGAGGACTATTTCATTTTCCTCTTCTATGTGAAATCTTACTATAAAAAACCCCTTAGGGTATAGGAAGATTTCACAATTTTTTGTCTAGACCGTATGGATCCATTGATACAATACATCAGCTCTGGGCCAAAAACCATTAAATCTACAAATAACTGCATATTTTTGTAGTTCTGAATATATATCATTTACCTCTGGTATATCGATGGAGATAGATGGGCTCTCTGGAATTTGATCTACAATGTACGGCCCCGGGGGTTCAGTGGCAGCTGTGGGGTTTGTTTTCCCTTTGCCCTTGACTGCTTCCTTGAAAGACCCTTTGTTTTGCGAGCTAGTTCCAGAGCTTTCGGCACCTCCTCGTAGTCTCATATTGAGAATGATTGTAGAACCTGACTTGATGTTGTAATCTTGCATGGTTCTGCAATCCTGCAACGATCTGCCCCCATTTAATAGGTGTTGTTTCCCAGCCGGGTAGCCAGTCTGAACGGCGATGTTATTCTTCAAATCTGTAACACTGTCGTTATCATAAATCCAGATCACGGTTGTGTTTCCCTTGGGCGTTTTAACAAAGATTTGAAATCACTTGGGAATAGTCCCATCAAAACCAGATCTGGCAATCTGGGGTACCTCGATTCTTGCCAGATCTGAGCCATCCAAATCCGTATCATATCTGTGTAAAACCTTAATCTCATGAACAGAGTTCTGGATCTGCCTTACCTTGAGGAAACCATCTACGGCTGAAGAGGGATCCGCGACAAAAAAGATAGATTTGTTCCCAGATCCATGCTTTAGCTCTGCTCGAAACCCAAGATCTAATCGCCCAACTGTGAGAGAACTTCGATCTAGCCCTTGGAAGCTCCTCTCTAAACGACACTTCTCAGTCCAGAGATCCGGAGTTATTAACTGGGCCTCCCCTTCGCTGGACTGCATTACTATGGTGCCTCTGATCTTTGATCTAGAAACCCTCTTAAAAAAGAAGAAACCGAGACTCAGCGAGGGGTACTTTCCTGAACAAAACTGCAACAGCTTCTCTAATTCCAAAATACCGGTGATTTCATCTCCATTAACTACAGCCGCTGAGCAAAATGTCGAACGCCCGATCTGTGCGTCCATCCTTTGCAGAGCCACTTCATTAAATTCGATCGGTGCTTGTCCAGCGCGAGATTCCAACTGAGGAGACACGACAATCAAAAGAGTCGTCCAGGTTTCCAGATCTGATCGTCTTCGAAACTCCAACTTCAGCAGAAAGTTCAGAAACCCCACGCTCGACGGCGCATCAGAGATCATTGAACGTCGTACAGAATCAAGCTTTGGGTAGACGAAGTCACCAAAATCTTGACAATCACAGAGAGCCATTGCCGTCCCAAATCTTGCAAGAATCACTCGATCAAATTATTATCCAATGTGGAAGCCTCGTATGACACCCATCCTTGTCAAATTCTCTTTCCCAATTTTATCGCTAGAACTACTCTCGTACATTTTTGCCTAACTTATATCAAAAGTAATTCAAACAAATCAATAAGTTAGAAACATACTTATTTTATTTGGAAGAGTAGTTAGTTTCCAATAAATTTAAAAATTATTATAAATAATAATAATAATTAAAAATATATAAAAATGTTAGGTCTTACATTTATTTATTAATTTAAAATAATAAATTTCTTTAAAAAATCTTTTAATTTTTATTTTATTAATTTAAATAATAAATTTCTTAAAAAAATCCTTTAATTTTTATTTTATTAATTGAAATCAATTTTATGTATAGATTAGTTTGGATTAGTCTTAGTTTTGGGTCTATGAAATACTAAGAGAGATGAAATCTTTTTTCAACTTGTAAATATTTTTTTAAGTTTTTCTTCTAGATGTTTCATAAATTGAAAGTTAAGATGGATCTATTTTATTGTCTCATTTCTCTTTACATATAAATATATATGTTATATGTTAACTTCATGTTACCTCTTCTATTTTAAACATTAGATCACTAAAATATTTTCTCCATAAAATTTTCTTATTTTCAATTCTCTCCTAGTTACTTTTTCTCTAGTGTTAGATACCAATTTTTATTTTTAATTTTTTTTTTAATTATCAATATACTCTCCTCGATAATATATTAAAATATTATTTTAATTAATATTTTTAAATATAAATCTCTTATTTACTTTTAAATATAAATCTCTTATTTATTTTAATTAATATTTTTAAATATAAATTTGTCATTTAAAAATAAAATATTTGCATTCTTCAATTTATACCTTATGGCGTTTCCTTTGCAACATCTAGTGCAAATGCTAGTTTATGGTTAATATATATTACATAATCATATATTAATTTATCCTTAGTTCATACTCTAACCTAATTTAAATGGTATAAGAATATATATTAATATATAATAATTATCATATTTTGGTAATAATTATAAAAAATATTAATTTATAAATATTAATAATAATTTAAAACAAAACAAAATTTCAATATCCTTAATATCACTGAATAATTCCAATTTTTAAAATACAATATAATAAAATACAACTATATTAATTTTATTAAGTAATAACTTTAATTATAAAAATACACTTCAATAAAATATTATTATTATTATTATAAAATAATATTGATAAATTTATATTCATATTCACCCACTAAATTATAAATCTATATGTTAACCCCTCCCTTTCAATCTCCTGACGCTAATTCTAAATTGCATTATATATATTAATTAAATATAATAATAAATAAAAACTAATTATTCTGCCACCTCCCTTACTATTTTAATAATACCTTTTAAATAAAAATCGTTCACCCTTCCTTTTTATACTAAAATATTGTTATTACTATTATTATAGTTACTTAGTATATAATAATGTAATATAGAAATATTAAATAATTTAAAAATAAATTTATCATAATACTTTTAACACTAGAATAATATTTTTTCCTTAGACTTCTTGTACTTTTATTTAATTTAGCCATTGCCTCCTTTTTAGTCCTTAATAATCAGATTTTACTTAATTCTTTAACAAACTTCTCATTAATTTATAATTTAATTATGGTTTTATAGATTTTTTTTAATGGATTGTTTCAATTTAGTTATTTGAATTTATTATATTTATTTGGGCTGGAAAGTTGGGCTAGCTCATTATCAATTTGAACAAGAAAAAGATTGAATTGCGAAAGACGAAAAGCAAGAAACTTATCAATTTGAACAAGAAAAAAATTGAATTGCAAAAGACGAAAAACAAAGAACTAGTAGTTCCATAAACTATTTTTAGTCTCGTAGATATTAAAATATCAACTAAAAAAAAAAAATTATCTTTCAATTTCAATTAAAAAAAGAAAAAGAAAAAAATTGTTTTTGATGATAGATAAAATATCTATTCAAAACGTCAAACATTTCCCACCTACAAAAAGTTTCAAAAAAAAATGATTGAAAATGAAAAATATTTTACCTAAATATTAATTCTAAAAAGTGTTTTCGCTATCATTTCTATTCCATCTATTCTTTTTATTTAAATATATACTTATTATTTCTTTTTATTTATTTTTTAAGTGAGAAAGATAAACAAAAATGACAGAAATTTAACATAAAACGAAAATAAAAACAGCGAGTCATAATATATCACTAACATCACTACGCAATTCAAGTAATTACGTGAAATATATATTTCAAAAAGATTTCATAATTTTAAGTTAAGTTGTTGAGCCATGGCTTTCCAAACCCTATGACACTCCTCTTAATTCTCATTAGCAATATAATCCTAAAATAAAATTATAAACATATTTAATTTATAACATATATGGTTGAAATCTGGCATGGACATGAGTAAGTATGATGAAATGTTAACATAATATAGGGTGATGTTTTGAAACTACCAAGTATATCGTCAAATTATATAATTATTCAAATTTATTAAACAAAAATATTATATTTATTTTTTAATATTATAAAGCTGTAATTAATTTTTGTATATTTTATATAATTAATGTTAATTGAGTTTAGTTTTGGTAGTTAGGAGATGATTGATATTTTTTTCATTTAAGTTTATGTTTTCTGAGTGACATGTTGAGCTCATATTTAGTATATTGTTATAATGATGTATAGCCTAGTTGTTAATTGGCCTTGAGAGAATAATATTTTACCCTTGAGTATGAGATGGAAAATGAAATGCTTAGTTACGTGTAAAATTATATATATTATACAATTAAAAAACTATATAAAATGGTGTTATAAATTTACAAACTAAGTAATAATATTAATATGAAGAATTGTGTATTTTTTCTTAAATTTTATGATATTAACAAAATTGATTGATTATAAGATCATTGGAATCCATCTTAGATAGAGAAGAAGTAGGTGAAAAGATACTAACATGTTAAAGAGAAGGAAGTAAATAATGTACATTAATTACAATGTTCACATGAGAGATATCACAAGGATCTAATTCAAGTGTAGTATTACCAATAATGGAAAGAGTAACATCATGTTTGAGAGATTGAAGAGAAACATGGTTTAAATCAACACTTAAATTGTCTAAAAAAACAGCCAAGGTAATTTGTTCAAGCAAAAGGGGAGGTAGAGCATTATCCTTGTCATCATTATGCATGGGTCTCGAGACATGTATGTTAATTTCTCATCTAATATTGTGTATTTGTGTAACATTTAATTTATTTATTTTAATTTTTCAGAAAAGAAAAAATCAACAAGTTTTCTATTAATATAAGTCATTTACATGTAGAAAATGTCAAGCTATCCACCAAAAATTGTGAATAGCCAAAACACAAAAAATTGATATCGCAGACCCAGTTTTTAAAATTGTCTTTGTAAAAAAGATACAAAATAGACCATATTATTTTTCACCTCATCCCAAAATAAACCATCATATACAACTAAAAGGGGAAAAACAAAAGATCTACATCAATGAAGGGAGTACTTATGTGATGAGGATTTTTCCCATCCCCTAAAATTTATTGTTGGCAAAGGCAATGAATATGATCTCCCCAGATTGATAGATGTGCCCCACCTTGGACAGTGCATCTACAATGCCATTATGTTCCCTAAATAAATGGGAGAAGGTCACCCCATGGAAAAGATCAATAAACTGCCAAATTCTTTGCATCCATTTAATGAGCATTGGGGGATTGAATGAAGACTGCTTCAAAAGCCAATGACTAACCACCTTTGAATCTTCAAATACATCCATAATATCGATAGATAACCATTTTACACAGTATAATACACCCCTTAGGGAAATGACCTCTGCACATGTGTTGGAACATTTTCCATTGTTCCAACTGAAATGATAATAATAGCTCCACTTTATGACTATTTACACCCCACAACCACATTGTTGTTGGAAAATGTAACTAGGTTTGGGCTTTGTGATATGCTTAAAGAAGACATTTATTGGTTAAAAGAAATTGATTTTGTAATTTGTCCCATTTGGACATTTGGAAGAAAAAGAAATTTGAATTTTTGAAATTATATTTAGCTATCCAAGTTAGCGCTCTTCGTTGACAAGTCAGCCCAACTTGAAAAGACGTGACTTTTCGCATAAACAAACTACTCTATATTGGTATAAGCATAGTTACCAAGTTCAGTCGTATTGGACAAAAGAATCCATAAATTCACCGATACGATTTGGTATGTGTAATAATTCGTCTATTTTCACATGGTACGAAATTTTTTATTAACAACAAAATTTAGAATCTGTAAATTAAAAAGGTTATAGAAATTTTATAATTAAAAAAATTAAGAATGGTAGAAAACAACAAGTTTCTTAAAAAATCACATTTATTTCTTAATTTAAAGTGTTATAGAAAAATTCTAAAATAATAGCAATCTTAAAAAACAGTCATTTTCTTATTAAAACATTGTATAAAAGAAGAGTAAGTTTTATATTTAAAAGTTGAAAAATTTTCAAGACATTTTTTTCACTTAAATTATTTTTGGATGATAGTGATTACAATGTTGGAAGATATTGTAATTCATTGGAAAATAAGGTTTATTGATATTGAATTTAAATATTTGTATGATAGTGATTACGATGTTGGAAGATATTGTAGTTGACTAGAAAATAAGGATTACCGATGTGGAATTTAAATAGAGGAGTTTATTTTTTGTGGTTCGCTACAAAGGTAATTACGATGTTGGAAGATATTGTAGTTGACTAGAAAATAAGGATTACCGATGTGGAATTTAAATAGAGAAGTTTATTTTTTGTGGTTCACTACAAAGGTGATTACGATGTTGGAAGATAGTGTAGTTGACTAGAAAATAAGGATTACCGGTGTTATCACTCAAATTTTCCTTGAAGTTGTTGGGAAGAGGAAAGGGGTCTGAGGTAACCACAAACCAACTTTTAGGTACAAAATATAGCTAATCTATACCCAGAGAGGGCTCTCTCTTTATGATTTAGCTTGGTTTTTTAAAATATATTAGGCTAGTTATGAAGTTTAGGGGTTTTGTTTGAGTTTGGGTGGTGAGATTCATTAGCAGAGGGGTAAAACTAAGTAGCTTAGGCCATTGGGCTAATGGAGCCAAAGAAATGGCTTAACTGGACTTGGTTTCTTAACAAAATATGGTTTCACAGAGCAAGATGGTCAAACAGGGAACGAATAACAACTTGGAATAGATAAAATGGGTGAAGGGCAATTAAGAATCCTTCAGCCTATTTAAAGAGGGAACTTGGATGATTACTACTAAAGAGCAGTTAAGTATTCTTTAATAAATAATCAAAATGAACGAACTAGAAAACAAGAGCAATTAAGATTTCACTGTTTATCCTAATTCAGAAGAAAACATGGAGAATAATAACGATTGAAAACAGAGTGCAATCAAGCATATTCTGAATTACTCTTTTTCGTTTATCATTCAGATGTGAAACATAGATGATATAATAAACAAGGAAAAATTTAAAACATAAGGTATAGAGGACTTATTGATCTGGTGTTTGATTCAAGAAATCTGTGGAAAGTCCTTTGCATCAATTCTTTATCCAACAAGCCATACAAAAGTTGGTCCAACAGCACTTTATTCCAAAATAATCAATATTACAGCAATGTCTAAGAATCCACCCTCAATACTCCAATTGAGGGAGTATTTATACAAAAAAAATTACAAAAAATATCTCATAACAGAGTGAGATATATTCTAGGATGACTAAGAATAAGTTACAAGAAAATAGAGACAACTAGTCTCGAAGATAGGAGAAAGGTAAACTGATGTTGTGCTGTTCCTATTCTTGCTGAGTGTGCTGGAGGCAGGCCCTATGATTTGGCTTGCTGCTGTCTTCTTTAGTAACTCTGTGTTGGCTGCTCTGTTTTGACTGATACTCTTTACCTGTTCTGATACACTTCGACCTGTTTGATCCCTATTCATCTTTGTTCATTACTTACTACAGTAAATAACCAAAATTTACATTTTACCAAGGATAAATTTACAAAATTTCCAACATGTCTTCCCACCATTTTGGCTCTGGCAATCTGTGTTTCTGAAGTTTCCTCAGGGTCTCATCAGTTTCTGTATATCTGAAAAATGTGGGCTGAATTGGGAACAAGTGTTTCAGCTCATGCTTGACATAGAATAAGTTCTCTAAGCTGTCATAGAGAACTCGGCCTGTGGGGAGTGATTTTATTCCTGATGCACTCGTTGATGAACTAACTTGATTGCCAACATATTTATTCAATTTATCTACATAATCTCTATGCTTCATTGACCTGTCATTAATCACTAAAGGACTTAGCAGCCCTTTATTTTGCAAAATGGTAAACTTCTCCATGAAAGCATTAATCTCTACCTACATATCATGACATCTTCTCTCTAAATTCTGCATCAAAGTTTTCTTGGTTAGCACCCTTTTGATTTCCAAAATGGTTTATGTTCTATCTGTGATGCCAAGTGCTTCCAGCTGTTCACTATTCTTAGTATTCAAAAAATGTATGAGCCTGTTGGCTTCATCAGGCATTTGTCCTAATAGTGCTTTTGTCTTTTGAATTTCTTCCTGTGCTGCTTTCACTAGATCAATCTGCTCAAAAATTACTTGAATGGATGGCCACACATCATTTATGGATTGAGTGATGTTGGCCCAAAGAATTTTCTTGATTTCTGCCAGAGGCTTGTCAAAAGTGAGATCTTTTTCTAATGTTTTCACTTTATTTTCTAATGCTTTAATCTCCCTTGTTTTTTCCACAATGTTTATCTTTGAGAGATCATAATTTCTTTCCATCTTAGCAAACTGTTCTTTTACCTATTTTAATTCTAAAACTTGTAGTTTCATGTCTTCCATTGACTTTATTAGCTCTTCTGTGCTCAAATTGGTGCTGCTGCCCTGTGTTGCTCCTGCTGTTGTTGTACCTGTGACCACCTCTGTTGTGGCTGTTGGGATGTTTGGTGCTAATGTTGTCCAAGTGTAGAGGGGACTACTGTTGAGACTATTGGTATTACATCAGGAGGCTGAGAGGTCGACTCTCCCTGCTTGTCCTTCAGTGCTTTTTCTAATGCCTGCTCTGTTTCATTCAATCTTTCATTGAGTTTTAAGAGTAGATCCATCATCTCTTCTTCAGATTTTGCTTTATGACCTCAGCAGTCTATGGATGCCTTGAAGGAGGCAGCTTTAGCTGCTTCCTCAAGGCAGCAATATCTTCATCCTTCTTTTTTATTAATGCTTCTATACCCTTTACATCTTTGGGATCATGTCCCATTCCAATGATGATTTCTTCTAATGACTTTATTCTGTTATCCTTAGCCTGAGAAAAGGCTTTTTCTAAGTTTAGCTGGGCAGTTGTATTATCCAAAGAATTTTGTAGCCTGTGGGCCATCATTGCCTTACCAGTCAAGGTTGAATACACCATTTCTCCAGTTTGCTTGTGCAATTCAATCTGATCCAAAGGATTAATATCCTTAGCCAAGACTTCCAAATTTGTTCTGAGGTAATCTTCTGCTGATTGAGGTTGGTGTACCTTTGGCTCGAAGTAGCTCATTATCATCTTGCCCTCTTTAATGTCATAGGCTGACATTAGTATTTACAGATTTGTAGGGGCCATTTTATGATATTGATTGTAAATTTGAAGTCTCAATGGATCATTTATGGCCTTTATTTCTGTGAATGTTTTCTTGATATCTGAGGTCTCTTTACCTAGTGGCTTGATGGGTGATACTTCTGCACTATGTTGTCTTTCTAGCTCTTGCCTCTTTGAGCTAGTGAATGTTCCTCCCAATGGGGAAGTTTGCTGGCTGACTACCCTTTCTTCTCTTTGACTATTTGTAGTCTCTTCACCAATTTCCTTCTCTGAAAAAGGATTCAGTCTTTGCCTTTTTGTGCCAGGCTGTTCTGTAGGTCCACTGGTAGGGGTAGTAGTTTCCCTATCCCTCTTTTTATTTCTTTCCTCATTTAGATGAGTTTGAAAAACTGGAGTTTCTTCTACATTGGCTTGAGTTGGAGGAGTTGGCATTTGAACTTGTTCTTTGGAAGTTTCAGGCTGCTTTGACATTGTAGGTTGTTCTGTGGTCTCTACTTCCTTGCCTTTAGATGTTCCTGTGGCTGGTATGCTGATTTCCTGTGAAGGCTGCTGAGAGGTTCCAGCAATGGATGTACCAATTCCTGACCTTTGAGATAGCTCGAATGATACCTGCCCAAAAGAATCCAGGTCAAGGGTTTTCTCAAGATCTCTCATAGCATTTTCTATATTGACCTGTTCACTAACATCTTCTACTAGGGTCCCCTCCCTCCATTCATCCATGTTTGCAAATTGTTCAATTTCTGGGATCCTATGATGTATGTATGGTGATAGCCTGTTCTTCATTCTTCTATCATATATAAAGCTATTAGGGTCATATGGCCTCCACCCAAAACTCTTTTGTAACTTAAGATGATCTTCTAAAAAAAATTCTGCTTCTCTCCATGCTTTTCTATCATTGCAAATATAAGGGCCTAACTGATTCTTGATTCTAAGCTGAGCTTTCTTTTTGGCATTACAAAAATGGACTAAGTCTGTATGCAACATCTGTCTGAAGTATTCCAATGCAAACAGTCTCATTGGAACATACTTTGGTAGCTTAAAGGGGCAAAGCTCACACCCATAGATCCTGATTTCTGTGTGGTTCTTGTATAGGTACCAATCACCTATTCTGTATTGCTTGGAGAGCTGGAGGATCTTCTTTATATCACCATTGATCCTAGGAGGGGAAACTCCTGTTAACAAAGTGGTTGCAGGATGCACAAATAGATCAATGAACTCACTATAAGTGTAATGGGACTCAATGGTATTATGAAAGATTGGACTCCAGAAGATAACAGATCTTGGGTTTCCTTTGGTGTCAAGCTTCCTGACAAGAAAAGGAAAGTTCTCTGACTGATAATACAACATAATATGGTAGATGAAAGTGGTGTATTTGAAGACTCCTTCATTTTCAAGTCTTAGGAATTGCTCATGAATTTTTTTGGCAATGTAGGAAGCATAGTCATATTTAACAGCAAGAGGTTGTCCAGGAGTAAAAATTGACAACAACACTAGGGTTACATCATCAACAAACTCACTAGTGTTGAATCCCATGATTAAAGATATCATATCAACAATGAGTTTTCCAGTTTCTGTGAAGCAAGTCTGCAGATAAGGAGGTGGACCTTTGGGTTGATGCTTTGGTAACATGAAGGTCTAACAGATGCGGTTTACTTCTGATTGGGACAACTGAGATGCTTTTTCAAGTAAATATCCCATAGAAAGGGGAGTGAGGGCTTGATCAGGGGAAAATTGCAACATTTCATTTATGGAAGCAGTTGTTATGGGGAATAATACTATTTGGCTTGGGGACATAACAGCTCTCATATTAGGATCATAATTGGCACAACATTGGTGAATTATATCAGGAAAGACATGGACTGAGGGAAGAAAGTACCTGGGAAGGTTGGATTCCCACAGTCCCAGGATGTCTGAGCCATTCAAGTAGTTGTTTCTGGCTTGGCAAAAGGCTTTCAGGTGATTATGGTCAGTGGTTATGTCCTTTATTTGGAAATCTTTATCTGCCAGAGGCAGATAGTCTTGGTCCTTATGAGGGGCATTGATCGGTGTGATATTCAAAACAGCGGGGGTTTCCATTTTTGGTTCTTGTGGATTCAAAAATGGAATTTGGGTTTTCTGTGAGAAAATAGGCCAAACAATAGGTTTAGGAACTTTTATGGCAAACACAGACTAGACTAGAACCGAATTTGGCCCTTTCTTGTAGAATTTTCAGTAGAAAACCAAAATTACAGGGTTTCAGTAAAAAATGGATAAATACCCATAATGGGGAAGTAATTAGTGCAATGACAGGAAGGATAACGGGTTCCGGACTGCGTCTCTGCAAGTTTCTTTACCATATGGTGGTTTGAAAGCTCGAACAGTTGACTTGGACGTTGTTTTGCATGGGAACACAGTTGCAGCATATAACAATGAAAATGACGTTTTGTTCATTTTTATTAACAAAGTCAAGGTTGGTGGGGTTTTTTGGATTATCGGGCGGATCACGTAAGCGGTGAAAACACGTTTTGTTGTTTATGGAGGGCAGTAAGCGGTATGGGATCGCACCGCTTTTGGAGTTGGGCGGTATTCGGCCGGGAGGCAGCAATCCCATTGATTGCACGACGCGTGGCGGAGGTACGGGAGGAAAACTGCCTGGTGATCGCGCGTTAAAGCGCGGTCACTAGGGGGGGCACGATATCACTAATGGTCGTCGGATGTGGGGAGCATGATCGGACGGTGGACGGCCGAGGGATACTGCGGGGCTTTACTGCGGCGGGCCCAGTATAATTAAAAAGTTAATTAACTATATCGGGGTGATCGTGAATGGATGGAAAGGCTATTAACTAACCGTAAGGGTTAATTAATCCCTTTTTGTGCAGCAGGAGGCTTAGTTCCTTAATGAATCAATGATTAATCCATTAACCCAACTTTAACACTATTTATGGTTATATTTAAACGGGTCGGGATATATAAGATTTTGGGATTTTTTATATATCTATTTAATAATACGGGATAGGGTGAATCTCTTCGGGAGTTATATAATATAAGTCAGAAATTAATATGAAATAATGTGATAAAAGTGCTAAGTAAAACATCAAAGTATACATTTAACTTAGGCTTAAGTGGAAAAGGGGTTTTATGCAATATGGTGTATTTTTCCTAAGTAAAATTTTAAGTACTTAGGCCATTTAAATTATTGGGCCGAGGGTCCGGTCCCTCCAGAAGTCAGAGAAATGCTCTGAGCCCCTTTAATTTTCAAAGACCTTAATACTTTAGGGGGAATTAGTGAAATCTTTAGGAAAAATATGAAGGAAAGTTAATTATTTGACCTTGTTTTGCTTGAACTGCATCAAGTGAAATGTCTGCCTTACACTTGTGATAAAAGTAAAAATTAACACATTTAGAAACGTTATCTATCACAAGTAATTCTGCAACACCATCTACCTACCCTACCTACTTTAGCCTGACATTTTTTCTTTCTTTATTTGGGGTGCACTTAGACTAGCAAACCCTTATCAATTTTCTTTTTCTTTTACATGGCAAGCCTACCTAAGTCTACACTTATTACATCCACGGGCTCAGATTAAACTGTTGAGCTCCTTTTATTCACTCTACCTATCTACTTATCTGCCAAGATTAAACAGTTTGGTCAGATTTTATTCTCTATCTCTAAAACATGAAATTCAAATATGAATTAGCCAAGCTTAAGCTGTTTGACTACTCATCAATTGTGGCATAAGTTAACAAGTTGCACACAATTGTTTATTATACAAAATGAAAATTAGTGGCATTTAGACTTGCACACTTTCCTGGTCTATTTTTGTTTGGGGTTCATTTATTCTCATTTTTTGACCATTTTATTTCTTTTCACCCTTTTATTTTTCTTTTAGGGTATACTCTCTTTACATTTTTTTAAATTTTTTGATTTTTTTTTTTTTGAAAATATGGAAAACCTTTGCAACAAGAAAATGTATGAACATATTACAGAGCTCATCAAGTCAATCATGAAATATGACACCTATTGTTATAGGAGCATAACACTGGCTCCACTTGGGGATGGCTTTTCCTAGTGGAAAGTCAAGAACAGCAGATCAGATGGCCTCTGGATGACTTTGACTGTGATATGAAATCTCTTTCTATTGGTTTCTTTATTGTATGTATGACAGTAACACTTGTGAAGCTTAGGGCCTTCTCTTCGGGCTTCAACTCCAGCAAGTTACTATCCAATCCAAACTATGACATTACTAATGATATAGTATGTACATGTTAAAATCAAAATATATTAAAAAGTAGGATCATAGTAATGTTTCAACGTCCGACCATTAACTGGCCCTTCTTCTATTTCTGTGCCATCCAAGTTTTTCAGATAGTAAGTATTGTTCCCTTGTAATGCATGGATAATAAAAGGTCCTTTCCATAAGAAGTCAAACTTCCCATGTTTTCCCTTATCCTCTCTCCTGGAATCCCATCTTAAAACTTTGTCTCCAAGGTAGAAATCTTCTACCTTTGTTCTTTTATCAAATATTTTCTTAAGCTTCTCTTGTAACACTTGGGATCTTTGATACACTTCCTCTCTGGTCTGCTGCAGATGGATGGTCTGGTTTATCCTCCTTTGAATATCATTGGGTTCCACTTGAGCTTCTTGAAGTAATTTCATTACAGGAACTCCTAAAGATGAAGGAAATACAACTTCCATGCCATAGACTAATTCATAAGGACTAGTCCCAATAGATTTCTTGGTGGTGAGTCTGTCTGCCCATAGTGCATTTATAAGTTTCTTGTGCCAATTTTTCTTGTTCTCTTCCAATAATTTCTTAATAATATTAATTAGGCTTTTGTTGGAAGACTCAACTAGACCATTACCTTGAGGGTAATAAGCTGTGGAATGGCCTAAGGTAATATGATACTTATTACAGAAACTTATCATCTTCTTGGATTTGAAGGCAACAGCATTATCAGTTATGATCTTCTTGGGATAGCCAATTCTAGACAATATGTTGGTTTCTAGGAATCCTATAATCATTGTGTCATTGGCTTGTCTAGAAGGGATGGCTTCTATCCATTTGGTGAAATAGTCAATGGCAGTGAGAATCCATTTGTGTTGGCCAGAGGAGGCAGGATGGATTTCTCCAATGAAGTCTAGGCCCCATTGTTGGAAGGGTTTTTTAGTGGAAATTGGTCTCAGGGGTAAAGGTAATAGTTTTCTCTTGCCTTCAAAATTTTGACATTTATGGCAAGTAGTAACAAATTTCTTTACATCAGTGAACAAGGTTGGACAATAAAATCCAGCTCTTAGGATCTTGTCTGTAGTCGCTTTCCAGTAAAGGTGTCCACCATAGTCTCCTGCATGAAATTCTTTGAGAACTTTGTCAACTTCTTCTTTTAATAAACAATTCAATAGAATACCTTCATGATTTTTCCAAAAAAGAGCATTATCTAAAATACAAAACTTTGAAGCTTTCATCTTTAAAAACCTTTTCTTTGTTCTGGATAACCCTGGAGGAGCCTGCAGGTTTAATAATACATAAGTTATATCAGCATACCAAGGTGAATCTAAGAAGGCCTGGCTGATTTGTGGAGTCGCCATCTCCTGTTCATTATCCAGTTCATTAATGTCTAGGGCTTGACAATTTGTTTCAGTCATGAGTTTGGCCAATCCCTGTCCTTTTATAAGCTTTGTAGGTTTTATTTCAATATCATACTCCAATATAGTAGCAATCCATTTACCTCATTTGCCCTCAATTCCATCCTGAGTTAAGATGTCTTTGACAACAACATTTGGTACATAGGCTATTACATGGGAGTACAATATGTAGACTCTAAAGTCTTTAATAGCTTTTACAAGTGCAAAAGCTTGCTTTTCCATGATTTTGTATTTTAGTGGTGTATCCCTAAGTGCTTTACTAAAAAATGCTATAGGTTTTTCATATCCGTGATCATCCTTTTGTAGTAACACAACTGCTATGGTGTGTTCTGATGCAAATGAAAATATTATGAAGTCTCTATCAAACTTTGGACTTGTAAGGACCGGTGTTCTAGTCAAAGCCATTTTGATTTCTTCAAAGGCTTATTTGGCTTCAACTGTCCATTTAATACTTGAATCCTTTTTCAACATATTATTAAGCAATCTAATTAATTCAGCTAAATTAGATATGAATCTTCTCAAAACGTTAATCTTTCCTAGGAAAGCTTGAAGTTCTTTGACATTTCGAGGGTGGGGTATTTGCAGAATAGCTTCTATTCTAGCAGGATCAATTCGGATGCATTGTTTGGAGATAATATGGCCTAAAATTTTGCCTTCCTCTAGACCAAATAAGGACTTCTTAGGATTTAAATAAATACCATATTTTCAGCATTCTAAGAATACTTGTCTCAGATGATCCGAATGTTGCTGATCTGATTTAGAAAAAACAGTCAGGTCATCTAGATATATAACCAGAAAATCATGAATTTCTTTTGCAAATGCTATTTCCATTGCTCTTTGGAAGGTTGCCCCTGCATTTTTAAGTCCAAATGGCATTTTAATATATTTGAATGTGCCCCATGGTGTTGTATAAGCAGTTTTTTCCTGGTCATCGGGATGAACCAGAATTTGGTTATAGCCTGAGAACCCATCCAAAAGTGAAATCTTGGAAGCACCTACTACCCTTTGTAAAATGTGATCCATCTTGGGTAAAGGGTAATTGTCCTTCAACGAAACCTTATTTACATTTCTTAAATCAGCACATAATCTGATTTCTCTAGTTTTCTTCCTAGTGGGAACTAGATTAGACACCCACTCTGAAAATCTGATAGGAGCAATTATCCCTGCTTCATACATTCGTTTGATTTCTTTTTCAATTAAGGGAAGCAATACAGGGTTAATTCTTCTGAGCTTTTGCTTGAATGGTTTTTGATTTTCCTTTAGAGGTATTGTATGTTGAATTATGGAGTTGTCATAAGATATCAGGTCTTCATAACTTCAGGCAAAGGCATCCTGGAATTCTCTCATTAGCTCATCATATTTGAGTTTTTGGTCGGGGGGCAAAGATTTAGATAACTTTATCATTTTTGGATTGTCTTCAGTTCCCAAGTTGTAATCCTCAATATATGCTTTTAAGGGTTCCATCTTAGGTTTCTTTGGAATATCATTGAAATCAAAGAGATCTTCCAAAGGAGTTAATCCTTTAGGCAAATGATTGTCTTTTAAATTGATTACTTCACATTCTCCCTCAATAATCTCATCAATATCCATTTCTTTAAGATCTCGCATTTCTTTGTTGTTAAATTTTTTTGGATGAATAATTTGAGTTGAACTTTTTGCTGAAATGTTTGTTTCTATCTTATTTGTTTGATCAAACTCACTAACTATAACTACATCTATGTTAATGTTAGAAAATTCTTCATCTAAGGTCAAGAAATCGTTAATCTGCTTATCACTATCAAACACTTGCCAATTCTTCAAATTGTCAGGTATAGCTGGCCTATGTCTAATCTCAGCTGTGAATTGATGATTAGGTTCGAATGGTAATTTGCAGGTGCTGGCAAACATTGCCAGGCTATGAGCTTGCAAGTTATGTTTTCTTAGGATTTTAGCAAGCTTAGTTTCCAGAAATGTATTGAGAATCTCTATCACTGTATCTCTGTAATACTTCAATATGGGATCATGTTGGGTCCCTATAATACTAGTGATTACCCCATTACTATTATATTTATACCCCTTATTTATATTGTTGTGCCCCTATTACCCCCATATTGTTATTTCTGTGCCCCATAGAATCCCTCTATTGTTATTTTTGTGGCTTTATATTATTATTGTTAGGTCGGCTGGATTATATTGTGACTCCTTAGACTCCTATATATAGAAAGGAGGTTTTGTCATTTGTATCATCCAAGAATTGTTCATTTATGTAATGTAAAGGAGGTTGCCCCCTCGAAGAGGCTGAATTCTAAGGCTTTGATCTATCTTTTCTTGAGCTGGTTTCATAACATTTGGTATCAGAGCTTTGGATTCTAGGGTTTCGCTGCTCCAAACAGGTCATCGTGGCATTTTCGCTATAACTTTTTTTTTGTGACGTTTCAGAAGTCGCAAAAAAACCCATTTGAGAAGAAATCGCGTTGAACCTTGGGTCCGAATTTCAGAGCTTTTAGCGCAATATTTGCGGAGATATGATCTGAGGAAGTTGGTCTTTTTGCAGACTCCTGAATTACATTCAAAACAGGTGACCTGGGGAAAATCGTCATAACTTTCTCTCTGGGGATCGGATTGAAATTTCGTAAGAAGGTACAGAAAGAGGAAGGATTGTAGTTTCTTGTGTGTGTGTTTCAGATTCAAAGGTTGAAACAGTGACTCGTGGCATGTCGTACAAGTTCGCTCTACTGAACCAGTCTAAAAGCAAGTCACTGTGGGAGATTTCACATAACTCTTCCTTGGAGAATCCAATTTGGCTCAGACTTGTGGCATTGGAAAGAGGACGCAGAAGGCTACTACAGGTAGAAATTTTAGAACTGGATGATCTGAAATTACAGAGATACATCAGATTCAATATCAGGCTTCTATAAAGTGAAAAAAGGTGTGTAGTTTTTTTTAAATTTTTGTGTAAGCTTGGTTTAACGGAATTCAAAGGGCATAGTAAAGCATTATTATCGGTAACTGATGCCCCGAGGAAAGAAAATGCAAACACCTAGTAAGGAACCTGAAAGCTCTAGCATGACTCATGAAGAAGAGGAAGAAATGCTACATGATATATCAAAATTACAAGAACAAGTGCAACAAATGTCACGCTCACAAAAGCTAACAGAAGCTAAGATAAGTGGCGTGGAATCTAAGATAAATGGTGTGGAATCTAAGATAAAGGGCATGGAAGCTAAGATGGATGATTCGAAGACAGATTTGAAGAGAGACATGGCAGATTTGAAGATAGATTTGAAGACAGACATGGAAGAATTGAAGAAGTTGCTACAAGAAAGGGTCACTAATGGTGAAAAGGTAGTAAAGGAAACTCATGATGAGAACAAAAGAAATGTTAATCATGATTCCATAGACGCTAATGTTGGATCAAAGAATCACCATATTCCAAAAATCGATATGAGGAAGTTTGATGGCAAGGATCCCGCCACATGGATATTACAGATGGAGCAATTCTTCGATCTCAATAATGTGCAAAACACACAAAAGGTACGTATGGCAACTGTATATTTGGAACCAAATCAGTTTGTATGGTATCAATGGCTTTTCTCTTGTAAACAATTTATCACTTGGGCAATTTTTACGGAAGAATTGATAGCACATTATGAAGATACAAAAAGCAACACTTTTTTTAGCCAATTGATAAGTCTCAAACAAAAGGGTTCAGTAATGGAGCACATTGAGGAGTTCCAAAAATTGAACATAAGGGTAAAAGATATTCCAGAGGAGCATAGGATTGATGTGTTCATAGGGTCTTTAAAGGATAATATCCAACATGATGTTCGCCTTTGGGAACCTGATTCATTAGAGAAGGCATTCAGGTTAGCAAGAAAAATGGAAAGCAAAATTATGGCAACCAGGAAGCATACCACTCACAACTATAAAGACGGAAGTGTTGTTGCCCCTAGTCTTCCACAACCTATAAGGTTGACACCACAAAAATTGGAAGAAAAAAGAGCAAAAGGGCTTTGTTACAGTTGTGATAGCAAATACACTAAAGGTCATAAGTGTGCTGAGAAGAAATTATTCTACATAGATTGTGAAGAGGAAGAAGAAAAGGAGCAAGAAAGGTCAAAAGAAGAAGATATACTCCAGGAACAAAGCCTAGATGAAGAACAAATAAATCCGACCATATCTTGTAATGCATTGGCGGGAATTACCACTCCTCAAACCATCAAGATAGAAGGACAAATCAAGAAGAAAAAGGTAATAGTGTTGATTGATTCAGGAAGCACCCACAATTTTATTCATTGTAGGGTAGCAAAAGAATTGAATTGCTTCCTATATCCAGCACCAGAGTGTCAAGTGATGATTGCAAATGGAGGAACAATAAATTGCTCTGGAAAGTGCCATAATATCAAGCTATCCATGGGAGAATATGTATTGACTAGCCCAATGCTTTCCATTCCAATGGGAGGTGTTGATGTTGTACTAGGAGTCCAATGGCTACAATCCTTGGGTACAATAGCTTTTAATTTTCAAGAACTTTTCATCAAATTTTCTACGGAAGGAAAGGAAGTTGAATTAAGGGGTATTGCAGGGAAACCAGGAAAGATAATCAGCTCTAATGGCATGACAAAGCTTCTAAAAAAGGAGCAAAGAGGTGTAATTGCACAATTATGTTCGCTAGATGTTTCCACATTGGAATCATCTATTTCTCCAGATCTCCAAAAAGTCCTGGACAATCATTCCAAGGTATTTGAGACTCCAAAAGGTCTCCCACCTATGCGTGATCATGATCATGCTATTCATCTGATTCCAGGAAGTGTTCCTCCAAACATCAGGCCGTACAGATATCCCTATGTCCAAAAAAGTGAAATTGAACGTATGGTTGCAGAAATGCTAGAGGCTGGTATAATTCAACCGAGTCAAAGTTCTTTCTCAGCTCCAGTAGTATTGGTGCACAAGAAGGATGGATCATGGCGCATGTGTCCGGATTATAGGGAGCTCAACAAGCTCACTATTAAAGATAAGTTCCCCATTCCTGTTATTGATGAATTACTGGATGAATTGCATGGATCAATTTACTTCACCAAGTTGGATCTTCGTTCGGGATATCATCAAATCAGAATGAAGATTGAAGACATTCCGAAAACGGCATTTAGAACTCATGAGGGTCATTATGAATTTTTGGTCATGCCTTTTGGCCTTACCAATGCACCTTCAACATTTCAAGGTTTGATGAATTCAATTTTCAAACCATTCCTTAGAAAATTTGTGTTAGTATTTTTTGATGATATACTAATCTACAACAAGTCTTGGAAGGATCATGTTGAACATGTTGACAGGGTGCTACAACTATTGGAGGAGAAACAATTATATGCAAAAAGATCCAAATGTTTCTTTGGAGTCCAGGAGGTGGAATATTTGGGTCATATTGTATCTCATGAAGGAGTTAAGGTAGACCCTAGCAAAATTAAAGCCATTAAGGAATGGAAAATCCCCACATCCATAAAGCATCTGCGAGGATTTCTTGGGTTGACAGGGTATTATCGCAAGTTTGTTAAGAATTATGGGAGAATAGCAGCACCTCTAACAACATTATTGAAGAAAGATTCATTTTCATGGACTCCGGAAGCAACAAAGGCCTTTGAACATCTTAAAGAGGCAATGTGCCAAGCACCGGTCTTAGCTACACCGGACTTCACAAAAACCTTTATTGTGGAATGTGATGCTTCAGGAAATGGAATTGGTGTTGTTCTAATGCAAGATGAAAGACCCATTGCTTTTGAAAGTCGTCCAATCAAGGGAAAGTTTTTAAGCAAAGCTATTTATGAGAAGGAAATGTTGGCAATACTCCATGCACTTAAGAAATGGCGACCCTACCTAATGGGAAGACACTTCAAGGTAAAAACGGATCATGATAGCCTTAAATACTTTTTAGAACAAAGATTATCCTCTGAAGAGCAACAAAAGTGGGTCACAAAGATGTTGGGTTATGACTTTGAAATCATCTACAAAAAAGGGAAGCAAAATGTGGTGGCAGATGCACTCTCAAGAAAGGATGAGGATGTGGAAGCATTGTTGTGTGCCATTTCTATTATCCAAATTGGATAAACGAAGCAAGGGAGGAATGGAAGAATGACGAAGAAGTTTGGGCACTTATTCAAAAGCTACAACAAGATTCCAGTACTTCTGATACATTTAGCTGGCAAAATGATTCGTTATGGTACAAAGATCGCTTATACCTCTGTAAGAATTCCCAGCTAAAACAAAAGATTCTTATGGAATTGCACACTTCTCCCTTAGGAGGGCACTCAGGATTTTTAAAAACTTACCACAGGGTTAAGAAGGAATTTTTTTGGGATGGCCTTAAATCAGATATTCAAAAGTTTGTGGCGGAATGTTTGGTTTGCCAGCAAAATAAAGTTGAAACAATTAAGACACCGGGTCTATTACAACCTTTATCCATTCCAAGCCAACGTTGGGAGGAGGTTTCAATGGATTTTATCACAGGTTTACCCAAGTCTGAGGGAAAGAGTGTCATCATGGTGGTAGTTGACAGACTTACCAAGTATGCACACTTTTGTGCATTATCACATCCATTTAAAGCCAGTACAGTTTCTACTGCATTAATGGAAACAGTTCAAAAGCTACATGGAAACCCAAAGATTATTGTAAGTGACAGAGATCCCATTTTCACTGGAAATTTTTGGACAGAATTATTTTCTTGTCTTGGTACTCAGTTAGCTCATAGCTCATCTTATCATCCTCAATCTGATGGGCAAACTGAGATAGTAAACAAATGTTTGGAAGGATATCTTCGTTGCTTTGTATCTGATAAACAGACACAATGGGTCAAATGGTTGCCTCTGGCTGAATGGTGGTATAACACTTCCTTCCATACAGCAACAAAAATGACCCCATTTATGGCACTTTATGGGTATCAACCACCATCCATCACATCATATTTAAGAGAAAATCTAAGTTTCAGGCAGTGGAACATCACATCGAACATCAACAACAGTCCTCCAACTCTTAAAGGATAACCTCGTGTTGGCACAAAATAGAATGAAACAACAGGCAGATCAACATCGCAGTGAAAGAAGTTTTGATGTAGGTGATTGGGTATTCCTACGGCTACAACCATATAAGCAAATGTCCCTAAAGCAAGCTAAGAAGGATAATAAATTATCACCAAAGTACTATGGTCCGTACAAGGTGTTGCAAAAGATTGGTACTATGGCATACAAATTGGAGCTTCCTGCAGCTTCTCGATTGCACCCAGTTTTCCATGTTTCATGTTTAAAGAAGGTTATAGGTGACAAGCTCCCAATTCAAACAATATTGCCAGAACTTGACGAGGAAGGAAAAATTATATTGGAACCGGAAGCAGTCACAGAAACAAGAACTCGACAGCTACGAAATCGATCAATTTCAGAGTATCTTATCAAGTGGAAGAACTTATCTGCTGAAGATTCCACATGGGAGGATGAGAATTTTATGCAGAAGTATCCAGAACTACTCAAGCGTTGAGGACAACACTTTTTTGAAGGAGAGGGGCATGTTGGGTCCCTATAATACTAGTGATTACCCCATTACTATTGTAGTTATACCCCTTATTTATATTGTTGTGCCCCTATTACCCCCATATTGTTATTTCTGTGCCCCATAGAATCCCTCTATTGTTATTTTTGTGGCTTTATATTATTATTGTTAGGTTGGCTGGATTATATTGTGACTCCTTAGACTCCTATATATAGAAAGGAGGTTTTGTCATTTGTATCATCCAAGAATTGTTCATTTATGTAATGTAAAGGAGGTTGCCACCTCGAAGAGGCTGAATTCTAAGGCTTTGATCTATCTTTTCTATCTTTTCTTGAGCTGGTTTCATAAAAAATCATTTGTTGAATACTGTCCTTTAATCTGTTGAACTATTAACTCAGAATCTCCTAAGACAGACACCCTAATTGCTCCTAATCTTTTAATCAATTTCAGACCTAGCAACAGAGCTTCATATTCTGCCATATTATTGGTGCACCTAAAGTTTAGTCTGTAGGCATGGCCTTCAGCATGATCATTTTCAAGATTGTGCACCCAAACGCCTACTCCTGCTCCTAATTTGTTAACTGAACCATCAAATTCTAAGTGCCAAAGAATTTCGTGTTCATAATTGGTGTCAGGAGTCCTAGGAATCTGTTTAATAGGGAGATCTGGTTTTTTAGTTTCTTTCAGTTTCTCTTCGATGTCTGATGTTTCATTGTTCTAAGAAATATCTTGGATTTGAACACTAGATTTTTTATTTGTAATTTCTTTTAGTTCTGCTACTGAAACTTCCAATTCATTTGAGGGATCACTTTCAACATTGTAAAGAATGAAGGAATCCATATCAGAGTGCATTGACTAGATAGGGAAATTTTGAGGTTTCTCCTGACTACTTACAACATATTTCATTAAGGTTTCTCTGTATAATTTCTTGGGTTGACAGAACACTGAAATAGTAGCATAAGACATGTCCAATTGTAAATATCCTTGAAGCTTTGCACCCCAAGACCTGGACAATAACATGCCATACTTTGGTGGAATATCTGCTACTATTATGTCCATTAAGATTGTTTTGGCAAGATATTGAACTAGTGATACACACAAGTCTTTGATTAATCCTAAACATCTGACCTGACTTGAATCGAAAGAAAAGAGGTCTTTGTATGCCCTGGTGATGTCAAGGTCTAATTTCTCCATTACAGGTTTAGGCATTAAGTAATGAGATGCACCAGAATCAAACATGGCATTATGAAGTATTTTATCATGTATGTTCAAACATACATAGAAAGGAGGGATTCCTCCATCTACTATTTTTCCATTCACTTCAAGGCCAAAAATCAATTCAGGTTGGTCATCAAAAACATTTGCTGAATCTTCATTAACTAAGATATTGAGTGATCTACTGATCTGGCTTCTATAGACATCATGTTTAGCTAATTCAGACAATGGAACAGCTATTTTTAATTTGCTTACTTCGATCTCCGGATTAAATGGTTTTTCAGTCTGATTTCTTGTATTTCAAACAGTTGGATTCTCTTTTTCTTCTGTATTCTCTGTGTTTCTCTCCTTTTCAGGAGTGGGGTTATGGGATGAAGTTGCTTCCAAATCAACTTCTGGAGGTTCTTCCACGTTTCCTTTGGAAGGAATAGAAGTGGAAGGTTGTCTGTTATTTGGTTGATTATCGGATACATCTTCAATAATTGGGTTAGCTGGATTAGGATCTATTCTGGAAAGAATATGTACAGGGGTGGTATTGGTCTTACCTTTGTTAGGCTGCTTTGTAGCTTTCTGTTTATTGGTTTCAGGGATATCTATTCTTCTACTCCTCAGGTTATATTGTTTGTGGACTTCATAAATGGTTGTATCATATCCCTCCCTAAAGTCAAATGATTCACCTGACTGAGTTTGGAATTGTTTAAGAATGTGAGCTTCTTGATCCTCTTGGGTCAAGAAAACTTGTTGTTCATTGTTGAGTCCCATTAAATTGATTTGGGTATCTTCTGTTGGTTCATCAGAAGTTGAGGCTTCAGCATAATTTTCCTCGAATGGGGGCCTAAGGTTTTGATTAGGACCTGATTTTCCAGTGTTCTGGTTTTGGTTCTTCCTGAAATTTGGATTTCTCCCAGTATTACTTGGTTGTCCATCCCAAGGGGATTTCCTTTCAAACGTTTCTACTCTATCTCCTAGCCTATCCATTCCTTTAATAATAGCATCGAGTTTTTGTTCAAAGGCTGAGGGTTCTTCTTTCAAAGGTATCCTCCTTTCACTTCTGGCTTTAACTCATTTGGATATCAAGTTGGCTTCAACACTGACAGCTATAATTTGCATATCTTCTAAAGTTTGAGGAGCTCTTTCCCTAAGTTGGTATGCCATATCATAATCAAATCCATCAGGGTATTTGATTAATGCCAAATCTGGAGGAGGTTTGAGGTTTTGAGGAATAGCATTGTAAACTTTATTGAACCTAGTACAATAATCTTGTACAGTTTCTTGTGTTCTTCTCTTTAGATTTTCATATTATGATAAGATCTGGAGATGATCTTTCTTCTTTTCCCATATATTCAAGAATGTTGTATAAAAAGCTTGTAGGTCATTGATATTGTTTGCAGGGAGGGCTCTAAACCATGTTCTAACATCTCCAGTCAAACTTTGAACGAATATTCTCATTCTGACATCATCTGTATCAATTTCATATATCTCAAAGTAGTCTGTCATCTTTTTGGTATGTTGTTGTGCAGTGTAAGTGCCAGAACCATCGAAAGGGGTGATTTTGCTTTGATAATCTTGGGGCATATCCCCTTGATTGGCTGGTAAAACCAAAGGAGTGTATATGTTTTCCATTGCAGTAGATAGGCTTAAAACAACAGTTGGGGTGGGTCTTGGAGTGGTGGGTGGAGGGGTGGAAGGGGTAGTTTGAAGTTGAGATGTCTAACGTGATATTGATGAACTTGGAGAGGCTGAAGTGATTACAGAAAGGCTTGGTGTTCCTACAGAGGTAAGCTCAGATTGAATGGAATTCTACAAATGTCTGTCAAGATGTGAAGTGACAATCTCAAGTTGTAAATCTTCGATAAATAATGGGTCATGAACTGTGTGGGCTAACCCAGAATCAGAAAAGGTTACAAATAAAGAGGTCTCAAAATATTCATCAAAGGATTCGTCCTCAAGGTAAATCCACTTCACAGGACAGGATCTTGATCTGTATAAAGGCCGAGAACTAGCAGAACTCTCTTGGCTTTCTTGTCTCCTAAGAATCCTAGGGATCAGATTAGGGTTCTCAAACACAGGTGGTGGATTTGGATCAGGGTTAGCTCTGGTGTAATGAGTCCTTTCTGAAGCCAGGTTTCTAGGTATGTTTTGGTTTTTTCTCTAAATGGGTTGGACAATACAACTTCTTGCAGTTTCTTTAAGAGGCTTTAGGTATGGTATTTGAACTTTCTTAAAGACTTATTTGATAAGAGAAACTGATCAAGTATTTGAAACCAGATGTTCAATCCATAAACTAGACCGGAGATAGACTGAAGCAGCATTCATTTACTTATGCAATTGCAAAGCAAGAGTAGTTCAAAGGCTACCTGGCTAACTTCAGGCTCCGTTTGTAGCTTATAAAGTAAACAATAGTAACAAACAAATTATTCAGATTCCCAGTATGGTCACCACTATGTTATCACTCAGATTTTCCTTGAAGTTGTTGGGAAGAGGAAAGGGGTCCGAGTAACCAAAAACCAACTTTTAGGTACAAAATCTAGCCAATATGTACCCAGAGAGGGCTCTCTCTTTATGATTTAGCTTAGTTTTTTAAAAGATATTAGGCTAGTTATGAAGTTTAGGGGTTTTGTTTGAGTTTGGGTGATGAGATTCAATAGCAGAGGGGTAAAACTGAGTAGCTTAGGCCATTGGGCTAATGGAGTCAAAGAAGATGGCTTAACTGGACTTGGTTTCTTAATAAAAGATGGTTTCACAGAGCAATATGGTCAAACAGGGAACGAATAACAACTTGGAATAGATGAAATGGGTTTAAAATGGGTGAAAGACAATTAAGAATCCTTCAACCTATTTAAAGAGGGAACTTGGATGATTACTACTAAAGAGTAGTTAATTATTCTTTAATAAATAATCAAAATTAATGAACTAGAAAATAGGAGCAATTAAGATTTCACTGTTTATCCTAATTCAGAAGAAAACATGGAGAATAATAACGATTGAAAATAGAGTGCAATCAAGCATATTCCGAATTACTCTTTTTCGTTTATCATTCAAATGTGAAACATAGATGATATAATAAACAAGGAAAAATTTAAAACATAAGGTATAGAGGACTTGTTGATCCAGTTTTTGATTCAAGAAATCTATGGAAAGTCCTTTGCATCAATTCTTTATCCAGCAAGCCATACAAAACATGGTCCAACAACACTTTATTCCAAAATAATCAATATTACAGCAATGTTTAAGAATCCACCCTCAATACTCCAATCGAGGGAGTATTTATACAAAAAAATTTACAACAAATATCTCATAACAGAGTGTGATATATTCTAGGATGACTAAGAATAAGTTACAAGAAAATAGAGACAACTAGTATCGAAGATAGGAGAAAGGTAAACTAATGTTGTGCTGTTCCTATTCTTGTTGAGTGTGCTAGAGGTAGGCCCTATGATTTGGCTTGTTGCTGTCTTCTTTAGTAACTCTGTGTTGGCTGCTCTGTTTTGATTAATACTCTTTACCTGTTCTGATACACTTCGACTTGTTTGATCCCTATTCATCTTTGTTCATTCCTTACTACAGTAAATAACCAAAATTGACATTTTACCAAGGATAAATTTACAAAATTTCTAACATGTCTTCCCACCATTTTGGCTCTAGAAATCTATGTTTCTGAAGTTTCCTCAGGGTCTCATCAGTTTCTGTATATCTGAAAAATGTGGGCTGAATTGGGAACAAGTGTTTCAGCTCATGCTCGACATAGAAGAAGTTCTCTAAGCTGTCATAGAGAGCTCGGCCTGTGGGGAGTGCTTTTATTCCTGATGCACTTGTTGATGAACTAGCTTGATTGCCAGCATATTTATTGACAATTTATCTACATAATCTCTATGCTTCATTAACCTGTCATTAATCACTAAAGGACTTGGCAACCCTTTATTTTGCAAAATGGTAAACTTCTCCATGAAAGCATTAATCTCTACCTTCATATCATGACATCTTCTCTCTAAATTCTGCATCAAAGTTTTCTTGGTTAGCACCATTTTGATTTCCAAAATGGTTTATGTTCTATCTGTGACGCCAAGTGCTTCCAGCTGTTCACTATTCTTAGTATTCAAAAAATGTATGATTCTATTGGCTTCATCAGGCATTTTCCCTAATAGTGCTTTTGTCTTTTGAATTTCTTCCCGTACTGCTTTCACTAGATCAATCTGCTCAAAAATTACTTGAATGGATGGCCACACATCATTTATAGATTGAATGATGTTGGCCCAAAGAATCTTCTTGATTTCTGCCAGAGGCTTGTCAAAAGTGAGATCTGTTTCTAATGTTTTCACTTTATTTTCTAATTCTTTAATCTGCCTGGTTTTTTTTGCAATGTTTATATTTGAGAGATCATAGTTTCTTTCCATCTTAGCACATTGTTCTTTTACCTGTTTTAATTCTGAAACTTGTAGTTTCATGTCTTCCATTGACTTTATTAGCTCTTTTGTGCTCAAATTGGTGTTGCTCCTGCTGTTGCTATACTTGTGACCACCTCTGCTGTGGCTGCTGGGATGTTTGGTGCTAATGCTATCCCAAGTGTAGAGGGGACTGTTGTTGAGACTATTGGTATTACATCAGGAGGCTGAGAGGTCGACTCTCCCTGCTTGTCCTTCAGTGCTTTTTCTAACGCCTGCTCTGTTTCATTCAATCTTTCATTGAGTTTTAAGAGTAGATCCATCATCTCTTCTTTAGATTTTTGCTTTATGACCTCAGCAGTCTGTGGATGCCTTGAAGGAGGCAGCTTTAGCTACTTCCTCAAGGCAGCAATATCTTCATCCTTCTTTTTTATTAATGCTTCTATACCCTTTACATCTTTTGGATCATGTCCCAATCCAATGATGATTTATTCTAATGACTTTATTCTGTTATCGTTAGCCTGAGAGGAGGCATTTTCTAAGTTTAGCTGGGCAATTGTATTATCCACAGAATTTTGTAGCCTGTGGGCCATCATTGCCTTACCAATCAAGGTTGAATACACCATTTCTCCAGTTTGCTTGTGTAATTCAATCTGATCCAAAGGATTACTATCCTTAGCCAGGACTTCCAAATTTGTTCTGAGGTAATCTGTTGCTGATTGAGGTTGTTGTACCTTTGGCTTGAAGTAGCTCATTATCATCTTGCCCTCTTTAATGTCATAGGCTGACATTAGTATTTACTAATTTATAGGGGCCATTTTCAAATATTGATTGTAAATTTGAAGTCTCAATGAATCATTTCTGGCCTTTATTTCTGTGAATGTTTTCTTGATATTTGAGGCCTCTTTACCTGGTGGCTTGACAGATGATACTTCTGCACTATGTTGTCTTTCTAGATCTTGCCTCTGTGAGCTAGTGGATGTTCCTCCCAATGGGGAAGTTTGCTGGCTGACTACCCTTTCTTCTCTTTGACTATTTGTAGTCTCTTCACCAATTTCCTCCTCTGAAAAAGGGTTCAGTCTTTGCCCTTTTGTCCCAAGTTGTTCTGTAGGTCCACTGGCAGGGGTAATAGTTTCCCTGTCCCTCTTTTTATTTCTTTCCTCAGTTAGAGGAGTTTGCAAGACTGGAGTTTCTTCTACATTGCCTGAGTTGGAGGAGTTGGCATTTGAACATGTTCTTTTAAAGTTTCAGGCTGCTTTGACATTGTAGGCTGTTTTGTGGTCTCTACTTCCTTGCCTTTAGATGTTGCTGTGGCTGGTATGATGATTTCCTGTGAAGGTTGCTGAGAGGTTCCAGCAATGGATGTATCAATTCCTGACTTTTGAGATAGCTCGAATGATACTTGCCTAAAAGAATCCAGGTCAAGGGTTTTCTCAAGATCTGTCATAGCATTTTCGATATTGACATGTTCACTAACAACTTCTACTAGGGTCCCCTCCCTCCATTCATCCATGTTTGCAAATTGTTCAATTTCTGGGATCTTATGATGTATGTATGGTGATAGCCTGTTCTTCATTCTTCTATCATATATAAAGCTATTAGGGTCATATGGCCTCTTCTATCATATTCTAAACTGAGCTTTCTTTTTGGCATTACAAACATGTACTAAGTCTGTATGCAACATCTGTCTGAAGTATTCCAATGCAAATAGTCTCATTGGAACATACTTTGGTAGCTGAAAGGGCAAAGCTCACACCCATAGATCCTAATTTCTGTGTGATTCTTGTATAGGTACCAGTCACCTATTCTGTATTGCTTGGAGAGCTGGAGGATCTTCTTTATATCACCACTGATCCTAGGAGGGGAAACTCCTGTTAACAAAGTGGTTACAGGATGCACAAATAGATCAATGAACTCACTGTAAGTGTAAGGGGTCTCAATGGTATTATGAAAGATTGGACTCCAGAAGATAACAGATCTTGGGTTTCCTTTGGTGTGAAGCTTCCTGACAGGAAAAGAAATTTCTCTGACTAATAATACAACATAAGATGGTAGATGAAAGTGGTGTATTTGAAGACTCCTTCATTGTCAAGTCTTAGGAATTGATCATGAATTTTATTGGCAATGTAGGAAGCATAGTCATATTTAACAGCAGGAGGCTGTCCAGGAGTAAAAATTGACAACAACACTAGGGTTACATCATCAACAAACTCACTAGTGTTGAATCCCATGATTAAAGATATCATATCAACAATGAGTTTTCCAGTTTCTGTGAAGCAAGTCTGTAGATAAGGAGGTGGACCTTTGGGCTGGTGCTTTGGTAACATGAAGGTCTGACAGATGCGGTTTACTTCTGATTGGGACAACTGAGATGATTTTTCAAGTAAATATCCCATAGAAAGGGGAGTGAGGGCTTGATCAGGGGAAAATTGCAACATTTCATTGATGGATGCAGCTGTTATGGGGAATAAGACTGTTTGGCTTGGGGACATAATAGCTCTCAGGTTAGGATCATAATTGGCACAACATTGGTGAATTATATCAGGAAAGACATGGACTAAGGGAAGAAAGTACCTCGGAAGGTTGGATTCCCACAATCCCAAGATGTCTAAGCCATTCAAGTATTTTTTTTTGACTTGGCAAAAGGATTTCAGGTGATTATGGTCAGTGGTTATGTCCTTTATTCGGAAATCTTTATCTGCCAAAGGCAAATAGTCTTGGTCCTTATGAGGGGCATTGATCGGTGTGATATTCAAAACAGCGGGGGTTTCCATTTTTGGTTCTTGTGGATTCAAAAATGGAATTTGGGTTTTCTGTGAGAAAATAGGCCAAATAGTAAGTTTGGGAACTTTTATGGCAAACACAAACTGGACTAGAACCGAATTTGGCCCTTTCTTGTAGAATTTTCAGTAGAAAACCAAAATTACAGGGTTTCAGTGAAAAATGGATAAATACCTGTAATGGGTAGGTAATTAGTGCAATGACAGGAAGGATAACAGGTTCCGAACTGCGTCTCTGCAAGTTTCTTTACCAGATGGTGGTTTGAAAGCTCGAACAGTTGACTTGGATGTTGTTTTGCATGGGAACATAGTTGCAGCATATAACAATGAAAATGACGTTTTGTTCATTTTTATTAACAAAGTCAAGGTTGGCGGGGTTTTTTGGATTATCAAGCGGATGACGTAAGCGGTGAAAAGACTTTTTCGTTTATGGAGGGCGGTAAGCGGTACGGGATCGCACCGCTTTTGGAGTTGGGCGGTATTCAGCCGAGAGGCAGCGATCCCATTGATTGCACGACGCATGGTTTAGGTACGGGAGGAAAACCGCCTGGTGATCGTGCGTTAAAGCGCAGTCACTAGGGGGCATGATAGCACTAATGGTCGTCGAATGTGGGGAGCATGATCGGACGATGGATAGGCGAGGGATACGGCGGGGCTTTACTGTGATGGGCCCAATATAATTAAAAAGTTAATTAACTATATCGGGGTGATCGTGAATGGATGGAAAGGCTATTAACTAACCGTAAGGGTTAATTAATCCCTTTTTGTGTAGCGGGAGGCTTAGTTCCTTAATGAATCAATGATTAATCCATTAACCCAACTTTAACACTATTTATGGTTATATTTAACCGGGTCGGGATATATAAGATTTTGGGATTTTTTATATATCTATTTAATAATACGGGATAGGGTGAATCTCTTTGGGAGTTATATAATATAAGTCAGAAATTAATATGAAATAATGTGGTGAAAGCACTAAGTAAAACATCAAAGTATACATTTAACTTACGCTTAGGTGGAAAAGGGGTTTTATGCGGTATGGTGTATTTTTCCTAAGTAAAATAGGATTTTACTTAGGAAAAGACTTATGAGAGTGAATGAATGATTTATGGATGGTTTTAAGTACTCAGGTCATTTAAATTATTGGGCCCAGGGTCTGGTCCCTCCAGAAGTCAGAGAAATGCTCTGAGCCCCTTTAATTTTCAAAGACCTTAATACTTTAGGGGGAATTAGTGAAATCTTTAGGAAAAATATGAAGGGAGGTTAATTATTTGACCTTGTTTTGCTTGAACTGCATCAAGTGAAATGTTTGCCTTACACTTGTGATAAAAGTAAAAATTAACACATTTAGAAACATTATCCATCACATGTAATTCTACAACACCATCTACCTACCCTACCTACTTTAGCCTGACATTTTTTCTTTCTTTATTTGGGGTGCACTTACACTGGCAAACCCTTATCAATTTTCTTTTTCTTTTACATGGCAAGCCTACCAAAGTCTACACTTATTACATCCATGGGCTCAGATTAAACTGTTGAGCTCCTTTTATTAACTCTACCTATCTACTTATCTGCCATGATTAAACAGTTTGGTCAATTTTATTCTCTATCTCTAAAACATGAAATTCAAATATGAATTAGCCAAGCTTAAGTTGTTTGACTATTCATCAATTGTGGCATAATTTAACAAGTTGCACACAATTGTTTATTATACAGAATGAAAATTAGTGGCATTTAGACTTGCACACTTTCCTGGTCTATTTTTGTTTGGGTTTCATTTCTTATCATTTTTTGACCATTTTATTTCTTTTCACCCTTTGATTTTTATTTTAGGGTATACCCTCTTTAAATTTTTTTTTATTTTTTGATTTTTTTTTTTTTGAAAATATGGAAAATCTTTGCAACGAGAAAAGGTATGAACATATTACAGATCTCATCAAGTCAATCATGAAATATGACACCTATTGGTATAGGAGCATAACAACCAGTGTGGAATTTAAATAGAGGAGTTTATTTTTTGTCTTTCACTACAAAGGTTAATATGCACACGCTTATTCTTCAATAAAGGTGATTACGATGTTGGAAGATATTTTAGTTGACTAGAAAATAAGGATTACCGATGTGGAATTTAAATAGAGGAGTTTATTTTTTGTGGTTCGCTACAAAGGTTAATATGCACACGCTTATTCTTCAATAAACCTTTATCTGATAGAGATAGTAAACCTCTCTCTGATAGAGATAGTAATTGACACATAAATTTCTTGGTATGTGGAAATTACTTTAAGCCTATTTTAAAATCCAATATCTTATTGGTTACATTGAACTCTAGCCTTCATTTTTTGTAACTAATATTATTAAATTTTATTTACTTGTTTTTCCAATCTATAATACAAATAAATTTGATGCATTTTTTCTTTTATTATTTCTGGATCATCTTAAATAGATAGAAAGCATTAATGTTGGACATAAGTAAACAAGAATTGTGACAAAAAAAAAATAATGGATTTTCTTTGAAGATTGGAATAGAATTATAGAATTATAGTTTAATTCCTTTTTTTCAAATTTTGAAAAATATTATCAAATATGTTAAAATTTATAAGATGTATATTCTCGATTTTTTTCCATATTGAATTTTACACAATCGATTTTTTTCCACATCGAATCGAATTTGAATTCGTGTTCAAATTCGAATTTGGTAACTATGGGTATAAGAACCCCTCCATTTGAAGACAATTTTGTGGATATTCTGGGAAGAAATTCATGATCTTCTATGGTAGAGAACCTGAGTTCTAAGGCAAATATATCTGAAGTTCTGAAGCATTTATATCCAAGTACTGAAGTAAATATATCTAAAGTTCTGAGGGATTTATATCCAGAGCTCTGAAGTATTCATATCTAAAGTTCTAAGGCACCCAAATCTGAAACTCATGAAGTGCATAAACAAGATTTATGTGGCATGTAAAGCATTGTGCATGTGAAGGCTCTATGATACCATTTATGTGGTTGTTAGACCTATGAAGGACAGAACTAGGGACATTTGTGGTTATTTTTGGATACATGTAGTAGAAGGATTTCAGACCTTTCGTTGTGATTTGGATGAGTTAAAAAGGGGCATTTCTCTGTGGTTAAACATGTTGGGAATGACACATATCTTATGTGGTATATGCGAACTTCAAAATGATTTTTCTATGACAGATGTGAGCTCCTATGATGCTTTCTTCTATGGTATATGTGAGCTTATGTAGTTATTTCTCTTGGGCATATGGGTGCTTCTATGGTGTCATCTTCTGTGAGATATGAAAGATTTTGTGGTGCAATTCCTGTGACAATATATGAGCTACTGTAAGACTATTGTACCTGTGATGTGAGGTTGATTTGATCTCATATTTATGGGTAGATTCATGAAGGTAAAAGTTGTCTAGTGAAGGGATGACTTGGAACTTGGGATATTGTTGTATTGCCTTGGATTTTTCTATCTTTATAAGGAAAAGAATTATGGATTTCCCCCTCGGTAGGGTTTTGGACTGGCTTGGAGTGTAATCTCTAGTGTCATTTGTCTCTTGTTTTATTTTCTTGCATTATAATGGTAATTTCTTGATGAAGAAGAAGATTAATAAACTAAGAAGAATCGTAATAATGCTCACAAGTAATTATCATGTTAAGGAATTAACTTTTATACTGGAATTCCAACATGGCATCAGAGTTATTGTAAGGACTGGAGTATTGTGGAGTAGAACTAATAGAATGACAAGGATTAAAGAAGTATTGAGATCATTGACAATTCTATGTCTTCTGAGATTCAAGTCACATAAAACTACATCAAAGCATTCATCATAATAGCAATAATATCTATATTCACAGGTTTTGTAATAACATCTTTGTATGGGATCCTGTAGTCCTGTACTCAAGCCTGAATGATGAAGGGAGATTCGAATATGATTGTTGAAGTATGTCTCACTAATTTGAGCTCTATGAAAAGTTTGAATACTATGGCACTCTATGATAAGGGTCCGAAAAATAAGAAGGTTTTTTGTTATATCTTAACTCAAAAATCTGAATTCCTTTATAGCATTTAGACCCATACTCCTTATTCATGTGAAGAAGACTATGACTTACATATGAAGTTGTTTGAATTATGTTGGTGATCTAAGTTTACATTTGAAGTATCACATCTGAAGGTATGGAATAGTCTGAAGTCTTATTATAGTCAAATTTGCTATGACAACAAGTTTTATGTGGTATCCAAAATTTACCATGACAATATCAGACTTCGATTAATCCAAATAATATTTGGAAATTTGTATCTTTACTATTGGTTCAAGTGAAGAAATTTATATTGCACATCTATGTGCAATAAGCAAGGTAATCCAAGTTTCCATATGAGTTTGAATTCTTTATAACAGCAGTAGTTTGTCATTTAGAATTGCTTAAGGAAATTACAAAGAACCCCTGTGATTTTCAAGGTGAAGCATCTGAAATTGTTAATTGTGTATCTGAGCTGGTATACTAGGTTGAGATCTAGTGGAGGAGAGACTATGCCAACATCTAGTGGCATTTGCAAATTAAAATCTTGTTGAGTGACTAGGCCGAGACCTAGTAGGGTCGTGACCCCTGAAGAAAGTGCTTTGTAGTTTAGTTTTTTGAGGATAATATGTGTACAAGGAACTGATATTCTTGATATGTTCTCGTGATTCTAATATGTGATAGTCTATGCAAAAGCATTGAGATTCGAAAGTGAACCAAGTAAAAGAATGTTGCTAGAGCTTGAAGAAATTTTTGTGGCTTGTTGGTTAAAAGTTTGAAGGTTTCTCTGATGAAAGAAGATGACTTACATCTACTGAAAATATGGACTTTGGATATTGACCCTTGCAAAAGGATGAATGAGTAATCCTTAATGCTAAGTCTGATCATTACAATTAAAATAAGCCATAGCTCTTGGGAATGGTTGTTGTGGGAAAAATGATCTTGTAGCTCAAGTTTAAGAGGGAGATGTTGATGTTCATAAAAGGTAAGTGCTCTATCTCTCTTTGTGTATTATTATTGATTTCTTTAGTAAAACTAGTCTCTTGATTTATTTTCATTACTTTATTGTAACTATTATTTGTGATCTCCCCAAAATGGATTGCAGGTACATGTTGAAAATTGTCTGGGCTATAAGAAGTTATAATATCAAAACAAAAGTTTGTGACCAATCCTGGATTCAAAGAGAGCTTCAGAGGGAGCTTTTAATCTTTAAAGGGTTATGGATTCAGAGGGATATTTTGATCATTAAATAACTATGAAATCAAAAGAAACTTTGATTCGAAGGGAGCAGTTTAAGTCTCAAGTTTTGAGGTATGTCTTTAAGTATTATATTTAAAGGCTAAAGTTGTGATAGGTCTTTGACAAACCTTTGTCCTAGATGAAGTACATGTGCTTCAGGAACAATATTAGAAATGTTAAGTACTCTAAGTAAGAGTAAGTATTAATGAGGTAACAATAGGAGCAAACATTCTCTGGAAGAATGGCCCAGACTATTTTTGAGGGCAGACATTCTCCTATTTTAGGAAGAATGGTCCTTAAGGCTTAGTTACTTAGAAGAGTATGAGCCTTACTATGTTGGCCTAGTTTCTCTATAAGAGTGGGTGCCTTTGTTAGGCTCAGTTACTTGTTGAGTGAGCCTTTCAGCCTAGAGTGAGGCATGTGATGTTAGGGTTTGACCAAGACAATGGAAACCCCTGTGATTTAAAGGGTCCTTTAGGATTTTGACCCTATGGTGTGAGGAGTTGAATGTCCTCTAGGGTTTGGCTAACCCTGTTTATTTGGAACACAGATGTTCTTGAAGGTTTGACCTTGGTGATGGCAAAGCTTTACTAGTTTGTATAGCATGAGGTTGAGGCGTCGACTGGATGATGGTGACTAGTTGTTGTACCTTAGGTTGATCAGCCTGTATGATGGTACATAGGGATGGTACCTTGGTAGTAGCCTATATGGTACCTATATCCCTCTAAGAAGTTAGGCTAGTACCTTGGCATTAGCCTAGACGATACCTAGATCCCTAAAAATTATCGAGTTGGTACCTTGGAAGTAGCCTAGATGGTACTTAGATCCCTAAAAGATGTTGGTTTTGCACCTTGGTAGTAGTCGAGATGGTACCTAGATCCCTGAAAGATGTTGGGTTGATAGCTTGGCAGTAGCCTAGATAGTATATAGATCCCTGGAATAGTGTGTGTTGGTTTGATGCCTTGGCAATAGCCTAGATGGTACCTAAATCCCTAGATCAGCATGTCTTTTGGATTGGTGTCTCAGAAATAGCCTAGATAGCACGTAGAGTCTTGTAGAAGCATGTATGTTGGGTTGGTACCTTGGTTTTGGAAAAGGAACTAGTATCATTCTGGATTATTTCTTATAGATTAGAATATCAGAATGAGTCATTATGAATACCTCCCTACTTAACAAGGAGTGTTGGAAAATGTAACTAGGTTCGGTCTTCATAATATGCTTAAAAAAGACATTTATTGGTTAAAATAAATTGATTTTGTAAAATCTCCCATTGGGACATTTGAAATAAGAAAAATTGAATTTTTGAAATTATATTTAGTTGTCCAAGTAGCTAATTTGACACTCCTAGATGATAGGTCGGCCTAGCTTGAAAAGACATGACTTTTCGCATAAAAAACCCTCATATATTGGTATAAGTACTCCTCCATTTGAAGAAAAAATTGTGGATCTTCTAGGAAGAAATTTGTGATCTTCTGTGGCAGAGAACCCAAGTTCTGAGGAAAATATATCTAAATTCTAAAGCATTTATATCTGAGTTCTGAAGTAAATATATCTAAAGTTCTGAGGCACCTAAATTTGAAACTCCTAAAGTACATAAAAAAGCTTTTGTGGCATGTAAAGCATTGTGCATGTGAAGGATATGTGGTATCATTTATGTGGTTTTTAGACCTATGAAGGACCGACCTAGCGAATTTTGTGGTGATTTTCTGTTAGGTCCCTATAATGCTAGTGTATTCCCTTATTATTATTGTCATTGTAGCCCCTTATTATTATTGTTGTTCCCATGTTGTGCCCATATTGTTATTATTATGCCCCATAAAATCACGTTATTTTTACTGTTGTGCCCTTACATTATTATTGTTATGTCAGCTCTAATTATATTGTGACCCCTTAGACACCTATATATAGAAAGGACGTCCCGTCATTTGTATCATCCAAGAATTGTTCAGTTTTTGTAATGTAAAGGAGGTTTCCCCCTCGAAGAGGCTACTTTTGAAATCATTGATCTATCTCTTTCTTCTATTTTGTGAGATGGTTGCATAACATTTGGTATCAGAGCTTTGGATTCTAGGGTTTCGCTGCTTCAAACAGGTCATTGTGAAATTTTCATTATAAAAAAATTTCTACGAAGATTTAGAAGCTAAAGTTAAAACCCATTTGAGCTTAAATATTTATGAACCTCGTGTACGAATTTCATATCTTTGTTCGCTATATTTTCATAAATATGATCCAAGTAATTTAAGGTTTTTGTAAGCTCGCGAATTCCACCTCAAACAGGTAACCTTGGAAAAATTGTCATAACTTTCTCTCTAAGCATTAGATTAAAATTTCGTAAAAAGTTACAGAAAGAGGACGGACTATAGTTTGTTGGACATCGGTTTCAAGCCCAAAGGTTGAAACAGTGACACATGGAACTTCGTACAAGTTCGCTCTATTGAACCAATTTATAATAAGGTCATTGTGGTAGATTGGGCATAACACTTTCTTAGAGAATCCAATCTCGATAAGACTTGTGGGATTAGAAAGAGGACTCAAAGGGCTATCAAAGGCTGAAATTTCAGAACTTGGAGATCTGAAATTATAGAGTTATAGCCATTTCAAGATCAAGCTCAAAGCAAAGAAAAAAAACAAACAAAAAAGGTGTGTAGTTTTTTTAAAAATTTGCATAAGTTTTGTTTGAGAAAGTAGCTTGAAGTGATTCAAAGGGAATTATGAAGCATAATTATCATTAATTGATGACCCAAAGAAAGAAAATGGAAAAACCTAGTAAGCAACTCGAAATCTCTACTATGACACATGAATGAAGACTGGAGACCTTCCGAAAATAGCATTTAGAAATCAGGAGGGTCATTATGAATTTTTGGTCATTCCTTTTGGCCTTACCAATGCACCTTCTACATTTCAAGGTTTGATGAATTCCATTTTCAAACCCTTCCTTAGAAAATTTGTGTTAGTATTTTTTTATGATATACTAATCTACAACAAGTCTTGGAAGAATAATGTTCAACATGTTGACAGGGTGCTCAAACTATTAGAGGAGAAATAATTATATGAAAAAACCTCCAAATGTTTCTTTGGAGTACAAGAGGTGGAATATCTGGGTCATATTTTATCTCATGATGGTGTTAAGGTCAAAATTAAATCCATTAAGGAATGGAAAATCTCCACATCCATAAAAAATTTGCAAGGATTTCTCGAGTTGACAGGGTATTATCGCAAGTTTCTTAAGAATTATGGGAGAATAATAGCACCTTTAACAAAATTACTGAAGAAAGATGCATCTTCTTGGACTCCAAAAGCAACAAAGGCCTTTGAACATATTAAAGAGACAATGTTCCAAGCACCAGTCTTAGCTACTCTAGACTTCACAAAAACCTTTATTGTGGAATGTGATGCCTCAGGAAATGGAATTAGTGTTGCTTTAATGCAAGAAGCAAGACCCATTGCTTTCGAAAGTCATCCAATAAAAGGAAAGTATTTACACAAAGCTATTTATGAGAAGGAAATGTTGGCAATACTACATGCACTTAAGAAATGGCGACCTTACTTAATGGGAAGACACTTCAAGGTAAAAACGGATCATGATAGTCTTAAATACTTTTTAGAACAAAGATTATCTTTAGAAGAGTAGCAAAAATGGGTCACAAAGATGTTGGGTTACGACTTTGAAATCATCTAAAAAAAAGTGAAGCAAAATGTTGTTGCAGATGCACTCTCAAGAAAGGATGAGGATGTGGAAGCATTGCTTTGTGCCATTTCTATTATCCAACCAGATTGGATAAACAAAGCAAGGGATGAATGGAAGAATGACGAAGAAGTGTGGGCACTCATTCAAAAGTTGCAGCAAGATCCCAATACATTTGATACATTTAGATGTAAAAATGATCTGTTATGGTACAAAGATCGCTTATACATCTATAAGAATTCCCAACTCAAATAAAAGATTCTTCTGGAATTGCACACCTCTCCCTTAGGAGGGCACTCATGATTTTTTAAAACTTACCACAAGGTTAAGAAGGAATTTTTTTAGGATGGCCTTAAATCTGATATTCAAAATTTTGTGGTGGAATGTTTGGTTTGCCAAAAAAATAAAGTTGAGACAACTAAGACCCTGGGTCTAATATAACCTTTATCCATTCCAGGTCAACATTGGGAGGAGGTTTCGATGGATTTTATCACAGGTTTACCCAAGTCCGAAGCAAAGAGTGTCATCATGGTGGTATTTGATAGACTTACTAAGTATGCACACTTTTGTGCATTATCTCATCCATTTAAATCCAGTACAGTTGTTATTTCATTTATGGACACAATTCAAAAGCTACATGGAAGCCCAAAGATTATTGTAAGAGACAAAGATCCCATTTTCACTAGAAATTTTTGGACAGAATTAGTTTCTTGTTCGAGTACTCAGTTAGCTTATAGCTCATCTTATCATCCTCAATCTAATGGGAAAACTAAGATAGTGAACAAATGTTTGGAAGAATATCTCCGTTGCTTTGTATCTGATAAACAAACACAATGGGTCAAGTGGTTTCCTCTAGCTGAATGGTGGTATAACACTTCATTCCATATTGCAGCAAAAATGACCCCATTTATGGCACTTTATGGATATCATCCACCATCCATCACATCATATTTAAGAGAAAATTCTAAGGTTCAATTAGTGGAAGATCACATCAAGCATCAACAACAAGTTCTCCAACTCTTAAAGGATAACCTCACTTTGGCGTATAATAGAATGAAACAATAGGTAGATCAACATTGTAGCGAAAGAAGTTTTGATGTAGGTGACTGGGTATTTCTACGACTACAACCATACAAACAAATGTCCCTAAAGCAAGCTAAGAAGGATGATAAATTATCAGCAAAGTATTATGGTCCGTACAAGGTGTTGCAAAAGATTGGTACTATGGCATACAAATTGGAGCTTCCTGCATCTTCCCAAGTGCACTCAGTTTTCCATGTTTCATGATTAAAGAAGGTTATAGGTGACAAGCTCCCAGTTCAAACAATATTGCCAAAACTTGACGAGGAAGAAAAAATCATATTGGAACCTGAAGCTATCACATAAACAAGAACTCAATAGCTATGAAATCGATCAATTTCAGAGTATCCCATCAAGTGGAAGAGCTTATCCGCTGAAGATTCCACATGGGAGGATGAGAATTTTATACAAAAACATCTAGAACTACTCAAGCATTGAGGACAACACTTTTTTGAACGAGAGGAGCATGTTAGGTCCCTATAATACTAGTGTGTTCCCTTATTATTATTGTCATTGTAGCCCCTTATTATTGTTGTTGTGTCCATGGTGTCCCCATATTGTTATTATTGTGCCCCATAGAAACCCACTATTGTTATTGTTGTGCCCTTACATTATTATTGTTATGTAAGCTTCGATTATATTGTGACCCCTTAGATTCCCATATATAGAAAGGAGGTCTTGTCATTTGTATCATCCAAGAATTGTTCATTTGTGTAATGTAAAGGAGGTTTCCCCCTCGAAGAGGCTACTTTTGAAGTCGTTGATCTATCTCTTTCTCCTATTTTGTGAGTTAGTTGCATAACATTTTCAGATACCTGTAGCATAAGAACTTTGGACCTTTCACTATGATTTGGATGAGTTAATAAGAAGCATCTTTTTGTGGTTAAACATGTTAGGTATGACACATATCTTTTGTGGTATATGTGAACTTCTGAAGTGATTTCTTTGTGACATATGTGATCTCCTGTATTGCTTTCTTTTCTGGTATATGCAAGCTTCTGTAGTGATTTCTCTGTGACATTTGCAAGATTTTTTGGTGTCATCTTATGTGAGATATGCAAGCTTTTCTGGTGTCATCTTATGTGATATATGCAAGCTTTTCTGGTGCAGTTCCTGTGATGATATATGAGCTATTGTAAGACGATGGTAACTATGATGTGAGGTTGATTTGATCTCAAATTTATGGACAGACTCATGAAGGCAAAATTTGTCTAGTTAAGGGATGACTTGGCACTTGGGACACTGGTGTATTGACTTGGATTTTTCTATGACTCTATAAGGAAAGGATTTATGGGTTTTCCCCCTTGGTGGGGCTTTGACTTGGCTTGGAGCCTAATCTCTGGTGCCATTTGTCTCTTGTTTTATTTTCATACATTCTAATGGTAATTGTTTTATGAAGAAGAAGATTAATACATTAAGAAGAATCATAATAATGCTCACAAGTAATTATCATGTTAAGGAAATCACTTTTATACTGGAATTCCAACAATTGTGGCATCCCTGTCATTTTTTCATTGAGAAATACATTGTAAATATGTCATGTATTTTAATTACAAAAAAAATGGGATGAGTAAAGGGACATGAATTCCAAACACTGGGGGAGGTAACTCTCTTGGGTGGTTGGAGATTTTATTGCTGCAAGAAAGAAAATTTGAATTGGTCATGTCATCTCTTGAACGATGGGTGATGAAATTCAATGGCCTGGTATTTTCATAATTGATGGCTATAAGAGGATTTTGCATGGCTATGCATGATTTGGAAAGTCTTACAATGCAAAAATGGACAAGAAATTAAAATAATAGTGGGCAGGCTATGTTGGGTTGTGTTATATTCATTCCATGACTACCCCACGTGGGGGGGTACTAGGCACCCTTGTATGTTACGTCGGGTGCTGCAGGGGGGTGGCTACCCCCCTGCACGGGGTAGGAGGCAGCATCGTGGGAAATTTTTTTGGACCCTATATTAGGTGGGCAGACCTACCTATGGTTTTATGCATGGATTTCGCACATGGTTCTGGGCATGATGGTTTTCTTTCCATGGTATTTTGTAGATCCAGTCAAGGGAACTACGGTTATGTTCTAATCCAGGGTTAATGGAGGGTTAATGGATTGGGGTTTATGGATGCTTCAACATGTATATATATGTATTATAACATTGAAAGGAAGATAATGAAAAATCAATCTGGTAGTCTCGGTTTTGTGATCCAGGGGAAAAGCTTTGTGTATATATGTTTTATGTTTTATGCTCTCGCCATTGTTTATTTTCTATTTTTATAATTCGTATGCAAGTAATTTCTGTACAGGGTTAAAAACTTCAGGCTACCAGTTGGTATGGTATGTTAGACACCCACTGCAACAATCCAACCAAGTGAAAAATATGGGAATAGTTGGACAGGTGGAACCTTTCCTATTGGATAGAAAGATTGTGGCAGGAAAAGGTCATTGTCAAAAGGAAGGTAGGGGAGGAATTCAAAGGGTTAGACAACAGAAAAAGGAGGGGGACTCGAGCGGGGAGATCAGTGCAGAAGAGGAACTGTGCGGCAACAAAGTAGAGAGAGAAAATATGAGTTGTAGGGAGAAACGCAGCAGAGGAAGGAGGAGAGGAAAGAATAGAACAATGTAGCAGAGAACGAACACGGGCCATTCAAACTGTTAAAAGAAGGCAGTCGAATTGTTGGAATAGAACTCAAAGAAAAATACCCCTCAGTTTTTGGAATCTGGCTTGGGGGTAAAGCTGTAAGTGAGAGATTTGTTGCAGTTGTCCATGGTTGGGTGGAGAGTCGTAGTCCTAGACTCAACTTCCCAAAAGTTATCAAGATAAGTGTTCCTTATGTATTTTCAATAACAATGAATATATGTTGCATTGGACTGAAATGGTGTTTATTGTTGCATTGGGCATGGTTATGCTTCTATTGTCCACATGATTGACTAACATGATGTTGCCATTGTTCTAAAGGCGTTGGAGCAATGTGTAATGGTATGGGATTATGATTTTAACAACAATCAGTATGGAATTCCTTTCTTGTTACAATGTTATGACTATGTTGACTTCAAGCTCTTATAACGTTGCTTATGTGGTTGTATGGTAGTGTTGAGGACTCCTTCCTCTCTGGTCTTCATTTATTTTATATGGTGACATTCTCCAAGTCTTTAGTGATGAATACCTTAGTTCTGGGTCGATATTTCTATATTATTAAAACTATGGGCTAAATAAACCTTATATTTCGGTGATGTGGATGGCATTGCTTCATAAACTTGAATGGCCTGGTTTTATGTTTTCATGTACTTCACATAATGTTGTGTCCTTGTTATGCACATGGTGATGTCAAATTCCTTTATGATGGGCGTCATATTCCCTATGATGTTTTGTTGTTGGAATGATGTGGTAAATCCTTGCTTAAATGGTTGATGGTAGTCATGATGCTCTACTTGAATTATACTCATTTAGTGTAAGTATATATATATATATATATATACATATCCTCTTATGGTAACTTGTAAGGAATTTCCCTCCATGAATTGAAATAGAGTGAATTTTGTGAGTTTACAAGCTCGCTTTAGCACCACATATGACCTGGGGTGGCACAATGGAGGTACCTCTCTCCTCGATGGTCCTATTGGCTTGTCTATGTTATATACATGTTTCTCTAGGTCCTCTAATAACACAGACCTAGGTTTTGGATCGGTATTTTTACCTTCTCCATGCCTATGGTTGAGAAGGCCTTATTCTCCTTGTTGTTGAGAAGATTTCTTCAAAATAAATTTTATGACTTGGGTTATGCTTCCCGGCCTAGCATGGAACAATATCTAATACATGAGAATGATGGGGATATGTTCCTTATGGACATGTACTCCTTGCATGATTTCCATTCCATGTAAAGGTCCCGGTATGTTGATTTGATAATCAAGGGAGACCACGGACATATAAACCGATGAATGGAAAAGTTCCTGGTCTGAATGGACAATTCCCTATTCTGTGTCTTGTACTTCTTTCATCAAGAACCCTGAGATGGTATTCTTATGGTAAGCTCGGGAGGGATATCACCAAAGTGATTCATAAATCCTTACTGGCTATGGTTGGACTCTGGCGCAAGTCTAGACATTTTCAAAATCGTTGTAGCCAAACCATGGTCAAGTCCTTTCATAAAAGGCACATAGTGTAGAATGGGAGAAATCCCTTAGAAAATTACCAAGTTCAATATCGTGGGATGGACTTGACACTCAATCCAATTATGTGATTTGTATAGAGGATGGGGAAAATGTCTTTGAGAAAACCACTAAATTCAAGAACGAGCATATCGCTTATGGCCATGTTCTGGGCAGAACTACCTTAGCCAAGCCATAGAATAATTCCTTTTATGAATGGATTTCCTGCGAACATAGGCGTAAGGCTCAACCTTATAGTCTTGTTCATTTAAACCTTATCTGGATGGAATGATAGGGCCTCGACGTGGAAGTAGTCGAGTGGGTGTTTCGTTTACACCTTATCGCAACTACACTAGTGGAAGTATGATGTGTCCCAGAGGCCTTGTCCCCAAAAGGCTGCAAAGGATTGTGCATGGAGAATGCTTGGGCTAACAAGGACCAAGATAGAATGGCAAGGACAATGGTGTGTAACAAGTTGGGGGGAGCTACAGTCCATTCGTTGGTCGGCAAAGGAACTAAATCACTAACATGGAAAACCCATCACATTGTTAAAAGGATAAGGTAGGCCTGTATTGACAGGAAATAGGTGCAACAGATGATGGGAATATTTGATGTCCCATATTCTGTTACCCGGAAGAAGGCCTTGGGATAGTAATGGAGGAGAGTCAGGATGACTCAGCTTCAGGGTGATGTGGTAAGTGCAGGCCCAAGGGTATGCTATTGTGGTCCGTTGCAAGAGGGAACATGGAGCAAGACGTTGGAGTTGCTATATAATAGTGGTGAATTATAGACGAATCAGAATTGTTTTTAGCATGGAGGTGTGGACCCACTGAGATACATGAGCCCGGAGGTCGACCTCGACAGTTCAACGGTGGAATGTATTCAAAATGGTGCGGCATGAATCAAGCCAGGACACAGTGGCTTACACGTGATCCTGACGATCCTTTGATTGGTGCCAAGTGGAACCACAGAAATATCAACCCAAAAGGATTTTCTCGGATCCACTTGTGAGGGCACAAGGTAAGGAGGGTTGGGGTAATGGACACAGGTAATGGGAAAAAATTCGGCAGTAGCAATATGTCTTTTAACTATAATATATGTATGTTTATGTAATAGCACAAGTTGAAGTGTGTGGGAAGGATCATATATATATACACACACACACACATATATATATATACACACACACATGAGTTAAGGGTGAAGACCCAAACCATGAACAGGTCAGCAGCTAATATGCCCAATCCAAGTGGCATTAAGAGCCTGGCTAGGTTTTCATGTGGATGCCACATGGAAAACAAATGACATGGCAGTGAAAAACTTTAAGGGACATAAATCTCAATCCAGAGGTCGGATCGGACAAAATTTAATATCATCGGAAACGTCTCATTGAGATGAATACAAATGTGGCATCTACTTTGTGTTTGAATAATTCAATAGAAAGACGAAGAATTTCTTTTTATCCCATTTCTCTAACTGTAAAAGAGAGATTGGATTAACAAGTGAACACTTCACCTAAGGTAAGGATGGGTGTTTACAGGTGGTATCAGAGCATCCCAGTTCAAAACTTGGAATGGATGGGCTCTATCATGGGAAAGTGACAACAGAATTCCCGCAAAGGAGTTTCATAAGGATTTTTAGTAAATTAACTAAATTATTGTTTAGGTGTTAAAAGTTGGTCTATAATTGATTTACCGCTTGCATGGTAATCATGCACGAATCCCTGGTTTTGGTATGGAGATCAACTTTGGTTATAATATATGAATGTGAATATGATGGCATCCTTCTCATAGTGTTGATTTGGATTACATATCAATTATAATGATGTTTTGCATGTTATTGTGATAAATGCCTTGGTAATAAATGTATAACTTGCTATTGGCATCTTGAAGGACTAGATTGTCGGTGGTTGTGGCTTGGAAGTTGTCTTTTCTTTAATTTTGAAGAACTACATGTAGGGCAGCGAGTTACTTGTAGCATACCATCGCCATTTGTTAGGAGAGGTGATCTTGTAAGCTTGGAACAATTATGTTCAAGCAGTTTACAGGACTAGGGGAAGAATCCCTATGTGATGTATAATATATATAACATTTCTTGGTCCATTGGATGATGGGAATATGTATTATATGCTAGTTGGGATGTGGAAATCCCATGTTCTGTATGTTTTAGGAGGCTAAGAACCTTAGTAGAGGATGATTTTTTCCTATATGTTGATGTTATGCCCTACCTTATGAATGTTTGTTCCCCTTGGTTAATTCCTTCCTTATTTAAGGAATGGGATGTGACATGTGAAAAAGAATTGGTCGAGGCCTGTGAAGGTCATATCTCACTATGAGATGGGGCATCCATGTTCAGTAATTAAATTGGTTTAGCTTAAGAGCAAGGGTCTTATGTAGACCTTGTATTCGAAAGACCCATAGCCCTAGTATCACGTGACGATATTGGTGTTTGTTCGTTGGTATTGGTTGTGGCAATGTGAAGGTAAAAGGTAGGGGGTTACTTGCCTGCGCAAGTAAGTGTTGGGTCGAGAACTGTGCTTGAGTAATTTTATACATGAAATAACTATGAAAATGTTTGCATATGAATGACACATTCATAAATATGGAAAGTAATAGTATAATATGACAAGATTCCATATGTTGATGACCGGTAACTGACTTTTGTGACTGCAATATTAGAGTTTATCTTGAATTATCAGAAAGTCTCTTGTGCTCCTCATACTCTTCAGTAAATATCTAAATTTCCTATATGGGGTATTCCCCTAGCATAGAGTAGCTAAAGAATGTGGCACCAATAATGAGACTGTTATAATAGAGTTTGTCTTAGCTAATCTGACTTTAGAAAACATTTCACATGATGAGGATACCCTTACTAAGTTATACAACTTAGGTAATGAGGACATGGTTGAAGTTTTTAATCATGTTGTTATAGTCACATGTGGAAAGATTGATTTTACAATTTAGGATGACAATCTCAGTAAAGAGGTTGATAATAAGTAAGGTTGAACTTTAAACTTGTAAAGGCATGATTATGTAGGGGAAAATGTGGATATCATAAAATGTTTCTAATGACTACTCGATTGCTAGAAATGCACCTGCAATTGTGCAATTTGCATTGCCTATATCACTACAACTAGCTCTGCAACTGTTTGTCATTGTACTAACTGTAACTAGCTATGTTGACACTTAATCCTATTACTATGATACTATGGGACCTTGTAGCAAAGGTTATGATCTTGCTACAACATCTGGAATTGATCTACTTAATCTCCTTGATTCTTTTGCACTGGATCCTTCCCTTCCTGACATATAGGAGTATCAAACTCCACCTCTATCTGGAGGCCACTATCAGTGCAAACTCCTTCAATCTAGTTGTTCACTCATCAATATTTTTCATAGTTTTTGTTTACTCCCCAATGATTTTCCTTCTTCCTCTTCGGACACTAGGATACATAGTGACCGAATTCACCACATCTGAAGCACTTGAACTTCAACAGGTCCTTCTTCTTATCTACTTCCATTGAGCCTTGTCCATGACTAGGACCCTTCTTCACCTTTCCCTTATTAGCAAGGGCTACGTTCTCCTCATCCTCCTCCTTCTTCGATCCCTTGTTGTTGCTACTAGTAGTACCATTAACGAGACTAATCCTCAGCTCCTCCTAAGTGAAGTCACTCCACAGATGGTCCCACCTAGGTAATGTATCTCACCCATAAATAACTTGGACCAAATTATGCCACTCCTTGGTGAAACTGTTGAGAGTTGTGTGTACTATCTCATTGTCTGATGGTTTCTCTCCGATGGCTGCAAGTTCTTCTTTGACCATCTGAATTCTAGTGAGGTAGGATGTAACTCTCTCACCCTTCTACATCTTTTTGGTCCTTAGCTTCTCCTTGAGAATCATCTTTCTATTCTTAGATGGATTCTCATACAACTTCATGATGGCATCCCACATCTCCTTTGTTGTACCCTTGCCTGCAATGTGAGGGACAATGTGATATCGAACCCCATATAGGACCATCCTCTTAGATTTGGCCATCTCCTTTTCGTAGGTTTCCTATTGTTTTGGATCTATCAGTATGGAAATAGTATTCTCTACATACTCCTTCAGTCCATGCTCATCCAACAGGAAAGTCATCCTAGCCTTCCAAATGCCAAAGTTGGAGGCTCCATCAAGTTTGTCTTGATCCATGAGTCTTGTTATGGTCATCCTTGCAAAACTCAAATATGTTGGAAATTTATGAATTGTAAATCCCCTTCTCCTTCTGACAACTAGATCTAGCCTCCTTTGTTACTTGCAGTCCTTCAAGAATGCGCAAATATGTTCCTGCACTAGCATATTTATTCTTGCACTAGCCTCGCACTACCTGCTATACTTTCTAGGAAATTCACTCTACCTTCGAGAACATGAACTGCTGACCCTAGAATTTTCACATGATGAAATGGAAAGTTTATAATACCTTCTTGATATTGGAAATTTGGTCTTCCTTTCCTATATCCAATGGAAAACCTCTAAGAAAATCCAGAAATTTCCTCTCAGTGTACTTTTCTCTTCCTCTCTACGCAAATCTCTAACTGCAACCCTTGCTGCAAATCTTCTACACCCAGATCTACTATGCAAACTTATTGATCTTCTCAACGAAGTCACTTCATGGAAATACCATTGCATGTTTCCATAGATCTAGAGCAAAATCAAACTTTTCCTCCACCTGGATCTGGAAATTGATTTTCTACTCCTTTGTAAATTGAATCCCTAGCTTGGCCTACGTAGATCTAGATATTGGGCTTCATATCTCCCTATGAAATTGCACGATCTCACTTATTTTTTTTATGAGCCTCAAATCTGATCAACTACGCTCTGATACCATGTGAAAATTCCATGATTGCATTAAACTGGTAACTATTCTTCTAATTGATGCAATTTATTTGCCTTATGTAAATTAATTAATGGTAGTTAACGAATAATTCACTGTTGAAATCTTTACCAAAAATAAATATCATTTGGAAATAAACAGGAACTGAGAAATAGATGCACACACACAAATATTAACACAGTTATTTTGGACTAACGTCCTCGAAAAAACCACGAAGGTAAAATTGGTGCAGCATATGAGGGTTTATTTTATTATTCTTTAGCAAAATTAGAGAGTACAATGATCTACTTTCCAAACACTGGAAAATATCCGAAAATTTTTCTCCACCACTCTAACTGGGAGATCAACTTGGAAACTCATTGTTTCCCTTGCAAAGTCAAACTCGGTCTCCTCCAGTAATGCACACAAAAAAATAATAACTGATGGAAATGCACACTACTGACCGGATCTCGAGTTGTTGTTGATCCTGCACTCCTTTGGTGATCACGCATTCGCACTAGGAAAACTCTCCTTGCCTTCCAAAATTGAATTCTGAGAGCTAGTGAAAGATCTGCTGCCTAAATTTTTACTCTGCATAATTCGCACCAACTGGTATGCCCTTCATGCAAAGAAATTCGACCTTCCCTTTGCTCTAGAACTTTTTTGTGGAAATATTCCATGGAAACCATCTCTCCAATTTATGTTGAAACCCTCTCACTAATGCTTCTTTGGCTCGAGATCTTCCCTCATTGAGTGCTACGCACTAGGTAACTTTCACTCACTTGATCCCTTGCTCCACAATTGTAAATTGTGTCTTCTCCAAGCCCCTTCGACTTTCTCTTATAATCTCTTGTTGTAGCATCAACGCCCAATATCTAATTTTGATTGATGGATTAACTTATTTTAGACTTCATCAAGTTATTTTCTAGAAGTCTAAAGAGCATAAGTTGATTTCCTCAATTAATACCCTTTAAGTAATCAATTATCCTAAGTTAAAGTTACGAACCTTTTAATTATTGGTCAATTAATTTAATTGATTGGTGTTTAAGTACTTTTCTCTCAAAACCTTTTCTGGGTTTTGGAGTCCCATGTTCCTTAGCCTCTTAGAAACATTATGATAATATAACACATGTCCAATGCTACTCTAAACCATTAAAAACTAACAGTTGGCCCATGGGAATAACACACAGTGAAATGGTAGCCATGAGAATGGCACAAGAGAAGTTCTCTAACCTTAATTCAATGCACTTATATAAATCTGTAAATGGATCCTAACTAGGCCTATATATATATATGCCATTGTGACATAATCATTCTTGTAGAAGGATGATGTTTTATATTCATGTAAATCTAGATGGCATATAAGATTCTTGGTTAATGAGGAACCAAGCAGACAAAGGTAACCCTGAATTATATATTATTTTACTATTATGTGAATATGATTCATAAATTATTCCCAGGTTATGTTATGAATAGGGAATGTTGAAGAATATATCAGCAGAATGAAAGCAGTATGATCTGCGACAGGTGAGAAAGGACACTAGAGGCAGTATTGCTTGGTGTCTATGGATAGAGATGAAGTGGTCTATGGATTTTCAACGTTGTTACATGCATATATTTTGTGTCATGTGTGTTGTGTATGTGTTGTGTCGTACATGTGTATTATGTATATGTGTATGTGTTCTGGTACACTTTGTATACATGCATGTGATGTGTAATGTTTTGGGACAGGGAGATATGGGACTGCCTAGGCCTACGAAGGTGTGGAATACACCTATATTCCTATCGACAAAAGACTACTAGAATTGGTAATACCCATATTCGTTCGGTAGCGACTAGGCTTAATCATATATATAGGTGCTTGAATTAATCATATCATATTGGGTGCTTTCTAGTTTGGAAACCGATCCAATGTGTGGTAATCGAAGAGAAGAGAAGGCACTAGGTGCTTTCCTAGATATCAATTAGTCCAGTGTGTGTGTAGGAAAAGAAAGGCTATTGGATGCTTACTGAAATGGGCAACCGATCTAGTGTGTGCAAAGCAAGCAATAAAGAGAAAATCAAGATAAGTATCAATATTTCATTGATTTTGAATTTTTAAATTATGAAACTAAATTCAATATTATGATTTATGACGGTTTGGGTTATCAGCTAATCTGGTTTTTCTATGATATGAATTAAAGTACAATTCCAATCTCATCTCAAGAATAAATTGCTAATGAGGTATGATTTGAAATTATTACATTTTCCTCAAGACGAGTCTCATGAAATTTGTGTGCCTATGATGTAGGAATAGATATGGGGTTCCCCAGTTTGAATAAATAAAATTGTCCACAAGGTGGAATGACAACAGTTTGCTAAAGACCAAAAAAAAAGAGCCATTATGGGACATTTGCATTCAATGGTTCCCATTGATCACCATGAAGCATGTTAGGACCTGTATGATAGTTTGGTAGCAGAGATATGCCTTGGATTTGAACTCCTTCCGATGCGAGGAAGCCCTGCCAAGGGATGGATCGCCTGAGGGACTAAGAAGCAGAGAAGGGGGTGCCTAAGCTTGGAAGATGAGTGACTTCATAGAAAGGGAGTAACTAGATTTCCCAAGGGACTTATAAGAAGACAAGGGAAAGTCAGAAAATAAATTGTGTTTCTTGGTCATAAGCATATCTGATTGGAATCAAAAGCACATTCAGGTTGTGCCTAGAGACAATGAACTGAGAATTGTTCGTTGAGGGAACAAAGAGCTCAAGATAGCAACACTGGGCATTGGAGTCAAGTGGGACTCTAAAGAAAAGAACAATCCGAGTTGGTCTAGACATGCCAAAGCATCCAAATATTGCAGAGAGAACCATTGAAAAATGGTTGAATTATAACTTAACGTTTATCACATCTTTTATTTGACGGTTGAACCAAATGCATAGAATATTATAAATATTTTAAAGATTTCAACATATAAAGCTCCATGAAACAATATGATTGTTGTCAAGTTTGTTTTGTTGTATATGTGTCATTGAACACTGAGGGTGGTGTTCCCCCATGGGGAAGGAGTTTGTGACATCCTTTTCATATTTTTGTGACATCCCTGTCATCTTTCCATTATGAAATACATTGTAAATATGTAATGTATTTTAATTACAATAAAATGGGTTGAGTTAAGAGACATGGATTCCAGAGACTAGGGGAGGTCACTTGTTTAGGTGGTTGGAAATTTTCTTAATGGAAGAAAGAAAATTTGAATTAGTCATGCCAATTCTTGAAGGTTGGGTGGTGAAATTCAATGCCCTAGTATTTTTAGAATTGATGGATGCAAGAGGAGTACGCAGGCCCATGCTTGATTTGGCATGTTTTACAAGGCAAAAAGGACAAGAAATTAAAATAATAGTGGGTAGGTTGCTAGCTGGTATGGTATGCTATCCACCACTGCAGGAAGTGAACCAACAGAAAAATATGGAAATAGTTGGATAGGTGGTGCCCTTCCTATTGGCTGAAAAGATTATAGCGGGAAAAGGTCACTATTAGAAGGAAGGAAGGGGATGCATTCAAAGGGTTAAACAATAGAGAAAGGATGGGGTCTTGAGAGAAGAGAGAAGCACAGAAGAGGAACTATGCGACAACAAAGTAGAGAGAGAATTCAAGCTTCAAGGAGAAACATATCAGAGGAAGGAGGATATGAAAGAAAGGAATAGTGCAACAAAGAAGAGACACGAGCCATTCAAACTGCTGAAATAGTGCAGTCAAACTGTTGGAAAGAGAACTTAAAGCAAAATACCCCTCAATCTCTAGAATCTGGCTCGAGGGTGACAACTGCAAGTGAGAGCTTGGTTATAGTTGTTTATGGTTGGGTGGAGATTCATAGTCCCAAACTCAGTTGCCCAAAAGTTCTCAAGATAAGTGTTCCTTATGTATTTTCACTAACAATGAATATATGTTGCATTATGGACTGAAATGGTGTTTATTGTTGCATTGGGAATGGTTATGCTTCTATTATCCACATGATTGACTAACATGATGTTTCCATTGTTCTAAAGGCGTTGGAGAAACATGTAATGGTATGGGATTATGATTTTAACAACAATTAGTATGGAAGTCCTTTCTTGTTACAGTGTTGTGATTATGTTGACTTTAATCTCTTATAACATTGGGTATGTGGTTGTGTGGTAGTGTCGAGGACTCCTTCCTCTCTAGTCTTCATTTATTTTATATGGTGGAATTCTCCAAGTATTTATTAATAAACACCCTAGTTCTAGGTCTATATTTCTATATTATTAAAACTCAGGTCTAAATAAGCTATATATTTCAGTGTTGTGGATTACATTGCTTCATAAACTTGAATGACATGGTTTTATGTTTTCATATACTTCACATAATGTTGCATCATTGTTATGCACATGGTGATGTCAGTGTCCTTAATGTTGGGTGCCATATTCCCTATGTTTTTTTGGTGTTGGAATGATGTGGTAAATCCCTTCTTAAATGGTTGATGGTAGTCATAGTGCTCAACTTGAATTGTACTCCTTTAGTGTAAGTATACACACATACACACACATATATTGATTATCTTTTGATGGTAACTTGTATGGAATTTCCCTCAATAAATTGTAGTAGAGTGAACTTGTTGTGTTTACAAGCTTGCTTTAGCACTGCATATGGCCTAGGGTGGCACATTGGAGGGACCTCTCTCCTCATTGGTCTTGTTGGCCTGTCTAGTTTATATGCATGTTTCTCTAGGTCCTCTAATAATGCAGACCTAAGTTTTGGCTTGTTATTTTTACCTTATACGTGCTTAAGGTTGAGAAGGCCTTGTTCTCCTTACTATGGAGAATATTTCTTCAAAAGAGAAATTATGAATTGGGTTATGCTTCTTGTCCTAGCATGGAACAGCCTTTAAGCCATGAGCCTAATGGGGGTTTTTTCCTTATGGACATGTACTCTTGCATGATTTTAGTTTTGTTACATGTCCTGGTATGTTGATTTGATCATCAAGGGAGACCACAAACATCTAAAGGGTTAAATGGACAAGTCCCCGGTCTAAAAGGACTGGTCTCTGGCCTAAATGGAAAATTCCTTGTTCTGTGTCTTATACTTTTGTCATCAAGAGCCATGAGATGGTTTTCTTGTGGTAAGCTTAGGAGGGATAGCATCAGCTTGTGCTTCATATATCCGTACTGGCTATGGTTGGACTCTTGCGCAAGTCCAAACGTTTGTAGAACCACTGTAGTCAAGCCATGGTTGAGTCCTTTGGTAAAAGGCACATAGTGTAGAATGGGAGAAATCCCTTATAAAACTAACAAGTTCAAGATCATGGTATGGACTTGACACTCAATCCAATTATGTAATTTGTATAGAGGATGAGACAAAATGCCTTTAAGAAAACCATCAGATTCAAGAATGAGCATATCACTTATGGCCATGTTCTAGGCAAAACCACCTTAGTCGAGCCATGGATGAAGTCTTTTTATGAATGGATTTCCTACAAACATAGACATAAGGCTCAACCTTATAGTCTTGTTTGTTTAGACCTTATCGGGATGGCCTGATAGGGCCTTGACATGGAAGCGGCTAAGTGTTTGTTTCATTTACACCTTATTGCAACCGCACTAGTGGAAGGATGACATGTCACAGAAGCCTTGTCCCTGGAATTCCGTGAAGGATCATGCATGGGGAATGTCTAAGATGACGAGGACCAAGCTAGCATGGAAAGTACGATTGTGTGGAGCAAGCTAGGGGGAGCTAGAGTCCATGCGTTGGCCAGCAAAGGAACTAAATCACCCACATGGAAAACCAGTCGCATTGATAAAAGGCCAGGGAAGGCCTTCACAGATGATAAATAGGTGCAACAGATGACAAGAATATTTCTTGTCTCAAATTTTGTTACCTGGAAGAATGCCTTGGTGTAACAATGGAGGAGAGTCGGGATGACTCAACTCCAGGGTGGCGTGATAAGTGAAATCCCAAGGGTACGCTATTCCATCATGTTGCAAGAGAGCACATGGAGCAAAGCGTTGGAGCTATTACATAAGGGCGGGGAACTGCGGACCAATCAAAAGTGGTTTTAGCATGGAGGTATGGAGCTGTCGGGACACATGAGCCTAGAGGTCAGCCCTGACAGTTCAACTGTGGAACGTATTCAAAAAGGTGTGGGATGACTAAAGTTGGGACATGACATCCTACACGTGATCCAGATGGTCCTTTGATTGGTGTGAAGTGGACCCACAAACAGGTCAGCCCAGAAGGCTTTTCCTGGAACCACTTGTGACAGTTCTAGGTGAGAAGGGTCGAGGTAATGGGAAAATTTTTCGATAGTAGCAATCCTTCTGTTAACTATAATAAATATGTATGTTTTTATAATAGTGCAAGTTGGAGTGCATTAGCAGGGTAATAAATATATATATATATAGAGCCTCCAAAATGTATTCAAAATATCATCCACTTTCACCTTTATCGCCACCATTTCACTCACATGTCGCAACTCCATGACCATATAACCTTTCATTAGCCTCCATTTTCATAATTATATGGGTTCCATTTGTGTTTTCCAAAAGCTAATGATTTCTAGTATTTTAAGTGAATTTATGGTTAAAACTTAGAAAAATGACATATACTTGCTAATACTTAAAAGTGGCTTGAGTTTCATGACATGTGTAGGTCATTTGGAAGCTTCCAAGGCACCCTTATGTGGCCTCCAATGCTCAAATTCGAATTCCCTTCAAGATATGGAAGGAGATTTGGATAAAGGTCAAAGAGGATATGTGTCTCATCATTACCTATTTGAGTTGTAACTCTATGAGATTGTGTGTCTCATCATTACCTATTTGAATTGTAACTCTATGAGATTTTCTAGGGATCTAGGGAGAGAATAGTGGACCTCCATTAATGAGGTAGCTTCTTATGTTTTTGTATAAATAGGAGAGCCTCCTCCTTTCAAAGGCATGTGTAAAGTTGGAGATACTCAGGTGGAAAGTTAAGATTACTCATGTTTTGAATGGAATTTATATTTAGCACCATGCTCATGAGTGATGTTAACCTTGATTGGTAATGGCTGCATTGGGAGCCTCTCAACTTGCCATCTCTCATAATTTTGGATTGGCCACCTATAATGTGTGAGATTTATTGTTTTTCGTAGATTAAGATTTATTGCTTTCATGGATTAAGATTTATTTATTTCATATCTTTTCCTGTGTGAGAGGTTAAGAGTGATTGCTTTTATTTTCTTTCATAACTTTTCCTATGCGAGAGGTTAAGAATGATTGTTTTTGCTTTCATTTCATTTTATGTGGTTTTGATTATTCATTTCATAGGATCCTGATTTGATAATGCACACATGATCCCTTAGAGTAGATTTCATTTCATGCAATTTCAATTCTTACAAGTGTGGTAGATTAGGATTTCAATTCCTGCAAGTGTGGTAGATTAAGATTTCAATTCCTACAAGTGTGATAGATAAAGATTTCAATTCCGCGCATTGTACTATAATTTATTTTGAATTGATTGTTGAATTAGAATAGGTGAATTTGGTTTGTCATTATTTGGTTTTGTAATTAGATTGATCTAAATTGGAAGTTAATTTCTAGCTTATACAGTGCATGCATGCTTCGCAAGTTTTACGAAACCCCTGGGTTGACAATTAAATGATAGGTAATTAGTTTGCCTCAACAATACATACACACACACAAGTTAAGAATGAAGACCCAAACCATGAATGAGTCTACAACTAATACACCCAAGCCAAGTGGCATTGAGAGGTTGGCTAGGTTGCCACATGGAAAACGGATGACATGGTGATGAAAAACTTGAAGGGCCAAAACTCTCGATCCAAAGGTTAAATCGAGACAAAATTTTATATCACCAAAAACATCTCATCAAGACGAATGCAAAGGTGACATCTACTTTAATTTTTTAAGAACTCGACAAAAAGACGAAGAATTGTTTTTTATTCCATTTCTCTCATTGTACAAGAGATATTGGATTAGCAAGTGAACACTTCACCTAAGGTAAGGAGGGGTGTTTACACGCATATATTATTTTTAGATGCCCAGTCAAAAAACCTCACAAGATATATGCTCCAGATATTCAAAGGATGAATGGTGATATTGAGGAACATAAGAGACTAAAGTGAAATGATTGAGATCATGGAAATCTTCCAAGAACAAGTGACTTGTTTGTGTTGAGTAAGAGAATTCTTCCAAATTTACATCAAAATGTGTCAATAACCTTGTTTTTTTTCTATTGTTTCCATGCCAATTAATGTTTACTCTCCACTCACCTACTAAATTATTTCCATGAGAGGAATTACAGTTGTTTCCACACCCAAAATTCATCTTAAGAACATAAAAGTGTAGCAAAAAAATATATCATCACTAACAATCATCCTTCTATCATCACTACCCCATTTCAAACAAATTGATCAAATCTAATACAATAAGAAAACAAAATGCAAATGAATTAAGCAAATAACATGCAAAGAAAGAAAACAAATAACATAAGTAGTAGATGCAATGACTTTACTAAGATCATTTTAGGGAAGGCAAGACTAAACACCCTATTTGCATACAAATGCCTTGAAACATTGTTAAGGTATTGCGTATATACATAGTCCAAATCATACTTCTATTACATGAAGCCTTCAGTTTCTTCTTGGAAATATTGACATATTGTGTAGCAAAAAATGCAACTCATACAAAAAACACATGCTTATCAACCAAAAAAGGCTCATAATTATTCATTCTTTAATTACAAAAATCTAAAACAAGTTATGAATATGCCTAACCATTCAAATTTGAAGCTACATATTCATTTCCAAGTGAGAACGAGATTCATTAGTTTTACAAATTGTTTATAAAAAACAAACATTAAATACTAGCCAGCTAAAGAATAAAGATTGATTAGTGTTTGGAATAAATTCTAGTTGTTGTTAATATCATTTGAACATAAAAGCAACTATTAAAACCCATAAAATGATTTTTATTCATTAAAAAGAATTAACTACCCAAGAGGCATTTAAAAGCAATGGGGTTCAATTGATGTTATGTCAAGCAACTATGAATTATAAGAAAAAAACTATAGCTTCAACAATGGCTAATGGGAACATATATTCATTTCTAAAATTTAATGAACTTCATTCTTGTCTATAGTTATAAATTGGGATTGATTTTAAGTACTCATAAGTCAAGAGGAAACTCTTAATCATTCATAAACAATGTTATTCCACATTTATCAAAACTCAACCATCTATAGTGTATGTTGTAGCATAGTTAAAAAATTACATAGGGATTGATTTTAAGTACTCATAAGTCAAGAGGAAACTCTTAATCATTCATAAACAATGTTATTCCACATTTATCAAAACTCAACCATCTATAGTGTATGTTATAGCATAGTTAAAAAATTACATATAGTGTGTTGTTGAATAAGAGCATAATATCATATGAGTTGCATTATAATGTCTAGTGTAATGTGAAGTTCTTCAAAATTGAAAACGATTTGGCAAAACTTAGTTGGAGTAAACAATTCGTAATTAAATTTTACTCATTAATACCAACTCAAACTCTATTTTGGATGGTCTAACAAGCAAACAACTACACCTAGGCTTCAGTCTTTGAAACATACTTTTAATGTGCTTGTACAACATCATACAATATTGAAAACAAATTTCCCAATTTCAAGTAATGTCAACAAGGTGTTTAGATAACCCAATAAAAATGGTTCAAGGATTGATCCATACAATCTCAAAAACACAACCAACTCAAGAGAGGGAAAAATGGCAGTCGTGGCCATGAAGAGATGAGCCATTAACAACCAAGCCCTTGATAAACATTATTTTATGGTTTCCAAAGTTTCTTAGGCAAGTCAAAATGTATGCTCAGATATGCATTTAATGAAGATGTGGATCTTGAAGTTGTTTCCCATGAAGTAAATTATACTATAGCTTGCAAGCTAAGTAGTGACAATCATAGCAGATAGAGATATAATTCCCAATATTAAAAATGAGAATGAATTGAGATAAATATGTTAAACATGTGACATTTTGTATGACACTATTCATTATAAGCTTAATAATAATAATATAGATGTTGCATACATTAGTTGACACAAATTTATAGTAAGAGTAAGAGGAGATACTTTAGGAATGTCACCCCAATGAAATAATAGGGATATTGGTTTATTCAAATAACAAAGGGGAACCTACATAATAATCTAGCCAAAACGACAAGCAAGAAACAAATTGTGAAATGAAGACTTTACTCATAGTTGATTATTTTAAAAAAATAATGAAATGTTTCAAACCCTACAAGAAACTAATCAACACAACACTAAGATGAGTGATGTGGAAAAGAAATAACCTGCCTTAACTAAAAGAGAAATTAACATTAAAAATACCTAATAAATTATTGTCTTGAGAATGTGTATCTCAACCAAACTTACAACATCGGGAAAAAGAAACAAATTTAAAATCCTTTATCTCCACAAAGCGCCTAAAAATCCTTTAAAACTAATTATGAAATTCAATAACAATTTATTATAATTAAATGATATAAAAAATAAAAATAAATAAATAAATCAATAGTAAAGAAAAACCTCATTCAACTACCTTGTTTTTCAAAAGAAGCACAAAAGTATTTGATCCAAAAGATAAGCTCAAATTAGGTTCGCTATTATTCATTCGCTATAAAACCTTAATACAAAAGGCAAGAGGTGATGGCATTCCTTAATGTCATTAAAAAGGGCAACGTGGGACCTTAAGCACGAGGGTTGTTGGATCCAAAAGAAAAGTTCAAATTAGGTTGGCCATCATTCATTCACTATACAACGTTAATACAAGGTGAGTGTATTCCCTAATGCCATTGAGAAGGTGTTGATGCTTCTAAAATCGTAGCACCAACATTGGGGGATAACCAACCGGTCCAGACCTTAGTGCAGCTCCTTATCTGTTTGGTATGATGGCTCCGACTGGATATTGTGGGACCAGTTTCCCAATAAAGTATGATTTGATGAATGGGTGTTTTAAATGTATAAAAAGATGATAGGTGGTTTAATCTATAAGCTCTAAAATATACAAATATATCTATATAACCAAGGTGATCTCATAATAATGTGATTCTTGGTGATTCCTAATAGACAAATGATAATATAGATTATTCACTTATATATAGAAAGATGCATTTAAATAATGATTACTTTGTTTAAGAAATTAAACAAAGTAATGTGAAAACATATCGCATAACATACTAATATTTCTCGTTGACATATGTATACGATATAACAATTCTAGATCATTAAGAAGTGAAATAATACATAGTTTTTTGAAACATGAGAATATATCAACAATAACAAATCAATGGAATGCTAACTACATAAAACAAGACAAAAGAACAATGATAGAAGTACCATATGCATTTGAGTCTCGTTATGCAAGTAACACTCTAGTTCAACCTTCTTATTTTGGAAACTCCAAGGAGATACAAAAATGCAAGTCTTTATGAAGCTTTTTCACAATAAGTCTGAACCTCGATCCACGTCTTATAAAAAATAAATTAAGAAGTGTAGAAGTGAAAACTTCTCAAGTCTAGTTTTATACAAATTGAGGACCCTTTCTAAAATGACATGAAAGGGTATTTATAGTAAAATTAAAAACAAATTGTCCATAAAAATTGTTGAGAGTTGTTGGAACTGCCTTCATCAAAATATGGGATTTGAATTTCAAAAATAGTATCGTGATAACCTTTGAAGAGATTCATCGCATCTAGGTTTTCTCTTTTATCTTCAACCAACAAATTGAGAGCATGGTTTGGATTTCTGGAGGATGACTCATCCTGGAGTGTAACTATCCTGCGTATGTGGCATCTGAGAGCTCGAGCATCATGCGATCAATGGCATCAACAAGGCACTTGATAGTCATCTGTTGGCTGTGTGGCTTGACCAAAAAGGACCAATGCACATCCCAGTTAAGACCTTGTACTATGTTGAGCTCCTCATCCTTGGTGTCCAAATCTTGCTTCCATTTCTTCTTTAAAACTTTCGCCTTTGGAAGTTTTCCTGGGGAACAATCGAAAATTAAATTGGCACCATATAAGTTATCATTCACTAGCTCAATAACATTATTCATTATAGCCCTGGCCCTGGAGGTAGCTCTCTCTGCTTTTATCAACTGTGTTTCCCATTCCGAAAACAATATCTCTTTATGAGACTCTTCAATTTTAGGTAATTTAGCAACTCTTCCATCTTCTGTGCTTTGCCAGGAGAGATAATTTGTGACTTTATCATCCGCATCTTCAAATTCTAACCTGGTATTAACTACTTGGTCAATTAGTGATGTCGTTATGATGCATAATGGATCAATAAGAGATATTTTCTGGCAGAGTAGATTCAACTGTTGAGATAAAGCCCTATTTGCCCCTAAGGCTTCCTTTTTAAACTCTTCAACCTTGGGATAATCTTTGAATTGTCCCAAAGAGAGTTGTAACTATGTGATTTGCTCTTCTTTAGATTTGATCTCTTGTTGATGCATCAATTTAAGCTTCTCGAGCTCTTGAGACAATTGTTGTTGTCTCTGAATGGCCTGCTGGTCAATTTTCTACTTTTCTAGGTTTAATTGTTCTTCAAGCTGCTCATTCTTCTGTTTCTCTACCGTTAACTATTCCTCAAGCCGATTAATCTTTTGCTACTCTACTGCCAACTGTTCTTCAAGCTGATTAATCTTTTGATCCTTTTCTTTGATCAATTGATTCACTTCAGTTGCCTTATCAATTGTAGCAGTTGTGTATGCCCCTGCAAATTGAGATAACTTAGTCAAATCCTCAAAAGGATTGACCTCTGAATCTTTACATATGACATTCATAAATTCAAATTGAGGAGCTGTGGATGATGTTTGATCTATTTTCCTCTGCCTCTTGACTACATCCCTGTGTTTTGGGCTGTAAAATACATCCAAGGGTGGAATCTCCTCAATATTCAATGTAATCTCCCCTGAAGGACTTTCAGGGATTATTTCTATCTCTTTTCTAGTTGTTTCTTTGTTGGGTGTATCTTCAATCACAATATCAGGAATAATGGGTCGTTTTGTTTCAGGAGGCACAGATGTGATAATGTTTTGAGGATCATTCTGAGTTTTGATCTGTTGATCAAATTGCTCCCATTCTTTAATCAATATGGGATCAATGTGAACATCAGTATTTAGTTGTTCACTAGCCTTATCACTTGTCTCAACTTCTCCAGAAACCTTCTCTATTACCTGCTCTCCGTTGTGTTCTACCTGCTGAATGATTGGTGTAGTACTTAACAAATCCAGAGGTACTGTCAGTAACCTCTGTGTCCTGTATTCAATGAATTTGTCCATTTTCTCAGCACTCAATTTGAATTTTTCCAGATGACTTACTGTTGAGAATAATTCTGCTGAAGCAAATAATTCATCAAACTCATCTTCCTCATGCAAGAATTTATTAACTTTCATCTAAGTGGTGAAATTGAAAGCAACCTTCTTTGGGTCATATTGTCTTTTAGGGATAATGGCTAGACTCAGATCCTTTGTCTTGTTTGCTTCTTTCTCGGCATGTTTAAAATCATGTAATGAGTAAGTGCCACAGCGAAGACAAAAGGCAGGCCACAATTGTTTCTTAGAGTCTTTAAGATTTCTAGACATCCCTTTTTCTACTATCTGGTAGGCTACTTCCCTGACTAATAGCTTATCTGCAATGTAAAGTGGAAGGACATGAGGATTTGTAATACTGCCAAAAACCCTAACATAGATGAACGTCTCTTCCCCAAACCAACTACCGGTTGAGGTTAAATCAATGCTAGCCTCGTCAGACAGCCAAGGAACAGGTTTATTAAAGATAGCTTGATGGACGGGTAAAATGAAACCATGGAAAATCCTGTATAAATGATTCTTTTATTCAGACTTCCATAAGTATTTATGGTAAATATGAATGGGAGTTGGGTCCTGAACAGTCCATTTCCAACCTAGTATGGGAAAGTCAGAATTAAAACAAATTGTGTCAACTATGTAAGCACTCATATGGAATGGGGGCACAACTCGGGTAGTGACAAATTTGTTCTTTCTATAATCCAGTATTTGACTAGCCATTTTATCCAATAGGATAGTTGCCCAATCCATGACAAAGGAGTTTATCGTTGCTTCTATCAATGGAACCATCTCAATAGAAAATCTAGTAGAATCGGGGCTTCCAAAGAGTCTACACATCATAGCAGCAGCATAACAATATGGAGATGCCAAGGAGTCCATGGAATACGTACTCAATGATTCATGTTTGTGCTTGTTAGGAAAGTGTCTCCATTGCTTGATATGGTATGATTCAATATCATTCTCCTTGGCAAAAGCTTCTAGGAATGCTTTGTTGTAGTGTCGTTGGGGATCTTGCAAGTGATACATTCTCTTGAGATCTTCCAGTTTGAAGGATCCAAACATCCTTCCATTAGCTGTGAAGAAAGCTCTGTTTGTTATGTTAATTCTCTCGATTACCCATCTTACCATATCATTATATGGTAAAATCTTTGCACGGGCGGCTATTTGATGGAGGAAAGAGTTGTCCAAATCATTGAGCGTGTTTTTTGATTTACCAGTTCCATCAGCTATTGCTTCTTCTTCTATCTCCTTCGGATCTTCATTTTCAAGCAAAGCATATATGCCTTCCCATGAGGTCTTACCAAAGCCTAGACAGGTAGTATCTGAGATTAACGCCAATTTTCCTTGTCCTTCTTCCACTGTAAGGGGAGCCTTTGTCTTTCGAGCTCTCTTAGACATCTTGACTGACTGCGTGATTCTGGATTTACACTGCAAAATGAGAAAGAGGAGCGTGATAGGCAAAAAACTTTGAGAGGAGCCAATACAACTAATTATAGACTAAAAGCAGTTATGTGCATCAAAATATCTCATATAGTACATAGTCACAAAGGATGAAATCCTTAAAGGATTGTAACCATAACTGCCTCTTAATGCATTACCATATCCTCATAACGTGAAACTTTAATGTCGAATTAATATATGTCGCATCGCAAGTTTTCCAATGGTCCTTTTAGAACAGGTGTCACAACTCTATGATTTTGCGATTAGCGATTGTATTATTTTAATACATGTAGAGCCATCGCATATCACAAATCGGGAGTTACAAGCGATATGTCCGAAAGAATTCCTTGTATTGTTGCGATTGCAATGAGTGGTGAGTTGGCACGTAGAGTTGGCGGGTTCTTTTCTAACTTGGCAAATCATGTTTTCCTTTATAATTGATTTAACATTATATCGCAAGTGCTCATAGTATATACTACTTGTTTCTATTGGGAGCATGGTATGTGATATGTGATTGCGATAGTTACATCGCATCGCAAAGTTTCAACGGAGTGGCAAATCATGTTTTCCTATGGATTGGCGAAATTCAATATGCGATAACCTTATCGCATCGCAAGGTTTCAACGGAGTGCCCTAACTTATTCCTCAGGATTACCGATATGCGAAATGCGGTAGTTATATCACATGGCATGTTTATAAATGGATCTTTTCAATTTAAAACTTTGTGATGAGGCATTTGCGATGACTTTGATCACATCGCAACTTTTCAAATGGAAGTTCATTGGTCTTAAGCAATTTTGATTTGCGAGGAGCAGTTCCAAACACTCATAAAGCAACTTTTCTATGAAAAGTATGGAAAATCTAATTTTACTCAAACAGTTTTATTGCTTCTTTATATCCTAAAGGGGACCTATTTCTTATTTAGCATCTTTAGACTAAGATTAAAAATTTTAAATGGGGGTTGTTGTATAGCACAACAGAAGGGCAATGTAGCACCTCCTTCATACATCAAGCTTTTATCCATTTAAATGTAAGGTTGGTCAATCCATGATTCATCAAATCGAAATCATATGTGGAAGATAAAAACAAGTGGGTGTAGCTTGGGTGGTAGGGAGGAACTGCTATTATTCTCCCCACTTACGTTTTGGTCCCACTAATGTTAATATGCTTGCTTCTTGGGGGTCATTTCTATATATCAAAAAATTGTTAAAGCTTTAGAGGCTTCCATATCATATGTGCCATTTTATATCTCAGGGTTTTAATATATAAAATAAACATGTTTGCAAATCAAGCTTTAGAGGCTTCCATAACAATCAACCTTTTGGAATTTCATGTGATAAATAATATGTTTATTTCCTTTTGTAGGTGTTGTGTGACAACAAATATGTGTATTTTGTTTTACACGTGTTAAGAAGCTTAATGAGAAGTAATAATGCATTACAATTCAAACAAATGCCACCTGATGTGAAGTAAAAAATGTCAACATTATCTTGAACCCAATTTCCATTTTATCAAGTATGAATATAAACCTGGAATTCAAAGGTAGCCTAGGAAGATAAGGTAAGAGATAGCATAAGAGTTAGAAAAGATAGGGTAAGAGTTAGACAAGTCAATATATATATAAAAGGATTTTAGTTCGAGTGGGTTGTTGAACAATTTGTTTCTCCAATCAATGTGTGGGTTCAAGTCTCCGGAGACATGTTGTAATGGGCCCATTTGTGACATTTTTGAAATAGTTGCATCTAGTGTAATAGTGGCAACCGGTTTTTGAAGTTACTGATTCTCTATAAATATTCATTCCAATTTAATATATATATATATATATATATAGATAGATAGATAGATATATAGTTATCATTCCAATTTAATTAAAATGAAATAAAGGCACACAAAGAGATGTAATTCTCGATATATTTTTATAAGATCTTATTTCGTTTTAGAAATATTAATTTTTTTATTCCCAAGTCATATTAGTGCTTTGTTGTTGTCCTCATATTAAAACCTATAGTTAGGATTGGTACTATTTACCTTATCTTCAATAAAAACTTGCAACTTAGAATTATTCTCATTTAAGTAGTGGTGGCCTAAATTTTCACTATGTTTCATTAAGAAATTCACTCAGTTATTTACACTCACATAATCCATCACAAACTAGGAATGATTGTGATCTTAACACTTTCACTAAAACAATTCTGATTTTCATTGGTTTATTTGCTTTCATAGTTGTGATTGAAAGTGACAGTACTTTTTCAACTCATGCTCATTATATCCAACACAATGCCATTCCTAACATATTACAATTCAAATGTTTGAGTTTTCTTCCATGAGTCACATATATTCATTGATATTCATATCTACGATGGAAAGTGGCATGGAGAATGCATGTATGTATCCTCGTAAGAATTATTGCAAGCATGGATGGAGGTGCCTTCAGCCTCTTATTAGTCCATGCCTACAGCAGTGCAGGGAATATAACGTTCACTCGATAGTTGACGAGCTATTAAATCATCTGTTGACTGTAAAATTTTACACATTAACCAAAGTTTATTGCAGGCAATTTCGATGCAAGAAACTTTTATGCAAACTTTTGAATTCACGCTCTTATTGCAAGCGTCGCATGCCCCGATGTTATTTCAGTGAGAGCAAGTTATTTTATCCTAGTTTTTTAAAAACAAATGTCGGAGCAAGTTATTTTATGCAAACTAGGAATGTTGGGGCAAGTAAATTATTTTATGCAATATTTTTAAGACTAAGAACGCATTGTCCATTAGATTACATATCCAAAGACTCCAATTCTAGTAGTAGGCCACCTGCTGTTTCTTCTCACCACTTGTCACCTCCTCTATCTCTTGTCCCCTCTTCGTTCCACACAATATCCTCCTTCCTCCTCTTCATTCCTCTTGCCCCCCTTCAATACATCGAAAACACATTGTTCTTCAAATTGGTCGTTTACTGGTGTTGGTTCTTTAACCAGATCTAAGAAATTATCGTAGAATGCTCATGTTAGCTCAATGTTCTCTGGAATAGTTGAGCTTACATTTAATACAATGAATCAACTCACTTATATCAACTTGAAACTCCATAGCACTGAGAATTGGCATGCCCTCCAGGCACTTTTGGATTGATTTTGACAGCCATGCCCTCTAGGCACTTGCAGAGTGATTTTTTAGAAGAAGAAGCCAACAACGGCTCTACAAATGAAAAAAGTTTTGATTCCTTTTGAATATGTCATGATTCTTAATCTACATCACATCACAGGTAAATATCATTAAACAATCCTTACATTTTCTATTCATATTCCAAACGTAAATATTAATAAACAATCCTTACATTATCTATTCATATTTCAAAAGAAAGAGTGCATTTTTCCAATTACAATTTTCAATTTGAGACCCATAAAGATCATTACGGAGACTCATCATCCTTGAAACATTTTGGTATCATCTAGTTATTGGTTTTGTGCTCAACAATACATGCACTTCCTAATTTATGATGCAATTATTCTCTAGTTATGTTCCAAGAGTTTCACTGCTCGTATCTATATCTACTCGCCTCTTGCTTCTACGCTAGCGAATTGGACTTGCTTTAATGTTTTAAAACACCTTACTTATAACTACCTAGTTGTTTAGAGGACAAATTTAACTAGCCATGTAAACTATTCAAATATTCATGCTTTATTGAAGTTTCTTCTTACATTCTAGTATACAAGTTTTTTAATATGTATATTACTCCATTTGAAAATCCATTGAGCACTATAGATTATTGATCATAGACAAATAGAATACCCTGTCACTGCAGCTTAGTTGAGCTAAACTGCTTATGACAATGGTTTTCTCCCAAGGGCCTTCATGGCGCAAATGACCCTAACCTCTCCTGGCCAGTAGGGGTATTGAGATGGAATTTTAACTGTGGTTTCCACCTTTTTTAATTAATCCTGAACTCTTAATCATAATAATGTTTTGTTGTGTATACACACCCCAAGAAAATTAAACACATTATATTTGTGGAAATATTTCATATTTAAAATTCGTCGAAGGACAAGAGACGAAATTTCCAAGGTATGTTTAAACTAAATCTCTGAATACTTAATGGTGTTTGCAATATTATGAATGATTGTATTGCTGAGGAAAATACTACAATACACTCAATTTAAGAGGAAAAAAAAAAAGTTGAAAGGATTTGGGCACCTGTAATTGTTCCTGCAGTCTCTCAATTTCTGTGTTTTTCTCACTGATTATGTCATTTGACAACCGCTCATCTCTGATTTTATGAAATCCTTGAAAATCCAACAAAGCAAATGTCATGACCAACAGAAGGAAGCATGATGGTATTTTGGCCTTGTAGATCACCATGGCTAGCATTCTTCTTCTTCTGCTCCTTCTTTAGCCTCTGCAGGAAATCAGTCAGAGACTGTTCACCACCAAAATTTATGTGATTACTGCCATCACCAAATTTTCTTGCAATCTATGAGTACCACCTAGATGAGGACTACCCAAGTGGGCAAATGTACCGAAGAAATGCATTTCCATACAAACAATGGGGATTGTACGAACTTTCATCTTTTCCTTTTTTTCTCCCTTTCATAATTTTTTCTCAGCCTTAAAGGTTAGTGTTCCATAACCGAACCAAAGGATTTGGATAGCATGGCACAGATGAAAACCATGTACGTGTTGATGTTGACAAAAATCAGATGTTTGGGTAAGACATCAATTTTTCCATCATGGTGGTGGTGAATGATGGTCTTTCCTTGTCGTCATCTTCTCTTGTCTTGTTATTTCCTGCATCAATATTATAATTATAAATATATTTAACATGGTCAGTCATCTACAAAATTCTTATTCACTCAATAATACTTAATTCCAATAGCTAACAATATCCAAATCCCAAGCCCATAAGTTGTGTAACTTTATTCAAAACGTTTGTGTAGTTTGTGTAGTTATTTAACCCAACGTGTTGAACAAAGTAGCAAAATTGATTAAATGAGGTGGCAACTAACCCGAAAATTGAAATAAGTGGCACTCACAAGTATGCATGTTGAGTACGTGTATCACTTTCAATTACAATTAAAAAGTAATTAGAATATCGTTTAACCTTTGATTTATAAAATTATAAATTATAATTAAAACTATTTTCCGCCACTTGTCATTCTTACAAATTTGGCGTTTATTTATGGCAATTTAGTTTATTCAATTCATAATTGGCATTTTGATAGTTATATTGATGCTACAGTGATGAGAAATTTATCATGGATAAAGATGAGATAAATGCTTGACTATGAGATGTACATGAAATTAAAGGTGGCTCTATTAACATATAAATCTGAACCTTGAAATGATTTTTCTACCAAATACCTATGTAGGTCTATCTTTCTAGAGCATTTGAATTTTCTAGATAAGACCTTTGATGTGATGCTACAAATAAATGGCTTGATTTAATAATAAAATTATGCATGATTTCTTAACGTGTTCAATGAACATATACTAGCATAACATGTTCAATGAACATATACTAGCATACTAGGGTTATTGATTTTATTATAATTTCTTGAGTTTATACAACACTAAGCACCATCAATGCTAAATATGCAGTGGAAACTCTTCTTTTATTCACTCAGGTCGTTGCTCAGGAACTCAACTCGACCCAAAAAATCAAGATTGATGCCGACTCTACTACCAAACTCCTTATAATAACAATCTCCAAAGATTAGCAATTCAAAATGTACGTTGCTAGCTCTACACAAGGCAGTGTTACCATAGTCAGTCTCTTTGGGCTCATAATACCACTTAATCTGATCAAGATAACTACTGCGAAGAATCAACTATAATGGAGTCAACGATCTACTTTTCCATGTTGCCAGAAGGAAATCAATGTAGCAAACTTCCCCTGCTTACATTCGAACACTGGAGGGGAAAATTTGACTAATATATATAGTTAATTAATTCTATGGCAACACTTCTATTTTCTATCTATCTATATATATATATATATATATAGTTTTAGCCATTATAAAATTTTTAGAGATATGAATGCAAAATAGTGCCCAGTTTACTTTCAATGAATTGAAAGATAGATCATTGTTCAAGAAGAGATCAATGATGAAAACTTTGAATTTCTGATTATTGAGAGTGATAGATTCTGATATATTGTTTCTAATCAGGATTACATAAGCATTGAAAATTTTAGCTAATGCAAAATCCACATTGCAAGAGACTTGTATGCTTTTGCTGCTACAAAAACATTTATTATGTGTTTGAGATGATATGAGAGCATTTTTGCCAGTGATTTGTGATTAAACTAAGATATTTTTTTTTTTACCTTGATCCATTGGTTTGATTTCAGATTAAACTTAGGTAACATTTTCCCTTGAACCATTGATTTGACAGAGGGTCATGTTTGAATTCCATAATGGTATTGCTAGCATTTCATTGTGATGATTTCGACAAATTTTATGAATGGTTGCTCTTAGATGGGACAAATATCACTGTTAAGAAACTAAATGGAAACGCCCAGTGGAACTAGTTTTAAATTAACTCGCTCATGGTAGTTTCTTTCCTCGTCATTATTGTGCATGTGATCTACCTCCAAACGATAATGTTGGATCTGAACAATTAATCAAACAATATTCCGCATTTAGATTGTGTTCTGATGAGCATCTGGCTTCTCAACTATTCAAATGCACTGTCAGCAAACATTTTTCAAACTTATCTTTAAATAGAGAAACATTTTCAATGACACAACTAGATATAAGGATTTCATCTGGGGTACATCACTCTATTTTTTATTTAGTCAACTAGAAGATTTAAGAAGCACCTTATGGAGAGATTTCAGCCTAGCCATAATGGGGTGGGTCTACTCGCTATGGAGAGCAGGGCTTCTTTCTTCATCAAGGCATGTAATGTGGGGAGGCATATGCTTACGGCAGGGACTACCAGTTTCATGCAACACTTGTTAATTCATGAAATGAACAATCATTTTCATCTTCATGAGTGCAAATCAAGCCTCACCTTTATACTTGCAAAAGGTGAGTGGAGCCATTTATCCTTGCGAAGGAAACTAGAAGAATCATTATTATCTTTGTGAAGGAAAGTGGAGGAATCACTTTTATCCTTGTAAAGGTAAGTGGAAGCATCAATTTTATCTTTACAAGAACTAGTATGGTTGGTGCCTTCATTTTTGTAAGTGAAAATAACCCTAATCACACATACTTGTAAAGAAATTCACAAAGCCCTTTTACTTTCTCACCTTACCACCATCCGAAAGTAAAAAGGGACACTCAATAAAATAAATTATAATATAGATTCCACTTGTGTTTGGGAATGAGAATAACCTAATCACTTACAGTCATGTTTGGGAGCAAAATTCACTAATTATTCATACTAACAAGTATCATTATGAACCCTAAACTTAACCTTCATACCTCTAAGCATGATGATAACAGCAAGAATCACCTCAAACCAATGTCAAAATGAATGTTATGATACATGCATGAGGATGGTGATGCATTCTTCTTCTTCCCCTCCTTAGAAGCATCATGTTGCTCCTTCTTCTTCAATCCACTTGATTGGGATTTCTTTGGACCTATTTTCTCCAAGTATTGTCCCTTTACGCAAGTTGTGCCTATACACAAGCCTCATCCACCAATTTGGGCCTAAACAACATAACTTGATCTTGCAGATGGTAGTGTAGACCTCCTAAATAATTCAGGAGTACATTTGTGTTCTTTGGAGAGGTACCCAACATTATGGTCATCTTTTTGAACCCTGTGGTCTAGTCCTACATGCTTTGTCTCGACTTTTGCCTAAATTAGTGCCATCGAATCCACTATTCCTCTATGTACCTAATAGGGTAAAACTCTGATTTAATAAGGGTTTTTAAGCCCTCCTACTTAGTCACTGAAGGCTCTCCCTCCAACCTCAAGGTCTCCATGTGGATTTCCCACTAAGTTAGGGCATGACCCTTTAACTTCAATCACGCAAATGAAATCTTTTGTTCTTCCTCAATTTGATGGACATTGAAATACACTTCCAAATTTTGCAACCATTGATTTAGCTTCAGAGCATCGATCTCGCTATGGTATGACCTGATATCAACCTTCACGTCCATTTTGAACAAGGGATGGGATTGATTTAGGGCACTCAAACTAGGTTGATATTTTTAGAGTTTTTCTTCAACTGGTTCTCTTCCCAATATCTTGATCCCCCTTATGATTTGTCCTCTGCATTAGAACCCCCATCTTCTCCAAATATCCCATACTTATTGCTCAGGGCCACTATGAGGAGATTTACATTACGATTAATTTCTGTGATTTTTTGTTCTAACTATGAAAACCTCTCCTCTGCATGATCACAAGGGTTATTCACAGATTCGTTGACCATGATTAGGGTTTTATGACTTATGGGTCAGTCGATATAGATCCCCTACAAATCTCCATAATATACCGAAATAAAACTACTCTGATACCAATATGATCTGTAAATTGTCGTGGATATTCCACTAGACAATTCATCACAACAGATTTGATAAAATTATATCCAAAATCTGAAATTTTACACTATTACAGTTTTATTTCTATTTCGATTTATAGATTTTTAGATTATGGGTAATAGTGTATGCATGTGAATTGAAATTATGTAGAAAATATAGGATGAAAAAGTAAAATCTCATAGACACATTTGACACACAATATGATCTCGGAAACCCTTTTGGGAGAAAAAACCAATTGGAAGGTGAGGTCGCTTTGCTCTCTTTGTTTGAATGGAAATATGGCTACGAGTACAAAGAAGTAAGGCTTATGGACCGTGGGCTACTACAGTGCACAAATCCTCTCTATGTTCTCTACTTCCTATCCCTCTTGGTTATTTTTGCTCAACTATGGAACAAATGCACTCAAAAGCATGGAACCCCTTTTCCACCTAGTAGCCTAGTTATAACATAACTCGATAGCCTACCAGTGGTTAGGTTTCACTACCTCGACTCTTAACCAGAGTTACAATATAGACTCTTCTAGAGTATTCTACATCATAATCATGTGGCTAGCCCCTTTTCAATGAATTATGGGGGCTGGCGTGGCATCCTCTCGAATTATGGTGGTGAAAACAGGAAGGTCAACTTCTGAGTGGCATAAATTTCGCATATGAACTCTAATTGACATGATTCTTGTGTTTTTGGAAAGGGTGTTATGTGTATAATAGGGAAAAAAATGTGATGTGCTAAAGTGACAATGTTTTACCCCCAAAAAATGCCATTTGATGCCTCAAAATGCTTCCAAAATGTTTCAAACCCCAATTTGCCAAACTGGGTCCTACTGGTAAAAATGGTCCTGAGAGTTGATTCCTCCATTTTTTCCACTCTGAAAGCATCGATATGGATGAAAAAAAAATGATCCAAGTTGGATCATGTGTGGACCCTCATCCTCACCAATTCATAACATTTCTTTATGAGAGTTATGAATCCTCATCAGAGTTGGTGTGGTTCACTGATTCACTTAATCCTTTGTGAGTGGAAGTAGGATTACCTATTGAATTTTCTTATTTCCATCATTCTCTCATAGCATTAGGGATTAAGCACAAACTAGAAGGTAATAGTTTCATATCATGTTTTCTATGATCGTGATTTTAGCTTGGTTGTGTGTTTTACATTCAAACCTTCATATGAGCTCTCTTATCCATGCATAATTGTATATGATTTGATATCCAAGCTAAAATTTAATTGATATGCGTTTGGTATTGTTAAAAGAAAAACTTGAAATACATGACTCCAAATAAAGGGAAAATGTCTACAAAGAAGGAAGTTGAGGAACCAACAACATTTAAATCCAATTCTACCTCCAATGATACCCCTCCTAACATCCATGTGCAATGTGTCTAGACATTTGGAAATTTGTTTAGGATTTCTATAAAACTTCCCCAACATTAAATTTATCCTAATAAGAAAGGAAAATAAATGGAGGAAAAAAGTATTGAGTAATTGAAACCACCCATATTAGTTATATGGTACAATTATCTCAACTACACATGATTCCAAAAGTATCCCCATGCTTATACATAATCCATTGTTTAATCAAAATAGCAAAGACTCAAGAGTAGAGCATCTAATTTAATAGTGCAACATTGATTGGTTCATATGTTCCTCACACCCTCAAGTCCATTTACAAGATTCCATCACCTAGGATGATACTAGATAAATATTTTTTGCAAGGATTTTCAAGTAAGCATGACCTTGTTAACATAATTGAGGGTCGGTGTGGAGAGGGGAGATCATTCAAGAAACACCCATCAAATATGCATTCCATTTCTCATTTGTGGGAAATAATAAGAGATATGATCATGATCGTTAGCAAGCTACACGGGGAAAATGAATACCCTTAACTACATGAACATTATTCCCTTAATGCATGAAGCATTGAGTGAAGAGTTTACATTAAATTATGTAGATATTATTGGGCAACATGAATGTAACTATTAAGAAGTGTGTAGATAACCTTGAATGCAAGTGCCCTCAATTTCAAATGGAAACATTCTTACTAGGTGTAATGTGCATTAGATGTCTTTATTATCTTATGTGATATGTGCATCCTTCCCTTTTACATTTTCCCTTGTATTACGAGAAGTTCTAGAAGTAAAGGCACCTAGAGCACCATGGAATCCTTGGCAAAGTGTTCATTGCTTCCCTTGAGCTAGTTTTTAGTAAGTCTTGTTTAATATTTTCTAAAGAAGTTCTAGTTATGTTAGATCCAACAAGATACTAGTACTTGAAACAAGACAGAAAATACATTCGCATATATAGGAGTATGTCCTCCATATATATTTCTAAATCACGTGCCAAACAAGTTGGTACTCATGGAGGTAGCACACTAGTTAGATAAGTTTAGAACTAATGCAAAATTGAAACAACATAAGATAGTCATGTACATTACATACCCCTCACTATTGGATTTTCCACTCTCGTGGAATTTGTGGTGGCAATGGAAAAATAAAATGAGATGAAATTTTATGAACTAAAAAATAGATCCTTCCAAATCCATGACCCATTGGTTAAATTTTTCTATCATTTCAAGTATTGAAGTCTAATATGGCCTTAATACCATCATGTTTCCCCAAAGAATAATATTGTAGGTAGGCCATTGAGTTTTACATTATACAAATATGATAATGGGAGACTGCAAAAAGAATAAGATGAAGCATAACTTATTTGAGATCAATTCAAAAGTAATCAGAACCCTAATACATTGGACACTCTTCTACCAAGTTAACCAAAGTGCATACACCAATATAGACAAAGAAATTGCTACAATAAGTGGTCCATTAAAAGAAAAGGGTAATCAAGATGAGATAAAGTTGAAAGGAACAACCACAACAACAATGGAAACATTGACCCAACAAAATAAATATCTTGAAGTTATAGAGGGTTCAATACTAAGGTATTGGTAGAAGGGACATGAGCACCTCGATATCAAGACCATAAAATATGATCAATCAATATTAACATGGGCCTAGCTTATGGATCAACAAGTAGCTCAATAACAACATCTAAGGTAGAAGATTTAATCATGGATATGCCCACCAAAATTGATGATGAGGATCCTTCAACAACCTCTGAGACTTGTTCATTTGACATGAAAATAGAAGTCATCACAAAGTATACCCACCAATGGAAGAGGACTAATGACGAGCAAGGTGTGATTGATATTATAGAGTTAGTATTGTTCAACATTAGAAGAACTACTCCCATAGCAATACCAACTACTAAAATCATAATTGTATAATATTCCAAAGAAGTCGTCTTCAAACTTGTGGAGGAAATTAAGTATCTCAAAGAATGAATATATAGCTAATCTTAAAAATCAAGTGACCTACTATAAGGATTTAAAGAATATTTAGTTTTAGTTCATTACATTTGTTCATAAGTAAGAAGAGAAAATCATGTTGCCAATCCAAGATTTCTATTGGATATCGGTGCCTACAAAGGATTGCTCATCAATGCCATGGTGGTAAAGCATCAATTGGAGTGGTGAATGGCATGGAGAAAAAGAGGTGTCACTTAGATGTAATTTCCAGTTGTCATGAACAACACAACCCTATTATTTCCAATGCACATCCATTGAGTTGAGAAAAAATAAGTCTAATTTCTTCTAGCATTAGATACAATGATTATGACCTCAAGGATTCCATGGAAGATATTGAAACCTGTAAACAAGATAATGAAAATTATTTGGTCAAAGTTATTGAGATGGAAAATATGCATTAAGGACCCATTTTTCACAATGAAGGAGGGCTCCTTCCACTAATCATACTCACAAAATTGCTACATCAATACATCAAAGAGAAGAAACAATGAGCATCTCAAGTACAAGATATCACTCAATTTGAATTGGCTAAGTTCATAGAAGAACCAAACACAACCAAAGTATTATCGATAGACTATGCCTATAAGTTAGGCCTAATCTATGATTGTATAAGAGATAATTTTGACTGTATAAAATAATTTTATGTAATCGTAATTCTCAATAATTCATTTGAGTTACATTTAACATATGAAAGGATAAGGGGGAATACGAGAAGCCAAGAAGGAAGGTGAAGGGACACTTTTTAAAATCCTTGAATAAATCCATATATATATATATATATATATATATATATATATATATATATATATATATATATATATGTTTCAGCTAATTCTAAGGGGACCTTTTTGGCAATAATAAATCAAGAGGAGAATTGCGTAATCCAAGTTACAAGATCCCAATGGGAGGTTATAATCAAATATGCAAATTTACTGAATATTTATGTAGTTTGTATATTGCTTCCATTGTTGGTTAGTAGATGAATATTTTATTTTGAATGTGTATCCATGACACAGAGGGTACGTATATATTTGTGCACAACCACTATAGGGACCCAACCTATGCCCACAGAGTGCACAATGATCTAGTGCAATAGAATTAAAAACTAACACTTACAAAAAGGATTAATAAATTCATAGGAGACATGATAAGAGAAGAAAACAAGTTTTCATTCTTATTCACATACATGGAAAATTGCTTACATATCATAGTACAATTTTATTATGCAATATGCCTCAATGTATGCCTTATCTATTTCACACTAGACTCAAGCATTTTTTCTCTCTCCTCTGTTCCAACTCCCTTAACTTCACAAGATCCTTTTGTTCCACTCTCTCAAGATCCTTTGGTTTTCCATTACTTTGCCCTCTTTTCTTCTCACTATCATTCATAGATTTCTCTTATATTCACAATTCTTCGCATTTCTTTTTTCTTTTTTTCTTTTACCCCCAACTATCTCATGTTCATAATTTATATTAAATAATGGTTGGAAGGATTAATTGTCACAATGGTTCAATTTCCTTAGTTGTTTTCCATTCATGTCATCATTCCTCAAACATTAAACTATCATGATGCTTTGACCACCTAACCAATCATCACTTCTTCATCCAGTTGTTCAGTTAATCATTTCTTTTTTGTTTGTTTCCACAACTGATCATTTTTCCTTCACATAGGTAGTCCATAATTTAACTATGAGCCCCTTGACATACATGGAATCACTACAAGTCATGCTCTAAAGTAATTCAACGAAAATGCATCCCATAAAAAACATCAATTTGTAACAACATACGTGTAATAGGGGCATTATAACAACGATGTTGCAACAACATAAGAACAAGATGATGTTGTAGGAGGGGTGTTACATCAATAGTGTTTTAGTAGAGGTTTTATATCACACTTATTTCATATTCTAAGCTACCAACCAAAATCAATTGATGTATATTTCTTTTGTTCAAGGATGCACCTACATTAGACACCCTGGTACGAAAAACAGGAGCTTCTCACTCATGTGGATATGAATGCATACATTTTAGGGAAGGAAAGTCCTTGTAGTCATTCCAACTCCTCGTTAGATACCCACAATGCATCCTAAAACCCTGACATCCTTCCACTTGACCAAATGCTCATAATACTCCTTGTTTCAGGTGCTTCTACTTACCCTCTTAGCTAGAACTTGCTTTAGCTCTTTGGTTGGTTTGATGGGTAATTGTTTCTTTTGATTATCTAGGTTAATCCTTCCTAATCCCTTTTTATTTTGTAAAACTCATATAAGTCAACAACATTGAATATCAAGGAAATTTCAAATTCCTCTACTATCTCCAACTTATAAGCATTATCAAAAATATTCTTCGAGACTCTACATGGCCCAATTTTCTTGTACTTGAGTTTATTATATGTAACTCTTGGAAACCTTTCTTTCCTCAAATGTGCCATCACCATCTCACCTTCTTCAAAATATTTTTCTATCCTTCATAGATTGTCCCTTTGCTTATATCTAGCATTACTTTGTTGCAACTTTTATTTGACTTGCTCATGCATTTCTTGCATGTCCTCTACAAATTCACTTGCATCAACACTCCTTTTATCTTACAAATTCAGCAACTTAACCAAATCCACAACTCCCATTGGTGATATAAACAATATAAAATGGACTCTTTATAATAGACCTTTTGATCGAATCATTGTAAGTGAATTCAGCTTGTGCCAAAACTAAATCCCATTGTCCCAATTTTTCTCCACTTAAACTCCTTAGAAAATTCCCAAGACTCTGATTTATCACCTTAGTCTATCCATGTGTTTGTGGGTGGTATGAAAAATTGTACAACTTGGAACCCAATCTCTTCCAAAGTATCCTCCAAAAATGTCCAAGGAATCTAGCATCTCTATTGTAAGTAATACTCCTTCATAATCCATGTAATCTCACAATTTCGTGGAAGAGCAAAACAACCATTTTAGTAGCGTCATTTGTTTTCTTGCATGGTATGAAATGTACCATATTCCAAAACCTTTATACCACAACCATCACAAAATCATGACCTTTCTATGTTCTAGGTAGTCACAAAACGAAGTCCATACTTACATATTCCTAAGGCCTCTTAAGACTAGCAGTGGAGTATAGAAACCTATGTTCTTACTCCTTCCTTTTGCTAACACACAAATCCTACAACACTCAACAAATTCTTGACATTCTTGATGATGTTGGGCCAAAAGTATCTCTCCTTCACTAAAGTTGTCACCTTGTCAAAACCAAAATTTCCACCCAAACCTCTATTATGCAGCTCTTTCATAAGATTAAGGTGCAACGAGCTCCATACAATCCACAAACTTTGATTCTTAAACAAAAATCCTTCTTGGATTTGAAAATACAATTACAACATTCTATGAATATTCCAAGGTGTCATGCATGCCTTCCAATATTCAACAGAATATCCATCGTCTTCATACAACTCCATACATTCCAAGCTCACATTTTCAATTTAAAAATATTCAACAACATTAACCTCTCATTTAATTCATATGTAACCTTATTTGATTTTCCAAACTTGTGTTCCAAAACAAATGTGTAACTTAACAAAAATTTTATCCTTATGGAATGCTTATGATTAAGCTTACCTTGACTATTGATGTGTTGCAACACCTTATGTTCAGTAAATAAGACAAACTCCTTCAACCACAAGTAATGTTTCCATTTATTCAAAGCTTATACAATAACAATAACTCTTGATCATAATAGAGTACTTATTCTTGGAATCATTCAACTTCTCACTAAAGAATGCAATTTGTCTTCCTTCTTGACTCAAAACTACTCCAATTGTTGAACCACTCACATCATAGTCCACTTGAAACACCTTATTAAAATCTAGAAGCGCCAAATGGTTGTTCAATTACCTTATTTTTCGAGTTCTAAAATGATTTCATGGATCATGTTGTTCATTGTAAATTTTCTTTCTTCATACATTTTGTAAGTGGTGCACAAATATCACTGAAATTTTGGACAAATTTCTTCTAAAAGCTTTCCAAGCCATGAAAGCTTCTCACATCGAAGGTACACTTAGGCATTGCCTAGTCCAAAATGGCCTTTACCTTTTTAGGATCCATCTCCAAGCCTTCAATGGAGATTACATATCCCAAGTATGATATCTCTTCATTCATAAAAGTGCACTTTTTCAAATTTATCAATAGTTTCTCTTCCCTCAACCAATATAATACCTTCCTAACATGCTCCACGTGTTTTTCTTTGGTCTTATCGAAGATTATATTGTCATCTAGGTATACAACAACAAATTTCCCCCGAAATAGTCTTAATAATTCATTCGTAAGTCTCATGAATGTGTTAGGAGCATTGGTAGCCCATTTGAATGACCATCCATTCAAACAATTTGTCTTTTGTCTTGACTGTTGTCATCCATTCTTCACCTTCCCCTATGTGAATCTGATTATATAAACTCTTCAATTCTATCTTTGAAAGTATTTGTCTGCACACAAATAATCCATTAGGTCATCCATCCTAGGTAAGGAAAACATATACTTGATAGTGATCTTATTAATAACATGCAAATCTATACACATTCACCATTCACCTCCTTTCTTGGGTGCTAACGTTGTTGATATAACGCATGGAATCAACTCTCTCTTATTAACCCTCTATCAAACAGCTCTTGTACTTGTATATTCACCTTATTCACTCTCTTTTAGATTCATCTGATAAGGAGCTTTGTTAGGAAAACTTGACCCTATTATCAAGTCAATCTAATGTGATTTACTTCTCATGGGCGATAATCTTGTTGGAAAATCTTCCACAACAATCTACTCAAATTCCTTCAACAAAGGTTTAATTTCCAATGTTATAGAGTTCCTCTTACCACCTTCCTATACTTGTTTTTGCATTATGTTCAAACAAAAATGAGCCATCTTGTATTCCTTCAAAAACACTCTAGTTGAACACAACATAATCTAGTTGTTACCTTCCATCATTGGCTCCAACTTATATCATTGTCTATCCATTGTCAATTCATAAGTATTCTTCCTTTCCTCATGGAAAACATTCCTATCAAATGACCATGGTATTCCAAGTAGTGTACAACATGCATCCATATCCACTACATCACATAAGACCTATTCATTGAAGCTTCCAATATAAAAATTCAACAAGCATTGGTCTATCACGATCGCTTGTTCTCCTAGTTATAACCATGAAACCTGGTATGGGTTGGGATGGGGAAAATATTTTAACTTTAACTTTTCTTTGAATTTTATGGATGCCAATTTTTTGTACTTCCACCATTTGTGACCAAATTACAACACTTTCATTGAACCTTACATTTAGTCTTGGAAACCTTCCTTGTTTGTTAAGGTTCCTCTATTGTTTTCCTTTCAAGTTTAAGAAACACCCTCCAAAAAAAAAAATTATCACCTTGTTCTTGTTGAAGGACCATTGCATTTTATGTAATAGTGGTTTCCAACCTTCTTGTGTGACTTATGTTTGTGCTTCACCTCTTCTTCCTACATTATGCTTCTTTAGACATTCAAATACCTTATGCCCCTCTACTCCACATATATAGCAAGTAATAATGTACTTATATTTTCCTCTTTTGAATCCTCTACCTCTTCTAGTGCCATTTTCTCCTTTGTTTCCTTGGTTATTGGTGGATTCATTTTCCTTTTCATTTCCTCTAGCAATACTTGCTTTTCCTCTTCCTCTAGTGAAATTTCAGTGAAATTTCTATTGTTCTTTTCTACCAATCTACTCTTCCACCTTTAAGGAAACTTGATAGGATTTGTCCACATTCTAAAATAAATTTGTGATCATCTCATGTTGAATTTGATACTTCAATCCATTCACATATCTCGCAACTCCTTGATGTTTTGGTTCTTTAATCCTTGACTTGAGTAACAACTTGAAAAATTCCTCAATGCATTCCCGAATAGTTAGTTCTTTCTATCTTAGGTTATATACTTCCTTACACAAACTCTATTGGTAATAAAAAAATAGGAATTTCTCCTTGATTTTACTCACCATCTTCCTTGAGGTTCTAAAGGCTTCTCTTACTGGTTGCCTACACTATCTTTTTGTAATATATCCCACAAAATTGTAGCACATCCCTTTAACTTGGTCATGGAAAATTGAACATGATTTGGGCCATGAACATTCTCGTACTCAAAGTACCTTTCAAGCTCCCCTATTTATTTAGTGATAGTCTCATCCTTTAAACTACCATCATAGCATGGAACTTTTACCTTTATGCTACCTCTATCTTTTAGAAAGGATATTAAATGTACTAATGGGTCTACTTCCTTAGCATTTATCTCTTCTTCAATATCATCTTTTGACTCTATGTCTGCCTCAACATTCCCACATCTTCTATTTTCCAAAGCTTTTATTAATGTTCTCAATTCGTTCAATTCCATATTTTTAGCACCTCCTAATGTTTCTCCTTCTCTACATGGTGGCTCTCTTACAAGTTGTCTAGTGGCCATCAACATGACTAACATTCACATACCTTATCAGGGTTTGGCTTCTCAAAACTTATCCTCTAGAAATATTGTTGAAATCTCCTTGCGGGTCCAACCATGACCACGCACTACAAAGGCCCTAGTAAGGAACCAATATCAGGAGCTCAAATGATCTCTAATATCACCTAACATAAAGGGTGCATACAAGCCAATATACAACCACTATATGAACTTAACCTCTACCCACTAAGCACATAACAACTTGTATGCTAGTGCAATATAATTCATAAATAACACATACAATGAGGAAATTGAGAAATTTAGAAGAGACAAGACAAGACATGACAACATTTCATTATTATTCATATACACAATAAATTTCTCTTACAGATCATACTATAATTCTATTGTACACTATGCCTCAACATGTGCCATGTCTATTTCACACTAGACTCAAACAATTGTTCTCTCTCTTATGTTCCAACTTCCCCATCTTCATGAGATCCTTCTATTCTAATATTTTGAGCTCTTCTAATTTTTTGTTGCTTTGATTGTCTCTCTCTCATTTACAAATTGCTTTTATGTTCATAGTTTCTCACCTCCATTTTCTTTTCTTCCCCCTAGCTATCCCCTATTCATAGTTTCTATTAAACCATGGTTGTAAGGTTGAATCGTCACAGTGGTTCAGTTTCATCAGCGATTTTCATGTCCCTTCATCATTCCTTAGATATTGGACAATTACAGTGGTTCAACTCCTGTGCCAATCATCACTTCTTCATATGCTTCCTCAGCTAATCGTTACTTTCTTGTTTGTTTCCACAATTGATAATTTCTTCTTTGCATAGGTAGTTCGTCGTTTCACTGTGAAACCCTTGAGACAAATGGAATTGTTGCAAGTCATGCTACATAGTAATTCAACATAAATGTAGCACAAAAAAAACATTAGTTCACAGCAATATAACCACAGTAGAGGTGTTACAGAAACAATGTTGCAACAACCTAATTGCAAGGTGATGTTGCATTAGGGGTGTTACATCACAATTATTTTGTCTTCTTATACACCAATCGAAATCAATCGATGTGGGCTTCTTTTGGCCAAGGATGCTGCTACACCAATCCATTAATTCCATATATTCTATTATATTTTCTTAACACATAATGGATTAGTAAATGTAAAATTTTGGATTTATTGATTCATTTAAAGACAATAAATTCATGGCTACAAAATAATATAGAAATATGCGTTTCGGTTTATGAGTGTGTCCAATGATTCCATTACTCAAGCTTATATTTCATTTACATTATTATAATTCTATAATTTTATTTATGCCTTCAAGCACCCCAATGAACCTTATTCCAAAAGACACATTAAAATCAACTAGAGAATGAAAACCCAAAAATGGTAAGCTAGCACCACAAGTTGGAGGAATCATCTTAGAGTGAAAACTATGATTTGTGTGCCTTCATCTATTGGCTTCCATGTGAAATTTGACTTTGGAAATTTACCCATTTCTGCAATTGCCATGCGATTGGGGGTCATTTGGCCATCAAGAGAAAGGCCTTAACCACTTATCAATGAGCAACATCCATAGCCTACCCGTAGCCATTCCTAACACCCTTGGGGGGCTTGGGGTTATTTGAAACTGCTAAGGTAGTGGCCAGTGATATCCATTATTCATCTGATCTCAAGCCTACATTCTTACCCAATGTGATGCCTCTTGTTACCTTGTTTAAATTGTGCTAATGGGTATTGAGATGGGGTAGGTGGATTCTTACTCCTAGTACAATCTAGAAGGATATATTTGCATATATTAGGGCATTGTCATACCATTAGAAAGTGCAAGAAGGATATTTATGATTAAAATAACATCTTTGTGTTTTTTCACAAGAAATAAATAACATCAACATGAATGAGTGATTAAACATATTGCAACTTAAGAGACTCATGGAAATAATTTCTTAATAAAGTAACCTCCAATGTAATTTAGGAAAGGAGGTATTATTGACACAAGATTTATGCCTAACCCCAAATCGAATTGGTCAAGGGAAAAAGCCAAAAAATATGTTTCAAAATCTCATCTCACCCACACTTGGGACAACTTGGGTTTTTCTCTCCAGCGTATGTTAGCATTTTGTCCATTGGTAGATCCCATAATAAGAAACCATGCAAAAATGGCTTTTTTCAAATTTGTTAGTTTTTAGATGCTTTACAACTAGAACAACCTATTGTGATATACAACAACCCCCCCATTTCAATTTTTAATTTTAGTCTTAAAATGCTAATAAGGAATGGGTTCCCTTTAGAGTATAAAAGCAATAAAACTTTTTAATAAAATATATTTGCCATATTAGTTAGATAAAAGTTGCTTTATGAGTATTTAGGACCGCTCATCGCAAATCGCAATTCTTTAGAACCCATGAACATCCATTTGGAAAGTGCGATGCGATTAGAGTCATAACAAAACCCTCATCGCGAAGTTTTAATCAAAATAAGCCATTTATAAAAAATACGATGTGATATAACTATCGCGTCTCACACATCATTAATCCCAAGGAATGACTTATAGCATTTTATTGAAACCTTGCGATGCGATAAGGCTATCGCAATCGCATATCGTCGATCCATAGGAAAGCATCCAAAAGACTCCATTGAAAAATTGTGATGCGATATAAATATCGCATGTCGCGCTCTTGATAAAAGTGAGTAATAAATACTATGAATGCATGTGGTATAGGGGTAAAGCAATAAAAAAAAACATGATTTGCCAATTTTAAAAACCCGCCGTCTCCCCATGCCAGCTCAGCACTCATCGCAATTGCAACAATGCAAAGAAACCTTTTGAGCGTGGTGCTTGTAACTCCCGATTTACAATATGCGATGGTTCTGCAAATATTAAAATAATACAATCGCAAATCGCAAGAGTCACGACACTTGTTCTAAAAAAGGACCGTTACGAAACCTGCGATGCGACATCTATTACTTGAGCATTAAATTTTCATGTTATGAGATTACGGTAAAAGCATTTAGGGGCAGTTATGGTTAAGTCCTTTAAGGATTTCATCCGTGGTAGCTATGTACAATATAAGATCTTTTGCATCAAATGCACATAAATGCTTTTGGTATGTAATTTGTGTATTATCTCCTCTTAATTTTTCGCCTATTACGCTCCTCTTTCTCATTTTGCAGTCTTGATCCAAAATCGCACAGTTGGTCAAGATGTCCAAGAAATCTCGAAAGGAAAAGTCCCCCATTATAGTGGAAGAAGGACAAGCAAAATTGGTGTTAATTGCAGAAACTACCTGTCAAGGCCTTGGTAAAATCTTGTGGGAAGGCAAATATGCTTTACTTGAAGCAGAAAATCTAATGGAGATAGAAGAAGAAGCAACAGCTGATGGAACTGATCAAACAGAAAGCACGCTCAGTGACTTGGCCAGCCCCTTCCTCCATAGAATAGCAGCTCGTGCAAAATTTTTACCATATAATGATCTAGTCAAATGGGTAATCGAAAGTATTAATATAACAGACAGAGCTTTCTTCACAGCCGATGGAAGGATGTTCGGGACATTCAAACCTGAAGATGTCAAGAGAATGTATCACTTGCTGGATCCCCAGTGACACTACAACAAATCATTCCTGGAAGCTCTCACTAAGGAGAATGAGATAAAGTCAGACCCTATCAAACAGTGGAGACATTTTCCTAACAAGCATAAACATGAATCTTCTGGTATGTACTATGTGGACTCCTTAGCATCTCCATATTGTTATGCTGCTGTTATGGTATGTAGGCTCTTTGGAAGTCCCGATTTTGCTAGAATTCTGTAGAAATGGTTCCATTGATAGAAGCAGTAATCAACTCCTTTATTATGGATTGGGCAACCATTCTATCAGATAAAATGGCCAATCAAATACTAGATTATAGAAGGAACAGATTTGTCACCACCCGAGTTGTGCCCCCATTCTATATGAGTGCTTACATAATGGACACAATCTGTTTTAATTCCGACTTTCCCATCCTAGGTTGGAAATGGATTGTTCAGGATCCAACCCCCATTCATATTTATCATAAGTATTTATGGAAGTCTGACTACAAGAATCATTTATACAGGATTTGCCATGGTTTTATTTTACCTGTCCATCAAGCCATCTTTAATAAACCTGCTCCTTGGCTGTCTAACAAGGCTAGTGTTGATTTAACTTCAATCCGAAATTGGTTCGGGGAGGAGAAGTTCACCTATATTAGGGTTTTTGGCAGTATTACAAATCCTCATGTCCTTCCACTCTACATTCCAAATAAGCTATTAGCTAGGGAAATAGCCTACTAGATAGTGGAAAAAGGGATGTCTAGAAACCTTAAAGATTCTAAGAAACAAGTGTGGCCTCCATTTCCCCTCTGCTGTGGCACTTACACATTGCATGATTTTAAACATGCTGAGAAAGAAGCAGAGAAAACAAAGGATCTGAGTCTAGCAGTTATTCCTAAAAGACAATATGATCCAAACAAGGTCGCTTTCAATTTCACCAGTCAGGTGAAAGTTAGTAAATTTATACATGAGAATGATGAGTTTGATGACTTATTCGCTTCAGCAGAGTTATTCTCACAAGTAAGTCATCTGGAAAGATTCAAATTGGGAGCCGAGAAGATGGACAAATTCATGGAATACAAGACACAGAGGTTACTGACAGTACCTCTGGATTTATTAAATACTACCCCTATTGTTCAGCAAGTAGAGCACAGCGGGAGTAGACTATTGAAGAGATTTCTAGGGAAGGGGAAACAAGTGGAAAGACCAGTGAACCCCTTAGCATAGATGTTCATATTGACCCCATCTTGATTAAAGAATGGGAGCAATTTGATCAGCAGATCAAAAGCCAGAGCGACCCCCAAAACATTATCACATCAGCATCACTCGCAACACAACGACCCAACATTCCTAATAGTGTGATTGAAGGAACACCCAGTAAAGACATAGATCAGAAAGAGATTGAAATAATCCCTGAAAATCCTTCAAGAGAAATTACATTGAATATTAAGGAAATACCACCCTTGGATGTATTTTACAGTCCAAAACACAGGGTTGTAATCAAGAAACAAAGGAAAAAGAGGAAAATAGACCAAACATCATCCACATCTCCTCAATTTGAATTTATGAATGTTTTATGGAAGGATTCAAAGGTCAATCCTTCTGAGGATTTGACTAAGTTATCTCAATTTGCAAGGACATACACAGCTGCTACAATTGATAAGGAAACTGAAGTTAACCAATTCTTCAAAGAAAAGGATCAAAGGATTAATCAGCTTGAAGAACAAGCAGCAATAAAACAACAGAAGATTAATCGGCTTGAGGAACAGTTGGCAGAAGAAAAACAAAAGAACGAGCAACTGGAGGTACAATTAAACCTGGAGATATAGAAGATCAACCAGCATGCCATCCAAAAACAACAAAAGTTGTCTCAAGAGCTCGAACAGCTTCAATTGACACATCAAAAAGAAATTAAGGCTAAAGAGGAGCAAATCACACAACTACAACTCTATATAGAATAGTTCAGAGATTATCCCAAGGTTGAGGAATTTAAAAATGAAGCCCTAGAGGCAAATAAAGCCTTATATCAACAGTTGAATCTACTTTGCCATAAAATATCTCTTATCGACCCATTATGCATCACAACTACATCACTAATCGATCAAGCAGTTAATACCAGATTAGAATTTGAGGATGTAGATGATAAGGTCACAAATTACCTCTCTTGGCAAAGCACAGAGGAAGGAAGAGCTGCTAAACTATCGAAAATTCAAGAGTTGCATAAAGAAATATTGTTTTCGGAATGGGAAACAAAGTTGATAAAGGCAGAAAGGGCTACCTCCAGGGCCAAGGCTATAATGAACAATGTGATTGAGCTGGTAAATGATAATTTATATGGAGCCAATTTAATTTCTAATTGTTCCCCAGGAAATCTTCTAAAGGCGAAAGTATTAGAAAATCAATGGAAGCAATATTTGGCCACCAAAGATGAACAACTCAACAGAATACAAAGCCTTAACTGGGATGCATATTGGTCCTTTTTGGTCAAGCCGCATAGCCAATAGATGACCATCAAATGCCTTGCCAATGTTGTTGATCGCATGATGCCCGAGCTTTCACATGCCACATACACGGGACAACTACACTCCAGGATGAGTCATCCTCCATAAATTCAAAACATGATCTAAATTTGTCGGTTGCGGATATAGGAGAAGGAATAGATGCGATGAATATTTTCAAAGGAAATCACAATACTATTTTTGCAATTCAAATCCCAGATTTTAATGTAGGCAATTCCAACAATTCTCAGTGATTTTTGTGAACAGTTTGTTTTAATTTTATTATAAAACCCCTTTCATGTTATTTTAGAAAGGGTCCTCAAATTGTACAAAAACTAGACTTGAGAAGTTGCACTTCTGCACTTCTTAATTTATTTTTTATAAGTCGTGGATCAAGGTTTCAGATTTTTGTGAAAGAACTTCAATCAAGACATGCATTTTTGTATCTCCTTGGAGTTTCTGGAATAAGAAGGTGGAACCAGAATGTTACTTACATAACGAGACTCAAATGCATTCGGTATTTCTATCACTATTCTTTTTGTCTTGTTCTTTATGTAATTAGCATTCCATTTAATTTTCTATTGTTGATGTATTAACATGCTTCAAGCAACTCTATATTATGTCACTTCTGAATGATTTAGAATTTTTATATTAAAAGATATATGTCAGCAATAAGTACTAGTATGTCATGCGATATGTTTTTTATAGTTACTTTGTTTAATTTCTTAAACAAAGTAATCATTATTTAAATGCATCTTTCTATGGATAAGTAAATCATCTATATGATTATTTGTCTGCAGGAATCATAAGAATCACATTTTTATGAGATTACCTGGGTTATATAGATATATTTGTATATTTTAGAGTTATAGATTAAATCACCTATCATCTTTGTTATACATTTAAAACACTCATCCATCAAACCATACATTATTGGGAAACTGGTCCCATAACATCCAGTCGGAGCCACCACACCAAATGGAAAAGGAGTTGTACTAAGGTCCGGACTGGGTGGTTATCCCCAATGTTGGTGCTACGATTTTAGAGGCATCAACATTTTTGGCGCTAGAAGGAGGGCCTAACTGTGAATGGCGAGTAAATCTAAATCCACAGGCCATTCTAAGAGTAAAACTCCCTCACCATCTCCTCCAACTTCTCCTTCGCATTCTAAATCTCCTATTCCTAAGCGAGAAGTTGAAAAGGAAAATACAACACCCACTACTGAAACCCTAAACACACCAGACAATTCTTCTCCTGAACCCCTTGAAGTATAGTCTTTGATTCATAAACTCAAAGGGTTTTCAATATCCCAAGAAGAGTCTAAGTTATCCCAAGGCAATGTGACTTCGCAATATATCCCATCGCAGCCGCTTACTAGGGCAAAGAGTGAAAAACTTGGTATTCCACCAGTTGAATTCCCTCTACCAAGTCGAAAAAGGGCTAGGAAGACACCATCAGAATCTAACAGTGAGACTTTGTCCTCATCATCATCTATTCCATCCATACCATTGCAAGGTCATCCATCTATTTCCCAACTTCAGATCATAGTCCAAACAGGTATAGGGACTTCAACACCCTCTACCCAATCACTTTCAACTGCTTTGTCACCATCTTCTATTGTTTGCTCAGCGATGGCACATAATCAACCTCAACCAAGGCCATGGACCAACCCAGGAGCTGTCAGAATGCCTGCACCTTTGAGCCAATTTCCAGCACATCCTGAAAAATGGTTACCAAAATTTAATCCTAATATTGGCCTGTTAGTGAAAGAACATATAAACAATTTCATGTTATCAATCAACTTGAATGGAGTAACGGAAGAAGATGCAGTTGTTAGACTATTTCCATACACTCTACAAGGAGCAGCAGGATCGTGGTACTTTTCATTACCACCAGGATCTATCAATAGTTGGGACGCTTTTCAGGAGCAATTTCTAACTAAGTTTGGAGATGATAGGTCTACAACAACTTTGATTAATGATCTCTCCAATCTGAAATTCGAATCAAAGGAACCCATTAAAGACTTCAACTCACGCTTTAATAAATTGTTGAATAAAATTCCTGCAACATCCAAGCCTAGTGAGGAAGTCCGGAATGAATGGTATATTTTTACCTTGCCTTCAAGCATAGCCATCTTCGTTGATAGGGTTGCTAAACCAACATTAGCAGAAAATATGAAGGAAGCAATCATTTTTGAAAAATGTATCCTTGCTTTGGAAAAGATAAACGCTCTAGAAGAAAGGAAATCCAAAAAAATTACCTTTAGAGATGATTCAAAGAAGAAAGCAATCAAGGATCCATATGACATGTAAGGTTTACAAAAAGTTCTTAAAACTATGTCTAATGAAATGGTTGAAACAAAAAAGCAGGTAGCTGAGACTTCTACGAAAAGACCATTTAGGAACTTTAAAATAAATCAGCCAACTGATCCTAAACCACCTAATGCTATATCTAATGCAGAATCTGATCTGGATGATGATGAAGATGAAGATAATGTTTTATCAGCTGAATAAATGGAAGAACATGAACAGTTGAATGTCATGGAATGTGGGACTTTATCTTACCTCACTCTGATAATGAAAGTGAACAGGAGGCTCTCCCAGTAAATACCAGAAGAAAAAGTATAGTAGAGCCTAATCAAGCAAATTAAAAGAATAAAAACTCAAGTCTTGTTACTAAAGACAAAGCTCCCACAAAGAAAACTCCAGTTGTGTCTCCCCGCAATCAACCATCATCCTCCAATCCTCCCTCATCATCTAAAATGTAAGTAGTTTCAGATTCTATGGACTATAACATTGTGGAAGACATGAACAAGACTCGAGCAAATATTTCTTTACATGAACTTAGCAAGCTCAAACATCAACAAAAGTTGTTGCTTAAAGAATTAAATGCAGTACCTTCTTCTCCTATTCCAACTAGTGTATTATCCAAGGCTGCCAGAGGATCAGGAAAGCCACCATCTGATAAGGTAGATGCCACTGATGTTGTTTTAATTGGGGATAGGTCAAATTCTCATACTCCTCCTTTTCTCATGACTTATGAGATCTACAATATAAATTTGCATAACTGTTTGATAGATTCAGGGGCTTCATCGAATATAATGCCAGCTTCGGTTTGCTCCAAGTTAAATATTGAGCCCCAGAAGTCTGCAGTCCATATTGTTCAATTAGATCGAACTAAAGTACAAGTCTTAGGAGAAATAAATTCAGTTACTATCAAATTATCAGCTGATCCCAGGGTTGTCCAAAGAATTGATATATTAATTACTGACATCCCTGAGTTTTATGGTTTGATCCTTAGCAGAGACTGGTCCGAAAAACTTCACGGTTATATTTCGACTGATTAGTCTCACATTTGGCTTCCATATAATGGGAAACCAAATCAAATCAGAATAGATTGCGAAACACATTTGACTCATACAGTAACCAGGTTTGAAGAAGAAAACCAACCTGTAGCCTTCAATAATAACATTCTTGGAAACTATTTGGCTGAATCATTTTTGGGGAATTTTAATGCTCAACAATCCCCTTTTCCTGTTAATAGTGTCATGTCACAAATAGAAAATTTCTCCCATACTGATACCTCAAAGTGTGTTAGTGTTGCAGATGAACTTGTAAATAAGCCTTTATTTTGGTCTTTGTATTTTGATGGATCAAGATCTAATGACGGTGCAGGAGCAGGATGTATTTTAGTTAGTCCAGAAGGAGAAAAAACAATGTTATCATGTAGACTAGAATTTGAGTGTACCAATAACACTGAAAAATATGAGGCATTGATTCAAGGGCTCTATAAAGCAATAGGCCTAAATATCCAATCTTTGAAAGTATTTGGTGATTCCGAAATTGTCATTAAACAAGTGAGAAATACTATCCATTGTCTTTTTTTTCACGGGGAGAAAATTCATAATTTCCATTAACTGTTGAAAATTACATGTTGTAGATGCCCATAGGCATATGCAAATACTGTGACCGTAGTCAGTTGTTATAGTTCAAAAATTGTGTAATAGGTAGACCCAGTTGGGTGTGTTGTATATATATAATAATTACATATTCAAAAAATCACCAGTGGGTGGTCACTGCTTAGTAGCCCAAAGTTGCTAATTACAAGATAATAAAATATCTGTAATAAAGAGACAAAATATATGCTGCTGATATTAGGGGCTATTAGCCCTCCGAAGTTCCTGGTCTATGTATGGCTCGTGGAAGTACTGGTAGGTCCTCTCCAGTGTATGCTCTATGATCAGCCATTCTCCTCAAGGACGATGCGTTGCCTCTTTCGATAGCTTGTCCGCACTTTCATTACGCTCCATGTAGATGTGAGTGCATGAACTGTGATCAAAATGTGTTTTAAGAAAAAAAATATCATCCATAATAGTTCTTAGAGTATATGCATGGCATGAAGCTGTGTTGTTAAACCAATTTATGACTATTTTGGAGTCCCCAAAAATTTGTATGTATCTGCATTGTTTGAGGATGGTAAAATGTATCAAATGTCGAAGGGTAATCAGCTTTGCATAATTATTGGTACCCTTGCCCAGACCCATGCATATGTGAAAAAGTGGGTGTCTGATAGATGAAATATTATGCCTCCCCCACATCCCTGAGCTTGTGCAGCCCCATCAAAATAAGCCCAAGGGTGGGTTTTATCAATCTGTTCCTGTGTGATGATCCGGGGTCTATTGACAAAATCCTCGACTGGGAGTTCCTCATAGCCCGAGCAAATTTTTGGTGGTATCAGGGCCCAGTTTATGATCCGGTCACAAAAGATGATATTATTGTGACCCATCCATATGTGCCAAGAGACCATTAGCGGCAAATTTCTAATTTTTGGTTCAGTTGCAGCTCCCCACCAACTGTCCCAGGCACTTGGGATATCCGCACCATTCCAGATTTGGTTAATATTAAGAGTATGCAGTACTTGTGTCCATAGCATTTTGGATGTAGGACAGGTGAGGAATAAGTGTTGGTTTGATTCCTCCTCCTCATGGAAAAGTACACACCAAGTTGGTCCTGTGAAAGCCCTTTTTCTGAGATTAGCTCCTGTGGGGGTTTTATCCTTAATGATATTCCACATTAATAATTTTGTGCATGGGGGAGCTTTTAACTTCCATAGTTGACTCCACCAACTCATCAGTCTGTCTAGTTTGTGCTCAGCTTGTATGAGGTCGTACCCTTGCTTGGAGGAGTAATGACCATTTTTAGATAGACCCCAAATCAGTTCATCCTCTTCATCATTGAGGCAGACATGGGATTCTGATAGAGCTTGCAAGAAAATTCTCCACTGTCTTTCCCATTGGATCGGGATATTCCATTCCTCACCTGTGAGTCATGCTTGCTAAAGAAAGGTTGTATTTCGATGGTCTCCTAATTGTGATATGTACAGGACACCGATGTGGTTGAGGTGTGTGATCAAATCCTGTGGTAGTTGATATACATTCCCACTGCCAGTCCAGGGATCAATCCCGATATGCACTGATGCCCCATTTCCAATCTTCCAGATAAGTCCTCTTTTGATGATGGGCAGGGTGTTTAGTATGGCCCTCCAAATGACTGAAATTCCTTTTCTGTTCCATGTAGGTCGCCTTATCCAATCAAAAATAGAGCTGGGCCAAATGTATTTATGGGTGACCACCTCCGACCAAAGACTCTTATGGTTCAGGAGTAACCAACCTTGCTTTGCAGCCAGTGCTTGTGCAAAATCCGGGAGATGCTTTAAACCCCATCCTCCCCATTTTTTGGGGGTCGCAATTCTGCTCCATTTGACCCATACATAAGGCTTTCCATCCTTTTGTCCCTTCCACAAGAAATGGCTGCAAATTTGTTGGATCCTATGTAGAATCCCCAAGGGAATCCAGGCCAAAGACATCCAAAAGACAGGGGTAGCTTCTATTACTGCTTTAATGAGTACCAGTCTTCCTGCCCTAGATAGGAAGTGATGACACCATATATTTATTATTTTCTCCACTTTTGTGATCAACCAATTCCAATTTGCTATTTTGTAGCCATCTGCTTTTATCCTAAAGCCCATATACTTCAATCTGTCCTATAGATCCAATACTTGATAGGGAAAATTTTGTAGGGAGAGGTGAATTTCTTGTTGGGAGAATTCAGAGAAAGATACAGTGGACTTTTCCCTATTGATTTCCATTCTTGTAGCAGCACTGAAGAGTTTTAATGACTCCTTTAGAGTAATAATATCCTATATGCCCCCATTGAGAAAGATGAGGATGTCATCCACAAAAAGAAGATGGGTCAATAGGAAATGATCAGTAATCTTTAGTCCCCTGAGTCTCCCAGCTCGGTTCTCCGAATCTAACAGTCTACTCAGGCCTTCCATGACTAGAAGGAACAACAGGGGGGATAAGGGGCATCCCTGCCTGATTCCCCTTTTCGCTTGAAAGGGATGGGAGGCTGACCCATTTATAAGGATTGCAAAGGATACTGAGGTTATACATCCCATTATCCATCTAATGAGCTCCAGAGGGAAACCCAGGTGAGTGAGAATCATTCTTAAATATAACCAACTTACTTTATCAAAAGCTTTTGATAGGTCAATTTTGAGTGCCATCCCTTTGAGATTTCTTACTTTAATGGATTGGAGGGCCTCTTCGGCAGAGCCAATGGCTTCATGGATATGTCTATTGTGGAGGAAGGCGAATTGCTCTTGAGAGATGTGTTCTGAGAGGATAGGCTTAATTCGATTGGCTATAATCTTGGCTATAATTTTGTAGAGACAATTGCAGAGTGATATAGGGCGGAAGTCATGGAAGGAGGAGGGGGAGTCAGTCTTTGGAATGAGGGCAATGAAAGTGGAGTTTAAGGGGGCATATATACGGCCAAGAGTCTGACTTTATTCTATCACTCCTAGCAGGTCCGGTCCAATAATGTCCAAGAAAGCAATATAAAATTCCACCGGCCAGCCATCCGGGCCTGGGCTTTTGTCTTTCTTGAACCATTTGAGAGTGCTTTCAAGTTCCCCCATAGAGACAGGTTTTATAAGGTCATCAATTCCATCCGGTTCCAAGTACCCAGGGAAGTGGCCAGCAAGGTTGATGATTTCAGGTAGAGAGGGGGCAGAGGGGGCTTTGAAGAGCTGCTTGAAGTGGGAGATACCAAGATGGGTGAGCTGAGAGTGAGTGGTGGCCAACTGATCCTGTTCTGAGGGCATATGCCAAATAGTATTGTTGGCTTTCCTTCCATTGGAAAAGTTGTGGAAAAATTTTGTGTTTCCATCCCCTGCTTATAGCCAAATTGCTCTGCTTCTGAGTCTCCATAATTCTTCCCGATCCAGAAGGATCTTGGATCTCTGTGATTCCAAGTCCACTAGGCGAAGCTTTGATTCATTGGATAAGTAGCCAAGCCCACTATCATCCATTAAGGAGGCCAGTTGTTCTTCGATATCCACAAGGGATTGTTCATCCCTTTCTTTTTTCCTTTTAGACTAGTCAATGGTTAATCTCTTGAGCTTATTCAAGTTCCTGCAGAAATCCGCAACCTTTCTCTAATCTTTGAGGGGTGGCTAGGCTTGCCAGAAGTCCGAGACCATATTGACATAGTCCGGGTCTTTTAAACAAGATTATTAAATTTGAAAGGGACCCTTGGCTTCCTGAATGGGTCGGCCACTTCCAAGAATATGGGGGAGTGATCTGAGATTCCCCCCCGAACCAACCCATTGTTTGTATAGGGCAAGAGTTCTAAGTAGCTCTTCATGTATGAGATATATGTCCAACCTTCTTCCAAGAGAAACTTCACCAGTATGCCTATTATGCCATGTGGGCATCTTCTTGTTCATGGGCACATCTATAAGCCCATATTGGTCCAGAAGGGAGCTCAGCTAGTCTGAGAGAGGGTCAATCTGAGAGTGATGACCCCAGGATTCCTCATTTCCAATGAAGAGGTTTAGGTCTCCCCCTATAATGGTGGAGCTATTAATTAAGGGGTTATCCAGTAGGGATTGCCAGAAGGCAAGTCTGTTTTGGTTGGGGGCATAGATATTGATGATGTGGATATGTTTGCCTAAATCTGTAGATAGAATGTCCATGCCCAAGAATCCCAGGCCTCTCCAAGAGGATATCACCTTAACAGATTTTGGATTGATACCAATGGCTAAACCCACAAATCTGCCCACAATATCCGGGCCTTGAAAGTACCAGCCAGGTAGTAAAACTTGTAGGATCTTAGTGATCTAATCAGAGGGCCCTAGGGTTTCCTGTAGAGGTAACATGTCCCAGGGGGAACAGTTTAAGAGACGCTTGAGAGCCAGTTTTGTCTTTGGGCTGGCCAAACCCCTACAATTGAAGGAGAGCCAAATCATTTGGGGAAAAAATCAAGGGGTTCAGATGCTCTAAGTGCCCTTTCAATGGTGGTTTGTCGACCCTGCACCACATCTGCCACCGCAAATTTGATGGCTTTGGCAATATTTGAAGGCCTACCTCTGGAGGGTTTAATCTCGGTAGGTTGGAGGGGGATGTCGAGTCCAAGCAAGGGGGTATTGATCAATGGACAAGATCGGAGATTGTAGGAGTGCGAGCCCGATGCAGAGGGTGAGGGAGGAGGTTGAAGGAGAGGGTTAAGTGCTTGTAGAGACGGCGGGGTTGTAGAGAATATGGGGTAGGGGGGCTCAAAACCATAATTTATGGAGGGTTGAGTACATGATAGGGATGCAGAGTGAGACACGGGAATATGTAAAGATGTATTTAAATGATTGAAAAGTAGAGCAGAGGAACAAGAAGTAGGAGCATTACCTGATGTAGGAGTAGCTTCCATCGCAGACCGAGATCAAGTCAGTGGAGGGGATGTAGGTGGTATCCTTGGAGCACTGGATTGCTGAGCAGTGACTCCATCCGCATCCTTTTAGTGATCTTGACCTGAGGTTTTCTCGTCCACAATCTGGTCTTCAAACAGTCGATGTTTCACACCCCTTGCAGCCTCCTGTGCAGAAGTAGTGAGCAGTGGGAAATCCTTGTATAGATATCCGACCTTGTGGCATCTTCGACATCGAAAGGTCACTCCTTCGTAATCCAGATTTTGACGGTGTGAAAAGTGCCTCCAGTGGAGGGTTATCTTTTCCTCCAGCCCCTCCCTGGTATCCAGATGAACCAGGATTCACGCCATTTTCATAACCCAGTCTTTTCAAATGATTGGTCATGTTATAAATAGGTACCCATCGCATCTCCTATATGCTTGAACACAACAGGGATCCAGAACTGCATTGGAAGGCCCGGCAATCGAACCCAGATCGACCTAACACCCAACTATTCACGCTCTGGATCAAATAAAAGGTCCCATCTTTTTAGTAATACTGGTGCAAGCTCAATGTGCCAGAAGCGGGATAGAATCCAATTAGTGTATTCTTCCCTATGGAAGCGAAGGGAAAACCACCCACGAGCCAAGACCCTGATAATGGGTAATTCTTTGAGTAAGGAACCCCAAATCTTCAAGGTGCAGAGGCAAAGACGATCCACTGAGTAGTTTCTGCCCCTTACTTGACCCAACAAAACCTTCTTTGTCGTATCTGCAACTTCTCCCATCGGAATGTCCTCGCCAAGGGTTAGGTTGATGTCCCTGTCCACCGCTTTTAGGTACCTGGCTTTCTTGGGTTTATCTGTGCGTCGGGCAGTCGGATGCTCCTTAAGAAGACCCCTGCAACCCTAGTTGATAGCTTGGGGAGTGGACGGGGTAGATTTAGGGTTAGGGATCGGGGAGCTGAAGTATCCATAACGGATAGGGGTGTTAAGGTTTGAACCTCCGGGAGCTAGGGTTTCACTGGTGAAGACAGGAGTGGTGAGGGGAGGGGGTTCGATGGGGGAAAGCGGGAGGAAGAAGGGGCACAAGAAGGCACTGAGGTCTGAGAAGGGTGTACCAAGGGAGCATCGAACGTAGGAGAGGGATGTAGACAGGTACCCAGCAGGTTCAAGGTCGCTGGAGAGAGCGGGGGACAATCCAAACTAGGTGCATCATCAATGTGGACTGAAAATGGGGGATGTTTATCAGATAGACTCGGACGAAACGGAATGGTCTAAGCAGCTGTCAACGATCGTAGAGTGGCAACAAAGGGGCCAGAGCCCATCATGGTTCGGTGGTGCACCCAGATAACCTTGTCGGGGTGGGGGCCCGCCTCGTAGTCTACATCGTCCAACTCCATCAAAACTGACAGTCACGGTCAGCGGAGCTACAGTTGTCGAGGAGGCAGTAAAACAGGATGAAGGGTAACCAGTTGTTCTTCGCGGTGAGTCTCAGATGCTATGAACTGCGGGTTGAGTGTGGATGAAGCCAGGAAGGAAGGGAGGTAAATGGTAAATTCAGGCCAGCCCGGTACGTGAGCAATGGCCTTCAATCCCTAGGGTTTTGGCCCCCGAGGCCTCCATGGTTACCCGCTGCAATCTTGCAGAGCTCCATCCTCATACTACTATCCATTGTCTCTCAGGGCATCTCAAACATTATCAATCACTTGTTCAAGATCTCATAACTCATTTTCTGGCATTTGATATTTCTCTTGTTCCTAGATCACAGAATGCAACAACCGATCTTTTGGCTAATGTTGCTTCTAAACTCCTTCCATCCGAGGATTATAGTCCAGATAGGTTTTCTATTGAATTAATTTTTCGGCCATCTGTTCCAGATAATGTCACCAATTGGCGTGTGTTTAATCATGATGAGGATATCTTAAATTTCTTGACTTCTGAAGGATCTTATGACGATCAGATTATCGATGAAAGTGATCATGATCTTCAATTAAAACAAAGACTCAATGAAAATCCTATTCCTAAATCTGTGGTCAAGCTAGAAGATCTTTATGATATTAAAGATAGATTCAAAAAGGTCACTAATGCAAAACTTCAAAGTTCTACTTTAAGGTTTGAATTAGTAAATCTCGGCACTGAGGCCAAACCACAAAATGTCAATCTAGGACTTGGACTTTCATCAGATGAAATATTTGCTTTCATCAGATTATTAAATAAATACAAAAATGTTTTCGATTGGAATTACGAATATCTGAAAACTTATGATACTTCTATCATTCAACACACAATTCCAATGATTTCTGATGAGAAACCTGTACAACAAAAGCTAAGGAAAATTCACCCAAATCTTGAAAGTCAAATCAAAGCAAAGTTTAATAAAATCCTTAAAGCCAAAATAGTCTTTCCTGTCAGACATTCTAAATGGGTCTCAAAGTTAGTACCAGTAAGGAAAAAGAATGGTGATATTAGGACTTGCATAGATTTTAGAAATCTCAACAAAGCATGTCAGGAGGATAATTTCCCATTACTAGCAATGGAGCAGATAATTCAATCAATAGTTGGCTCAGAGTTAATGTCTTTTCATGATGGTTTTTCAGGATACAATCAGATACTGGTACATCCAGACGATAGATTAAAGACTACATTCAGAACTAAATGGGGAACCTATGCTTATCAGAAAATGCCTTTTGGTTTGATAAATGTTGGAGCTACTTTTCAACGAGCCATGGATATAGCCTTCAAATGTTTGATCAATAGGACAGTCGTTGTTTACTTAGATGACATAACTGTCTATTCTAAGAAAAAGAGCAATCATCTACATGATTTAAAACAGATCTTTGAACGTTGCAAAAAATATGGGATTTCTTTAAATCCCAAGAAATCATTCTTTGCTCTTAATGAAGGTAAACTCTTAGGGTTCATTGTATCCAAATATGGCATATACATTGATCGAATAGGATAAAAGAGATTTCTAATATCCCTTTGCCACTCTTGCAATCACATAATGAAATCCATTAAAGATTAGATATCACTGCATTGCTGAAGATTCAGATAATACTGCACAAGTAAATGAGATAAGTATCATTAATCCTTAATCTCAATATGTTGATCTGATCTTTTACTTAAAAAATGGATATGCTCCCCCTGAATTTAGTTACAACAACGAACGTGCCTTAAGATTAAAAGCCAAAAACTTTGAAATCATTGATAATGTGTTATTCAAGAGAAATTATGATTCAATTTTATTAAGATGCCTTGAAAAAACTGAAGCACAAACGATTTTGCGGGAATTGCATGATGGCCTAGCAGGTGGACATTTTGGAGGAGACACTACAGCTCACAAAATACTACATGTTGGATATTATTGGCCAACTTTGTTTAAAGATGCCCATGACTACGTAAGGAAATGTAAGATATGCCAAACTGCTAGCGGAAGACAAAGGAAACCGACCTTTCCTCTACAACCAGTAAACATTGAGCAACCATTTGAATAGTGGGTGCATGATATTATAGGAGAGATTGTTCCACATTCTTCCAAGCAACATAGGTACATCCTCACGGCCACGGACTACTTCACAAAGTGGGTAGAAGTAATTCCACTAAAGGTAGCCAATTCTGATGCAATTATTGAATTTATTAATCAGTTCATCATTACAAGGTTTGGTTTACCTAACGCGTTTATTTTTTATAATGCATCTTATTTTTCTGGGAATAGTATAGTTGAATTTGCTATTAAGAGAGGTTTTAAGTTAAAATACTCTGCAAATTACTACCCTCAAGGAAATGGCTTAGCAGAGTCAACTAATAAGAATCTCATCAAGATTATTAAAAGAACTGTTGATCAAAGTCAAAAGAATTGGCATAAATCTTTAATATTTGCATTATGGGTAGATCACATAACTCATAGGCACTTCTCCTTTTAACTTGGTGTATGGGAAAGAAGTTGTAATACCACCAAATTTAGCACTCCCATCTCTAGCCCTAATACAATTCATTGAAGAAATTCCTTCCTCCTCTATTCAATTGAGGTTTGATCAAATCCTTAAATTGGATCAGAAGATGTGGCTTGGACCATTTCAGATCGTTGAAAAGATAGGCTCATCAACGTTTCTACTGTAAGACTTATCAGGAAAGAGAGATTATCTTCCTATGAATGGGCTTATCTTAAAGAAATTATTTTCTTAAAGAGGTAACCCCTTCTTACATGTACATATTTTTTATGCAAGCTAGTTTCTTTTAGGAAATAATGTTGTAAATAGTCTACCATTGGCTTTTCACTATTGAAAAGCTCTTTGAAAAAATATTGTGAATACTTGTTTTCAAAAAGTAGAAACTTCCAAGGAAATGATTACAGTGTTGGAAATTAAAATAAACATGAAACTCTGAGATCCTCTTTAAATTTGTGAAATCTTCCAAACCTTGAAAATGTGGTAAATCATTTTGAGTTTTATCAGTTCAGAAAGGTTATTTATAAAAAGGTAAAGACTTATTTCTAGCTAAGCATCCACAACTCTAGAATTTTCATCCATAAACTCTTAAGGAGTAAGTCATTCACCCCATCCACTAGGTTTATGATTTTTCAGAGTGTAATTCTAAAATATATCTAATTTAAAAGATAAGAGGTCTCATGACGAGCCTGCTTACCATGATCATAGGGAACTAATTAAACTGACATTACCAATACTGCATACCAAAACAGGGTAATGGCTTATAATCATAAGACAAGGGGTCTCATTATGAGCCAGCTTGTTCAGTTCAATTACAACCAGTGAATGGCATTGTCATCTTCTGGCTCCCAAACCAGGACAATGGCTTTTATCCAAAAAAAAAAGTAAAAATGAAAATGCGTGTAGATATATCTTTTTGGATTTATCTTTCAAAAGTTATACTGTTAGATGGATGGGACAATGAATGATTGATGGTTAAAAGGTAACCCTGTCGAGACTATAGATGTTTGCTGGCAGCAGAGGCACTACATGTGACAAAAGAGTAAATTTAAAAGCTAAGTTGGAAGAGCCCCCTACTTTATCTTTAACAACCAATCAAAGCTTGAAGAAACTAAAAAATGTTTTTATTTTATCATAAGGGTTTGTAAATGAAATTGAAAAATTGATATTTTGTTTATTCAGAGTAAGATTTGTTTTATCTAACCAATTCTTAGATAGTTTTCTTTTCCTCAATTGATTCTACTTAAGAAAGTTTTAGAAATTTCATTATTTTTCAGAGATAACTGGTTCTGCCAGTGAATCGCCAATTGTTGTGCTATACAACAACCCCCCATTTCAATTTTTAATTTTAGTCTTAAAATGCTAATAAGAAATGGGTCCCCTTTAGAATATAAAAAGCAATAAAACTTTTTAATAAAATAGATTTGCCATATTAGTCATATAAAAGTTGCTTTATGAGTATTTAGGACCACTCATTGCAAATCGCAATTCTTTAGAACCCATGAACATCCATTTGGAAAGTGCGATGTGATCAGAGTCATAACAAAACCCTCATCGCGAAGTCCTAATCAAAATAAACCATTTATAAGAAATACGATGTGATATAACTATCGTGTCTCGCACATCATTAATCCCAAGGAATGACTTATAGTGTTTCATTGAAACCTTGTGATGCGATAAGGCTATCGCAATCGCATATCGCCGATCCATAGGAAAGCATCCAAAACACTCCATTGAAAAATTGTGATGCGATATAAATATCGCATATCGCGCTCTCGATAAAAGCGAGTAATAAATACTATGAATACATGCAGTATAGGGATAAAGCAATTATAAAGAAAGAAAAAACGTGATTTTCCAAGTTTGAAACCCGTCATCTCCCCATGCCAGCTCAGCACTCATCGCAATCGCAACAATGCAAAGAAACCTTTTGAGCGTGGTGCTTGTAACTCCCGATTTGCGATACGCGATGGTTCTACAAATATTAAAATAATACAATCGCAAGAGTCACAGCACCTGTTCTAAAAAAGGACTGTTACGAAACCTGCGATGTGACATATATTACTTGAGCATTAAAGTTTCACATTATGAGATTACGGTAAAAGCATTAAGGGGAAATTATGGTTAAGTCCTTTAAGGATTTCATCCGTGGTAGTTATGTACAATATAAGATCTTTTGCATCTAATGCGCATAACTGCTTTTAGTCTGTAATTTGTGTATTATCTCCTCTCAAGTTTTTCGCCTATTATGCTCCTCTTTCTCATTTTGCAGTGTTGATCCAGAATCACACAGTTGGTCAAGATGTCTAAGAAATCTCAAAAGGAAAAGGCCCCCATTATAGTGGAAGAAGGACAAGCAAAATTGGTGTTAATTGCAGATACTACCTGTCAAGGCCTTGGTAAAATCTCGTGGGAAGGCATATATGCTTTACTTGAAGCAGAAAATCCAACGGAGATAGAAGAAGAAGCAACAATTGATGGAACTGATCAAACAAAAAGCACGCTCAGTGATTTGGCTAGCTCCTTCCTCCATAGAATAGCATCCCGTGCAAAAGTTTTACCATATAATGATCTAGTCAGATGGGTAATCGAAAGTATTAATATAACAGACAGAGCTTTCTTAACAACCGATGGAAGGATGTTCAGGACATTCAAACCTGAAGATGTCAAGAGAATGTATCACTTGTCGGATCCCCAGCGACACTACAACAAATCATTCCTGGAAGCTTTCGCTAAGGAGAATGAGATAGAGTCAGACCCTATCAAACAGTGGAGACATTTTCCTAACAAGCATAAACATGAATCTTCTGGTATGTACTCGGTGGAATCCTTAGCATCTCCATATTGTTATGCTGCTGCCATGGTATGTAAGCTCTTTGGAAGCCCCGATTCTACTATATTTTCTATAGAAATGGTTCCATTGATAGAAGCAGCAATCAACTCCTTTATTATGGATTGGGCAACCATTCTATCGGATAAAATGGCCAATCAAATACTAGATTATAGAAGGAACAGATTTATCACCACCCAAGTTGTGCCCCCATTCTATATGAGTGCTTACATAATGGACACAATCTGTTTTAATTCTGACTTTCCCATCCTAGGTTGGAAATGGATTGTTTAGGATCCAACCCCCATTCATATTTATCATAAGTATTTATGGAAGTCTGACTACAAGAATCATTTATACAGGATTTGCCATGGTTTTATTTTACCTGTCCATCAAACCATCTTTAATAAACCTGCTCCACAACTGTCTGACAAGGCTAGCATTGATTTAACTTCAATCGGCAATTGGTTCGGAGAGGAGAAGTTCACCTATATTAGAGTTTTTGGCAGTATTACATATCCTCATGTCCTTCCACTCTACATTACAGATAAGCTATTAGCTAGGGAAATAGCCTACCGGATAGTGGAAAAAAGGATGTCTAGAAACCTTAAAGATTCTAAGAAACAAGTGTGGCCTCCATTTCCCCTACGCTGTGGCACTTACACATTGCATGATTTTAAACATGCTGAGAAAGAAGCACAGAAAACAAAGGATCTGAGTCTACCGGTTATTCCTAAAAGACAATATGATCCAAACAAGGTCGCTTTCAATTTCACCAGTCAGGTGAAAGTTAGTAAATTTATATATGAGAATGATGAGTTTGATGACTTATTCGCTTCAGCAAAGTTATTCTCACAAGTAAGTCATCTGGCAAGATTCAAATTGGGAGCTGAGAAGATGGACAAATTCATGGAATACAGGACACAGAGGTTACTCACAGTACCTCTGGATTTATTAAATACTACCCCTATGTTCAGCAAGCAGAACACAGCGGGGAACAAACTATTGAAGAGACGTTCAGGGAAGGGAAAAAAAGTGGAAAGACCAGTGAACCCCTTAGCACAGATGTTCATATTGACCCCATCTTGATTAAATAATGGAAGCAATTTGATCAGCAGATCAAAAGCCAGAGCGACCTCCAAAACATTATCACATCAGTATCGCCCGCAACACAACAGCCCAACGTTCTTGATAGTGTGATTGAAGGAACAGCCAGTAAAGACATAGATCAGAAAGAGATTGAAATAATCCCTGAAAATCAGGAGAAATTACATTGAATATTAAGGAAATACCACCCTTGGATGTATTTTACAGTCTAAAACACAGAGTTGTAGTCAAGAGATAGAGGAAAAAGAGGAAAATAGACCAAACATCATCCATGGCTCCTCAATTTGAATTTATGAATGTTTTATGGAATGATTCAGAGGTCAAGCCTTCTGAGGATTTGACTAAGTTATCTCAATTTGCAGGGGCATACATAGCTGCTACAATTGATAAGGAAACTGAAGTTAACCAATTGTTCAAAGAAAAGGATCAAAGGATTAATCAGCTTGAAGAACAAGTAGCAATAGAACAACAGAAGATTAATCGGCTTGAGGAACAGTTGGCAGAAGAAAAACAAAAGAACGAGCAACTTGAGGTACAATTAAACCTGGAGAAACAGAAGATCGACCAGCATGCCATCCAAAAACAACAACAGTTGTCTCAAGAGCTCGAACAGCTTCAATTGACACATCAACAAGAAATTAAGGCTAAAGAGGAGCAAATCACACAGCTACAACTCTATATAGAATAGTTCAGAGATTATCCCAAGGTTGAGGAATTTAAAAAGGAAGCCCTAGAGGCAAATAAAGCCTTATCTCAACAGCTGAATCTACTTTGCCATAAAATATCTCTTATCGACCCATTATGCATCACAACTACATCACTAATCGATCAAGCAGTTAATACCATATTAGAATTTGAGGATGCAGATGATAAGGTCACAAATTACCTCTCCTGGCAAAGCACAGAGGAAGGAAGAGCTGCTAAACTACCGAAAATTCAAGAGTCGCATAAAGAAATATTGTTTTTGGAATGGGAAACACAGTTGATAAAGGCAGAAAGGGTTACCTCCAGGGCCAGGGCTATAATGAATAATGTGATTGAGCTGGTAAATGATAATTTATATGGAGCCAATTTAATTTCCGATTGTTCCCCAGGAAATCTTCCAAAGGCGAAAGTATTAGAAAATCAATGGAAGCAAGATTTGGCCACCAAAGATGAACAGCTCAACAGAATACAAAGCCTTAACTGGGATGCATATTGGTCCTTTTTGGTCAAGCCGCATAGCCAATAGATGACCATCAAATGCCTTGCCGATGCTGTTGATCACATGATGCCCGAGCTTTCAGATGCCACATACACGGGACAACTACACTCCAGGATGAGTCATCCTCCAGAAATTCAAAACATGCTCTCAATTTGTCGGTTGCGGATACAGGAGAAGAAATAGATGCGATGAATCTTTTCAAAGGCAATCGCAATACTATTTTTGCAATTCAAATCCTAGATTTTAATGTAGTTAGTTCCAACAATTCTCAACAATTTTTGTCAATAGTTTGTTTTAATTTTATTATAAAACCCCTTTCATGTTATTTTAGAAAGGGTCCTCAAATTGTACAAAAATTAGACTTGAGAAGTTGCACTTTTGCACTTCTTAATTTATTTTTTATAAGCCATGGATCAAGGTTTCAGATTTTTGTGAAAGAACTTCAATCAAGACCTGCATTTTTGTATCTCCTTGGAGTTTCTGGAATAAGAAGGTGGAACCAAAATGTTACTTACATAATGAGACTCAAATGCATTCGGTATTTCTATCATTGTTCTTTTTGTCTTGTTCTTTATGTAATTAGCATTCCATTTAATTTGCTATTGTTGATGTATTAACATGCTTCAAGCAACTCTATATTATGTCACTTCTGAATGATTTAGAATTTTTATATTAAAACATATATGTCAGCAATAAATACTAGTATGTCATGCGATATGTTTTTTACAATTACTTTGTTTAATTTCTTAAAGAAAGTAATCATTATTTAAATGCATCTTTCTATGGATAAGTAAATCATACATATGATTATTTGTCTGTTAGGAATCATCAAGAATCACATTGTTATGAGAATACCCGGGTTATATAGATATATTTGTATATTTTAGAGATAGATTAAATCACCTATCATCTTTGTTATACATTTAAAACACTCATCCATCAAACCATACATTATTGAGAAACTGGCCCCATAACATCTAGTCGAAGCCACCACACTAAACAGAAAAGGAGTTGTACTAAGGTCCAGACCAGGTGGTTATCCCCAATGTTGGTGCTACGATTTTAGAGGCATCAACACAACCATATTTTCTCTTGGAATTTATATGCCAAAACATATTTGAACCTTATAACGCTTTTGTAATAAAACCATTTGTGGCATGAAGCATGCTTATATTTTGAAAATGTTGTGGCATGTCTATGGTATTTTTTAAGGGCAATTTTTTTCCAAATGCTATATTTTGGCCATTATTTACAAACACACACACACAGACACACCAATTATCCATATACATAAAATATGATTAAATTGGTAACATTCACTATGATTTATAAGTTCTAATGGTAAGTTATATGTTTTTTATTGAATATTCACATATATATGTATCTGTATATATATGATTTTTTCAAACCAAATATTTAGGTAAAATGTTTCAATCATTAAAAAGTATCGTGGGCATGTCCTTATTTATAATCTTATCTACACTAAGCTTAAGGTGGTTGAAGCCCTAAATCTGGAATAAAATCACATGGAATTAGGATCTACAGATATTCCATGACAAATGTATTTGTATTTACCATATTAAATTATGTTTAAACTCTACCTAAGATCCATAACCTTATTTAGTTATCTACAAAGTTTTTGGCAATGTGAATGCCCTATTGAATAGTTGTAGTGCTAAACACCACACAATCTTTCCTAGTGATTTTCCTTCATGCAAAACTAGGGCGGCACCACAATCAATAATAATTAAGAGGGAAGCCCATATCACAAGGAAATGTCTTTACATTAGGAATGGCTTATTGGAATCCATGGCCTTCCAAACACTATGAACCATAAAGTTGCTAGCAATCTTGACCTAAGAATGGGTGACAACAATCTATTGCAAGGATAAACACTACTAGGTACCTTTTCCAACAAAGCCCCTTAACTAATATGATGCCCGAGTGATAATTCTTACACGTCATTCCCACTCATGGCCCTAACCACTTGTTTATTGCAAAGAGCTTGAACTTGAATTTTCATTTTAATAAGAGTGCAACAAACATCCTAACTAACCTAGTGAAAGCCTTTACCATTATAATTATTGACCCAAATGAAATTCTTGAATCTTTTCCATACACAAATAAGTTAATTTAGAGGGAATCCAATAGGAAGAGTATTTAACATGATTCGATGCTAGAATTTTGGTGTAAATATGTAGCTTATTTATTACAAATGGAAGCAATATGATCCATTTATTAATTTTATTTTCTTCACTTGCATCATCACTTGTCACAAATCTTTTGGAGAAGCCAAAAACAGAAAGGAAATTCCAAGAAATTTCAAAACCTACCCCAAGTAAATTGAATCTTGCCTCTGGAAACCTATCAATATAAGACTGGGCATTAGATTTGTCTATAACATAGAATTTTAATCCATTAAATGATTGAGCTTAAATCAAGATAGAACGTGTCAACATGTTTCATCTTGCTAACCTAAGACTTGAACCTCAAGAATGGAGAAAAAAAGATAAGCAAAATGACCATTCACCAACCAACCTAGGCCAATTTCAAGTAGAAATATGCCTTTGATGAGCCCCACATAAAACTTATTACTTACAAAATAACACAAGCCTAATTCATCGACTAACAAATTTAATGTTAGAGGTAATATAAACCATTTCCTAACATAATATAAAAATGCGAGTCCCTTAAATTTACATCTATTAATAGAGAGGCAAGTAGAGCTCTTGCGAAGAGGTTCTCCCTAGCACCAATGAAGGAGGAGCTAGAGCCAAATGCTTTTAACATTGTAATGGTGAATGACCATTGACCTTTATCATATGACTTCTCAAAATGAGCCTTAATAAGGAAATAACCAAGGACTAAAGCATAATATCACTCCATACTCTCCCACACAATTATGTTATATTATCCAAAATATAAAGGAGGAGCTAGAGCCAAATGCTTTTAACATTGTAATGGTGAATGACCATTGACCTTTATCATATGACTTCTCAAAATGAGCCTTAATAAGGAAATAACCAAGGACTAAAGCATAATATCACTCCATACTCTCCCACACAATTATGTTATATTATCCAAAATATAAACTAGCTTAGAAAGAAGCTTGTTTTTATTGCCTAACAACTTTAGGAAGAATGTGCTTAAGATGAAGGGCCAATGATTATCCAAAAACTTGTAGGAAATACTAAGTATGATTGGCTTCTAGATCATAATCAACTCAGTCCTTCGCTCCCTCCTCAAGGATAACCTTGATGAAGCCCTAACCAATTTCCACACCTAAACATTGCTTCATGAATGATTATTTATACAATTAAACTAAGTCAAGCTCAATAAAATTTAATGCAACCCTATAAAATAAACATGGGAAGCCATATAGCTTGGGCACACAAGGTAGATTATACTCAACCAAGGAAAGGGCTTGACCATAAGCCTAATTTTATTCATATGAAAGATTAATTGAGACACTATCAAAGTAATGTTGCATGGTTTCCTCTAATTCTCACACAATGCCATATGATTGAAACACCATTCAGTATTGGGCTACAAATTCTTACACAACTCTTGGTTAGTTACCTGACGATTCACTATCTTGAGAGTATCCACTTTATCACAAAATGCTCAATTGCTAAATATTTAACAAATAACCTAGTTGGCCTATCCCCTTCACAACCTAATGTAGTCAAGTACAACAATGAGTTCCTTTCAATCTTAGGATAGGACAAAGATTGCTTATCCATGCTTGTTTTTCTTTATAAAAGACCAGGTTAGAGTTCCTTAGAGAAATTCTTAATGTGTATTTCAATTCTAGTTACATCAAATGGTCACAATATATCATGCATATTGTCATAGAAAAGTAACATTCATGTGCAATATCATCTTCCATTAGGCAACCCACCCATCTTCCCCAAAATGCCATGGTAAAGGGTTCTAAATAGTTCTAATACATGCAATACAAACAAGTCTTTACAAAGGAGAAACATTCATGGTATAAAACATTTTATCCACGTGCATTTGATTGAGCTCCCAAATAAATGATAAACTAGATGGGTTTATGATAAGATAGAATGATCATTCCATCAATCTACAGAGGATGGGACCTAGAAGAATCACAATAAACATAGTTTTTCTATAATAACATTTCTTTATCTAGTCTCTACATACTTTGCTCTCAACCTTACAAATGTTATTCCAAGTAGACCACAATTCATATCAATCATAAACTAATAATGGTTATGATCATATAACAAGCCTTAAAGGCCATACATGCTTTGTTTCAACCAAGAAGCACCTCGATAGATAAAAGCCTTTATCTATTATATTAATTTTTAATCATATTGAAATCTTCACAAATTTATGAAGGGGCATCTAAAATCTTATCAACCATTAATGCCAATGTTATGCTCTCTCACCAACACCATTAGAAGTAGAACTATTGGCCAAAATTTGGAATATGTGCATCAAGATTCAAAAAAATCTAAAAAACACCTTTTAGTAGGGTTAGAGTAGTAATCAATAATTACATTAACAACTTGAGTGGATATTAGGGTAGCAACCCTACCTTTCGCATTAGAGTAATTTGAGCATAGATTCTTAGAACTAAGCCAAATACTACATAAGGTCGTATAAAGGAAAAACCTAGCAATTTTGACTTCATATAAACACATAAAGGTTTGCCACACCACCAATTGAAGATAACCTTTCATGTACCATACATTTTTTGCTAGGTTCACTTAAACATTGGACATGCCACAAAGAAACTTTTATCGAGAGCAAGTTTCATGCATCTTCTCCTCATTATATTTGAGGCCATTTATGAAATAAACTAGCTTGTTCTTTCACCCAAGAGTCAAGTAATGATAGAGGAAAGCAAGCCTTGCAAGTTCTCCCACCTTGCTGAGATAGTCTAGAGACTTGTTGAATAACCTACTTGTATGCCAAAGTAGCTTCATGTGTAATGGGGTTGACTAGTATAGTACTATTTTAGGCTAGGGCCTTTTATAGTCAGATACCTTTATGTTTATTCACCACTTGGATCCAACTACTCTACATGTCATTGTTATCCCAGGGACCATTTTTAGCTCCTTGGGTTTGTGTTTGTAAGGCCACCTGAAGATCTATCTAGTTCATGAATGGGAAGTATTAGATATAGTGGTCTAGAATTTATCATCGGAAATAAGTGTTTGGGAGATTAATGTACCTAATAGGATAAGAAATCAACTTGAACTTGATCCTTATGAGTATGGACTCACTAAGGTATTTTCATAGATGGACCTTAATTGACACCATACTAAGGGCCTAATGTTGAATATTCACTCAATTTCATGGGAGATGAGGCCTCTTAAAGGAGGAAATATACATTCTAGGAATGACTATAATTACATATGATGACTTAGTAACTCTACCCACAAAACGTTTGATAATTGGGTTTCATTCTCAATAAATAACTTTCAATTCAGAGGAAAATAAAACTAGAATATTTTGTAGATCTTTATTCCCTATTGACGAATCATAAGACATGACCTTCCTAACATATCAATAACAAATTTAATTAAAAAATCAGTTGCTCAAGATATGGCTATGTAAACCACACTAACCATGTGACTCCTATACCTCCCTAAATCGATAATGAATGTCCATTTTAAATAAGACATGCCCAAAAAAAAAACCTAAAATGATTTCCTTCTTAAAGGCATTGCAAATGAAAACATATTCATTCACAAGATAATATATGGAATTTCATTATAATCAAAACGAGAATTAACTAATATAAACCTTCAGAAGAATTTTCTAGGCACATTTGAATGTACCATCACACGATCATTTTTATGTAATGGGTTTACCATATTAGGATCCTCTAATGCTTTATGATGAACGCTATGACATCTTAAGAATAAAGATCACCATGCCAACAATTAATATGAAAAGGCTAAAGTTAATATAATGAAAGGACAAACTATCACAATGCTTACACTAAGTCGAAATCTTAATAGAACTTAAACCTCACAATACTAAAAAGTAGGTCCAAAATAGATAATTAATTCAATTGCACTCTTCAATAACTATAAGTTGTGTTATGACTAACTACTTGGATAGTTTATCCTCTTGTCTTTGGTTCTTATCACCATGTTGTTGGATATTTTATCCTTGTGTCTTTGGTTCTTATCACCATGTTGTCAATTTATTTTTTTAATGAGTTTGTGTATGTAATTTTAGAGATTTAAATATCAATTTAACGAGTTTGTCTATGTAATTTTAGAGATTTAAATATTTTTTTAAACTTTCTCATGGCTAAATTTTGATGTTTTGTGAGTGTTATGTATGTACACATGCTTCTAAATCAATTATTCATCAAATCGTCTCCTGACCCATTCAGGGATAACCTCCTTTAAGGTATTTTCTTTTCCATTTTTATGATTAATTTGTTCAATTGGGTAAGTTAGCTACTATATGTCAAAAATTTGATTTTAGTTCATTTCTTAACTTTTTTTTATTTTGTTTGATTATAACAACACATACTTATCATTTTGAAATCAATATGATAAACAGGTCTACTTAATCATCATTAGTTTGGGGTTTATGATTTCATTTAACTTCAAATACATAATCAGTTTCTTTCATAAATTAACAAAACTAATTGTATAGTTTTAAGCTCCTTAAAATTGGAAATCTTTCCATTTTATAATGGCCGAAATCCTCTTAAGGCTTGTTCAATCCTCTTAAAACTTGTTCAGGCTTTCAAGTTGTTTACCAAATTGGTCAAAAAATACATGTTCCACTAAAAATTTAATATCTAGGTTTGGTTTTGTTTTCTTTTGTAAATAGGCTTTCCTTTGCTATCCATATATATCTCACCTTGTACATTGAGTAAACAGGGAATTGTTGAAAATAAACCAAAACCATAGAAATCACCAATGCTTTCTTCTTTGATCATTTGTATTCAAATAATGGATGCACAACTATCTTGCTTAAGTTCAATCTAACAAGTTATAAGTTCTGTACAATTTTAATTCTACATTTTACAACTTTTAGTTTCAACTATGAAATTCAATTTTAGAAGTACTTTCAATTTTATAATTTTTTATTATGAAAGTAGACAATATTGGTTAAAACTAGAGAATCCTCAGTTGGGAGACAATTAATGGATGAACAAGAGGAACCCATACATGCACTTGGGTGAAAATTTTCTTTTACTTTTATTGATAAAGAGAAGAAACACAATTAGTGTTTGGTTAAGACACCTACACTACCTTCGTTGGGCTTGTCTCGATAGACTACTATAATTACAAGGAGGTTTTATATTTCTTCATATTGCATCCAAATTTGTGTTTTTCTATATACTTTACAAAGTGGTCTCCTAGCCAAAGAGTTGAACGAGTTGTGCGGGACTTTCAAAATTTCATCCAACCTATGTATTTGTGTTTAAAAACTTGAAAGAAACACCTAAAAATGACCTTAAGTACACAACTATAAAAAAATATGCCAATTTACACATGCTTGTACTTCACTTGGCATTTTTCTTCCCCAAACTAAACTACTTTAAAATTACTAATTATTCCACTTTATTTCTTTCATTCCTCACACATTTTTCTAGGTAACATGCTTGTACTTCACTTGACATTTTTCTTCCCCAAACTAAAATACTTTAAAATTACTAATTATTCCACTTTATTTCTTTCATTCCTCACACATTTTTCTAGGTAACATATCTTGTGGAAAATATTTTGGCACTTTTCTTTATTTTGAAGATGATATTTAGGGTAAATTGTAGATTCTCCAGGGCACATGCTAAGTCAATAATAGGGCTCAAAGTCATTGCAACAATATAATCACTATGAGCTCAACAAATCACTTATTGGAACAAAACCTATGTGACAAGGATAACACTATACTTTATAACCACTTGAGCTAAACCCAACTAACCTAAATTTGGAATTCAAATCCTAGGAAACACCTGGGAATTTCCCCTCATTTTGAGGATGGTACCTAGGATAAACTATATTTTGCAAAAGCTCAAGGTTTGTCAACATGTCACTAGCAAGAATAGAACCCAAGCAGGGAGGATAAGAATCATTCTTCCCAACCATCTAAACTAGACACAATTGGTATTCACTCCTCACACTTGCCACACTTAATTTGTGACAAATCACCTATTTGGTGGGTTAGAAAACATTCATATTCACTCTATCTTCAATTTATATTTATATTTATATCTACAACAAATTATATGGATACTCATCAATTTATCATCAACCATTTACACATTTTGTTTATGGGTATCTTGTCCCACAAACAAGGGGATCTTATACACCAAAATTTGGTCTCTAGTATCACTGTAACCTTAAAATTAAACTAGCATATATCCATCTTAACTTCAAATCTATTGAGTGATGAGAGAGATCAAATATATTAAGATGCAAACCTCTTTTTGAGTGCAAAAACTTAAGGAAAGGTTTGCACCTTGAGAGATTTGATTTCTCTCGGTGCTTAGTAGATCCAAAGTTAATATAGATCTATGCTAGTTCTTAATAATATTATTTATATTTATATAAATTTTACATCTCTATATATAAATATTCTTATTTTAAATTTATTAAAACATTGATACATACATATATACAAACATACATACATGCATATATTACATTCGTCAAGGGACTATTCATTTTCAACAATAAGGCTTGAAAACTGTAACCACCCCTTCCACATTTACCCAATTCACCAGCCTACCAGGGTAAACATGAGACAAAGAGATAATATGACATGAATTGACCTCCTCGGTCCCATTAAAGAAGTGGGGCTAACTATTGACGACAAACTGACCTTTCACAACATCCTATAGGGGCTATAGGACATTCGGGGGCTGATAAACCATCCCAAGTGGCCAAACCCTGAGACTGACCCCTCTTCATCTTCCATGGACCCTCAACCGCACCCACAACAAGGCCTACGTGCGATTGGAAGCCTCAAACCACATGCATAAGCCTACATTCATGTAGTTGTAACCCAAACTTTCCAGTTAGGAGCATGCGGTCCTAGATTCTGAGCCTAAATTCCAGGTCAGCCTCCAAACCACTACCCAGAACTTCATGTAACTTCTTAGATGCATAAATGACATGAAAACAAAGCTAAACATTCAAACTTGAATCAGAGGCTTGACCTAACCAGGCCTAACCATGACAATCATTTCGTTAAACATATTGAGAACATGTAATCTACAGGTCATGAATGCATATATGAACATAGGGGTCTGATACTTATATGAGAATCATCAAGAAGGTCTAATGCCCTCTCATAATAGTTACAATAACATTTGTTAACTCATGCATTCATTAACCATTCATCAACAAATCAAACATATTAAGAGCCATAGATATAACTTGTTATGAAACCATGTTTATAACTAAGATATAAATAGAACAATAACCACGATAGAACAACCATCAAATCCACATAATAACAAGTACAAGTAATCATGAAATACAAGAGGAAAATAGATCTTATTAACATGTGCGAAATCCAACCAAGTCATGGACTTCCACATACCACCCGACCATAGATTGAGCTAAACCAAATATTTCTTTCAGCCAATCACCCCCGTGCCATATTCCAAGCATGAATGTGGGACTCAAGACAAAAAAAACCAGGGCTTCTCAGATATTATACCACCTCTACCCTCAGACTTTATCGCAATCCTGTCATACCTGATCAAGGGATCACTAGGCCCAAAACAATCACATAAACAACTAGGATTTACCGCAATCCCGCCAAAAGTTGGTCAAGGGATCACTAGGTGCAAAACAAGCACATAAACAACTAGGTTTTACTGCAATCCCACCAAAAACCAGTCAAGGGGTCACTAGACCCAAATCACATAAACAACCAATCTTTGTTGCAATCCCGCCAAAAACCAATCAAGGGATCACTAGGCCCAAAACAAGCTTGGACGCCTAATAATTTATTCACCAATACCTTGAGGAATTTACCTATCGCCACCCTTAGGCTTTATTGCAATCCCGCCAAAACTGGTCAAGGGATTCTTAGGCCCTTGAGAATTTTCCTGAGACCACCTCACCCGGTGCCAAAACCATTCGGAAATCCAAAGCTCAATCAAATGAAATAACCCCATCACATTATGGCTATCTAGAAATGGCAAGTCAAGGATGAAACCACTGTCACACCTGGAAAAACCCATGTTAATGATAACAAGAGAACCAAATACGCACATGCATGTACCATGCATTCACAAACCATCTAGGAAATCACACATGTAACCTGTTGCCTACAAGTATTCCCCTTGAAGTTGTTTGATCCAACTTTTCCTTGCTTGTCCTTTGTTTTCTTGTCCTTCCTTTTATTTCCTTTCCCCATTGCTAGAGTGATCCAAGAATGCTCTAAGTGTGCAATAGTATGAGAGAATAGAGAGAGAGCTCCAAAACTTAACTGACAAAAAGCTAACCAACAAAAGCTGTGAACCAATCCTCATAAGCCTTTTTATTATTAAGGCCTCTATTTTCTTCAATTTCCCATAATTTTCCTCTCATGCAATTTTGTGACCTTTCATCTCCCTTTTCTCCTATTTTCCTTTATTTTCATAAGTAAAATACCAATTAATGCCTATTTTCCTTTTCAAACCCTTTGTCAATACCTTTTCCAATTTCCTTAGCCATAATAAACCAAATGAACACCCACTAGGATGTTTTGCCCAACGTTCAACTTGGAATACGTGTCCCATGACCTTGGTCTTATTTTTCCTTTATTAACTTTACTACATGAACTTTTTACCTGAGGCTGTTACATAAGCCATTACATCAAAGCTCATCATGCCACTTGTGGGAATTGAACCCAAGTGGGGAGGATCCACATCCTTCCTCCCATCCACCTGAGATAAATCCAATTGACAACTTAGAAAAATAATTTGTTATAAGTATTAAGTTTTTATATGCTTATTAATTAAATTTAAATATGAAGTTCTGAAATATAATTATCACAAATATGAATCATTATTTTAATTTATATCGTAAAATGAATCTTAATTTATAACTACTATTTATAATTTTTATATATTTCACATCTCTTTATAGAAGTATTCTTATTTCTACTTATATGTTTATTAGTCCCCTACGTAGGGACTATAGCATTTGCCTTGCGGTCAAAGTGCATTGACTTTGCATTTCTTTTGCGATGCATTTGCAATTTTAACCAAAGTACACACACAAACACACAGATATATATATATATATATATATATATATATATATATATATATATATATATATATATATATATATATATTCAACGGAAAATCAGGGTGTGTTCACATGAAGGGACCACACATCTTGTCCAAACTAATCTGAGCCTAACCCCAAGGGCATCAAGGAGAATTGAACCCGTGACCTCCCAATGGAAAGGTTCTTTAGCTATGGGAACTCAACCAATTGAGCTAATCATCGAGGTTATAATTTTCTAATTGTATGGAAATCTTATTTCTAATTTTCAATTGGCTAAGCGAGCTTTCCCCTGGTGGAGGGCATTTTATTTTTGGTATTTTTCAGTGCCTGACAAATAATTAAAAATAAAAATAAAAAATAAATAAATAAAATAAAACAAAATAAATATTTAGTGGTCATTCTGTTATATTTTGTTGGTGAGTGCTTTGACATTGACATTGTTATGTTTGACACTACTATGTATGATAGTACTGCTGCTCTATCTGATGTTGTAGGTCCCTTATGTGGGTAGGGGGCGATGGGGGGGGGGGGGGGGGGGGGGGGGGGGGGGGTGGTGTTGGTGGGCACATTGATACATTGTGTGCTAAAAAAGTTATATCGCATTTGCAGGAAAAAGGCAAGCCAATTGCAATTTATTTGAAAATATTTTATTTCATTACGTATGTTTTATGCCACTAAGTTATGGGTGTGACACAAGGAACTAATGTGGGAGTGTGAACCTTCGTTTGAGTGCGAAGAAGTTGTTTGTGTGAAGAAAACACATTTCTATGCACTCATGTTTGGAGACAATGCTAGCGAAGATGGCTATATAGTCAACAAATACTCACTAGACGTGGATGTAACATAGGGACATCTTAGAGAAGAGGGCAAGGCGATATGTACCCACTATATTTCCTCTAAGTTTGCATCACAAACTATACATTGTGTGCTAAAAAAATTATATCGCATTTGCAAGAAAAAGGCAAGTTGATTGCAATTTATTTGAAAATATTTTATTTCATTACGTATGTTTTATGCAACTGAGTTATGGGTGTGACACAAGGAACTAATGTGGGAGTGCGGACCTTCGTTTGAGTGCGGAGAAGTTGTTTGTGCGAAGAAAACACATTTCTATGCACTCATGTTCAGAGACAACGCTAGCGAAGATGGCTTTATAGTCAGCAAATACTCACTAGATGTGGATGTAACATAGGGACATCTTAGAGAAGAGGGCAAGGCGATATGTACCCAATATATTTCCTCTAAGTTTGCATCACAGAGGAAATATCGAGTAAAAAAACTATAGAATCGATTTGTGCGTATATCTCTATTAATAAACCAAAACTTGTGATTGTTTTTTAAGAAATATGCTTTTGACATACTTGCATTATCATATACTATCCATATAACTTATTGCATAATTAAGATATTAAATTAAAAAACATATAATTAAAAATTACTACAAATCATTCATTATGTGGTCTTTGTGTGAGGAGCTTTTCTTGTCAAATCTTTCCACACAGTGAAAGCTCTGCACACATATAACAAATAACTCATTGTCATAAATTTCGTTGTGTTGGTGAACGTGTAAGTGGAGGGAAATGTCAAATTCACAATAAATGTTTATTTCAATGCCTCGAGTTGTGTACACTGGTTAAAGATGCTTTGACACAAACAATTGATCTCCCACTTCAAATGAAATATTCATATCATAATTAATTATCGTTAAATTGTGACAAGAAAGCAAAAAGCAAATGTTTTCGAATGGATGTATAGGTGCTTGGTGGAGAGTGATGGAATGAACAACGTACAAGATCTTAAAAAATTCAGATGATGCCAAAAATTGCCCAACTACAAACTTCAGCAATGAAAAACACGTGTAGAAATTCCCACTGTAGATCAACATATTATGCAATATATTGAAGAAAAATACAAGATCTACTTCTACAACAAACTTGTGGAAGCTTAATCGAATATGAGCAAGATCAAATAGAACACATATAACTGAGAATGAGAAATCAGTCACACATGAACACAGAAGAATAACCTGAGGAAAGCCTCAACCTAAAACCCCAATCTCTGTATTATCGTACAAGTGGAAATATGTTCATATTACAAAAAGAATAAGCTCACAAGCTATCCTGCTCTCTCTGCAATCAAAACAATACAACTCACACACTGAATAGACACAAGATATGCCTTCCCTTAGCCCTCCAAGCCTCCTATTTCCTTGCGCAGTTTTTCTTGGGGTCCAATGATGCCACCTGTGTGATTGGCCTCATCACACACTCACTAAACTGAAGAAGTAACTGCGCAATCCTCAAGGAATGAATTCCTTCTACATGCAAGCGATATCCTCCATGGAATATTCCTACAACTGATAATACATTGTCCCATCATCTGATCTCAACTAGGTCTATGTCTGAATTGACATGCATAACTTATTTATGAGAGAATATTCAGTTATCTGAAGTGCAGCAGTTACATGCATTCATGCATTAACTAACTGAACTCATAATTAGTTCAACAAACTATTTGAACTAATCTAACTGGACTTAACTCAGTTAACTGAGCTAACTAATTACAACTCATCCTTATCTCTTTAACCAAGGGATAAATTCCTCAATTAATGGGATAATTGTTGCATGTCCCCACATAGACTTCATGTTTGATTTTATACAACTAATTAACTCAAGATGAATTAATTAATTATTTTACAAACAGCTACTAAGATCAAATTCGAATTTTACTTCTCTATTTTAGTTCAGGGACTAAATAAAATAGGAAGGTATCCCGAAATGCTATTTATGGAAGTGTTATTTTCAGCACTTCTATATTTAGCATTTCTTGTTTCTATTTTCAACACTCCCTCTCAACAAGAAAGGGATTATCAGTAACCCCAATCCTATCTCTGTGGAACTCAAACTTGCATTTTGACAATGCCTTAGTCAAAATATCTGCATCCTGTTCCTCGGTCGAAACATACAGCAACAACATGATCCTCTTGACCACACAGTCTCGAAGATGGTGATACCGGATATCAATGTGCTTGGATCTGTCATGAAAAGATGGATTCTCAGAGAGTTTCATGCAACTCTGATTATCGCAGTAGATCACAGTTGGATCCATCCTCTAATCAAACAATCCCACTAGAATCTTCCGCATCCAAATGGCCTCACATGCAGCCTGACTAGCAGCCATGTATTCAACCTCTGTTGAGCTAAGTGCAACTGACCTCTGTTTCATGTTGTACCAAGAAACTACAGCTGAATCAAGGTTGAAGATTCCTCCAGAAGTGCTCTTCCGGTTTGATGGACTCCCTGCCCAATCCACATTTGTGAAGCCCTGAAGCTTCACTCCCTCTGTCCATTTGTACCACAATCCAAAATGAGATGTGCCTCTGAGGTATCTCAGCACATGCTTCGTTGCCTTCCAAAATAGCTTGGTAGGCTGAACCATAGCTTGACTCAGTTGTTTCACCGCAAAGCATAAGTTTGGTCGTGTGTTCACTAGATACATAAGTGAACCCACAAGCTATCGATAAACAGTAGCAGCTACTACCTCACCTGAAGTAGCATCCTCCTTCCTCTAGTTCCCAGCTAGAGGAGTCTGCATGGGCTTGCACTTCTCCATGTGAAAGCGCCTGAGTATCTCATTGGAATACTTGCCTTGAGACACAAATACTTCCCCATCTTTCTGCCACACCTCCATGCCTAGAAAGTAGTGCATAAGACGCATGTCTTTCATCTCGAACTCTCTTGCAAGGTCCTCCTTAGAAGGCCGGATCAGCTAATCATCACCTGTCAAAATCAAATCATCGACATAAAGAACAATGATCAATGGCTTACCTTCTACCATGATGTGGTAAAGGTTTGCATCTACTTCACTCTTGGTGAAGCCCAACTCGGTGAAATAATTGTCGATCATGGTGTACCAAGCACGGGGTGCTTGCTTCAGCCCATACAAAGCCCTCTTGAGTCGACACACATGCAACTCATGATCGAAGGTCTCGAAACCCTCTGGTTGCTCAATGTACACCTCCTCCTCAATCTTCCCATTGAGGAATGATGTCTTCACGTCCATCTGATGGATCTTCCAACCCATCTGAGCTGATAGTGCCAACATCGATCTGATAGATGAGTACCTTGCTACAGGAGCAAAGGTCTCATCGTAGTCGATCCCCTTGACCTATGAGAAACCACGGGCAACAAACCTTGCCTTATGTTTCTCAACACTGCCATCAACTGCCTGCTTTACCTTGTAAAGCCATCTGGAACTAACCACTGACTTGTCCTGAGGTCTTGGGACAACATCCCACACACTGTTCCGAATGATAGAGTCATACTCCTCTACCATTACATCAACCCAGACTAGTTGTTGCACTGCCTCCTTGAATGAAGAAGGTTCAGACTCTACACACTCCCCAACCAGGGCCATGTACCCAGTGTACCGCTCGGGCAACCTCCTCTGTCTGCGCTGAGAAGATGGTTGTCCCACATTCTCCCGCGCATCCAACATCAACCTGTCAGCTTCCCTTGAGTGTTTTTGCCCATCTCTGGAAGTCTCAGCATGAGTGGATGTCTCCACTCTCGGATCCTCTGCATGTGGTTGCTTCGCATCAATCTGAGGCTCCTCCTCCTTAGGAACTGAAAGTTCCTCCTCTGCATGCAACTTGAGCTCCCTCTCAAGTGATACTCACATGGCTTTCTGCTCGTCGAACTTCAGATCCCTGCGTACCACTATCCTCTAACTGGTAGGCAGGTACACCCGATAGTTGTGGGGTGTATCAGTGTACCCCACAAGTATTCCAAACTCAGTTGTTGGATCTAGCTTCTTCCAAGCATCTTTGGTCACATAACATTAAACTGATGATCCAAAGATTCAGAAGTGATTCACATCTGGTCGCTTCCCGGAAAAGGCATCCATAGGTGTCTTCATTCCCAATATATAGTGCGGGCTTCTGTTTTGCAAGTATACTGTTGTATTGCATGCCTCAACCCACAAATGCAGTGGTAGGCTTTGATCATGCAACATCACTCGAGCTTCTCCCACAATTGATCTGTTCTTCCTTTCGGCCACCCCATTCTGCTGTGGGTTATTGGGTGTCGTCAACTCCCGTTTAATTCCTTCTGCAGAGCAGAATTCCTTAAATTGTTGGGAGACATACTCTCCACCATTGTTGCAACGCAAGGCTTTTATTTTCCTTCCAGATTCTTTCTCTGCCAAGTCTTTAAACTCATAAAACCTCAAGAAGGTCTGATCCTTCTTTTGCATAAAGTAGATCCACCATATACGAGAAAAATCATCAATAAAAATAACATAGTACCTCTGTTTAGGGGTGGAGGTTGTAGAGAATGGTCCACAAACATCTAAGTAAACTCGCTCCAGGATTACTCCAGCTCTACTGTCTCGATCCAGAAAGGAAGATTTCCCATACTTACCCAAGGTACAACCTTTGCATGTATCCATCTGCGCCAGTTTTCCCTTGGGAAGTCCAATAGAAATCTGGTGCATGATCTTAAGGGCTCCATGGTGCAATTGGCCCAATCTTCTATGCCATAGCTCGCCAACATCTTGGCTCTGAACCATCTCAACTTTGGAACTCAATGCAACATAGTCGTCTACCTCCAGCTTGTAGAGATTCTTTACTCAAATCCCAATTCACTTGGTCTTTCCAATGCCGATATGCCTCAGAAATACCTTTCCTTTACTAAATACTACATCATAGCCTTTATCTTCTAGCATAGCAACGGACATAAGATTCTTCTTCAGACCTGGTACATACTTTACATCAATCAGGGTGAGAGGAGCTCCATGCTCCCTCTGAAACACAACCATACCTTCACCTAAAACACGGTGCTTTCCATCATCGCCCATCTCGATCCGCATCTAGAGATCCTTCTCCTCCAAGGTACTAAAAAGATTCTTGTCTCCTGACATGTGGAATGAAGCTCCACTATCCAGGTACCACACTCATCCCACCATGGATGAAACCATGCATGAGATAAGAGAGAAATCCAACTCAAACTGTGAGGCCAGTGCCTCACCATCAGATCCCTTCGAGGATCCCTTCTTGGATTTCTTCTGTGGACAATTCGTAGCATAATGGCCCACTTCATGACAATGAAAGCATCGCACTTTCGATTTGTCAAACTTCTTCCCACCATGGGAAGAACTGGATTTGGGATGGGACGCCTTCCCTTTTCCTTTCCTTGCCTTACTCGCTAAGGCTAGATTTTCCTCATCATCTTGCTTTGATGAGGATCCATCTCTGGTGCTTCTTCTTATCTCCTCCTGCATCAGATCCGACCAAAGTCGTTCCCACTCTAGTAGTATTTATCTTCCATTAACTGAGTCTTGGTAGCTATGCCAGCTCTTAGGAAGACCGAGGAGTGCAAGACTCACCATGTCATCATCGGTTGTCATGATCCCTACACTTCCAAGCTCATCCCTGTAGGTGGTGAGCTTGTTCAGATATGTAGAGATCGTGTCGCCCTTTTCACACTTGATTTTTCCGAAGCTTTTCTTTCAGCGCCAGCTTCCTCTTATTATTGTTGTTCTGATATAGATCTTTCAATGTTTTCCACATCGAAAATGATGTCTCTTTCCCATGGAGGCTCGAGACAATGTGGTCTCGAAATCCCTCCAGGAGGATTCTCCTTGCTTTAGCCACACATTTCTTCCATTTTGTTAATTCTGTAGCATTAGCTGGGCCGGCTTGGGGAATTCTTGATCAATGAAGTCCTTTAGACCGTTGTCCTCTAATACTGCTTCCATGTGATCCTTCCAAGCTATATAATTCGAGCTGCCATCAAGGGCATACTCGAGTCTTAAACCGCTGAACGCCATTGGTGAAATTGAGATGTGATAAGAACTCAATTTATATATTCAGGAACCTCAAACTTCGAACTTCTCCCTTCTTGTATATTGCTTTCTCATTTTGATCACCTTTGCTCTGATACCATGTAGAAATTCCTACTGTAGATCAATAGATTATGCAATATACTAAAGCAATATACAAGATCTACTTCTACAACAAACTTGCGGAAGCTTAATCGAATATGAGCAAGATCAAATAGAACACATATAACTGAGAATGAGAAATAAATCACACATGAACACAGAAGAATAACCTGGGGAAAGCCTCAGCCTAAAACCTCAATCTCTGTATTATCATACAAGTGGAAGTATGTTCAGATTACAAAAAGAATCAGCTCACAAGCTATCTTGCTCTCTCTGCAATCAAAAAAATACAGCTCACAAACTGAATAGACACAAGATATGCCTTCCCTCAGCCCTCCAAGCCTCCTATTTCCTTGCGCAGTTTTTCTTGGGGTCCAATGATGCCACCCGTGTGATTGGCCTCATCACACACTCACTAAATTGAAGAAGTAACTGCGCAATCATCAAGTAATGAATTCCTTCTGCATGCAAGAGATATCCTCCATGGAATATTCCCTCAATTGATAGTACATTGTCCCATCATCTTATCTCAACTGGGTCTCTGTCTGAACTGACATGCATGAGTTATTTATGTGAGAATATTCAATTATCTGAAGTGCAACAGTTACATGCATGCATGCATTAACTAACTGAACTCACAATTAGTTCAACAAACTATTTGAATTAATCTAACTGGACTTAACTCACTTAACTGAGCTAACTAATTACAAATCAATATTACAACTCATCCCTATCTCTTTAACTAAGGGATAAATTCCTCAATTAATGGGATAACTATTGCATGTCCCCACATAGACTTTATGTTTGATTTTCTGCAACTAATTAACTCAAGATGAATTAATTAATTATTTTACAAACAGCTACTAAGATCAAATTCGAATTTTACTTCTCTATTTTAGTTCAGGGACTAACTAAAAATAGGAAGGTATCCCGAAATGCTATTTATGGCAGTGCTATTTTTAGCACTTCTATATTTAGCATTTCTTGTTGCTATTTTCAACAACATGATCCACTTGTTGAATTTATTCTTAATGACACAAGAACGAGCTCTTGTGTGTGGTAAGTTGTGAGCGCCACTTGCCCACCAAAGGTCACTTACCCACATTTCCAGTTCCTCTTTCTGAAGAAAAAATGTACGCTAAAATGATTCATATCTTTGCATGATTGATTGGAAAAACCATTATGTTTTCGTAGAAGAATGAACACATTCTTTACCAAATAAATCGACCATCATGTTTTAATTTTTCATTGTTTACATGTCGCTGCATTAAAACTTGTATCTATTTCTTCTAGGTTGGCATCACAAAGGGAATATCAAGTAAAAAAATCTAGAATCAGGTTGTGCATATATCTTTATTACTATGATTGTTATTGTGGTTAGATATTAGATACTCTAACCAAAGCCTGCGATTGTGTCTTAAGAAATATGCTTTTGACATACTTACATTATCATATACTATCCCTATGACTTATTGCATAATTAAGGTATTAAATTAAAACACTTATAATTAACAATTACCGCACATCCTTCATTGTGTGGAGGTCTTTTGTGTGCGGAGCTTTTTGCACAGTGAACGCTCCACACACGTATAAAATATTCAAAGGCCTCAAGCTTGGGAGCCAGGCTGACATCTTGTGTGAACTTTCTGACTAGAAATACAGGCCCTCTCGATTGCCAAAAAGGTCACACTATTGAATGACATTAAAGCTGGAATTACATGGTCTTGTGTACCATAATTTTTACATATTTTTCTTTGTTAAGTCGTTCACGCAGAATGCATGGCGATGGTCGACTTGTAGAGCTGGGCAAGCTTGGCTTGTGTTTCCACTCATGGCTTTCATGCATGTATGATGATTGTTCCTCTAGTTATCATTATTTTCTACACTGATTTGCTACAGGTGCAAAGTGTTGTTATTGAGATCGTGTGTGCTTATACTCATTGTTTGATCCAAATGGAAGTTGGAGTCCACCCATGGTATTCATCGGCCCATGGTATTTATCCACTCATGGAATATACCCATGGTATTGTAAGTGGCATCCACCCATGGTATTCATTCACTCAAGGTATTTATCCACCCATGGTATTCATTCACCCATGGTATTGTAAGTGAGATTCACCCATGATATTCAATCACCCATGGTATCTACTGGCCCATGGAATTTACCTGTGGTATTATAACTAAAAAAAGATTGTAAGTAACAAGTCATATTTTGTAAAAGGACATATTGTCCACCACAATATAGCTTTTACAATTATTCTCTCTTTTAATAAAAAATTTCTTGGTGGTTTTGTTTAATGTGTGTTCTCTTATTTTTTCTGGCATTTCATTTTTTCAAATCTTAGGGGCCAGCCCCCCAATATCCATTTCAATTTTTTAGATTTTGGGGGCCTCCCCCAAGATCCAGATCCATGGTATCAAAGCTAGGTTACGGCTCCATGGGAATAAGGGTTTGATGCATATTTCAGTTTCAAAATTTTGCAGCGATCTTCAACAAACTTCATGCATGTGTTATGACTTTCGCATAGCACTTTCTTGGGCAAAGCGAGATTTTTTTTTCATTTTTTTGCTGGAATTTTTTGGGCGACGAATTTGTAGATCGGTTTTGAAAATTTTGGTGTAAAATTTACAAAAACAAATAACATATCTGGATTCCTTGCAAAAAATACCCCAAAAACAAAACAAAACAAAACATCGGCCGAATCAGAATCCGAATGAGGGAGATATTGCTGATTTAAAATCAGTTGTGTTGCAAAAAAAAATTTGACGACAATTCGTGGACAACGGCTCTCTTATCATTTTTGCACAGGATTTCAGAAAAATGATCGTAGATCTAAGATCCTCTTGAAAAGTAACCCAATTTCGAAAAAATTGGTCGAATCAGAGTTCAGATGAGGGAGGTATCGCTGATTTAAAATCATTTCTTATTTCTTTTTTATTTATTTATTTATTTTATTTTATTTTATTTTTTTGTGATGGCGGGATAGTTGCAGCGTCAATCTGAATTTCCAGAGTGTCCAGATAGGGCTTTCAATCACATGGGAAGATGCAAAATGGTCATTATGTTTACAAAAATAGGTTATAATAAAAATTCTGAGTTATATTGATCGAATTATGCCCATTTTAAATTAGTTTTTATATATGGAGCAACATTCAGAGTGAGTTTCCTTTCGAGATGTGCCCTCCCACCTCGCTTTAGTAGGCACCTACTTCACATTCATCAGTTTCAGCATAGCAACATCCAACTTGGGTTCTTTGAAGACGTGCCCTTTTACCCCCGGTTATCTAGGCACCTGGTACTTCATCAACAGTCAACATCATGGTTATGGGTCAACCACACAAAATCCTTGTCATCGAAGTCCATTTGCTAGGCCACACATTGTTAGTATCACAGTTGGTCATAAGCATTAGAGGGTATCTCTATCCTTGGATCTTCATTTTTCATGGTTATGGGTCATCCATAAACTCACACTTCATTGAAGTCCATTTGCTAAGTCGCACACTGTCAATATCATGGTTGGTCACAAGCATTACATGGTATCTCTATCATCGGATCTTCGTTCATCGCGGTTATGGGTTAACCACACAAAACCCTTCTCTTTAGTGACTCTTCATATTCAACAAGGGCTTCTTAGGAGGGAACTTCACACGATGGGGACCATTGCTTCTTAAGAAGGGAGGAATGATCCAAATGGAAATTGGCATCCACTAATGGTATTCATCGACCCATGGTATTTATCCACCCATGGAATATACCGATGGTATTGTAAGTGGAATCCACCCATGGTATGCATCCACCTAAGGTATTTATCCACCCATGGAATTTACCCATGGTATTGTAAGTGGCATCCGCCCATGGTATTCATTTACCCATGGTATTTACCCATGTTATTGTAAGTGAGATCCACCCATGGTATTCAATCACCCATGGTATCTACCCACCCATGGAATTTACCTGTGGTATTATAACTAAAAAAAGACTATAAGTAACAAGTCACATTTTGTAAAAGGACATATTGTCCACCACAATGTAGTTTTTTTATAATTATTCTCTCTTTTAATAAAAAAATTCTTAGTGGTTTTGTTTAATGAATGTTTTCTTATTTTTCCTGGCATTTCAATTTTTTATATCTTGGGGGCCTCCCCCCCCACAAGACCCATTTCATTTTTTTAGATTTTGGGGGCCTCCCCCTAAGATTCAGATCATTGTTATGCCTTGTGTGCCCCTTGTCGAGGAACCTTTGCCTTTTCTTTTGAAAATAAACTACTTTCTTTTTCTCGATTACATAATCTCCTGTGTTCTTGGTCATTCCCTTTTATGATTTCTATGGATACTTCATCTTTACAAAATAGTCAATTTAGTGATATACTCATTAAATATCTACACTCTCCTAGTAATATAGAAGTGTTAAGCTCATGGTGAACACATATTCTCCCCATTTATTCCTTGTTCATGGAACCAAATAGCTATGCCTTGGCTACCTATGCTTCATAAAAGAGTGCTTCATCTGATTAAATCTGATTCGAATAGGAGGTAGTAAACTTGTCATGCTACGATTACTAGTGATTTATGTTCACGCATCTCAGCTTTGGCCATGGTTTAGCCTCGACATTGATAATGCTACCTTTTGAAAACAAGGGTGGTGATAATGAGAAAGCTAATTTTATGGGCTTCAAATTACTGCAAAAATTAAAGAGTTGTCACCTGTGGGCATGGAAAATGAAATACAAAACATCATCGATTTAATATTGAAGGAAAACTGTCCTCGAGTAATTGCCATTTTGGGCGTGACAGGGAAAAAATAATTTTTAAGAGCCAAAGAGTAGAGAAATTTTTTGAGCATCGTTCTTAGGTGTTAGTATCACAGGTGTCGAATGTTAATCTTGTTCTTCATGATTGAGAAAGAAAACTCACTATCACCAACCTTGAGCAAAATATAAAACCCCAAATAGTCTTCTTGACCTTCCTTGATGAAGAGTAAGGTGGGGTAGGGATCCCTGTAATAAGTTGTAAGAGCCCCTGTAGCGGATCCCTACCATAAGCTGAAGGGGGTCCCAAAGCAATTTCATACGTCTAGTGAAGTCCTACTGAATCTGTATCAATCTCCTAAATACAAAGCACATGCTTGGCCCAATCATGGAGAGGAATCTAGTTAACTCTAGTGTGAGCATTGAAGTCCATTAATTAACGATTATCTACCTCAATTTATCTTAGATCTTGCCAAAAGTTGTATTACTAGGCCTAAAATAACGATTGGGGTAATACTAGGCTCCATGACAGTTCCATGACTAGAGGCCAAAATTACACGCATCCAGTAGAATGGATTTGCCCCAGTTGTTGAATGTATGCCTTATAGGGGCAACTGGCTACATACCAAAAAGATGAAAAGCAAGATTACAATGTACAAAACCTTCTCCCTGAAGGTAACTTTAATTTCAGTTGTCTAGACCTCAGGCAAGATTGAAAAAAAATGACTTCACTAGATGCAGCACCTGAAACTTGCCACCACTTGGCATTTTTTCTTCTCGGAAGAGAAACCCAAAATATCAAATTGCTAACATGCAATGACATACTATTGTGACCTTGAGATGACAAATCCTTGTCAAAAAATGGAAACATAATAATGCACTATAACAACATTGAGACTACATTTAACAAACATGACAACAAACATCTAAAACCACTTACTGTAATCAAAGATCTAAATCACGTGTACTGTATTCAAGAAGGTAAATCAATGAACATGCTGATGTATTAACATTCCCAATTTGCAATGAACAAGTCTTGATTGTATTAACATTCCCAATTTGCAAATGAAGTGCAAGTCTTAGGATTTTATGAAATAGATACCCCTTACTCGTGGATTTGTAACCAAAGATTGTTGACGTAGATTTAAATAGATAGGAAAAAAACTAGAAAATGAATTTGTTATTCACGCGAAGAAATAAGAAAAACGATGATGCCATGTCATGTGAGCATATAACACTTATCAATTAAATATTCCAAATAAAATATTTTGGGCCATTAAATATTTCAAATCAATTTGTCGGAAGTAACGTTGAATTTGTCTTCCATCAAAGTTCATTATGCGGAGGTATTTGTGTAGAGATCCTCTCCACAATATGATCTTCCACACAAAGACCTCTACGGAATGAACTTCCACACAAGCGTCATTTAAGTGTGTAAGACACTAATCTAAAATTAAACTATTATCGTTATTTATTGTTTATTGTTATTATTTACTAGATTATTATTATTTTTTATTATTACAACTAAGCAACCATTCTTAGAGACCTTCGTTGACAAATGACAAGGTACTACCTTATTCAAAGTAGTACGAAAGCATTCATAGTTAACGCAAAAAATAGCAAAAAAAATATTAATAATAACAAAAACAATAAAGCCTTCATAGTCATGGTAGCTAATACGTGCCCCATTACATAAACTGACTATTGCAGATAAATCACGAAGTTCTAGTTCCCAATGACCGATATGTTGGACCTTTATCAAAATTTACTTGTACATAACTGTATGCTAGAAATATCCCTCAGCTGTATAATGTAAGACGAAAACCCTAACCAACTCTTTTAGGAAAATCTGAACATCTTTGGTATTCATGTGATGGGAAGCAAGTAAATAGATTTCTAGGACACAAAACAAATTACGAGTGCATTTTTAGCGTACCTTTAGAAGTAGTCATTGTCGTCGCACGTTGTTTCTCCGCCTTGCACCTATTTATATTATTATTATTATTGCTATTACTGCTGCATATTTTTTTTTTAACATCATCGGTTGCTATATTGCGTTTCGAAAAAAGAGGGAGATGGAAGCTGCTCCCCTATAGTACATAATTATTCGCCGAGTGGTGCTAGGAGAGAAGGATTTACAACAACAAGATCCTCCAGGTTCCCGCCACTTAGGCTTTGAAATGAAAGCTAAAATTGAATATATCCTGACAAATTGGAACGCTAAAAGACCACATTTGCAGAACATTATCTATCAAGAATGAGATGGTTGATATGCCTGACTATAATAAATAGAAAGAAGCCTGATATGCCTGATTGAAACGCCTGGCTGATCCACGCCAAAAAATGAGGAGGAGTCTGATATGCCTATTTGGAGTGCCTGTCTGACCCGCGTCAAAGAAATAGATGAGGACAAATCCTGATAAAAAGAGAGGCCCAAGGCTCGATACTGGAACGCTGTCTTGGGGACTCTGATCTTTGAGTGTTGTAAGTGAAATATGATTCTCGAAGGGAGGATCCTTGAGGGAGGGGTGCCCAAAAAATCCAGAGGAAGGGGGTTCTGAGACAAAAGAATTAGACAGGCCCGCAGGAATCGGGCGTTCAGTTGAACAGAAAGGGAAAAAGGTAGGATTAAGGAACTGAAGCGGGGATGCGATTGAGGGAAGGCCTGAAGGGAGAAAAATAACGATCGCCTGACTGATGTCTCATGCAAATGGATTTTTTGAGTGCGCCAGATCCCTCTGTAAATCTTGGTCACAGTGAGAGATTTATGATTCATCGATCCTTCCATCATGTCAGAACTTACAGGCTTCTTGCAAAGCTAGTTGAGGATAAATGGTGATAAGTCTCCACTCTGTTGCAAACAAGACATCCCTGATGTCTGGCACATGCCTTGTTGGCCTGTTTGTCAACATTTTTGTTTAAGCTGCACAGAACATGATGAAAGTGCAGATATTCCATAGGGTGAGCTAGAATGTGACAGCGCCTTAAGATCTGCTGGAGAAACACATTTATGGGGTCTCTCTTCTAGACCATTGAACTGATAACCACTGTCAAATCTCCGAAGATGAAGGCTGCATCTGTACCAAGCTTCCCAAGCTGAATAAGTCCCTAGTATAGGGCCAGGGCTTCAGCCCTGTTGTTGGAAATGTGTCCGAGACCCCATTCATATGATAAAACAATGTCCCCATTAGCATTAAGTATCACTCCTCCAGCCCCTGCAGCCCCAGGGTTCGACTTTGAAGCTCCGTCGAAAAAAAGATAGTTCCTATTGCAATTTTGGATCCAAGCAGCAAACTCATTCTCTTTGAGTCTAATTTTCCAATTATGAGGGACAATATTTTGTCAGTTGCGAGCCTATCTGCCTGCTGTTGTTTTTGTCCAACAAGTGACCAATAAAGCTTCGTTCTTCCACACTCAGCTCGGCGATGTCTATATTCCTCTGGTTCTTAGCTGATATGGTTTCAAGGGCGAGGCCCCTTGCTTTACTGCATAGAATTCTAATATTCGATCCCTTGTCCTTAAAAACTTTTCGATTGCGGGCCAACCAAATATTCCATAACATGGTGTAAGGGAGAATATCCCAAACCCTCTTCGCTATGCTATTCTTCCTTCGCTGCCAGGGGTAATTCTTTTTCCACTTGTCCAAAATTTCTCCTATGGTATCTTGGCTGGTCCACGGAGCCTGATTGTTCTGAGACAAGTTCCCCAAACATTCAGTAGAGAAGGGGCATTCAATAAAGAGGTGATGGATGGATTCCTCAGTAGCCAAGCAGTTGGGACAGCGAGAGGGGCCGATGATTCCACACTTTTGTAGGTTTTTGGCAGTGAGAGTTTTCCCTTTGAGAAGAGTCCATATAAAAAATTTGATTTTTGGGAGGGCCTCAGACTTCCAAACAGCCTTCCAATGATTCCAGATTGGCATGGGATGATTGCTGCTGCAGAGGAATTGATGGGTAGCCTTAATGGTATATATAGATCCAGAAGGGTCCCAACTGAATCCATCTAAGGTATTCTTTTTGACAGGGGCTATACTATGCAAGTGGGATTGGAGAGCTGACAAACTAACTTTGAGATCATTGGGTATAACAGGGAAGGACCATCCAGACCATAGTAGGGATGAAGGATCCCACTGTGAGATCTGATCCAAATGATGGATACCAGCTCTTTCAAAAAAGGAGAGGATGGGACTAACTCCAGCTTGCGTATTAATAGGTTGTTGTCCCATGATTTTGTCTTCTCCAATATTGATGCTTGCTCCTCCCTTAGGAATTTTGGAAGTATTTTGGGCAATTATAGGAATTGCTTTTTTGAATAAACGCCAGATTTTGGTGGAGTCTCTGTTGGGGATGTCTTGATCGAGGAGTTGATGCCTTGGAAAATTTAGATATTTAATTTCCAATACCCTTTTCCACCATGCAGGAAGACCAGTTATGAATCTCCAAACAATTTTGCCTCTGAATGCTAAGTTAAGATATCTGGGGGATCTGATGCCAAGGTCACCTCGATCTTGGGGTTGAATTACTTGCTTCCAGCTGATCAAATTAAACTTCTTTTTGTCTTGTTTCCCTCCTTGCTACAAGAAATGGCGGAGTATGCCTTCCATTTTGTGATGAAAGAAAGCAGGGGCTTGAAGGAAAGTAAATTGGTATAAAGGCAAAGAGGATATACTGGATTTCAGAAGGATGAGACGGCTAGCTGGGTTGAGCCATATTGAACCCCACTGTTGGACTTTCCTTTTCATCTTATCGATTATAGTGTCCCAAACTTCCGCCCTCAAGGGCCTGCGCTTACAGGAATGCCCAAATATGAAAAATGAGTCCAGTCGTAGTGGCATGAGACCCCAAATGTTGCAGCAATATTATGGAGGACCTGCGATGTTGTATTCCAACCGTAAATACAACGTTTTTGCTGATTGAACAGACCACCAAAGTAATCCATGAATTTATCCAGAAGTACTTTGAAACGCCTGGCTATTGTGATAGAAGCCCCTCCAATTAGCAAGGTGTCATCTGCAAATTGCGAGTGATTTATATTCTTGACTCCATTCCCAAATTTTATTCCTGTTATGAGACCGACCCTCCGATGGAAGTCCAGCGCTTTGCTAAATGATTCAGCCCTTAGAATAAAAAGATAAGGTGAGAGAGGGCAACCTTGCCTTAGACCACGGGAGGATTGGAAAGCATCACCTGGTCTGCCATTTACAAGAGGGGTAATCCATGGCCCGGTAATGCAGCCTTTAATGAGGTTAAGAAAGCCTACATCAAATCCCATCTTCTTCAAGACGGCTAAGAGAAAAGAGTGCCTCACTCTATCAAAAGCATTGGCCAAATCAAGTTTTAGGAACAAAACCTTTCTCATTCCTGGACTGGCTCGAGTGAATGGCTTCTTGTACTAGGAGGATGGATTCAGTTATATGTCGATTTGCTAAGAACCCCCCTTGATTTTCAGAAATGAGGGATGGAAGAAAGGGTTTGAGGCGAGAGGTGATGACTTTGGACAAGATTTTGTAGGAAGAATTACAAAGGGATATAGGACAGAATTTAGCAAATGAAGAGGGTCGGTTTTCTTTGGGTGTGAGGGCCAAATGTGTGGCGTTGGTATACCCCCCTATTTTTCACTTTCGCTGGATCCATTTTAACATTTTTATCAGATATTTTTTTATGATTCCCTAGAATGTTTGATAGAAACATATGGGAAAACTATCTGGACGTGGGGCTTTGTCAGGCTGAAGAGCCCATACCATTCTCCTGATTTCATCCTCATCAATCTCTTTGGTTAAACTGTCATTTATTTGTTTTCTTATCCCTGCAGACAAATGTTGTAATAGCTCAGTATAATCCTCCTGTTCTTTAGTTTCTGTTAGGAGGTCTCGAAAATGCTCTGTTGCTGTCCTTTGGATGGTGTCCTGGTTTACTTGCCTGTTACCTTCAGCATCAATAATGGAGCTTACGTCATTCCTTATCTTTCTGGCTGTTGTTTGTTTATGAAAAAAAGCTGAGTTCCTGTCTCCTCCTTGCAGCCACAGTTGCCTCGATTTTAGCCTCCATTTTAATTCTTCTGCTCTTTTAACTCGGCACAATTGTGAATAGAGGTCGCTTTCCTATTGTTTGCTTTCTTGGGAGAGGCCAAACTCCTCTATCGCTCTTTGCGTGCTGTTGAGGTTGTTTTTAAGCTCCTTTTTTTCCTCTTCAGGCTCTTTGTAGCTCGTTTTGGCCCATTCTTTAATTGCCTGTTTGGTTTTTTTTTTAATTTGGACTCCCAGATAAATCCAGGGGACCCTTTGACATGCTGACTCCAGGTACTGAGGACAATTTCAGCTACTGCTGGAATGTCGTTCCAAAGGGAGCTATACCTGAAGGGAATAGGCCCAAAATTGTTATGGTTTTCCAGCGTGAGCGTGATAGGGAAATGGTCTGAGACAGGGCATGTCAAAATGTTGGCGTATCCAACAGAAAACATGGAAAGAAGCGAAACGTTGATTAACATTCTGTCTAATCTCTCCATAATATTACCTGCGCCAATCCTGCGATTGCTCCATGTGTATCACCGATTTTTAGGTATAATGTCCACAAGTTCAGATTCTTGCATGATGTTTTCCAAATGGGTTCTGTAGGGGTCAGAAGTGAAACTGCCGCCTCTCTTTTCATTGGCATGCAGGATAAGGTTGAAATCGCCTCCCAAAATAATGTTGGAGCTCCCTTCTTCATCGATGCTAGACTTTAGATCGCGCCAACAACAATCCTTATCTCTGTAGTGATTGGGCACATAAACATTGTAGATGATTACAGTTTGCCTATCTTCTTTGTTTTCCAAGACTGTTTTGATCCAGTGTTGGCTGATGGTTTCCGAATTACACTTCCATATGTTCTGATTCCAGATAGTGGCTATTCCTCCTGAAGCTCCTCTTGCTTCACTGATGCTTCCTTTATACTGATTTTGTTGTTCTATAATACCGTTCATTTCTCGCTGACCTTGCTTTGTTTCTTGCAGCAAAATAATTCTAGGTTTCTCATGATGTATGAGATCTCTAAGGGCTATTATCTTGGAGGGGTGCCCAAATCCCCTGATGTTCCAAGAAAGGATTTTTATCATTGTAAATGTGATGTCCGGGGTGGTGCTCTACCCTCTTGTTCCTTGTTATTTGTATCTTTTTCATGTTGTCCCAGGATGAAGGATTCTATGGGTGTCTGAGTTCCCATAGCTATATCTTTCTGCGCGTTCTCATCCCGATGCTGCTTGGCAGATTTCCTACCCGGACCAGGCTTCTTGAAGGTATCACTAGATCCTCCATGGTCTTTGGAAGAGCTCCTGGTGAGTCTGTTTAAGGGAGGATCCAGAGGGGGCTGAGAGGAGATGATCAGGGGCAAGGTGTATTTGGAAGAGCTTTGGGGGAGGCTTTCATGAGAGGGAGGGTCTAGGGGGTGGCTTTCAGGGAGAGAAAGGATAGAGAAGGGGTTAGATGAAGGGGGCGGAGGAGGGGAGCGGGGGGGAGATTTGGAGGGTGCAGGAGAAGAGGGGGAAGGATGACCTTCTGCATAGGCCGATGGATCAGCTTTAGAGGCAGCTTTAACCAGGGAGGCCGATTTCTTTTTTTTTAACCACTTCCCATTGTTCCTCTTGAGGACTGTTTTCTACATTAATAAGCTTAGTACATCGATTTGCAAAGTGGTCGTATTCGTGACATACCTTGCACTTGAATGGGATCTGCTCGTAATCCAGCTGCTGAATATGACTCCAATCGTCGACTTTGAGCTTGATGGCTTCAGGGAGGCCTTTGCCGAGATCCACTTCAACACAAATCCAGACACAAGCTTGCGTGTTGTCTTTTGGCTCGCTTCGGTCAACATATTTACCAACTGCATTCCAAATGGCTCGAACCGAATCATCCCCCCAGCAGTGAAGGGGAAGATGAGGGAGCCGGATCCAGACCAGGACAACACTGGGGACATCAAGCTTAGGATCAAAATCAGGGGTCCATTTGTTGAGATACAGGCCTCTGGAATCCATGAAATAGGGTCCGTTTCTGAAAATTAAATCCTTGTCTTTTTTGGATTCAAAGTGAAATGTGAAGTACCCTTTCCTGCAGAATCTGATGGATAGCTTCCCTTGTATTTTATCAGACTAGTTTCTCTCAACCCATCTTTGGACAGTTTTCGAAGAAGGCCAGAGGCCCGTGAACTGACCGATGAGTCCTTTTTTTACCAGCGAAAGAGCGGCCAAGCGAGGTAGGGCAGGAGGCAAGAGAACTTCTTGAAGGCCGTCTAATTTCTTGACAAATTTTGAGACAGCAGGACGAGGGCGCTGAGGAGGCAATGATTTCACTAAGTTGGAGAACGCCTGTTTGATGTCGACCCCCTCCGGTGGAGCCTTCGGAGGGGTCATGGGCGATGAGCGATAAATGAAAACCAGTCGACTGCGTAGTAGGTAACCCTAGGCAGCGCGCGCAGCACTAGTCCAGATTCGAGAAATTATTTATGTTATGCATATTTTTTAATGGAAACAAATTAGATGTTTTAATGGAAATAGAATATATGATTACTTTTGTAGCATAATAATTTGATTGGTGGCGGTCCCCACAAGGCATAGCAGGTTAGGTCCTCTACATTCTCATTGTGGTTGTGCGGAAGTTCATCTCATTATGCGGAGGTTCAACTTATTGTGCGGAACCTTCGCACAATGAGCTAAACTTCCGCACAATGGCAATGCAGATGTGGATGACATAACCTCATATGCCTTGTGGGGACCACCACCAATCAAATTATTATGCCTTTGTTCCGCCCATCGATGTGCTTTAAAATATTTCCTTAAATTATTATGCTTGGAACCATGAATTATCTCTAGAAACATTAAATTTTTTCCCTTAAATTGTTGCTGACTCCTCTATTGATGTTTGTTTTAGTTTTTGAGTTTATGATTACTAATTTCAATTTAATATTCTATTGTCTAATCCCTTAGGATATTTGGTCTATTTTCCTTGCTTATACTACCACACAAATTTAATACATACTAAAATCGACAAAACACTTAGCGACTTGATTAACCCCTCAACTACAAAGTTTATTACAACTATTGTTCCTGCTTCACCAATATCATTTACCTTGGCCATGTGGATATCGTAAAAAAGAATTTTGTAAAACAAAATGGCAAAAAAGTCATACCAACGAGTATAAGTACAGACGATCTCAATAACAACACTTTGCACATGTAGCGAATCGGTGTAGAAATTAATGATAACCAAAGGAACAATAATCATGCATGCATGGAATCCATGAATGAAAACATAGGCTAAGCTTGCCCAATTTTGCAAATCGACCATCCCCATGCATTTTTCATGAACGACTTAACAATGAAAAATATGTAAAAATTATGATGCACAAGATCACGCAATTCCAGCTTTAATGTCGTTAAATAACGTGACCCTTTTCGACAGCTGAGAGGCTTGCATTTCCAGTCAAAAAATTCACACAAGACGCTAGCCTAACTCCTAGGCTTGAGGCCTTTGCATAGCTGGAAGTCGCCTCAGCATTAGAATTGATGAAATACACACCGTTGAGAAATAAATCTCCTTGAGATCTCTAGCTCCAGTGCTCCCATCTTCCATGGGGGGTTTGCACTCGCTTCATTACCTGCAAGTGACTCAATCTCAATTTTTTTTTGCTTTATACGATTTGAACTTGCGACCTCTCAAGAGGATTTAATTTATTTATATACATACCTCTTTGGCAAAATGATCCATGGGAGCTAGGTATCTGTTCCTTAGGAGCTAACAATATAAGTTTTTCCCTTTACTAATGTTATAAGTTGTGCTCTGAGACGACCTTATTTAAGATGCCATGGAATGAATATTGTGAATGAAATTATGAGGTATCAAAGCTAGCCTAACATAGGCTACCAGAGCTGATGCAGGCGCTACCCCTGGAGCTACTTAGTGATGCATGGAGTTGATAATGGACTTCGCCCATGTGTGGGAAGTGGGCACATATCACCTTCACCTCTGCTCTAAGATGTCCCTATGTTACATCCACATCTATTGAGTATTTCTTGACTACATAACCATCTTCGCTACCATTGTCTCTTTGCACAAGCAACTTCTTCTCACTCAAAAGAATTATAAGCAAAGTATAAATTATATGCATAGAAGTTTCTCATCATTTAATTAATATGGAATGCAAGTCACTATAACATTGGTGCACACACAAATTCATTTATGCTTGCATCGCAATTATGGTTTATTTTTCAAATATGTATGGAATGTTGAGGTCAAAGGTGCTGTCATTGCTTGTTCTTCTTCCTTTCACAACAAGCTAGTTATTTGTGTGAATAAATGATAGTTGTGCGAAGGTGCTTGTGTGAAGGTAGCTGTGCGGAGGTGGTTGTGCGAAGGAAGCTATGCAGAAGTGGTTGTGCGGAGAAAAAATGCTTATGCATAGAGCTTACATTATGTGGAAAGCTTTGTGCGAGGAGAATCAATTAATTAGTGGTAGAGGCAAGAACTATGCTGCATCACAACTATAAATCTTGTTAATTATGTGTTTTGAAATATCATTATTGCAAATAGAAACCATTATTATTTAAATTTATTTTAATGTAATATGTATATTATGAGTTTTATCTAAAAAATTATTTGTAATTTTATTGATGAAAATAATTACAATATAAATAATTAAATTAAATCGAATCACTTTATTATTTTTATTAAGTTTTTAATAAGTTTGACATTATTATTATTATTTCTTGATTTAATATTTCATTTTATAAGACAGTGCAACATCTACCATATAAATAAAATACATCTCAACATAATTATTACTATTTTAAAAATTTCGTTTTTAAAGAATACCAATTTAATTTAAATTATTTTTTCATATAAAAATCTCACCATTAATTACTATATTGCCTGGATCACTATATTACCCTGAGCAATCAAGAATATACCTATTATCATATTTATCGAAACTTACCCATTAAAAACCACCATAGATCACTATATTGCCTTGAGCAATCAAGGATATACCTATTATCATGTTTATCAAAATTTACCCAAAAAAACAAACCACCATTAAAACACACATCATAAGATAAATGATAACATGCACAAAAGTAAATGTTGTAATAATGAAAGTTAATAAGAACATAAGATATATCTATCTACCAGGGAATCCTCCCACATGATAAAACTTATACCCCAGTACATGTATGTACCATAACTCACCGATCGACCAATTTCCTTTGTGGGCTACACCAACTAGTTGTCACATTCAAACTAGCCAACCCAACAAGATTACGAAGTTGAGATTGACAGGTTGGCCACCTAATAATCCGACCCATGTGTACAAAGGTGTTATTCTCCTTTCCAAAAAGTGAGTGACATTTTTTAATAAATGTCACAATTCTATTTTACTATTCCCATCGACATCTACGAGATTGTAATTATCACCTTTTTCTTTAGTAATATACACATTTTATGTCATACACATAACATACCCATAACAAGTGTTAAAAAAAGAAGTATTTTATGCTTTTATATTTTTACATTATAATGTATAAATATCCTTCTTATATATTATAATGGTTGAAAAAGTTAGAAGTATAAAAATTATTCTTTATTACTATTTTTATCTTTATGATTTTTATATTTTTATTATATTTTGCTTTAGTTATGCACTATCGCCAAATACTCACACAAAATTGATGTTAAAGGTGGTTGCAACTAATTAATAATTATTATATTATTGTCGCGCCATTGGTACCGCGTTTTTTTCCCAATATTTATAATAGGAAATACAATTATATCGATTTCAAAATTAAATCAAATCAAACGTCTTTGTAAATGTATTTGATCTCGAAGTTTTATTTTTATTTTTCTTAACGTAACAAATATCTTTAATGACGGCAAATTTGGTTGCGGGTTTAATTTATTCAAGCCGACCACAATCCTTGCCTACCCATTGCTAAGATCGTTAAGTTGAGGAGCACACGGAATTCAAAATAAAAATATACAAAATTTACATCCATGGCACGTGGCGATTATAACAACCTGCGCGAAAAGTGTGAGAAAAGTAAAATGCACAAAACAAAACAAAGCTTAGAACTTTAATGTGAGGGTGCCATGACTTTGACTTGTGTAATATCCCTAGGCTTTTTGTTTTATTTGAACGTCTTATGCCTTTCAAGAAGTTCATTAGTTGTGTGATGGTGTTATCTTGTGAGTTGGTATGGATGGTCACTAATCACTTTATTACTTTTGATTGTATTTTATTGATTTCAAGTTAAACATTTATAATCAATCAAATATTAAAGCCACTTTAAGTGAGACTCTGTGATTCCCACTCAATTACAAGTAATTTATGGTTTTTTTTTTTCTTTGAGCTAAGCATATTTTAATTATTGAGTGTCTAGCATGTGACCATGTTATCATCCATGTAAGTAGATAATTATGTCATTTTGAGTTAAAGCTCTTTAATTATTGAGTGTTTATTTTAATTATTGAGTGTATGTTATTATTCATGTAAGTAGATACATGATAATCAATGAAGAGTATGTCATTTATTTATTAGGTTTTTACATATCTTTAATGTATCTATCAATATTGTTGGTTTGATATGGATAAGGCATACAATTTATCACATTGTCAAGTTGTGTTGTCTTCTACTAGAACTCATTATATGGCACTATGTTCATCATTCATCCTACTTGACAAGACATCTTTGGTCCTCTTAGCCCACACGCTAGTACACTATCTTAATTGTCTCATGAATCACACTGAGTCGATCATCAAGGCTACCAAACAAATGGACTTGCCATACAAATTGCCACGTATGCCTAATGTGCCCTCCATTTTGCCATTACTAATGACACCTCAAAGTCAAGTCCTTACATTGGGTGACTAGAAGGTGGTTTTTCCTCAGTGAATGGAAGCGTTGTCATTAAATGGGGTATGAGGAGGCATGCTTATCTCTCGAGCAATGCTAATGAGTTGGTCTTTAATTGAGCTTGATGTTGCCTCCATAACATTCATTTTATGGTACAAAATGGTGAACCCACTTTAAGATTCGTTCTACTAATCACGTAAGGCAATAATGCATCTGGGAGCTTCTATCATTTTTTTGTAGTGTCAGCTTCAAAAAATGTGTCTTCCACTTGTCTCTTCAAGGTATCAAAGTTCTTTGTAGAGTCAGAATCATCATGAGAGAAACAAATTTTGGTGCACTATTAGCTACACACCAGTGCACTATACTCACATTCCTCAAGGAGGTTAGGCAACAATCACAACACTCCATGAAGCTCAAGAGAGCTAGGCAAGTTGCGGGTTAGAGGAATTGAATTTTGCTAAAAGAAAATGTTGCAAGATGTTGAATTACTTTGTAGAAGAGTGGATAAAGAAATATAAAGCAATATCTTTTACATGTCAACTCAAGATTATGAGTTTTTGTTTGTTTGTTTTTTTTTCTTTTCCTATGTGGTTCACGGACCCCAGAGATCAATGACCACTACGTCCATGGAACATTTGTACCAAGCAGATCCACCGAAGGGATTACTTCATGTCGGCTCAACTAGGAACTTGACCCAAGAGTGTCAAGATAATTGAACCGTTGACCTCTCAATAACAAAAGTGCTTTAACGACGGGGACTTGACCAATTAAACTTACCCTCAGGGCAACCCACGACTATGAATTATATCTTGAATAAACTAGAATTAACAAACCATCTATGTGGAGACAAACGAAGAAAACTACCATCCATTACAAAAAAATAAATAAAATTTCAACCTAAAAAAACAAACAACAAACATTAAATACATACCCACAAAGTTACAAACAATATAATTCAACCAATCATACATAAAGTGAGTGAAAGTTGCTTATGAAGGGCAAGTTTGCCATGAGGAGCCTCCACATATGACAATGACAATCCTACTCATGTTTCATTAATTATGAAATAACTGTCCTCAACGCATCCATGCATGAATCGTGGTAAAAAGATTGAGGGGATCTCTCTCCTTTGTTTGGTGATGCATTTTGGAGTTAAGACGACCATCACCTCTTTTATATTTTTTTTGCCATTTCATCCACATAGGGAAATAAGAGCACTGACCTTGCCAACGCAAGAAAACACTAGAGGGAATACTTAATCTCGCTGCAGATTTTGTTCCCTTAAAGTTTTATTGTCCATACGAATGGTCTTTGGCATATTAATATAATAATAATTATGTTTTGGCAAAGTTAAGACTAATATATAGCCCTTTAATATATTAACAATTGTGTGTTCGCAATACATTAGCAAGGTTATGAGTAAAATATGGCTTATTGAGACCATTAGTTGAAAATGAGTGTTTATGAGTCAATGTGATGTTGTGTGACCCCACCCCATTCATCTCCCTTAAACGCGAAAAATATATATGTAGACTCCATGTAGTACGACAAGTACATTAATAGGTGTAAGTCCATGGGGGCCATGTGATGGAGGAAGTTTTATCTTTTCCGTACAAAATCGAATTCATGAAAACCAACCCCACCCTTTAGAAGATGCGCAAGTCACCATGTGCAGGGGAGATGCAACTTTTGCAAGTGATGACATATGGCAACATGCGGATCTGGACAAATCCGTGACAGTGACATGTACATGCGCCCCACCCATCCCCTCTTTTTCGCACACGACATCCAAAGTTAAAATTGGAATTAGTTTCTGTCCACGACTATGTAACAAATTTAAAGGATACGTTGTTCAAGATTCTATAAATGAGGAAAAAGGAAACAATACGGGAAAAAGATAAGGGTGGAGAAGAAAAATAATTTTTCCACATTTTGAAATAATTTCTATGGGTGTATAATTTTTTTTATAATTATTTGGTTAATATAATATTAGTTTAGGGCAATAAAGTTAAAATATAGATGTTTTCTAGTAAGTGTGTTTTTGGACATTTTAGTACTGAGTTTTTTTGCTAAGCATTAGCTTGTAAATTGTTGATACCAATTTAGTGGTTAGGACTTGTTAAGTTATGAGTTTCTTGCTAAGCAGTAGCTTGCAAATTGTTGGTACCAATTTAGTGGTTATAGTGATAGCAAAAGAGTTTTGAACTAAATCTTAATTAGTTACTAATTACTCTGAATTATTAAAAAAAAATCTTTATGTTAATAAGTAACCAATGATATTGAAATTTTTAATAATATTAATATTAAACGTTAGTTGAGTTAGTTGAGTTGTGGTAGGTGTAAGATGATTCCATTTATCTAAGTTATATTTATAACAAATACTGCTTTTATATCTTATTTCAGAACCTTAAAATTACATATCCTGAGAATGATATTGGTATTAACTCCAACCTCAACCTTTATACATAAATAGAATATAAAGTGTAAGGTGAGGGAATAACACCATCAACAAAAAAGAGAAAGGGGGTATTACCACATTAACTCTAAAATTTACATTTCAAAATAAAATTACAAATTTTCAAAAATTTTAAAGTAATTATTTTATTTATTTATTTGTCTTCTGTATTTTACTTTATATTATTTTTAATACATGTATATGATAATGTTAATATATATATAATTTGAAAAGTATTAATGTGAGATAAAATTTTAACACGATGGTAAATATAATGTTAATATATATATAATTTGAAAAGTATTAATGTGAGATAAATTTTAACAAGATGGTAAATATGAAATTGGAAGTGAAAAAAAACTCACACAATATGACATAAAAATGAGATATTTTTTACAGTTTAAAATAAATAAACTTTTAATATTTAATATTAATAAAAAATAATATTAATATTTAAATGTCAAAAGTTTAATTTTTGATACAATATACATTTGGAATAAAATTGATAAACATAAGATGATTTTAAGATAAACTTTATTTTAAGTAAGTTTAAAATTTCAATAACAAAAAACTTAAAGCCACTACAATATTATATTCTTTAAGAGCATAATATATTATTTGCCATAAACACACAATATATTATTTTTAATAACAAAAGATTTAAAGCCACTACAATATTATATTCTTTAAGAGCACAATTAGATCTCAGAGTTTTGTGATCTATAATGTTAATATCAGTCTTTCACATTAATCACATTGTTTCGAATCAGCTAATGTTGAGGATGAACCACATTAGCTAGTTCGAAACGTCGACCAAATCCTAATGATGTGATTAATCCAAAACACTGATACCAAGAAATTTAAAATATTTAAATATATAAACTTTTATAATTATATTATTATTTTATAAAAAATTGGTTTTCAAAACTTTTTAAAAATGTATTTTTAAAAATTTATATTAAAATCATTTAAAATTATATTTTTTCAAAATTGATATATAAAACTTGGTTTTCAAAATTTTACAAAAATGTATTTTTAAAGATTTATATTAAAATTATATTTTTTAAAAATTGATAGGTAGAATTTCGTAAAAACAACTTGAAAAATTTAGAAACCTTCTAAATAAAAAATATTACAAATTTGTGATTTTAAAAAATTTATATTGAAATTAAGCAAAGTCTTTCAATAGAAATCACATACCGGAAATTTTTGGCCTACAAATTTGTTGAAATTACTTAAAACAAAAATTATTAAAATATTATGATTTTTTAAAATTTATATTGAGATTTCTATAAAATGATGATTTTTAAAAATTTATATTAAAATTTTTAAATGAATTTTTTACAAATTTCTATAAAATTTATATAGGGATTTCTCTACAAAAGTGATTTTTAAAAATTTATATTAAAATTTTTAAATAAAAATTTTACAACTATCAAATTTTTTAAAAACTATAATTTCAAAAAACTTTATATTTTGAAAAGAAAATCATAAAAACATCGCTTCTTCATTATGAACAGAATTTGAAATTCTGCAAACTTTAGATGACAAGAATTCTCTAAAAAGCAATCATTTCATTATATGAACAGAATTTGAAGCATGGTAAAACTGTTGCCCCATAATGTCCAAGCTCACATCGAAATTGTTGTGGGAAAAATATATTTGCTGCAGGATTAGCACGTTCCTTAACGACAAAGGAGGTTGGTGTTTGGTAAGGTATGGGTGGAAGAAGAGCAATCTTCATTTAGCACCTACCTTCCGTGGTTACCAATTTTGGGTGTTGTTGTCACTCCAGATTTCTTTGCTGGACAGGCCAAGCAAGCAGACTAGCATACTTCATGTATATGAACGGATATATTTTGGTTACTTAATGCCCAGGTTTGTAGTGAGGCCATGGTGAAAAGGGTGAGTGAGAATAAAAGCAATAACAGTGAATTTTGGACACCTGGAAACTCATCCTATATTATATATCGGATTCCACATCTCACATTCTTTCTTTCTGTCAACTAAAATCTCATCTCTCTACTGGTTTTTTTTAAGCCCAACGCTGTTTTTCACGTCCCCAGTTCGAATCTCCTCAGCTCAAGTGTTTGGTGATTGGCATATCGAAGCAAATAGAGCTCGGTGATGCATTGATCGCTGGATTGCATGTGTGTATCTTGTGGGCGCCGGGGCGGTGAGTAAACCCGATTTGCGGAAATGGGTGACAAGGCTGCGACTCTGGAAGCCATTAACAAAGAAGCTGTGGATTTGGTAAGGAGGACTTGAATGCCTTTTGAGTCTTTTACCAGGTGTTTCTGTGGAGCTTTGAGATTGATTTTGTGAGGTTTGTTAATGCAGGAAAATATTCCCATCGAGGAGGTTTTTGAGAATCTAAGATGCAGCAGGGAGGGTTTGAGCAGCCAAGCTGCGCAGGAGAGGCTCACTATATTCGGATACAACAAGCTCGAAGAGAAAAAGGTAAGGGTAGCTTCGACATATTTCTAATTTTGAGCTCAGTTCCGGAGTTGAGCTGGGATTTGAGATCTACGGGGAACTGTATTTCTAAGGTTGTTTGAGCCTTGAGGTATGCAGAGTAAAGCAAATTCTTTGGTTCTACTGTGAAGCGATTTCCGGTTAGAGATATGAACTGGCACAGTGTAATTTCCATGGCTTATATCGTTCTTTAAAATAAATACGTTTTCTTAGCTTGGTCGGGCTTATACTGCAACATCAAATCTTTAGGCTACAGGAAAGTATATTGCCTAGGCTTCCGATGAGGGATCCTTTGTCATGGCTTATGCCAAGAGGTTCATGCACTTGGGGTTTATGCGGAGTACTTGAACATTGTCAAGAATTGATTAAATTTAACTCCATGACGTCTTTTGGGTGCGCAGGAAAGCAAATTTCTCAAGTTTTTGGGTTTTATGTGGAACCCCTTATCATGGGTTATGGAAGCCGCAGCTGTGATGGCCATTGCTATGGCGAATGGAGGAGTAAGCATCATACACTTCTAATTCCCCTCGTTGATTCTATTATAAAGCAGCTATCAAGCTTCATTGCTAATATCATGTAATTAGTTCTATATATTTTGTCGGCAGAGTCGCTGCACTCATCATTTTTCTATCTCGGGTTCTTCATCTCTTTGCAGTCTCAGTCATCACTAGTGATTTGTCTTTCTCGTTGGTAAAACAACTGTTGATATACTGCTAATGCGATATTTTCTCTGTTTTTGAAAACTCTTGGTTATTTACACCACAAATATCATGTTGTTACTTTTATATGTTCTATTTTTTTTTCTATGGTGTTTTCTTCTCTGCAAGGGCTTTTCCTAGTCGGGCCTACAATGTGTGCATTCAGTTTATCAAACATGTCTGTCTGCCTGTCTTGACTCTTCAACATGCTTGGATAATATACCCCCATTGATCAATCCATGAACTAAACACATATCTTTAAAGTTTGGCCATTCCTTCTGATAATTGTATTTTTTTGGCAAATTGGTCGTGGTTATTCTTTTGTTTTTTCATCATTAATAATATTTGCTAGTTCTGTTGCTAATTTTGTGTTTTCTGTGTTCGTTTGATAGTAAATAGTAGTGTGGCTTTTGGTCTCTCCTATTGGATATCGTTCCCCTCTATTGTATATTTAGTAGTTCACAGTATTACTTCATCCTTATGGTTCCTGTGCATATTATCGGAAAAGAAGATGGCTTCTTGTTCTACCGTGTCACAATATTTCTCTCTTGTAGCCAGTATCAGTCAGGGCATACCCTATCCGCTCTTTTTAGTTGAGGCTTTAATCATGTAAATTGTATCTTTGCAGGGAAAACCTCCTGACTGGCAAGATTTTGTTGGTATTCTAACATTGCTTGTTATAAACTCTACCATAAGTTTCATAGAGGAAAACAATGCTGGCAATGCTGCTGCGGCACTGATGACTCGGCTGGCTCCAAAGAGCAAGGTCTGTTCACTATCTTTTGTATGAGTGGCAGCCCCGATATTTTCAGTTTTCTATCCTTGGTTTTGCGGGGAAGCATGCAATTGGATGTTCAGAATCCTCTTAAGATCATGGGTGCTGCAGTTTTAAATTCCTTAGTCAATGACTTAAGACTTTGAACTTAACAGGTTCTCAGAGATGGACAATGGAGTGAAGAAGATGCAGCGGTGCTTGTTCCTGGTGACATAATCAGCATCAAACTTGGAGATATTGTTCCTGCGGATGCGCGTCTTCTTGAAGGAGATCCTTTAAAGATTGATCAGGTCTTAATCCAATCCTTTCCTTTACTTCTTATTTCTGATTACCAGTGCTGGAATTTTCGGTATGCTTTTATATGGTTTCTGGGATTAACTTCGAGTGTTTTGGTACTTTTCCTGAGCCACGTTTTATGACAATATTTTTGAATGTGTGTAGTCTGCCCTCACTGGTGAGTCATTACCAGTAACAAAGGGTCCTGGCGATGGGGTTTATTCTGGCTCTACTTGCAAACAGGGTGAACTTGAATGTGTTGTCATTGCTACTGGGGTCCATACCTTTTTTGGTAAAGCAGCACATCTTGTGGACAGTACAAACCAAGTTGGCCACTTCCAAAAGGTTGGTATTTATTCTGGACTTCTGATTTTTTTTTGTCCTTTCTCTTATTTGATAAATACATAATTTTTGGTGATACTGCAGTTGTACCAAATTGGCTAGTTAGGGTCGGTGGTAATATTGGATGATCCAGTCGTTGCGTTAAAATGGCTATTTTCTTGGAGGTGGCTTGCAGGTTTTGACGGCAATTGGGAATTTCTGCATTTGCTCAATTGCGATTGGCATGATAGTTGAGATCATTGTTATGTATCCAATTCAAGACCGTAAATATCGTCCTGGAATAGATAACCTTCTAGTTCTCCTCATTGGTGGGATTCCGATAGCAATGCCTACTGTCCTTTCTGTGACAATGGCTATTGGATCCCATCGTCTGTCTCAACAGGTTAGTTGCCATTATCACACCCGGGCCTTTATATGCAGTGTTTTGTTTGGCAGACATCTATAAAAGGCACCATTCCTTAAGTATAATTCTCCCTGATAGTATCTCTCTTTCTGGTATTTGCTGGTGCAGGGTGCCATCACAAAACGGATGACAGCCATTGAAGAAATGGCTGGAATGGATGTGCTTTGCAGCGACAAAACTGGGACATTAACACTGAATAAGCTTACTGTGGACAAGAATATTATTGAGGTTAGATGTGCAATTGCTTATGTTCTGCTGCTTGCCGTAGTACTGTTAGTTTCCTTCAAACAAGTATCAATTACTAATTGTTGTCATGAACAGGTTTTTACGAAAGGATATGACAAGGATGCTGTTGTCCTGATGGCTGCAAGAGCATCCAGAATAGAGAATCAAGATGCCATTGATGCGGCAATTGTTGGGATGCTTGCGGATCCTAAGGAGGCAAGTATTTTTTTTATGTCATCATATTAAATTTTAGTTGATAAGCAGGCCTATGCTTATTTTACTGATTTGTATCTTTTGTTGTGGGTTTTAATATCCATGGATGTAAAAGGCGCGGGCAGGCATTCAAGAGGTCCATTTTCTTCCTTTTAATCCAACTGACAAGAGGACAGCTCTCACTTATATTGACAATGAAGGGAAAATGCATCGAGTTAGTAAAGGTGCTCCAGAGCAGGTATTGTTCTTTGGATGTTTGACCTTCTTCATTAGGCTTGGTAATGGGCTGTATTGTTTAGAAAGTGCTTCAAAACTTATTTGTACACATTCTATTAAAACTGAAATGACCAAATACTTTCTGCTAGATTCTTAACCTCGCACATAATAAGCCAGAAATTGAGCGGCGAGTTCATACAGTTATTGACAAGTTTGCTGAACGAGGACTTCGCTCTCTTGCAGTTGCATATCAGGTTAATAATATGGCTTCTTTTGCTTTATCTGTGGGCTGAATCTTCCCAGTAAGTTCTTCTTGTTGATTATGTATATCTTTATAGCTATCTCAAAATGTTTGCAGGAAGTTCCAGAGGGCAGGAAGGAGAGTCCAGGAGGGCCCTGGCATTTTATTGGATTGATGCCTCTTTTTGATCCCCCACGCCATGACAGTGCTGAAACAATCAGAAGGGCTCTTAATCTTGGTGTAAATGTCAAAATGATCACAGGTATGGTGAGGTTATGGTGTCATCAGTTTCACTACTGTTTTTGTAATGCAGCGAGCCGACATTTAACTATTTACTTGCAAATGTTCATCAGGAGATCAATTAGCTATTGCCAAGGAGACAGGTCGCCGACTGGGCATGGGTACAAACATGTATCCATCATCCTCTTTACTAGGTCAGGACAAAGATGAATCAATTGCAGCTTTGCCAGTTGATGAACTGATAGAGAAGGCTGATGGTTTTGCTGGTGTTTTCCCTGGTGAGCAACAATTATCTTTTACTTCTGTGTTTTTTCTTGGGAGTCCCACTCAATTCTTTATATTTCCAACTCCCTTCTCTCTTGGTTATGGAACTTTATGCTTCATGGTTTATATTATAACTATTTTTTGCAGGTGGAAATGTTTATCTCATATACTTTTATTTTTTCATTTCCTTAATTAGTGTTTGATTCCATGGCCTTCCTGATTTTGACTGGTCATTGCAGAGCATAAGTATGAGATTGTTAAGCGATTGCAGGCTAGAAAGCACATATGTGGAATGACTGGCGATGGTGTTAATGATGCGCCTGCGCTAAAGAAGGCAGACATAGGAATTGTTGTTGCTGATGCAACTGATGCAGCAAGAAGTGCTTCTGACATAGTTTTGACAGAGCCAGGTCTCAGTGTTATTATCAGTGCAGTGTTGACAAGTCGTGCAATTTTCCAGCGAATGAAGAATTACACTGTAAACTTACTTGCGTTCCTGTGCATGGATTATAAAATTACTAACAGTTTCTAAATGAATTACATAAAATTTCTGTGCTAATTTTGATTGATATTTTGAATACATATTTGTGATGCAGATATATGCAGTGTCAATTACAATACGTATTGTGGTAAGTATGTTTTCAGTATCTACATTGATGCACTGATATTATTTCCCTTCAAAGTATTTTCTGCCCTTTAATAAACGTGAAGATAGCATTGCAAAACTGCTAATTTTTGAATCCATTGATGCAGTGTCATATGTCTGGTAGGTCTACTGCTCAGAGCAATGCATCTGTCGTTTTTTACATGAAACAATACAATGTTTTTGCTGTCTGAGCCTTTTCTGGGTATCTTTTCTGTTATTTACCTTTTTCACCTGTGAACAAGACGATAGGACTGCAAAACCACTATTCCATGATTCTGTTGATCTATGTCTGCAAGATCTATTGTTAACAGACCAATATATCATTGTTTTGCATTGAGGTCACTCCAAAATTTCCAAATTTATTTGCCACTCCAAAATTTCCAAATTTATTTGCCACCCAAAACCAGCTCTTAGTATCTTCTCCATTATGTGCACCTTCTCTTGATAATTGACTTGTGGAATGAAAACTAAGTTGCACCAAAACAAGCCCATAGGCAATAGACAATTTATTTCAATATCAGTTTTTAATGTTTTTTTATTCCTAATCTTTCTTCGTCACTCATTTTGTGTTTAATGTGTTAATTTCTTTGGAAATGAATGGACGAATTTTACCAGGGGCCATCTTTCCATTCCTGGTGGAAATGAATTGCTGTCATTTTTAATAAATAGTATTTGCATTAATTTCCAAAAAAAATACAGAATTGAGCACATCTTGGTTCTCTTAACTAGGCATGGTTCTTTAGCCCTTTTCTTAATAACTTGTTGCATTTTCAGATGAATTTCTCCAAATAACTTCTTCCTTGGGAGTAGTTGCAGATATCAAAATCCCATAACCTCCTACCTTCTATTCAATTCTGTCCTCCTTTCTACTATAATACAGATGGTAGATAATATGACTGCTTTGTTTTATTTAATTAGGTTTAAATTTTAAAGGACCCTGCCCCTGCTAATTGAGTCTATATAAAATGTCAAGAGGCCTAAGTTCCTGACTGGGCAAACTGAAAGAAGTTCGAAAGTCGAAAAGGTCCACAAGAAATAGAATACTTTGAATCTGATGTTGTGAAGACCTTGATAGTCAGATGTTTCAATCTTGCTAATCTATAAAGTTAACTTTAATCCTACAATGAAAACTGTGCACCCACTGTGGAAACACAAATACAATATCGCTGGTGTCTCACTTGGCGACCGGTAATATTCTCTTTCAGAGAGAGAGAGAGAGAGAGAGAGAGAACTAATTCTGACGGTTCCAACAGATCCTACATCTTTTTGTTGTAGGAAGGCCCTTACCATAAACTTTTAACTGTGCCTACTGTGAAACACAAAAGCAGTCTCACTGTGTCTCACTAGGCATCTAATGATGTCTTAATGTCAGAGAGCGATGGAAGTTGGAGTTAATTCTAAGGGTTGTAATATGTTCTACATATTTGTTGTAGGAAGGGTCTTACCATAAATTTCTAGAGGGATCTGGTAGGAAACCCAGAATTTGCAAATGACCCTTGCTGTAATCCATGTTCTGGAACACTAAGATGATGCACTCAAATTATGGCATGAAACAAGACATAACCCACTGGCATTGCACCAGTGATGGACACACTCAGCACTAGTTGTAACAGCCAGGAAGACATCACCAAAAGTCTCTGAAAAACTTGGCTACCGGATCATTCCTGGAGGTGAAACAGATAGAAAGGCAGATTCTGATTCCTGGATCTCTCCATTTAAATCCTAAAAAAACGCCTATAAAAGTAGAAATCTTCTTTTTCTTGAAGAAAAGTGAAGAATTCTCAGCACTGAACAACCAGTACTTTGGTCAATCTTTTAGAAGTCAAAAAGGAAGGTGTCATGTTTCTTTCTGCAAGACTTGAATAGTTGGTGACAGATCCTGGTGTTCGAGCCTCCAACTCCTACCTGTGGAAGTTTCTTGATAATCTGTTTGACAGATGGAAGGTAGCCTTAAGCAAAGTGATACCCCTTTCAACGACCGTTGAGCTCAAAAAGCCTCCATGTGTCTTCTCCTGAAAGAAGGCTAGACCTTCCATTGTATCAGGTTTGCTTTGATTCCCCTTTGGATGAGCCCTTGTTCCTCTATCATCTGTGATTTATTAACCCAGGTATGAAGGAACTGCTGTTATCGGATGATCCCAAATCAGGTCTTTGATTTTTCTACAATCTAGGAATCTGAGACGTTGTAATATTCCTACTAGGAATTAACAGTGATAATCAAAACAAAAACACCACATGCAACACAAAAATTCAACATGCAATTAGACACCCATAATTCTAGCCAAAAACTGCACCAAGCTGAGCCATTTTATTATCAAAGAGGAGTGTACAATATATGTATGGAATGTGTGCAACTGGGCTTGCTAAAGCAAGTTAGACAAACTCCAGGTGAGAAATGTGCTGCTTGGGTGCTGGAAAGTGCTTCCTCTTCAAACTTTGCACTAGCCCTGGAAATCGGCTGCTGCTGGCTGGAAAGGGACTGCTGTTTGACCCCTCTAGAGTGCTCAGAAAATTCTGTAAAATTAATCGTGGGCTCTCCTCACCAAACCCACAAAGACCCAGAAAGGGTTGGGTCTAGTTCCAACCTTCTGAAATTACCCCCAATTAGTTCGAGTTCCTCCTCTGGCTGGGCAATTCGTACTACTTGAGAATTTGCCACCAAAGCCCTCCAAAATTGCTGAGAAGGCCCTCCAATAGTTCTCCTTATGTCTCCTAGCAAAATTCAGCCTCAAGCACCCGATCAAGCCTCCACAACGAATGCACTCCTCAAATGACTGCGCAGGGCCAGTCAAGCCACCTCTGCGCATGCTCAGGGCCAGTCAAGCCACCTCTGCGCATGCTCAGGAATAAGAAATTCGGTCTGAAGAATGGCCACCCAATTTTCCCTCTAATCCATTGCAAAAACACTGTTAAACACCAAGGGAATGTGCCCCTAAATCCCCAGAATCAACTCTTCCCTGAAGCTCTCTCCCCACAATAGTGCGTGTTCTCTTTCTGTGCCCAGTCTGCTCCAAAGTAGCTCGAAATCCTCTGTGGAATTCCTCTGGAACAACTCCACAAATGTAGCAATGCTCCCTTAGGGCGGCACTCGAAGTCCATCAAAGAAGGAGTTGAGATCCCTCCTCAGAAATCTCGTGTGCTGAACAACACTAGTATACTTGGCTCAATAGCTCAAGCGTACAAGAGAGTTTGTTTGTCAAATGATCAAAATCCCCCAAATGATGCCTTCTCCTCCTATTTATCCTTGAGCTCTCTCTCTCTCTCCATGTGGGCCCCATACATCGACCCCTTCTTCTCCCTCTCTCTCCACAAGTGTGTTTTTCTCCAAGGGGTGTGTATTCCTCTTGGGGTGGCCCCCACCTTCCACTAGGAATTCGATTTGCCTCCTTTTCCTATGTTGGAGCCTCCTTAAGCCAAAAATGCCAAGTGGGGTCCTCCTAACCCACTTTTCCTAAGTCTAAGATGGAAAAACTTCAAAATTGGCAAAAATGGTAATTTACTTAGCAAAATTGCTAAGTAGGAATATCACAGTCCTCCCCGCCCAAATGTTGCTTGTCCTCAAGCAACTGCAGTGATGGGTGCTGGAGTACTTGTTCCCCTTCCCAAGTGGCATCCTCCTCTGGCAAGTCTTTCCACTTCACCAGAAACTCTTGAACCGTTCTGTTCCTGAGCCTCTTCTCCTTCACCTCCAAAATATAACCTCTGACACCAACACCAAATACCCCTCATCATTCAAAGGGGGCAAATCAGTGGCTGTTGTCACCTGTTGTCCCAGAGCCTTTTTCAGGTATGAGACATGAAATACATTGTGCACCTTGCTCGTAAGTGGGAGCTCCAGCTCATAGGCCACCTATCCAACCCGCCTGGTCACCTTGTAAGGCCCACAGAAACGTGGTTTGAGCTTCTCATCTCCCTTCTGCTTCAAAGTGGACTGCCTGTTTGGTTGGTGTCTTAGAAAGACTAAGTCCTCAACCTCGAATTACCTCTCAACCCTGTGCCTATCTGCATAGATCTTCTACTGATTCTGGGCTATTTGTAAGTTATCCTTGAGAGCCGTAAGGATGTCCTAGCTCTCTTGTATCCAATATTTGGCCCCTAGGGCCCTATTGTCTCTAAACACCAAATCGATAAATGTCAGAGCATCATAACCATATAGAGCACGAAATGGAGACATACCTATCGACATGTGGAACGTGGTGTTGTAGCAGTACTCTCCAAGGTGAAGCCACTTCACCCATGTGCGCTACTGCCCAGTCACATAATTGCACAAGTATCCCTCCAGCCACTTGTTCACAATCTCCATCTAGCTATTGGTTTGTGGGTGATAACTGGTGTTGGGTGTGAGCTCAGTCCCCACTAACCGAAACAACTCCTGCTATAATCCCCCCATAAATTGAATATCCCTGTCACTCACTATGGTCTTGGGGAGACCATGCAACTTGAACACCTCCCTGGAAAACAACTTGTCCACCTGTGAAGTTGATGACGTGGAGGGTATGGCGAATAATGGGTGTACTTGGTCAGCTTGTCGACCACTACATATATGCAGTCCCGCACCTATGCTGCTGGTAGCCTTGTAATAAAATCCATGGATATACTCTCCCATTTCCTCTTAGGAATGGGAAGAGGCTACAATAATTCCGCGGGGTGTGTTTGCTCTCCCTTGTTCCTCTGCTCCTGTATGTGCCTCATAAAATCCCCCTTGAGTACCCTCCATGTGAAACGCTCCTGGATAGCTATGTATGTCTTAAGGAACCCCTGATGTCCTTCTAGTGGAGAGTCATGCGCAACTTGCGTAATCCTCTCCCTCAACTGCGAACCAGGTACCAAATAGATCTAGTTCTTGTAGTAGATCACCGTTCATCACACGAAACTAGTAATTTTCATGGGTGCCATTTAGGATTTCACAAGCCTTCCTGTCCTTAAAGTACTCTACCGGTAACTGCGCCCTCCAATCCTGGCAGATACTCACGAGGGATAATGTCACGGGTCCCGTGGATAAAGCATCACCGTTCATCACATGGAACTAGTAATTTGCATGGGTGCCATTTAGGATCTCACAAGCCTGCCTGTCCTTAAAGTACTCTACCAGTAACTGCGCCCTCCAATCCTAGCAGATACTCATGAGGGATAATGTCATAGGTTCTGTGGATAAAGCATCACCGTTCATCACACGGAACTAGTAATTTGCATGGGTGCCATTTAGGATCTCACAAGCGTGCCTGTCCTTAAAGTACTCTACCAGTAACTGCGCCCTCCAATCCTAGCAGATACTCATGAGGGATAATGTCGCGGGTCCCGTGGATAAAGCATCAACTACTACATTCTCCTTGCCTTTGACATACTGTTAAAATTGGCAACTAGGACCAAACTCCATGTGGGTCATCTTATTTATGACAACTGATATTTTTCTTGGATCCCTTTCATCGAGAGGTGTAGGATTGATCTAAAGATCATCCGATTCCGATAAGTATTCATTGAGTTATGAATTTAGTTGTGTTACAAGACAATTCATCAAGGTCGGCCAACAAACAAATAAACCCCACATGTGCTCAACGTTTTAGTATAAAAGGAGATGGCTTGAGAGTCATTTCTCACACACATTTCTATCTTGATTTCTCTCCACTTGTCTTGGGTTTTAGTGGAAGAGAAATCTAGGAGTGGAAGCCCTAGACGTTGGAGGAAAAGAGGTTGCCCTAGACGCAGATGGAAGGCAGCCCTAACACTATCCTAAGGCAGCCCTAATCTACGCTATCTCAAGGGTAACCTAACCACAGTCAAGAAAAGTATATACGTTGCCTTAATAGGTCCTAGCCGTAGCAAAGTCATGAGTCATTTAGAGGACTGAGCTGTTGTTAGGAGCGCCTAGGAGCTGGGCTAGAAGGCAGCAATACAAGGCCTACTTCAGCGAAGGAAAAGGGACGTTAAGTTCACCCTTGTGACCACTTGAAGAGGCAACAAGGTTCGTGTGAAAGTCGCAGGCCTGTAAGTATTGTTTTGATGGTCAAAACAACCCTCTACATGGAGCTGTAGGTGGCTCTTCAACCAGCAAGGTCACCTACCTTGTAAAGAAAGGGAGGTTGCATAATTCAAGGTGAGTTATGGGTTGATCGTTGGGCTGTTGTAGGTTACAGGAGGGTGCCTTAACCAGTGACCGAATTTTGTCCATGAACAATAGTACAAAGGTGTTGGATACTGCCACATAGGAGCTGCAATGTCACTAACAAATAGGACAATGGGACAGCAGCATGTTGGGACGACAACTTTGATGGGACAACCCAATGACATAGGACAACTATGACAATTGTGCAGCAGTGGCACAAGTGGGACAACAGTTATAACAAGGCAACAAAGTGGGACAACAACTATTACATGACAGTAGCAAGCATGGACAACAACAAGCATGGATAGCATGGCAAGCATGGTACAACATGGCAAGCATGGACAACAACAGGCATGGATAGCATGGCAAGCATGGTGCAGCATGGCAAGCATGGACAACATGGATAGCAGTGGCAAGCATGGTGTTGCAAGCACATGAGACACGCTGTATGACAACATGGTTCAACAATGGCACATGGGACAGTAGTGCAGCATAAGGTGCAACAATGATGAGGTCTAGCATTGTGATGATGGGTGCAACATGGTGCAGCATGATGACGAGATGCAACACAATGATAGGTGAAGGAGTCACCTTGGAGAATCAGTTGAAGCAGCATGTCTTCAACTGATCTCGTGTATCATCTTCTTAGAGATGATCTATGCTCTTATCTAGATAAGTCAAAGTGTTGACTTCTGTTGTAAATGTACTATCTCTCTCTCTGTGTTGAACTATTGAAGAACATAAAAGAAGAATTGATCAAGGGTTTCCCCACATTGGGGTTTGTCCCTGGCTAGCGCTACATCTTGTGTCCTCGTCTTAGCTTGTCTTCTGCGATTTATGTTTATGTTCTATCTGCAGTTTACTTTAATGCTGATATGATTGCTAATCTGGAAAAGATATTGAGCTAACTGTGAAAATTGAAATAAATTGCTCTAAGCATAGAACATACCTAAAATTAACATGGTATCGGAGCTGAAGTGAGGACAAAGCCAAGCAAGAGTGAGAGCAATCACCAAAGACAATTGGGAAAGGACAAAAGGATCAATGGGATTCCTCATCCCTCTTCAAATTCACCAAGGGTGAATTCGAACCAGAGAATATTATCAGAATAGTGCAGCGGAAGCTTCTGATGGCCTACCTAAAGACCACTTCATTGGGAAGTCCGGATCTAAGGGTGGAAAGAAAGACAGATGCCTTGTTTGTAATAAGTTTGGCCATTATGTGAAGGAGTGTTCGAATGGCAGGGACACATCTCTTGATGAAGATAACAATCATTCCAGGGACATTTTCAATGATCGAAGGAATGACAGGTAATGCAGGTCATCAAGGAAACAACCGACTCTTCAAAGAAAGCAAGGAACCCCAGGTATGAAGAATCAAATGTTGTTTTTGATAAGATAAAGAAGCATTATCTTGTATTGGCCCTCTCCTTCAGACTCTTTGGGAATCTGGCTTATTGATTGTAGTGCTTCAAGGCACTTCATCGGATAGAAGGGTGCTCTCTCTAATTTGGTAGAGATGGAAACAATCGTGGGATTATACTTGGAGTCGATGCCACCTATCCCGGAAAGGGTGTAGGTAATATTACCCCTCAACTGAATGAGGGTAACTCGATTCATTTACATAATCTCTTTTATGTACCTGATCACAAGAAGAACTTGGTGTCCATTTCGGTAATGGAAGTCAAAGGTTTCAGGGTGGCATTCATCGATGGAAAGGTACGTGTTTGAAAATAGAAATTTCAAAGATGCTTTTTCTCATTGGTAATTTGTATCTAGTTGCAAGATGGTCCATTGGGGATCATGTCAATTGACATATCTCATCTTTAACACCGGAGGTCTACTTATGGGGCCCTACTCGATGTAAGTCAGATGGTGACAGGGATGCCTGAATTCAAGAAGCGCATGAAGGTACATGTCTGAGATGTACTGAAGGAAAATCTTATAAGGGGACCATTCCCCTCATTTAGCAGGTCGACAGGTTTGGAACAACCCGAGGAGTTTGAGATTCATGATCGGGAATCTCATGTATACACGTGGAAGAAAGCCCTTTATGGCTTGAAGCAAAATACCCCGGGTGTAGTATGAGAGGATTGATAGTTGTCTGATGAAGCTGAGATTCACTAGGAGTGAAACTGATCCAAACCATTGCTCGAAGGTTGTGGATAATAGACCTCTCATACCGGCACCTTCTAAGGACGACCTATTTCTGACAGGTGCAGACCCTCTTATTTGCAGAAGTAAGAGGGAGTTGGTTTCTACATGTGGAATGGTAAACTGCAAACCCGTGACTACCTCGAGGATCTTAACTTTCAGAAGTTATATGGTAGTGATGCCGGACCAGATTTGGGAAATGCCTCTGAGTTTCATAAACTCATTCGCGTTGATGTTCTTGGTGAGCTTCCGTTTGGACATATGTTTTGTAGTTAGCATGATGAGCTCATAGATGGTTGAGCCTCACTAGGTTGGTGCCAAGAATCTTCTGAGATATCTTCGGGGCACAATCTCTCATGAATTGAGATACGCTGTCGGAAATGTGAAGCTGCATGATTATTCGAATGCTGACTGGGCAGAGAGTGTGGAGGATCGCAAAAGCACTTCTAAGTGCTGGTTCTCTTTGGATTCTGCTTCGATATCATGGATGAGCTAGAAGCAAAAGTTGGTTGCTATAAGCACCGCTGAGACCGAATACATAGCTACGAGTATGATCTCGTGTGAAGTTGCCTGGTTGTGGAAGCTCTTCAGCGAGCTGTTTGTACACATGATGGATACCACCGTGATTCTCTGTGTCAATCGGGGGGGGATTCAATTGTTGAGGAATCTTGTATTCTATGATTGCTTCAGTATATAGACATCAAATACTCCCTTATTTGGGATCTGGTACGTTGATGAGTGAGGAGGCTCTATCACATTGAGATTGATGTACAGGTCGCAGACATTTTGTTAAAGCCCCGGGGAAAGGTCAAATTTGTGACTTTCCCGAACGACTTGGAGTCGTTGAGAGACCTTCTTATGAGGGTCTTGCATGTTGCATGCATTGAGCTTTGAGAGCTCCAAGGGGCTTGGGGTACATATTGGAGCAACAAGCGACCATAGGGCGACTCACCCTCCCCTAATGGTGCGCTGTGTACAGGGTGAATGGCTCAACCTTCCCCTGTGATACCCCATGGTGACTTAGGGACAGGATGAGTGGTTCTCCTGTTGAGGCATCCTACCCATGTAGTTTGGGACTCATAAGAAGTACCTCTCATCTGGCCAATGAGCAGGGAAATGGGGTTAGGGACCATAGTAGTACGATTGATGGACGCATCGTTGTATCCACCATACTCCCTATGGTAGGATGACCTCCATTGATTTGGGATCAATGAAACTGACTTCGGGTCAATGAGAGTGGTATGACACACTCTCTTCATATGGAACTGTCTTCGGGTCAGTAGAGAATGGTATGAGACATTCTCGATCAATTCTTCTTCTTCATGGTTCAGCAGAACAAAGTAGAGCAGAGCTCAACACACCAGAGCAGAGCAATGCAGGGCACTGATGGCAGAGATAGTACAATCGGACATATGGATCAGCAGATGGAGTTCTCCCTAGTTGAGAGGGAGTGTTAAAATTGGCAACTAGGACCAAACTCCATGTGGGTCATCTTATTTATGACAGCTGATATTTTTCTTGGATCCCTCTCATCGAGAGGTGTAGGATTGATCTAAATATCATCCGATTCCGATAAGTATTCATTGAGTTATGAATTTATTTGTGTTATAAGACAATTCGTCAAGGTCGGCCAACAACCAAATAAATCCGACATGTGCTCAACGTTTTAGTATAAAAGGAAATGGCTTGAGAGTCATTTCTCACACACATTTCTATCTTGATTTCTCTCCACTTGTCTTGGGTTTTAGTGGAAGAGAAATCTAGGAGTGGAAGCCCTAGAGATGGAAAAGAGGTTTCCCTAGATGCAGATAGAAGGCAGCCCTAGATGTAGATGGAAGGCAGTCCCGACACTATTCTAAGGCAGCCCTAACCTACGTTATCTTAAGGGTAACCTAACCACAATCAAGAAAAGGATATACACTGCCCTAATAGGTCCTAGCCGTAGCAAAGTCATGGGTCTTTTGGAGGATTGAGCTGCTGTTAGGAGGGCCTAGGAGCTGGGCTAGAAGGCAGCAATACAAGGCCTACTTCAGCGAAGGAAAAGGGACGTTAAGGTCACCCTTGTGACCACTTGAAGAGGTAGCAAGGTTCGTGTGAAAGTCGCAGGCCTGTAAGTATTGTTTTGATGGTTAAAACAACCCTCTACATGGAGCTGTAGGTGGCTCCTCAACCAGTGAGGTCACCTCCCTTATAAAGAAAGGGAGGCCGCATAATTCAAGGTGAGTTATGGGTTGATTGTTGGACTATTGTAGGTTACAGGAGGGTGCCCTAACTAGTGACTGAATTCTGTCCATGAACAACAATACAAAGGTGTTGGATACTGCCACATAGGAGCTGCAATGCCACTAACAAATAGGACAATGGGATAGCAGCATGTTGGGACGACAACTTTGATGGGACAACCCAATGACATAGGACAACTATGACAATTGTGCAACAGTGGCACAAGTGGGACAACAGCTATGACAAGGCAACAAAGTGGGACAACAACTATTACATGACAATAGCAAGCATGGACAGCAACAAGCATGGATAGCAAGGCAAGCATGGTGCAACATGGATAGCATGGATAGCATGGAAAGCATGGATAGCATGGCAAGCATGGTGCAACATGGCAAGCGTGGACAACATGGATAGCAGTGGCAAGCATGGTGCTGCAAGCACATGAGACACGCTGTATGACAACATGGTTCAACAATGGCACATGGGACAACAGTGTAGCATAAGGTGCAACAGTGATGAGGTCTAGCATTGTGATGATGGGTGCAACATGGTGCAGCATGGTGAGGTGCAACATGATGATGAGATGCAGCACAATGATAGGTGAAGTAGTCACCTTGGAGAATCAGTTGAAGCGCATGTCTTCAACTGATCTCGTGTATCATCTTCTTAGAGATGATCTATGCTCTTATCTAGATAAGTCAAAGTGTTGACTTCTGTTGTAAATGTACTATCTCTCTCTCTCTCTCTGTGTTGAACTATTGAAGAACATAAAAGAAGAATTGATCAAGGGTTTCCCCACATTGGGGTTTGTCCCTGGCTAGCGCTACATCTTGTGTCCTCTTGTCTTAGCTTGTCTTCTGCGATTTATGTTTATGTTCTATCTGTAGTTTACTTTAATGCTGATATGATTGCTAATTTGGAAAAGATATTGAGCTAACTGTGAAAATTGAAATAAATTGCTCTAAGCGTAGAACATACCTAAAATTAATACATACTCTATGCCAAAATCATAGGCCTGGATCTTGCTGACCCATTTCTGTTGCTTCTCCTTGAGCTCTCTCTGCTCCAAAAAGAATTGAAGACTGTTGTGGTCAGTCTTCACCCTGAACCTGTTTCCCACCAGATATTGTCAGAATTTGACCAATGCATGCGTGATGGCCAACATCTCCTTGTCATCTATAGAATAGAGCCTCTCATGAATAAGGAGTTTCCGACTCAAATGCTATGGGGTTCCGATCCTGCATCAAAACAATCTCAATGCCCTCATTGGACGCATCACATTCCAGTACAAATGACTGTTAAAAATTTGGCAGCGTTAACACCAGACAACTGCTCATCACCTGTTTGAGGTGCTCAAAAGCCCCCTACGCTACATCTATCCACTCAAACACACCTTTCTTGGTCAGATCGGTGAGGGGTGCTACCAACTGTGAAAACCCCTTCACGAACTTCCTGTAATAGGTGCAAATGCCCAAAAATCCCCATAGCTCAGTCACACTCCTGGGTGTAGGCCAATCCAGTATGGCCCTGATCTTCTCTTGGTGCACACGCACCCCATCCTCTCCGATGATGTGGCCAAGGTATAACATCTTTGTCAGTCCAAACTCACATTTGGACACCTTGGCGTATAACTGCTACTCCTCAAGAATATGAAGCACCTCCTCCAAATGCCTTAAGTGCTCCTCCCAAGTTCTGCTGTAGATCTTGATGTCATCGAAGAACACTAGCACAAACCTGCAAAATTGCTTGCAGAACACTTGGTTCATGTAAGACTGGAAAGTATTAGAGGCATTGGTTAGCCCAAAGGGCATCACCAAAAACTCGAAATGCCCATAATGGCATCAGAAAGCTGTCTTTGGGATGTCTCGCTCTTGCAGCTCGATGTGGTGGTTGTTGAAATATGTAACTAGGTTCAGTCTTAATAATGACACATGTAATCATGATTTTATGTAGTTGATTAAGAGAGAAAAATAAATTTATTATTGTCATTCTTGAGGCATGGGTTTCATGCTCAAGAGAAATTTCTTTTTATTGGTCAAGCATCCATTGAGTGCTTCTGGGGCTTGTCATTGAGTCTACAAGTCAATTGAGTCATTGTCATGTAAAGAAGACCCTTTTGGGCATGTTACTGTCAGGCCAGGGTAACTCCAGAATGAGCGGGAGAGAAAACTGATTTTATTATTCATTAGCTAACTCATATTTATATACATAAATACAACGGATCAGTTCATCTTCTTGATGACTGTCCAGTTCACCCATCCGTTTCGGATTAGGTGTCAACATTCCCCCCCTTAATCTGAAGGGATGTTGGTGAGTCCAAGCATCGTTCTGAATCTTTCAAGCTTTTCTCTTCCAAGCGCTTTGGTGAAGATGTCTGCAATTTGCTCGTTTGTGGAACAATGACGGAGATGGATTGTTTTGGCCTCAACATGATGTCGGATCAGATGATATTTAGTATTGATGTGCTTAGTACGATCATGGAACTTTGGGTTCTTGGCCAACTTTATTGCAGATGTGTTATCAATCATGAGTGGAGTTGATTGTATTTGTTTTACCTGCAAATCTTCAAGAATTTTCCTGAGCCACACAATTTCTTTCGTTGCTTCAGCTGCTGCCACATATTCTGCTTCTGTTGTGGAATCTGCTGGTACTGATTGTTTGCGTGATCTCCAGGAGACAACTCCTGATCCAAGACTCATAGCATATCCTGAAGTAGATACCCCAGTTTCTTTGTCTCCATCAAAGTCTGAATCAGAGTATCCAATCAGGTTGAAGTCGTCCACCTGTGTATACTTGATTCCAAGGTCTTGAGTTCCCTTCAAGTACCTTAGAACTCTTTTTGCAGCAGACCAATGTCCCTCACAAGGCTTTTGCATAAACCTGGAGAGGATTCCAACAGCAAATGATATGTCTGGTCTGGTAGTAGTGAGGTAGATGAGACTTCCTACAAGCTATCTATACTTTGTTGCATCCTCAAATTCCTTTCCTTCAATAGATGTGAGCTTCAAGTTTTGTTCCATTGGAGTACAAAGGGGATTGCACTCTGTCATGCCAAATCTGTTTAACAAATCTCCAATGTATTTCTTTTGAGAAAGAAATATGGACTTTGGATGTTGGGTTACTTCAATGCCAAGATAGTAATGAACATAGCCCAAATCAGTCATTTCAAAATTTTTTCCTAATTCTTTCTTTATGGATGCAATATAGCTTTCATTGTTCCCTGTCATTAAAAGATCATCTACATATACCACAAGATATACAACTGTTTTGCCAACTTTCTTGACAAATAAAGTTGCATCATCAAGATCAAAATGATTGAAGTTGAGTTTCAGAAGATGCTCAGTTAGTTTTTCATACCAGGCTCGTGGTGCTTGTTTGAGGCCATACAAGGACTTCACAAGTTTGCATACTTTGTGTTTATGTCCTTTCATAGCAAATCCTTCAGGCTGGGACATAAAAACATTCTCTTTTAGATCTCCATTCAAGAATGCAGTTTTTACATCCATTTGATGGACTTTCCAACCGTTCTGAGCAGCTAGTGCAAAGAGTGTCCGGATGGTGGCCCATTTTGCTGTGGGGGCAAAAGTTTCCTCATAATCGACCCCTTCCTTCTGTGCAAAACCTTTTGCCACAAGCCTAGCTTTGTGCTTGTCAAGTGAGCCATCAGCTTTGTATTTGTTCTTGTAGACCCACTTGCAGCCAATTGGTTTGGTTCCAAATGGAGGATCAACCAGCTTCCAAGTGCCATTCTTTATGAGGGCATCATACTCCTTTGCATCGCTTCTTTCCATTCATCATGAGAAGCAGCTTCTTTGAAGGAAGTTGGTTCAAAATCTGTAGACAAGTTCAATTCACAATCATAAGTAACATCCATATCAACAGGTGAATTAGAGTTATCTACATCACCTCCATCTTGTCGGTTTGTATTTCTGGTTCCTGTTTTTCCAATTTCATCAGGATGAACACTTTCAAGTGTCTTTGTCAGCCACTTTGGGGGACCTTTCTGAGATGGTCCAGGCTGCTCTGTTGATTGAGTTGGATCTGAATCAAGATTGAGTCTCCCAATTCTATCAATTACATCACTTAAAGCATCATCCGTTGTTGGAGTGTCATGCAAGGGAGATTGTTCTTCAGAAGAAGATTCCACATGTTGATCTAGTATAGGAATCCCCCCTTCAAGATGTGGAATCTGATTATCAAACTCTTGAAATGATTTCGGTTTTGTGAATTTATCCAAGCGATCAAGTTGCCGCTCAACAACACTGTCAGATTTGGATGATTCAAGAAAAATGACATCTCTAGATAAAACAAACTTTTTATTTACTTCATCATAGAGGCGGTATGCTTTAGATGTGTTTGAATACCCCAGGAAGATACACTTACGACTTCTAGCACCAAGTTTGTTTCTATGTACCTTTGGTATTAAAGCATAACAAGTGGAACCAAAAATCCTGAGATGTTTTACCGAAGGAACATGTCCATACCACAATTCATAAGGAGTCTTGTTTCTTATAGCATTAGATGGACATCTATTCTTTATATATGCAGCACATAGAACAGCATCAGCCCAAAACATTGTCTTTACATTTTTGAAGAAAAGCATGGATCGTACCATATTCAAAATTGTTCTGTTCATTCTTTCAGCTACACCATTCTGTTGAGGATTATAAGGCACAGTTGTTTGATGTTTAATCCCATGTTGGCGAAGATAGTGTTCAAATTCATTTGATGTATATTCTTTTCCATTATCAGTGCGAATAGACCCAATATGAGATTGTGCATCATTTTCAATCCATTTATGAAAATTCTTGAATGTTTGAAAAGCATCAGATTTGTTCTTCAATAAATGAACCCAACACATTCTGGTGTAATCATCAATAAATGTCATGATATATTTATTTCCATTTGCAGAAGAAACAGGCATTGGACCACATAAATCTGAATGAATGAGTTCAAGCTTCCTATGTGCTCTTGAATTTGAATCATGAAAAGACTGTTTGCTATGCTTTCCTAGAATGCAAGCATCACATTGCTTATGTTTTCTAGGAATTGTAGGCAAACCAACAACACCATTTTTCTTCAACAAGCGGAGACTATCATAGTTTAAATGTCCAAATCTAGCATGCCATAATAAACTTGATGAAAGTGTACCTTCTTCATGATGAGAAATATATGAAAAATGTTGTGCATGAGCAGAGGTTCCTTGCAGTTTAAGAAGTCTTTCTTCTTCTATACCCCTCATGACAAGTGAATGGTCAGATGCCTTTCTTACCTCAAGCTTTCCATCAAACATATGAATGGAGTGACCTTGCTGGCGGATGTGGACCAGGGACAACAAGTTTCTCTTGAGCTGTGGGAGATATAGAACATGATCCAGAAGAAAATCTGGAAGACCAGGCAGTTTAAGCCTGATTGTGCCAAGCCCTGATGGCTTGATTTTTGACTGATCTGCAAAGTATACTGCTCCATCAACATTGTCAGTGAAATCTTCAAAAAAATCTTTCCTATGAGTCATATGACAGGTTGCTCCCGAATCAAGCAACCAGTCATTTTTCGAAGAAGCAAGTGAAGCATTAAACAAATCTTCATTTACTCCAATGTTACATTGTGCCTCAATATAGTGAGCGGATTCAGGTGCTTTACCTTTGTCTGTGTCATCAGTTTTACCTTTCTTCTGGTTTCTTCTCTGCTCAACCTTGTCCCATGGTAGCTTGCATGTAGAAGCATGATGTGATCCATTTCGTTTGCAGCGAATGCAATGCAGATCTGCCTTTTCTGCTTGAGAATGTCTGCCCCCCTTGCCTCTGAAGTATCTTCCTCTTCCTCTTCGTCCACCTCTTCCTCTTGTAGAATCTTGAGCAGGATGCTTTTCTTTATGAGAAAGGCAAACAGTCTCTTCAGAAGATTCAGGGACTGTTTTCTTTCCAAAGGCTTTCTCTCTTTCAGCAAACTTTTTCACAAGAGACTCAAAGGTTATGTCTTTAAGATTTCCATTTGCTTGTAAAGACTCAAGATAATTAGAGTAGGTAGGATAGAGTGCTTTGAGAAAGGCAATAAGAGAGATATCCAGCTCCACCTTAGTGGATTTAATATCATGCATTATAGACTTTATTTCAGATGCAAGAGCAAGGGGATCATTATTTTTCAGTTCAAGAGTGAAGAGTTTAATCATGAGCTGAACAACTTCAAGTGCAGAATGTGAATCATAGAGTTCTTTCAGCTTTTGTAAAGCTTCAAAGGCAGTGGAATAGGATGAAATATGACGACTTACTTCTTCATTTACAGATGCTGCGATCAATGCATAGGCTTTGCTGTTCTTGTTTTCCCAAATGACAAGTTCTTTATCTGATGTACGCTGCACAGGGTCTTTGTCTTCTTCTCCGACACACACTCCTTTCCACAGCTCATTGTAGATGAGGGTGTGTTTTACCATCCGAGACCATTCAGAATAGTTCTCCTTGCCAGTGAGAACTATTCCGACCATAGAGATGATTGAATGCATTCTGTAAAAAATACTTCTGCTTGATAAAAAACTTCCTTACAGCCTTATGCACTATATTTTCTACAAATCCCTCTAATGTGTGACAGAAGGCATCAGAATTTCATTGAAATATTATATCACTTTATGCTTCAATACAGCATTACCAAAAATAAAAAACTGTGCAATATCACTATATCACCTCCAAACTCAAAACTGCCATCATAAATGCATATCAACAGCACAACATTATACCGCCATTAAAATCATCTCTCTTGTACCTACGTCACTATGAAAGATGATCCACATCCGTTCGGCTCTGCAAAAAAACAATGTGGCAGGCCAGCGCAGAGACCAATGCATACCACAATTAATGTAGCATTGACAATAACTAACATGATCTCATTTTTTAATGCAGAAATAATTCACGCTCATCGAACCACCATACACAGTCTTTGATGTCACATACCATTCAAACACATGTAGCAGTTCAAATGCACCAGGTCACGACCTTAAAAAGACATTCAACGCATAATTCACAACATATAACACAACACAATTTCCTGGCATATTAATGGCATATTTGAATGAGATGGCAGCCTTCAATGTAGAGTAGGAAAGAGCCAATGATGTTGGTTATACAAGGAGTTAGAGATTCTAGGAAACGCATCCAAGAGAGGTCGATCTCGCAATAGAGGGATCCCTCCTGCTACATGAGGAGGCCTCGCAATAGATGTACCTCTCAGGCCGATTCAAGCCCGTGCAGATCTACCTAAAGCCGCTGCCCAATGTAAATACCACACAACTTCCGACCAGACAGAGGGTTTGGTTTTTCGACGATGAGTTCAGAGTAATAACAGAACACTCAGAAATACATATAGCGTATTTCCGCTGGCATTTCCAAATGAAACACCCTGCATACATATACTTCTAACTCCGAAAAAGAGAAAGCGAGAGGGTCTGCGAATCACAAAACGCCGGGCGATACCAATAACCTCCACGCTCTTATCGAGCACTCACAATAACCAAGGCCGCGGTCTCAGCAATATTCAGTATATTCACGGCTTTGTAAACTGAAGGTCCGTAGTTCGATCCTGCGTGGAGGCACCAGGCATAGGCCACTGTGGTGATGCTGAGATCAATTCCCCAGCATAGCAACAAAAAAAAGGGTTGGTCTCAGATACGAAACCCTGAGTTCAAATTTCCGCAGAAGAAAAAAAGAGAGGTAGTCCTAGCTATTGAATCGGATTCAAAGAATGGAATAGAGAGAGATTGCAGTGGCGTTTCATGAACCAAAAACGATGCCAGAGGCCATGTCAGAGGCAGAGCAGCGTAGGACAGAGAACATTATGGAATATGGACAGACGCGTTGGCAGTGCTCAGGGCAGAGGAGCGCAGTCTCAGGACAGTGCGCAGTCTCAGGACAGAGGCAGAAACGCTCAGGTATGAGCAGCTCTCAGGACAGCAGGAGTTACAACTATTTCTGGGACCTGTGCTCTGATACCATGTCAGGCCAGGGTAACTCCAGAATGAGCGGGAGAGAAAACTGATTTTATTATTCATTAGCTAACTCATATTTATATACATAAATACAACAGATCAGTTCATCTTCTTGATGACTGTCCAGTTCACCCATCCGTTTCGGATTAGGTGTCAATAGTTACATATTGTAAAGAATTTTTTTTTGAGTCAAACTAGAGTCAAAGACCCTCTAAAACCTTGTCATAATGCTAGAGCAAGTTGACCTTCAAAAGGAACAAGTCGGCCTACCTAGGGGGACAAGTTGGCCTATTAGGGCACTCAAGGACGCCTATAAATAGGAGCATTCAACCTCATTCAAGGATCCATCCATCAAGCATCAAGAAGTTCGATCAAAGCAAGGAGAGGTGACCTAAAATCAATGAAGGAAGAGAAGACTTCAAGAAGGAAGAATCCAAACTTTTGAAGATTGTTTTAGGGTTGAAATTCCTCACGTGCGAAGAAGTCTGGGTACTATTTGTTGCAGCAAAGACCGAATTATTGTAGTCACAATAGGAGGCGGAGAACGAGGGTAAGAGAAGCCATCTTGCAAGCTGAGTTGTTGAAGAAGAAGCCACTGTCCAAGCAAAGAAGTGAGAAGGGTGAAAACATTGCATCGTCCCCCACAAGTGGAAACTAGGGTTTTTGCAGTAGCCAAAAATGGCAGGTCAAAATTGCAGCCTAAGGTTGTAGGTCCGAAGCCTAGGTCATAAGAGAGATTACAATTGAAACAAGGAAAACATTGACTTGGTTTGACTTTGCTAGAAAAGGAAAAGGTTGACTTGGTCTTGGAGGAGTCTTCGTCAAGGGTCTAGGTCTTGGAATTCGTCAATTGAAGTTCTATAAGAAGAGAAGAATTCTTGTGGGTTTTCCTCTCAAGAGGAGAGGTTTTGACCTTGGCTAATAGCCTATATCTTGTGTCCTCTTGTCTCATTGTTCTTTATTGTTTGGTAGTTGTTTGATGATAAGAACACTAATTATAATCAAGTAAAAGAAGAAGATAATCAAGTTAAGCAAAAATACATCACAAGCAATTATCAAAGTTAGAGATATCACCTAATTTAGTTGCCCTTGGATTTCTCAACAATGGTAGCTCGAGCGCAAATCAATCTTAGAGAAGTATTTAGCTCCTATAAGCTCGTCCATCAGCTCATCTATGCGCGAAATCAGGGACTGGTTCTTCAACGTCTTCTTGTTCAAGCCCGGTAGTCGATACACATGCGGAGGGTCCCACCCTTGTTCTTCACCAGTACAACTGAAAAGGAGAAGGGACTCGAACTGGGCCTAATCTGCCCCAAGGCCAACAACCTGTGTATGGCACGCTCAATCTCACCCTGGTATGTCTTGGGATGTTGGTATGGAGTGGTGATCACGACATGCACACCCTCCTCTAACTCAATCATGTGCTCAAATCCTCGGTCAGGTGGTTGACCTAGAGGAATGTCTCCAAAAACTGCTGGGTACCTATCTAATATCTCCTGAATGTCTTGGTGTTGGCCGTGGTTGAGTCACTGTCTCTGTAATTCGAAGCTCCACTGCCCACTTTATGTCCCCATGTGGCAAGTCAGTCTCCATCTGATGTGCTGGCACCGCCTGTGGTGGGTATGGATGCATCCCTCTCAGCAACACCAGATTCCTATCTGGCCCCATGAACTCCATCTCCAGCTTCTTCCAATTTGTAGTGACTCGTCCCAAGGAATAGAGCCACTGGACACGCATGACTTTGTTGGTTTTTGGAACATCGACCACAAAGAAGTGATCGATCATAGAGTAATTTCTCGTAATCATTGTCAAACTAGGGACATACCAGGTGCACTGCATACTCCCGTCTCTTGGCACCGGGACTGAAAACCCCTCAAAGCTCTCAGTCTATATACCCCTCCGCTCCACCATTTGGGCATCAATAAAGTTGTGGGTTGCCCCACTGTCCACCAAAACTGCCACACACTGTCCCTGCACCGTGCCCGTGATCCTCAGCGTCAAATACTTGGGGACTCTCCTCTGTGAAGTGATGACCCCTCCGGTGGGTTTGAAGAGGTCTCCACTAGGTGGTGGTGGTGCTCCTCCTCCTCCGCTACCTCCAATGGTTTGCAACTCACCACCTCCTACATCATCCTCCTGCTCCAAACCATCCTCCGACTCACTGTCAGAAAACACCTCTATATAATGGGCCTTGCCCTTGGTACACCTATGCCCAGGTGCCCATGGCTCCTGACAAGTGAAGCACAACTTCCTCCTACAGAGGTCTCTCCTAATCTCATCATCCAACTGTCCACGCCCCTAAACATCTCTCTGTGGTGGGTTCTAGTGTCTCAGCCCCTCTATGGAAAGGGAGATCGTGGTGGAATTGGTGCCCTAGTCTTGGGAATTGCGTCTTGCAAATCCCTTGTGTGATTCACTGCCTCCTGTAGAGTGGTGGGCTTACTTGCCCTCACTAGCCCACGCAAGGGCTCAACCAAACCCTCCACAAAGGTGTAGACCCTCCTGGCATCTGACAAGTCCAATACCATCACTGACACCCTCAAGAACTATGATATGTAATGCTCGAGGCTACCTGTCTACTTGAGCTGGGTCAACTCTCTGAAATGTGCCTCCGGATCCCTCCTGTCAAAATGCTCCACAACCCTCCATGTGAAGTCCTCATAGGAAGTCACACTGGCATGCCCTAGCGTGGTCAACCCATGGAACCACCAATTGTGTGCCTCTCCCTCCAAGTGCAAGGTAGCCATTTTGATGGCTTCCACCTTAGTCATTCGGCTAAGCTGAAAATACGTATCTAACTTCTCAACCCATGCCCTAGCCGTGCACTTGGATGAACCATCGAATGTGGGGAGATACATCCTCCCAATGGTACGTTGCAGCTCTGAGTTCTGTGTGCCTAAACCTCTTGCGCCCTTGACCCTATCATTTTGCTTGAGCTGGCAGAAATCCTGGAAAGTTTGTGCAGAGCTCGAAATTCATCCCCCATCGATTGCGACTCTCGGAAATACTCTCCCATGGGCGTCTCATCCCGCCCAACTTGCTTACCAACTCCTGAAGGTAAAAACATGAGCAATGTAGTCCTGGTTGGCTCACTGAAAGCGTGTGTGCGAGTCAAAGGGGAATGATGGTTATATTGATGGGAAGCCTTGAGGTCTCCCTGAACACAAAATCCCGGTGGACGCTCTTGTCCTGGTTCTGCTGCTTAATCTCTTTCAGCATCTCTTTCTGTCCCTTCGCCAAGTCACTCAAAGCCTTCAAGAGGCTATTGAATGCTGCCTCCTCTTTGCTCATTGGTTCCACCATGTTTGCTTCCTTTATCTCCTGTTCTGGGGCCTCAGTATCAAGTGTGATCTCCAATTCCCTCTCCCGGTTCCTGTATCCTATGTCACAAGGTTCGTTGAACTTTAACCTTGAGGTTCGAATTTTGGCGAACCTTAAAAAAAAATTTGAGGTTCGGCGAACCTCATCGAACCTCATAGCCATTGACCAAGTCCATAGATCAAAAATCATAACTTCCAGTCGCAACTCAAGCTTGTAATTTATCCTTGCAGTTTCCATGTTTGTGATAGCATTTTTGATGTTTACTGATGTTGATTTCTTACTATTTTATAGTATAATTCATTTTAAATTAATATATATATATATATATATATATATATATATATACGAACCTAATGATGAACCTCATCAAAACATTCGAACTCAAACCGAACCTAATCATTGTCGAACCCGAACTCGAACCCGAGCCATGTGACATTGCCTGTATCTATGCCTCCAGTAAATAATGTTCTACTTCTCTTCTGTGATCATAGAAGATTTCCCCCATGGCTAAAGCCAAGACCGGTTCTCTGATACCACTGTAATATTCCTGCTAAGAATTAACAATGATAATCAAAACAAAAACACCACATCCAACACAAAAATTCAACATGCAATTAGACACCCAAAAATTTAGCCAAAAACTGCGCCAAGTTGAGCCATTTTATTATCAAATAGGAGTTTACAATATATGTATGGAATGTGTGCAACTGGGCTTGCTAAAGCAAGCTAGACAAACCCCAGGTGAGAAAATGTGCTGCCCGGATGCTAGAAAGTGCCTCCTCTTCAAGATCTACTCTGGCCCTTGAAATCTGCTGCTGCTGGCTGGAAAGGGACTGCTGTTTGACTGTTGACATTCACATGGTTGGCATAATCACCCTGATGACTTATTAGAAAGAGAAATATTGAAGATGCTATTCCTACCTTTCAAAGAATTTATCCTCCTGAGGACTTTCAGACTGAATTAAAGCACAACAGATAGTGAATCTGTTCCTGATGAAGTTATAAAGGATATAAGCATTGGATGTAGTCGTTTTGAATGATGACAAAACTCTGCTTCAATGCGAGTATGATAGGATAAAGGAGGATTTGTAAAATATAACAAGAGAAAGTGAGATTACACTTGCAATAATTTTGAAAGCAAGCCTTACAGTCTTATTGAAGTTGAAAGGGATTTCCTATCTGTTAGCAAATGCTACCCAAGGCTCTCTGTATCTCTAGAATTTTCTTGATGTGAACTGGTTAAAAGAAAAACTTGAAATTTCATTAAAAACCCTTCTCAGCTTTGATCATGATGTTGTAGTAAAGGATGAGTACGTTCCAAAGGATTCTTAATCAAAGTCATCTGACAAAGCAACAAAAGGCATGAAAAGCTCACATTTGTTTCTATTTAGAATAAGCTCTTGATCTGTCATTGATGCCAATTGCAGAAATGAAATGGCTTTTACTTGTTTCTTGAGGCATTTTCCCCTGTATTATCTCATGTGTTTTTGGACGTATAAGAGGTGTTATGTGAAGGCAAGCTGATAGTTCTCTTAGAGCTTCTTGGAGTCAGGATCACAGTATGGTTTTGTTTAGTGAAGCACTTGCTGAGAATAATTTTGATGTAAAGCTTTTGAATGATAAAGTGTTGAGGGATCCTAGTTCACCCTTGGAGCAAAATCCATTCTGTTCTGAGGGCATGCAGAAGGTTGGCCTAGCCTGGAGCAGATCCGAATCACCTGGAATCACTTTGTTCTGAGACAAGTGCGAAGGGTTTCTAGGGTAACATTACGTAGGAGAACTCATGTATCCTGTACAGAACTCTGTTGGTCATCTGAGGCAATGTGAGAGTCTGTCCAAGGACTATAATAGACCGGAATTCCCTGAAGAAGTTGCAGAGGCATTGAAGTTGGTCTAGACAAATTCCTGAAGGGTGTTGAATTCAAGAATGAGTACGGTTATCAGTTTAAGTGAGTCAGTATCCTCTCTGGTCGGTATTCGCAGAAGGAATTTCTAGGATTACAGGTTAAATTAGGTGAACTTAGTCCTTAGTCCAAATATAAAAGTAGTTTAAGTCTTGGTGAACTTGGGTTTCATTGGATTATTGAATCTGGAACATATTGCACTGTGGAATTTGTTATAGTATTTTGAATGTTTATTGTGTTGTGGAGAAACAATACTGCTTTCCACAAGATGACATTATTTGAATTTGTTGGTATCAGAGCTGGAAGAATTACAGTGGTATAAGAGCTGAAATCCTGCTAGTTTGGGAGGGTGTCAACCTTGTATGCTTCCGGGCGATACTAGTAACATTACAGTCAGAAAGAATAAGGTTAACTGCAGATCAACCACGGGGAATAGGGAAGATCGAGGAGGACCAGATACCAAAGATATCTTGCAAGTATTGATTCATGGACTGACAGAGATGACAAATTTGATTTTACAAGGGTGGTAGCAGGGACAACAATTAATTTAGGGGAAAATAAAAAAATAGCTCAGGTACTAGCTCAAGGACAACAACAATTAACCCAGTTAATGGCACAACTCATAGGAAATTCAAATGTTGTTGGTAATAATGATAATAGATCACATTTTGGTAATAGGGCTAGTACTGAAGGAAGCAACAACCGTAACCCTGGTCCTACTGTACGCACTAACACTAGGGGCAGCAAGTGGAGGGAGCTTCAGACCCTTACTCCATCAATTTTTAAACCCCAACAACAGACAACGACCCAAGAAGCAGCAGAGAAAAATAGACTCTTTGATGAATACTTTCGGAAGTATGCAACACTAGAAGATAACACTTGAGAAGTCCTAACTTTTTGGGAATACAACAACATCAAATATCAAAATAGACCAAGGGAATGATGAAATCTGGATTTGATGTGCAAGGTAGGAAAGCTGCCCGTCCACTCTTTTGATGGGTCATCAAAGTGCTCAACAAGAGCTTGGTGCAAAAGTTGGACACCTATTTCCAACTCAATTCCATGCAAGAAATAGATGTTATTTAGTTTTCCATGCTACACCCAGAAGGAGAAGCACATGATTGGTGGTATCATGGATTGGTTACATTGGGACATGCAAACAACACTTCTTATGTAGACTTTATGCAAATGTTGATAGATAGATTTGATCGGAATAACCCGGATATACACTTTAGAGAATTGGCACAACTCAAGCAAACCGAATTGCATGAGGAGCATATCACAGAATTCAAACAGACTACAATCATGGTCACAGACATTGTTGAAGAAATAACGATCATGCTCTTCACAAAAGGATTAGTCGAACCCCTATAGGCTGGGTTAAGGCTTTCAACCCTGCAACCCTACAGGATGCCATCAAGAAGACTCGAGATATGGGAGGTGCAACACCAAAAGTGAAGGCTCCACCCATGCCACCAATCATTTCAAAAGACAAGGGCAAGAAGATATCTCTGGACAACAAAACCAAGAAGGATCAACTAGATGAAGAGACTCGAAACGAGCTTAGAAGAAAGAAGCTTTGTTTCACTTGCAAAGAGCCATGGGAACTAGGTCACTGATGTTTGGGAAAAGGTAAGATTCACTACATTTGACAGTGAGAGTGATACAACGCAACCACCAAGCAAGGAGCTTAGCATCTATGAAGAAGCACCACCCCCAAAAGCAATGAGGAAGCCACTTCCGAGAATTGAAGGAGGTACTATTGCCACTCTCTCAGGAGTTCCTAAATATCACACATTCAAAATCAAAGGTGCTATACAAGGGCAACGTGTCATAACATTGATAGATGGTGGAGCAACATACAACTTTATCGATGCAGCCGTAGTGGTAAGGAGAGGCATTCTCGTCCAAGAATTTGAGGGCTTTGAAGTAAGGGCAACTAATGGATATCATATGACATGCACCCAGGTAGTTCCACAATTGAGCATCACTCTTTTTAAGTATATGCTTATTGATGATTTTTATGTGATAAAATTGGCAGATACTAATATGGTGCTGGGAGTTCAGTGGTTGTACTCGCTAGGAAGAATTGTGATGAACTACCAAACAATGGAAATCGAATTCCGAGACCCAGAGGTATGAGCAATGGCAGCCCTCGCATGGTTACAACCTAGAAAATGGAGGTCACAACCAAACAAGGAGAAGTCACTTGCATGTCATCTTGTGGAACTACACGTAACAACTTATAATCTAATGGAGTCAAGCATGCGAAACATGACACATTCTTGAGAGACTGGAGAGCCTATCTCTTAGTAGAGTACTACAAGAATAATTTTGCTTGCTACATATTGGATGGACTCATTCATTATGACAGGTATAAGGTGGAAGACAAAATCATCTTCTACAAAAATGAGATGTATTTTGTCCCCGAATCTATGCTCAGGGAGAAGCTTGCCAGAACTACACATAACAAACCAACTAGAATTACTCATTCTCAACTAAAAAACTATACAAGAACGTGTATAGATCAGATCGCTGATGCAAACAAGGGCCACAAAGGAGAGCAAATTTGTGAAATTTCAAGACTGTTGCAATTTCTGGTTATTATTCTCTTATTAATTTAGGTTATTTGTCTTCTGCAAATTATATGTAGCAAATACTGAATAAAACACAATTGCAACTTCATTGAAAAATAATTAACCACGGGAACTGAGAAAATTATGCGCACACACAAATAATGGACACTAATATTTTTTGACAAATGTCCTTTAGAAAAACCCCAGTGTGGGAAAAACCAGTTCTACAGATGAGTTATTTTATTATTTTTTAGCAAATCTCTAATGGAGAAAATTACAGAATTGTTCGTCGTAATTTAGCAAACCTTTGTAAAAATATTTTGATCACTTTTGCAATTCAATCTGACCTCCTGGAAGCAACTTGGCCACTCAGATCAAATTCGCCCTCCCTCGGGCTGTTCACTCTAGCTCACACATGCCGCTTGGTAGATGAACTCGACCTTCCTGGCAACTCGAACTAGTTGAGAAATTAACTCTGCCTCCACTAGAAATTCTGTCTTCAACTGACAAATCGATCTCCTTGTGCAAATCGATCTCTCTTACAAGTTTCTCTTTGCCCTGGCACTTTGTTCTCTCTGAGTAATTCGCATTCCCTGCTAGGGTAATTCGCACCGCTGCCTGGGGCAACTCTCATCTCTCGGAAATTAGCATCCTTTTGCAAAAAAATCGATCTCCTTGTCTCTCTGGAAATCGCTGTGAGGAATCTCTTTGGTAATCTCGTCTCCAACCACTATTGATCTCTCTCTGCTGATGCCCCTGCGTTGCCTCTACACCCTTGCTATCACTACAATTCTGTGTCTCGATCTGTTCATCAAATGACCCAACGATCCCCTCTTATAATCTCTTGTTGATGAATCAACGACCATGATCTAAGCTCAATCAATGGCTAAGATCATCTTGACCCCTTCAAGTGACTTTTTTGGAAGTCTCTAGAGGAAAATCGATTTACCCCAATTAATACTGATTAATTAAGCTATTCCCTAAGTTAGACCTAGGAAAATTAATTAATTGCTTAATTAATTCTACTCAAGGTCTTTTCTCATGATTTGTTTTTTGGGTATTGGAGAAAATGTGTTCCTTAGCCTCATAGACACAATCTGAGACTACAACACCTGTCCGTGCTACACAAACTAACACTTCCTCTTAGTGAGGAATGTGTTCTACATAACACCCAAGTTGTTTTTGACAAAGATGAATCTTGCTTTTCCCAAAGCCTTCGTTAGTATTGCTACCTGCTCATCTGTGGCTATATACTGTAGTTAAACAATTTTGTGCTCCACATAGTCCCTTATGAAGTGCTATATGATGTCTATATGCTTGGACTTGTCGTGAAACACTAGATTCTCTGGCATCCTGATGCAACTTTGATTGTTGCAGTGTCTCATCGTCATCTTAACCCTTTGACCAAACAAGGCTACTAGCAACTTACAAAGCCATAGAGCCTTGCATGTAGCCATGCTCGTTGCTTTGTACTCTGCTTTTGCAAAACTTAGTGCCACAGACTCCTGCTTCCTGTTGTATTAAGAAACAACTCCTAATCCCACGCTGAAGGAACACCCTGAAGTGCTTTTCCGATCCACTGTGTTACCTATCTAGTTTGCATTAGTATAGCCAACCAACCTAACACCAACACCTCGAGTATATTTGATCCCATACCCGATAGTGCCACGCAAGTACCTCATCACATGTTTTGTCGCTGTCTAATGCACTCTCTTCATCTCTACCATGAACTGACTAAGAGAGTTTACAACATAGGATATGTTTGGCTTGGTGTTGACTAGATACATGAGAGAGCCTATCAACTGGTTGTACAAGGTGGGGACCACATCCTTCTTCCTAGATGCATCTACCTTCCTCGAATTCGTGATCATGGGAGTAGACATGGTTTTGCACTCCTTCCTAAATCTCCTCGAGATCTATATGCAGTATTTCCCTTGACCAAGGAAAATATCACCATCCGTCTGCCATACTTCCATGCTTAGAAAATTGTGCATGAGCCCCAAATCCTTCATCTCGAACTTCGTTGCAAGGTCCCTCTTGCACTCCTTAATGAGCCCCAGTGAACCTGCAAGAAACAAGTCGTCCATGTACAAGACAAGAATGAGAACCTCACCCCCAACCACCAAGTAGTAGAGGTTTGTGCTCGCCTCACTCTTCACAAAATCCATGCCTTGCAAGTATCTGTCAATGTGCTGATACCACGCCCTGGGAGCCTGCTAGAGCCCATACAAGGCTTTCTTCAATCCGCACACATGGGTCTCTCTGCTGTGTGCCACAAAGTCCTTTGATTGTTCAACGTACACCTCTTCCTCCAGTTCACCATTTAGGAACGCCGTCTTGATGTCCATCTAATGGATTTGCCAGCCCATCTGTGCTGCTACTGAGACCACGACTCATATAGAAGTGTACCTAGCCACAGGAGCAAATGTCTCGTAATCTATTCCATTCTTCCAAGAGAGCCCCTTGACCACGAATCTAGCCTTGTATTTCTCGACGCTGCCATCTGCACTTTGCTTGATCTTATAAATCTATCGTGATCCAACCACCGCTCCATCTTTCGGTCTCGGTATAACCTCCACACATTGTTTTTCATAATCAAGGAATACTCCCTCAACCATGGCATCCCACTTGACTATAATCCTCCTGGCGCCTAAGAGGAAGATCCCGTATGTATTCGAGGTTTTGCTGTAGCCAACAAAGTAACCTCACTCTGCAGTCTAATCCAACTTCGAACATGTCTCCCCTAGAATGTGACAATACGCTAGGCCTCCAAATATCCCAAAGTGATTGACATCTGGCTTCTTCCTGGTATCCTCGGGTGTCGTCTTGCCAAGCGCTCTATGTGGGACCCTGTTTTCTATATATACCGCAGTACTGCATGCTTATGCCCATAAATATCGTGGGAGATCCTGGTCATTCAACATAGCTCGCGTTGCTTCAGAAATAGACTAGTTCTTCCTCTCAGCAACCCCATTTTGCTGCAGGTTGTAAGGAACGTCCACTCTCTTTTCAATTCCTGCCCTGGTAGAGAACTCATGGAACTCCTTGCTTGTGTATTCACCTCCATTGTATGACTGAAGAGTCCAGATATTTCTACCTGTTGCATTCTCAACTAGAGCCTTAAACTTCTGAAAGTGACTGAAGACCTCATTCTTGGTCTTGAAGAAATAGATTTAGGTCTTCCTAGAGAAATCATCAATAAAAACAACAAAGTACTCTTATCCCCTGAGATATTTTGTTGACTTTGGCCCACATATTTTTGAATGCACAAGGTCAAGCATGCCCCGCAATTTGTTGTCACTCCTTGGAAAAGTTGCTTTCACAAACTTTCCCAACACACATCCTTTGAAAACATTGTCATGCTTTGTGCTCACCTCTGGAAAACCTATCATCGTCTCATGAAGCAGTTTGAGTGCTCCATGATGAATATGGCTTATCCTCCTATGCCATAGCCCCCCATGATCCTTCAGACTATTGCTGCTAACTAGTGCCTTGGGAGCATCCATTTGCAACTTACACAACATGCTGCTCCTCACTCCAAATGCTATGGGTGACTTCCTATCCTTGTGCTTCAATAACGCCTTTACCCCTCTAAAGATAACATCGTATCCTTTGTCTTGAAGGACTGATACAGAGATCAAGTTCATCCCCAAGCCTGGCACATGCAACACATCATGAATATGAATCACCTTGCCATTCTCCCTCTAAAATATAACAGTCCCTCCAACAACTGGGTTGTACTTGGACTTGTTCCCCATCTGAATCTAGAATCTAATGTCCTCCTCCTTGTAACTGAGAAGTACTCTCTAACTCTTGTCATATGAAATGATGCTCCACTATCTATATACAAGACACCCTGTGAAGTTGAGCTAGACATGCAGGCTATTAATGTGAATTCTTGTTCCATCCGACTAGAGAGCTCATATGCATTCGCTGAAGTTGCTACTTGTTTTGCGTCGTTCTTCCTCTGTGGGAAATCACCGACACAATGGCCCAATTCGTAACAACCATAGCACTTGACCTTTGATAGATCCTTCTTCTTTTCTCCTTTTGAGCCTTGACCCTTACTGGATCCTTTCTTCACCTTTCCCTTTCTTGATAGGGTGACATTTTCTTGCTCCTTTTCCACTTTCGATGCCTTGTTGCTGCTACTGGTGCCATTGACCAAGCTGAGCCTAAGCTCCTCCTAAGTGAAGTCACTCAATAGGTGGTCCCATCTTGGAAGTGTATCTTGCCTAGAAATCACTTGGATGAACATACACCATTCTTTGGAAAATCCATTCAGTGTTATGTGCACTAGCTCATCGTCACTAGGCTTGCCTCCCACTGTAGCTAACTCATCTTTGGCAAGTTGAACTTTGGTGAAATAGGAAGTCATGTCTTATCCTTTCTACTGCTTGATGATGCTCCTCAACTTCTCTTTGAGAATCATCTTCTTGTTTTCTGAAGGATTATGGTACAGTTTAACTATGGCGTCCCACATCTGCTTCGCTGTGTCTTTTTCTGCGATATGTGGAACAATATGGTCCTTGACTCCGTTAAGGATAATCCTCTTCGCTTTGGCATTCTCCTTTTTGTAGGTGGCCTATTGCTGTGGATTTGTCGGTATGACAGTAATATTCTCTGCATACTTCTTCAGTCCATACTCATCCAATAGGAATGACATTTTGGATTTCCAAGCGCCAAAGTTTAGAAGCTCCATCCTATTAGTTTTTGTAGCATCGGATGTGTTCTAGCCACTAAGTTTGGTGGAGAGGCAAGAATACATGGGATCTCCAAAACCCAGAAATCATTTTTGGAAATTCCGCCTAGAAATGACTTAATTAGATTATTAACTAGTTTTTAAATATTTCCTAAGTCCAAATTTAGGAAGTATGGTTAATTAATTAATATTAATTAAGTCATGGTGAGAATCATCTAGAAACTCATACAGATAGATCCGGAGATGATCCTAGCCATCGATTATGTTTTTAATCTTGGCCGTTGGTGCTCCAACAGAGGATTATAAGAGGAGGTCAATGTTGTGATGGAGAAATCACTTGAGACACTTGAGCAGTTCGATTTCTAGAGTAGCAGTGTTCAATGGCGGAGTGAGCCAAAGATCGAAGTAGTGAGTGAGGGGCAAAGACAATGACGCTGGAGGAAGTAATCCAGATCCAGCGAGTGCATCTGTAGAGAGGCAGCAGAGCCACAAAGAAGCCGACGTAGGGGTAGCTCAACAACTTCTAGGGGCAAGTTCGATTTGCTGAGAGGGAGATACGTCTTCAGTTCTAGAGGCTGGGAAGAGTCCCAGACAGCTGAAGAAGCATCTTTCTAGCCAGCAAAAGGCATAACAACTTCATTAGAGCCTAGTCAGAGGCTTGACGTCCAGCAGGCTGCGCAGAGGCTGACGCAAAGGGTCATAGGGCCGAGTTTTTGAAGGCAAGTTGTGCTAGGAGATTATCTGTGGGGTGAGGAAAATTCCTTACTAGATTTTTGCCAATATTTTTCCTTTGTAGGATTGCCAAATTGCGACATCCAGTTGTACTCAAAATTTCTCACTGCTGCATAATAATAAAACCCTCGGCCACTGCACCGGCTTTCCCAAGTTAGGTTTTTTCCTGGGACTTTTGTCCAAAAATAATTGTGTTAATTTTATGTGTGCTAGCATTTCTTAGCTTCCAGCGTTTTATTTTTCCACAGTGTTTTATTTGTGAAGGTTGCAATGTGTTTGTTTCGATATTCGCTATAGCAAATAAATTGTTAAATTAATTAACAATTAGGAGAAATAATACCAGTTGATGCAATAGGGTTTCGGTTTGGAATTTTCACATGGTATTAGGGCGCAGTTGATTAGCTGGAGAGCTTAGAAACAAAGCAGAAGGAATTTTCGCTGCTCAGTGTGGGTAGCAGGTCGAAATTCCCAAGGGTAGCGTAGTCTTTTGCCATAGAGGCCGAGTTGCTTGAGGAAGACTGATTTTTCTGAGAGGGGCAGAAAAAATCGATCCTTCTAGATCGAGTGATTCCAGAGGCAGAGCGAGCAACTCCAATTTTTTATTGAGCAGATCTCTAGCTGGACGTAGTGGTTTTTGCAGTAGTTTGTTAGAGCAGAGCTATTGTCAAGGTGGAGGAGAGAAGAGCACACACAGAGGGAAAATTTTTCTCAGGGAACTTCTAGTCTCAAGAAGTTCGATTTTCCTTGCAGATCGACAGTAGTTCTGAGTAGATCTTCTCACTCCAAAAGGAAGTGCGAATAGCAGAGCAGCAGTTGAGCAAAAGGAAAGAGGAATTTTTCCACAGTTTGTTGAGATGGCCACTGCTGGTCTTCGTGATTAGGACAGGTTGGATGGAGATTCCAACTATGTCATCTGGTAGGCAAGGATGTCCTTCCTTCTAGATGAATATGGTCTGGAAGCCTATATTGATGCAGTGGTGGTGGTTCCTCAGGATGCAGATCAACAAAAAGAGAACAAGAAGGAGATGGCACGCACAAAATAGTTGATCCTAGATGGAGTCCGAGATCATGTTGTTTCACATATAGTTGGAAAAGATACTGCCAAGCAGATGTGGGATGCTCTCTCCACATTGTATCAAGGTACTTCCAAGTAGCGGAAGAAGTACCTAGAGGAGAAGCTGAGACTCATCCATATGTAGAAAGGGGAAGGCATAGACCCCTTCCTTACCAAGATTCAGGAGGTACGAGACCAGTTGTCAGTTGTTGGGCAGCACCTCATCCCACAGAGCTAGTGCAATTGGCACTCAACAATGTCTCAAAGGAGTGGCAGATCTTTGTCCAAAGCATATTGGGTAGAGATAAGCTACCATAATGGGATAGAATGTGGGCCAATTTGCATTAGGAGGAAGAGAATATGGCCCTCGCATATAAGGGTTCACGTCAGGGACAAGGGGAGCAAAGAAAGAAGAAGAAGGACCAGTCAAAGGTCAAGTGCTTCAGGTGTGGTGAGCTCGGTCACTACAGTAACCAGTGTCCTCTAAGGAGGAGGATAAGGAGGACAAGCAGGTAGCTTTTGCAGAGATTGATAGACTTTCCTCCAGGCTGGAGGAAGGCTTCACGATGTTCACTGATATACTCTAGGAGTGAGGTGGGCTGACTTGGTGTTGTAGCCCCAGAGCGCTACAGATGGGCAGGATCCTTGAGAAGTCCACTTCATGGATCATTACCTGGCTATGGGGGCCCACAATATTTAGTAGTAGGATGGATCAGTGGCAATTGATGCTTTTAGATGCTAGAGTGACAATTGCATAGACTAGTAGGGTTAGATGCTGGGGAGTGCAGTGCAGAGTTGACAACAGTGTAGAGTCAGCAATAGCGCAAAGTCTCCAATGGACAGTGCAAAGGCTAGTAGTAGTCAGAGGCTCAGGTGACAAATTCATTATACCGATCATAGTTGATTTAGTATTTTGGATGCTTTTCAGTTGCAGATGTTGCAGTTGCAGCAACAACAAATGAGAGGGAGTTGCAGTACAGATGCAGTGTTGGCAACAGTATGGCAGTGTCAGTGATAGCACAAATGCAGCGTATATTGGAGTTGTGCAGTGGTTGGTGGGTGGTATGGCTAGGCATCATCAACGTGACAAGAGATGATGTAGAGACAATGTAATGTGGTAGGGAGTGCAACACTAGAACACATTCCTCGCTAATAAATTCTGCCTAGAAATGAATTAATTAGATTATTAACCAGTTTTTAAATATTTCGCTAAGAGGGAGTGTTAATTTTTGTAGCATCAGATGTGTTTTAGCCACAAAATTTGGTGGAAAGGCTAGAATACATGAGATCTCCAAAACCCAGAAATCGTTTTTGGAAATTCTGCCATGAAATAACTTAATTAGATTACTAACCTTTTTAAATATTTCTATCTAAACTTAGGAAATATGGTTAATTAATCAGTATTAATTAAGTCAAGGCGAGAATCATCTGGAAACTCATACAGATCGATTCAGAGATGATCCTAGCCATCGTTTATGTTTTAATCTTGGTCGTTGGTGCTCCAACAGAGGATTATAAGTGGAGGTCGATGTGGTGATGGGGAAATCACTTGAGACACTTGAGCAGTTCAATTTCTTGGCAGATCGATTTCCAGAGTAGCAACAGTCAGTTGTCGGAGTGAGCCAAAGATCGAAGCAGTGAGTGAGGGGCAGAGACAATGAGGTTGGAAGAAGTATTCCAGATACAACGAGTGCATTTGCAGAGAGGCAGAAGAGCCACAGAGAACCTGACGCAGGGGCAATGCAACAACTTCTAGAGGCAAGTTCGATTTGCTGAGAGGGAGAGACATCTTCAGTTCCAGAGGCCGGGAAGGAGTCCTAGAGAGCCGAAGAAGCGTCTTTCCAGCCAACAAAAAGCTGAACGACTTCATCAGAGATCAATCAGAGATTTGACGTCCAATAGGGTGTGCAAAGGGTCAGAGGGCCAAGTTTTTGAAGGCAAGTTATGTTGGGAGATTTCCTGTGGGGTGAGGAAAATTCCTCACTAGATTTTTGCCAGTATTTATTCTCTGTAGGATTGCCAGATTTCTACATCCAGTTGTACTCAAAATTTCTCACTGTTGCATAATAATAAAACCCTTAGTCGCTGCACTGGTTTTCCCAAGTTGGGTTTTTCCGAGGACTTTTGTCGAAAAATATTTGTGTTAATTTTATGTGTGTGTGCTAGCATTTCTTAGCTTCTAACATTTTATTTTTCTGCAGTATTTTATTTGTGAAGGTTGCAGTGTGTTTGTTTTGATATTTGTTGTAGCAGATAAATTGTTAAATTAATTAACAATTAGGAGAAATAATACCAGTTGCTGCAATAGCAATGTTACTTGGGAGCGGGAGCGGGAGTGACCATTTTCAGAAGCTCCCGGTTTGGGAGCGAATCCCGGAGCGATTTTTTAAAAATATATATATTTTTTATATTTTTTAATTTTTGATACATATATGTCAACAAAAACATGTAGAATGATGAATTAGATATAAAAAAACATAAAAAAGCATAGATTGAACCATATAACAACAATCATCTAGAAGTTATAATCTTCATCAACCACGTCCGCAAGTTAGTAACATAGTAACATACAACATATTGAGTCTCATGATTCATCAATCTTAAAGTTTCAAGCTTTCAAAATTCAATATATAACATTTATCATCATTGATCACCAAAGTTGTACTTGTAAGCTAAGTGTAACCATTACAACAAATAATATCTAACATGAAATGAAATGTTATAAAATGAAACGAAATGAAACAACTTTCAACTTTCATGAAGCATCATATTCATAATTCATTACTAATGAGTTATAATTGCCAACTTCAAACTTAAATTGTCATATATTGTTTAAAAAAATATCATAATAAATATGAAAGAGTCAATAGTTATAAAAGCTACTAGAAACTAGAGAAGAGAAGTAAATCTATTATCTATTTCTTATGCTTGGGCCTCTTGCCACCACGAGAAATGTCTAATTTTTTAGTCTTGTTGCAAAATCAGGATCTTTGTCATTAATATCACCCTCCAAGCATTAATATCCAGAGGTATCTTTGTCATTACCTTTGTATCTGTATAGGGATCTTTGTCATTAATATCACCCTCTAAGCATTAACATAAGATAGAAAAAGCATAGCATGTCAAGTCAAGATTTTGTTTGAGTGATGCGTACATTTTTAGAAGGGTCATGATAGAGGAGTTCGACAACCAATGTCACTAACATCAAGGTACATAGAGGGATTGGTACTCTTGATTAAATATGAGTTCCATACCCTAATACATGACAAAATTCAATGGAAACATTGCAATCCCCCAATCCTGAAATCCTGAAAAACTAATAAGTCTGCTGGATTTTGAATGAAATCTAAAATTCTACTTTCTCCATATGAAATCCAATGAGGACGAAACCACTCTCAAACATCCTGAGTCATTTCATGGTAATGTTAAAAATTTAAGTAAAATGATGAAAATGAAAATTAAAGAAAATGTCACTTTTACTTTAAGAATTTAACATTACCATGAATAGCATATCAATACTAGGGCCTAGACTTGATCATTAAGTTGCCCCACTCAAAAACTATTTGTTTCTTTCAAAAAAAATTGCATTTCGAACATTACTACAAAAAAAAAATGCAAAAAAGGCAAAACGCTCCCGAAAACGCTCCCGAAAAGGCAGGGAGCGAAATTTTTTTTAGGGAGCGCGCTCCCGAAATCGGGAGCGATTTCGGGAGCGCGCTCCCGACCCGCTCCCGCCCGGAGCACGGATTGGGAGCGGGAGCGAGGGGGGGGGGGCGCTCCCCCGCAACACTGTGCAATAGTGTTCCAGTTTGGAGTTTTCACACATCCAACTTGGCCTGATTTCTCAAATCTGTTGTGACCATCTCTGGAAATTTGCTAAACTCAAATAAATTTGGAGAATAAACTAAAGCACTTGAACTGGGTTAAAACCCTCGATTTTTCTTTTCCTGTGCTTGTGCAGATCCTCCTTCTACCATTAGATCTACTCTAATACCATGTGAAATTTTAAGATTGTTGCAATTTTTGGTTATTATTCTCCTATCAATGTAGATTATTTGTCTTCTGAAAATTATATGCGGCAAATACTGAATATAACACAATTGAAACTTCATTGAAATATAATTAACCACAAGAATTGAGAAAATTATGCACACACAAATAATGGACACCATTATTTTTGGACAAATGTCCTTGGAAAAACCTGTGTGGGGAAAACCAGTTTTGCAGATGAGTTATTTATTTTTCTTCAACAAATTTTTGATGGAGAAAATCACAAAATTGTTTGCTGTAATTTAGCAAACCTCTAGAAAAATGTTTTGATCACTTTTGCAAGTCAATCTGACCTCCTGGAAGCAACTCGGCCCCTCAGATCAACTTCGACCTCCATTTGGCTATTCGATCTGGCTCACATGTGCGGCCTGGCATATGAACGCGACTCTCCTGGCAAGTCACACTAGCTGAGACATTAACTTGACCTTCACTGGAAATTTTGACTTCAATTGGAAAATGGATCTCCTTGTGCAAATCTATCTCTGTTGCAAGTTTCTCTTTTCCACGACACTTCGTCCTCTCTGAGAAATTCACACTGCATGCTAGGGTATTTCGCACCCCTCCCTGGAGCAACTCGTAGCATTGGGAAATCGACCTCCTACAGAAAAATCGATCTCCTTGTCTCTTTGGAAATCATTGTGAGGAATCTCTCCGGTAATCTTGTCTCCAGTCACTTTTGAACTCTCTCTGTTGATGCCCCTGTGATGCCTTTGTGCCCTTGCTATCACTGCAATTTTGTGTCTCGATCTCTTCTCCAAATGACCCATCGATCTCCTCTTATAATCATCTTGTTGATGAATCAACGACCATGATCTAATCTCAATCAATGGCTAAGATAATCTTGACTCCTTCAAGTAACTTTTCTCGAAGTCTCTAATGGAAAATCCATTTACCCCAATTAATACTGATTAATTAAGCTATTTCCCTAAGTTAGACTTAGGAAAATTAATTAATTGCTTAATTAATTCTAATCAAGGATTTTTCTCAGGAAACTTTATTTGGATATTGGTAAATTGTGTTCCTTAGCCTCATAGACACAATCTGAGACTAGAACACATGCCTGAGCTACACAAATTAACAAAATTGTACTAATAGATCCTTCCAAAAAGCTTAAGGAAAGAAGTGTACAGGTCGCATTGATTATAAGGGGCACTTCAAGGGACAAAAGTGCCTTTTGGAATCCCACAATTACAGGAAAAAAGGATCTGATCCATGACAATAAGAGGATTCACAACCCATCTCTAAATCAGGTAGTCGTTATGAAGGTTGCCAAATCATTCTTGTTGAAGGCAAAATGTTGCAAGATTACAAGAGGAATTGCTGCCACTAAACTTTTGCGGGTTGATGGTCCATTTTCCCTCACAGGGTTGGAGATTTTCAATTACCAGCCACGCTTAAATGACATCATCCAAGAAATTGGACATAAGTCACTTTAAAAGGGAATGGTGCCAACAACAATGTATGGACAACATGTGAAAAATACTGCAAAGGGTTCACTATTTAAGGAAGGATTCACCACCAACAAACTGTTTCTAAAGACTTATAGCTGCATCTTTTGCACAAACCTCACTAATGATGAAACAAGTGGAAAAGCAACTATGGCATGATGGTGATCCTTGTCGGCACACTAATTATCCAGCAAAGGAAGGAAGTTACAAAGGTTGAAGAAAAGTTTCACCCAAATTTGTCATTGCTTGGGGACAATCAATGTCGGGAAGGGAGGACTGTAATGTCCCCAAGGGATTAATTGGCCCAAGGGACAAAGTAGCCTATCGATCCCCATAGGCTATAGTCATTGATAAAGGTGAAAACCCCAAAATACTCAAGTTTTGGGGCAGTTGGGGCGAAAAAGCCCAAAGATGGGGTTTGTTGTGAACCCCACTCAATTGATTAATGAGAAAAGCCCCACCAAGGAAATCTATAAATGCAAGAGGGTTAGATTCAATTGTGGGCATTATTGGATTGGATTATTTGTCTCTGTTTTGTTTGAGCATGAGGCTCTAAGGGTTTAAACCCATTTTCTCTTTGGACTAGTTTCAGCGGAGGTGATCTCACCTTACCTATTCATTTTCTTTTGTTCTGGCACAGGGATTTAACTATCTAAGGGAGCAACAAAGTATTTTGGGAAGGATCTAAGGGGGAAAGACCTCGGAGGCAAGCCGAGAATCTCCTAGAGCTGAAGATCATCTCTCTGAGGCCGGAATTGAACAACAGATTCGAGGGAAACCTTCAATCTGGAAATTATGAGGTAAGCTATGCAAAGTCCGGAGGATCTGCAAGTCTGTCTAAGATATACAAGAACAAACCTCTTAATCTTTTAAGACAGGTTGACACCTTTCTGAGATTTGGAGGAGGATTTTTTTTTTTTTTTTTTTTTGTTTCCTTTTATTTCTTCTTTTGGTTTCTTCCGATTTAAGGCTGGGGCATGTGAGTCTGCTTCGAGGTATAGCAAAAGTGAATTGTCTGAACAAGTCGAAGATCTGAAGCTGAAGGTTTGCAACGAATTGTTCTAAGATAGGTCGAAGTACTCCCTAAAGCTAGACGTTCACCCTTGGAGCAAAATCCATTTTGTTCTGAGGGTACGCGGAAGATTGGTCTAGCCTGGAGCAAATCTGAGTCACCTGGAATCACTTTGTTTTGAGACAAGTGTGGAGGGTTTCTGGGGTAACATTATGCAGGAGAACTTATGTATCCTGTATAGAACTTTGCCGGTCATCTGATGCAATGCGAGAGTCTGTCCAAGGATTATAATAGACCGAAATTCCTTGGAGAAGTTGTGGAGGCACTGAAGTTTGTATGGACGTATTCTTGAAGGGTGCCGAAGTCGAGAACGAGTACAATTATCAGTCTAAGCGAGTCGTTATCCTCTCTGGTCAATATTTGCAGAAGGAATTTTCAGGACTGCAGATTAGATTAGGTGGACTCAGTTTTTAGTCCAAATATAGAAGTAGTTTAAGTCTTGGTGAACTCGGATTGCACTAGATTATTGAATTTGGATCATTTCGCACTGTGGAATTTGTTATAGTATTTTGAATGTTTATTTTGTTGCGGAGAAACAATGTTGCTTTCCTGAAGATGACATTATTTGAATTACTTGGTCATTATTTGAAATAAAAAGAAGAATTTGTTGGAAACCCTGGTAAACCCTAGGGAAAAATTTCCTCGTGTTATTACAGTGCAATACATATTAGCAACAAAATACATAATCAATGAGGCTCTAAATGGCTTCTAGAGTCCAAAAACAATGCTATAAGCTATGGGGCCATTGCCAAACTACAAGTCTACATATCAATAATCAATGTGATCACTTCTCATCATCGTCAAACTAATCACCACTACTTGACATGGGATCATTAACTGGAGCTACGTAAACATCATCTGGCCCAGAGTTTGAGGACTCCTCAGACTCCTCTACAACCTCAGTAGTAGTAGTAGCAACAACAAAATTAGACATCAAAATTACAAGTCACTGATTAACGTGATCCCATTAGCCAACTACAAGTCTACATATCAAACTCATCATCATCAAACTCATCACCACTACTTGACATGGGATCATCAATAGGAGCTACGTAAACGTTATCTGGCTCAAAGTTTGAGGACTCAGACTCCTCTGCAACCTCAGTAATAATAGTAGCAACATTAAAATTAGACATCAAAACTACAAAGCACTGGTCAACATGATCACTCATCAAACTCATCATTGATTCATCACTACTAGAAATGGGATCATCAACAAGAACTACATAAACATCATCAGCTCAAAGACTTCATACTTGGATTGCTCAACCTTATAATATGGTAGAAATTGAAAAAGTTTAGCATGCCTAACCAATCAATGCCACCAACATCAAGGTATGTAAAGGGCTTCATGCTCTTTATCAAATGCCAACCTCATACCCTCACACATGACAGAATCAAATCAAAACATTACAATCCCCCAAATCCTGAAATCCTGAAAACCATTAAGTCTGCTGGATTTTGAGTGAGATCTAAAATTCTAGTTTCTCCATATGAAATCCAATGAGGTCAAAACAATTCTCAAACATTCTGAGTCATTTCATGGTAATGTTAAAAATTTAAGTTAAAGGATGAAAGTAAAAGTGACATTTCCTTTATCTTAGATATCATTTTTGGGATTCAACTGCGTTAAGTAAGTCATTCAAAGTATGACCATTTCCATGAGAGGAAGTCGTAAAGTGACTAATTTCTCATGATTTTTGAATAGTTCACTTAGCACTCATTGCATCGGGTGATGCTCACAGGGTGAAGAAGTGGGATTGAAACTAGTGAAATGTGGAGAACGAATCACATAGCATCAATCATCACTTCCGGGGCTTGCACCCGGTAACCAGGACTTCCCAGGAGGTCACCCATCCCAGAACTCCTCTGGCTAAGCGCGCTTAACTGTGGAGTTTTTCCCCACAATCAAGCCCACTTAGCTTGCTACCCCATTTGCAAAACCTTAGCAAGTATTGTGCCTCATGAACCATTCAGGTAGAGATCCCTTGACTCTTTTTGAATTTAAGTATGGGGGATTTTCGCAGTGCATTATATTAGATATCATTTTTGGGATTCAACTGCGTTAAGTAAGTCATTCAAAGTATGACCATTTCCATGAGAGGAAGTCGTAAAGTGACTAATTTCTCATGATTTTTGAATATTCACTTAGCACTCATTGCATCGGGTGATGCTCACAGGGGTGAAGAAGTGGGATTGAAACTAGTGAAATGTGGAGAACGAATCACATAGCATCAATCATCACTTCCGGGGTTGCACCCGTAACCAGGACTCCCAGGAGGTCCCCATCCCAGAACTCCTCTGGCTCAAGCGCGCTTAACTGTGGAGTTTTTCCCACAATCAAGCCCACTTAGCTTGCTACCCCATTTGCAAAACCTTAGCAAGTATGTGCCTCATGAACCATTCAGGTAGAGATCCCTTGACTCTTTTTGAATTTAAGTATGGGGATTTTCGCAGTGCATTATATTAGATATCATTTTGGGATTCAACTGCGTTAAGTAAGTCATTCAAAGTATGACCATTTCCATGAAGGAAGTCGTAAAGTGACTAATTTCTCATGATTTTTGAATAGTTCACTTAGCACTCATTGCATCGGGTGATGCTCACAGGGGTGAAGAAGTGGGATTGAAACTAGTGAAATGTGGAGAACGAATCACATAGCATCAATCATCACTTCCGGGGCTTGCACCCGGTAACCAGGACTTCCCAGGAGGTCACCCATCCCAGAACTCCTCTGGCTCAAGCGCGCTTAACTGCGAAAATCCCCCATACTTAAATTCAAAAAGAGTCAAGGGATCTCTACCTGAATGGTTCATGAGGCACAATACTTGCTAAGGTTTTGCAAATGGGGTAGCAAGCTAAGTGGGCTTGATTGTGGGGAAAAACTCCACAGTTAAGCGCGCTTGAGCCAGAGGAGTTCTGGGATGGGTGACCTCCTGGGAAGTCCTGGTTACCGGGTGCAAGCCCCGGAAGTGATGATTGATGCTATGTGATTCGTTCTCCACATTTCACTAGTTTCAATCCCACTTCTTCACCCCTGTGAGCATCACCCGATGCAATGAGTGCTAAGTGAACTATTCAAAAATCATGAGAAATTAGTCACTTTACGACTTCCTCTCATGGAAATGGTCATACTTTGAATGACTTACTTAACGCAGTTGAATCCCAAAAATGATATCTAATATAATGCACTGCGAAAATCCCCCATACTTAATTTCCTTTATCTTTCATTTCATCCTTTTAGATATTAGTTATCTTGCCAACATTGCTAGGGTTCAGTTAGTTTTTTTGTTTAGGTTTAGGGTTTATAAGGGGGAGGATTGGTTTTATGGCCAAGGGGGGCTGTTTTGGAAGGAAAGCCACCCCAGGTTTCCTCCAAAACAACCTGAAGAACCACCATTGATGGTCCCAGACTGCCCACAAATGTAAGATCTAACCATGCTGGTAATGACCCAGCCAGTTTATGACATAACTGCCCAACTGGCCGGTTTATGACCAGTTTGGTACCAAACCGGGGTCTGCCTAGGCCCGAACTGGGTTCATTGGCCAGGTTGACCCCCAAGCCTAATGAACCGGCTGGTTTGACCCGTTAGTAGTTTGACTCAACCGGTTTTAAATACTATGGTGCGCGCACACAAACACATATGTGTGTGTGTGTGAGAGAGAGAGAGAGAGAGAGAGAGAGATGTAACATATTTTTGAAATATATGATGATGCTGTATTTTTTAGTGTAGATAATTAATTTGACATATTTTTAGGTCAAATTTGTAGTTAAAAAATATTTGTATCTGAGTTTTGTTTGAATATATGAAGTTATAACAAACTTTACTTTCTTTTCTTTGCTGAACACAATGATGATTTTATAATGTTCTTTGCAATGGTGATTTTTTTCAAATTTCACTGGCCCTGAATTTGAACATGAACACGAACCAGGTGACTTAGCGTGTGCACACATACACACACTAGATAGATCCATGTTAACCCTGGACATATTAAGCATCAAGAGGTTTGCATGGATCCTGGATTAACAATGAAGATGTATCAATGCTAGTTATACCCACAAACACATATGCACATACACAAAAGAACGTACCATCTGCATATACACTCACATACATATGTTTGCTCTACATGCTTGTCTGTCCAAAAATTGTTTTGTTGAATACTGCTGCGTGTATATACTGATTGAAATTGGCTGTGTAGACACATGGTAAATATCATATCAGTTATCATAATTGCTTGAATTGAAGATGTTATCAATAGGCAAGGTGTTAGCCCTTAAACGATAACTGGGTAATTGTCAGCTGAGTATTGGTCATTTCACTAAAATCTAGTGAATTGAAGAAGTTAAAGGTAGCAAATCTTTATACAAGACTGGATCTTTTCAGGTTTTGAGTTAGACAAGATTAATGCAGTGTCACGGGTGTGATGAGTGAGTCTCAGTCATGGTATACTATTTGCTTGTATTCCTAGTTTAGTTGATAGAATATACAAAACTTTGATTTCCGATGAAGATATATATTTGTGGTAATGAATTAGTGTAACTATAAATCCCAAAAAACTTAATGATTAGTGTAACTATCATATGTAACTAGTTTATAATTCCCAAAAAACTTAATGATTAGTGTAACTATCATATGCTTTCCCATTCCTTGTTTGGTAAGGCAGGTGTCGGCATCTGCAGTTCAGTCCAAGCTCTTCATCTATTTTTTCTGCAATGTGTCAAGAAAACATATATGAGCAATTGTTTTCTGAAATAAAGCAATACCACAAGGTGTCTCAGTTTGCCAGAACAATTTTGTAAGTATGAATTCATGTTAACGTATTTGGTTGAACATCTGTCTAGTTAAGGGTTATGCATGAACTCCGAGTGTCCAGGTTTCATAAACTTCTGCTTCTAACAAGATGGCTAGTTTGCATCACTTGGCTTTGGTCTTTGTGAAATGATGCAGATATATGAACATGCAAAGTAACTGTTAAACAATACTAGTCTCAAATTGTTTTATTGGCGATTAGATCATTCACATTCGTTTCCAACTTTGAAGTAATTTTTTATCGAGTGTTTGTTGATTGTATTGCTATTTCATATATGATATTCTTATTGGGAATTCAGCAGAAGAGATTCTGAAGTGCTCAGATCTGCTAATACAGTGATGTTTTGGCTACATGTTCCCTTTTTGTAGCTGTTGTGTATTGCTTGTAGAAAACATTGTGACTTATTGGAAGACTGAATTAATGCATGCACTCTTGACACTTGTCTATTGTGAGCAGCTAGGTTTTATGCTTTTAGCGTTGATATGGAAGTTTGACTTCCCACCGTTCATGGTACTTATAATTGCCATATTAAATGATGGTTGGTATTCCTCTTATTGCTTTTGCTATTTCATGGTCAGTCTATATATGGAATTTTCTAATGCACCTTGTTATCTTTGGTTTGCTATTAACAACTTTTGATGCTGGATTTGAATATTGTTAGTAATTGGCATCTTTTTTAATTTGTAGGTACTATAATGACCATTTCCAAGGACAGGGTGAAACCATCACCTTTACCAGATAGCTGGAAACTAGCAGAGATTTTTGCCACTGGGGTTATTATTGGCAGTTACCTAGCATTGATGACTGTTATATTTTTCTGGGCTGCTTACAAGACAGATTTCTTCCCGGTATATACTTAATTTGCCGAGATTTAGAATTTTTAAGAGTGTCGTTAATTTGGGAATTTCCAAGAAATATAAATCTGTAAATTTCCCAAATTTTCTTCAAGTTGAAACAGTAACAGTTTCACTGGTTTGTAAAGTTTTTATTGACTAGGTTGCTTAAGAAGCTCAGAGCATTTTGATCTTTCTTTGCAGAGAACATTTGGTGTTGCAAGTCTTCAGAAAAAAGACCAAGATGATATAAGAAAACTGAGTGCTGCAGTTTACCTGCAAGTTAGTACAGTTAGTCAGGCACTTATATTTGTGACTCGTTCCCGGAGCTGGTCTTTTATGGAGCGGCCTGGTCTCTTGCTTGTATTTGCTTTTTGTGTTGCACAACTGGTGCGTCCTGTACTGATTTCTTTTATGTGACTTGCATAGCTTGGAAGTTATGTGCTAGTTTATGTCTCTAAATCTAAAACTTTGTTTTATTGATGCCCTTCACAGATTGCGACACTAATTGCAGTTTATGCAAACTGGGGATTTGCTGCAATAGAGGGCATGGGCTGGGGCTGGGCTGGTGTAGTGTGGCTTTATAATATCATCTTTTACTTCCCTCTTGATATAATAAAATTCCTCATTCGATATGCTCTGAGTGGGAAGGCTTGGGATCTTGTTATTGAGCAAAGGGTATGTTATTGAATTTATAAATGCTTTGAATAATCTGTTGATTAAATGCTTCAATTAGGCATCTGCTTTAAAAGACTGTTATGCATAAAGAGTATATAGGAAAATGCTAGACTCGGAGGGGAAAGTTTTGGTCTTGAGGCAATATTTTTGGATATTTGATAGTGATGGTACACTGATGTGTCATTCAGGGTACAAGAGTCGTGGATATTTCTGATTGCTATCATGAACATTTTTTTTAGACATTTTTAATTTACACTGAATGCCATTTATTTAAGAGTACAGTTCTTATAGTTACATTGGACGATCTATTTCAGACGGCATTTACAAGGCAAAAGGACTTTGGGAAAGAGGCCCGTGAACTTAAATGGGCACATGCTCAAAGGACACTTCATGGTTTGCATACAACAGACACAAAAATGTTCAGTGAAAGGGGCAACATTACTGACCTCAATCAAATGGCGGAGGAGGCTAAGAGACGTGCTGAGATTGCAAGGTTTGACTTTGCTATCTGTCGCACTTGTTTTGTTTCCCTTTTCACAAAGCTTTACCTTTTTGATGGTAAAGGGTCTATTCTGTTTTCTCTCAATTTTGTGACTCTCAATCGATTGGTGTTTATATTTCGATGTGAGTTAATAAAAGTTCGTTCTTCCTAAATTGATTTATTCTCTCTTTTCCAGGTTGAGAGAGCTACATACTTTGAAAGGACACGTAGAGTCTGTTGTAAGGCTGAAGGGCTTGGATATAGACACAATTCAGCAGGCCTACACTGTTTGAATCAATGCGAGCTTTTTCTGCCAGGGTGCTATGGGGGGGCTCACTTGAAAACAGTTGTAACTTTTTGACATGTGTAATTTGATGAAGATATTGGTGTTCTACAGAAGTTTTAGTAACGTTTCTTGTAAAAGAGTTGAAAGGATGTTAATTTCAAGCGCACTGTTCAACTTTGCCAAATCTCTGGTATTCAGGTGGGCAGAGTGTTGTGTTCAATATCTTCGATTTTATGTGGTGTTTTGGCACAAATTAAGCAGTAAGATCTCAGGTGGTTTTGTGTGTTTGACAACTAGTTGGGTTTCATGTTCTTGTTGATCTAAACCTCGTTTTTCTTAGTCAGATGGAACTGCACTCAACAGTGTCAGACTATATGAATTAACATATTGGCTAGTATTACCTGGAAGAAGTTGACCATCATTTTGTCTTTAAATTGTCTCTTATTTGGACGTAATGCTATGTTGAAAGAATCTAATAAAATGTATTTAGCTTTTCGTTTAGATGACAATTTTCAGAACTGAAGTCAATACCAACAACTTGTCTGAACTTTTTAGCTTTTAGTTTACATGGCAATTTTCAGAACGGAAGTCAATATCGATGACTTGTCAAAACTCCATTTTGCAGTTGGTTGATAACTTTTGAGATGGGCTTTTAAGTTGCGGAGCAGTAGCATTACGAAATGTTAAAAGGATTGGTGTATTTGATTCTACTAAAAAAAACAATTTTTTAGTTAGGATACTTGGTGTGGCCATCGATTGGACTGTGCTTCTGTGGTAAACTAGTGGGAGCTCACCCGAACTGGCTTAAGTTTGATTCCTAGCCTTCTACTAGGGAATCCCCAGAGCAACATGACCCAGTAGATAGACCCCACATCTTCCAAAATATATGGGTAGATTCCTTTAAAAAAAAGGATACTTTGGTTCACCTGAACTGGCCTAGGTATGATTCCTGGGAATCTCCCGAACTGGCTTAGGTTCGATTCCTATCATTTTGGTGCTTGCAGCCATCTACTACTTTGGGAATCCCCGGAGCAACATCTACCGAACTGGCTTAGGTTTGATTCCTATCATTTTGGTGCTTGCAGCCATCTACTACTTTGGGAATCCCCGGAGCAACATGACCCAGGATATCTAACTCCAGTTCTGCCATAATATGGGTAGATTCCTTTTAAAAATAGATGGATGGTTCACCTGAACTGGGCTACGTTTGATCCCTAGCATTTTGGTGCTTGCACCCTGAACTACTTGGGAATCTCCAGATTAACATGACCCAGGGGATTGACCCCACTCCTTGGGAATCTCCAGATTAACAGGACCCAGGATATTGACCCCACTCCTGCCAAAAGAAGGGTTATTCTGATAAAAAGACGCATACTTGGTGTGTCATTTCTATCTGCTGGAGAATAATATACTGCTTTTGATATCCCCCTAGTAACTGAACTTCCAATAATTATTAAGTTCTTGAGTTCTCAAGCTTAATTAAGAAACCATTTAGTTTGGTTGCTGTTATGATGAGTAATCACCTAATTTTTTCCAATTACTCTCATTGTTCGTCTTCTCAAACTAGAACTCATTTGGTTTACAAGGAAAACCACTATTTGAAAACCCATTATTGCAGAACCTCACATTTGGGTTGTGTTAATGTATATATTGCATAGTTCTGGACCCACCCTTTCCAAGTTATCTCGGACATTGAGACAATCCTATGTATGTAGAAAAATGCTGCTTCTTTTGTTGTTTTACATGGTTCATTGTTGCTCCACATTTCGACTTCTCTACAACATTCTACTATTGGAGTTTGTAACTCATGGCCTTCTTTGCAGGTATGCAATTTGGTTGATGAAAAACACTTTTAGTAAGCTTCAGAGTGTTTTCTTTGTTTGGTTTTACATAATATCGTATTCGATATTGAAACATTTGAGAAAGATAAGATTAATTCTTCATTTTTCTTGATGATGCAAGTTATAAATTATTTGCCTTTTTGAAAGTGACATACATCCAAGTTAGCGTAACGTAAGATACCACTAACCTAATGTTAGTGCTCGTTCGTATTTTGCTGGACTGCTGGTTTTGGTATCATTGATGATTTGTTTAAAAACAAATTGTCGTTGCACTCTTAACATCCAGGGTCAGGGCATAAATGTTCTTAATGGAAGTTACTCTTGAGATGGTGTTTATTCAGCTTGGTCATCATTAGATTCATTTATCATGACAACTTCAAACATGGAGTCACGGTACCATGGGCTTCAATGTACTAAAAGAGTTGATGAGTCGAGTACGAGATCTCCACGTGGATGCTTTTTTCAAGAATGAAGATTTCTTTGTAGAACTGTGCAAAAAATTAAGAAAAAATTACAAGTTGCCAAAAAATTAGCTCCATCCAATACGTTTTGTCGTAAGATTTCCCCCTTACGAGTCCAAAATAAACATTGGTAGCAATTCTAGATCTTTTAGTAGACTAAATATGTGAAGGATATGTGAAGGTGAGTGGTTTTGTGGAGTTGGCTCTATAAAGTTTTTAACCTTTGCTTCAAGTTTACTGGGAACAATCCTATGGTTTACTAAACAAAATTTCAAACCATAAAGGAAACCGTAAAGATGTTTAATGGGAATTTGTTGATTTTATTATTTTATTTTAGGGGATGGTTTTTCTTTTGTACATTTATTTTTACTGTAACTTTGCATTGCTCACTGTAATTTTCCCCATCACAAGGCAACATCTACTCATGGGTTTCATATGTAATCATTCTATTTGATGATAACAATTTTTTCCCTTCATGCTTTCTCTATCCTCAGGCATTTGAGAAAGTTGTATTGCTCCCCTTGGCAAGTATGTTTAGGGTTTTCTTTCATATCCTTGTTAGACTCTTTTCATGTTGTGGCTTTTGTGGAAATTACAATCTGAATTTTCCCATCACAAGGCAACATCTGCTCATGGGTTTCATATGCAATCATTCTATTTGATGATAACAATTTTATGGGTTTCATATGCAATCATTCTATTTGATGATAACAATTTTTTTCCTTTATTCTTTCTGTATCCTCCAGCATTTGAGAAGGTTGTATTGCTCTCCTTGGCATGTCTGTTTAGGGTTTTCTTTCATATCCTTGTTAGACTCTTTTCATCTTGTGGCTTTTGTGGAAATTACAATCTGAATTTTCCCATCACAAGGCAACATCTGCTCATGGGTTTCATATGCAATCATTCTATTTGATGATAACAATTTTTTTCCTTTATTCTTTCTCTATCCTCAAGCATTTGAGAAGGTTGTATTGCTCTCCTTGGCATGTCTGTTTAGGGTTTTCTTTCATATCCTTGTTAGACTCTTTTCATCTTGTGGCTTTTGTGGATTTAAACAATTTGGATCCATTTTGCCTTTGTTAAGGTCCCTTTTCAATCTTTCCCACAAAGAGAATCATTAGCTTTCTGATGGCATTGGAGTATATTTGCTTTCTCTATCTCAAGTATATATCATGTGATGTTTGGGTTACTTAGTTGATGAGGAAATTTCTTATATTTTTTTTTCCAAAGTGGAACAACTTATCCTAGCTTAGCTTAGTTGTCAACCGACAATGCGAAAACTTGTTATATAATATATAGTGGAAAAATAATCTAATCCTTTTACCATCTTGTGAGTGGAGAAATGTTAGGCAAGGATGCTTCGAGGCCTAGCACTCTTTATATTTCTTGCCACAATCATGTGTTAAGGAGTTTAGTCTAATGGAAGGATTCAACCAACTACCCAACTATTGATGTTTGCTCTCATAGATAAAAGTGACACATTGTTGTTTTGGGATGAGCCCAAAGGAAGCCTTGTCAATTTGAATACATATAACCAAAGGTTGGTGTGCCTTGTGCATTTTAATATGATAGGTAGGGTCTCTAATATAATAAAGACGAGAAGATTATCTTATTAAGATCGTGTTCATCTCTTAAAGACGAGAAGATTATCTTATTAAGATCGTGTTCATCTCTTAAATTTATGTAGTTATTTGGAAAAAGTAAAGTTGATTGGAAAGGCTAAGGGAATGGAGCATTTTGTAGAGATGTAGGGTTAGACAAAGTCTCTTGGGCTCTCATCGAGAAAATCATGACCACCATTTATTGTCATTCTAGTGATGTTGATTTTTTAATCTTTATTTTGTTCTTACAACAATCCATCCAATGGGATTTGGTGGATTGGAGTGCTTCCTCTCCCTTCAAATTTGAACCTCAATTGTAAGGTCTCCATTTAAAGCTTATAGGGTGGTAGAACAACATTGAGGACCAAGTAATCCATGCCTATGGTGAGTTTCTTTAAAGGTAAAATCCAAGAGTGTTCGTTAAATAACAAAGTTATTGCTGAAACGAGAACTATTACCTCAAAACGAGAACTATAGCCGTAAAACCCCAAAAAAACATGAAAAACAGGTTGAAAATGAAAAGCGTTGATGTTCGAATAACATTTTTTGGGTGAATTTTCAACATTTAAAAAAAAATGACAGCAAAAACCAATTTCTTGTGTGCAAAAGACACCCTGAAAATGAAAAGAGTGTTGACGTTGGAATAACGTTTTTTTTTTTTTTGTATCGGGTAAATTTTCAACATTTTTTAATAATAATGTTAAAAATAAAATATTATGACTCCGAAAAACTTTAAAGTTCCAACGATTTTCAAGCATGACATTAAATATAAAATATCACGTCTTTAAAACCTTAAAATTCCAACGAATTTTAGGCATGACATTAAATATAAAATATCACGTCTTTGAAAAACCTTAAAATTTCAATAATTTTCAATCATAGTGCTAAAGAAAAAATACTTATAACTGTTTTCAACCATAGCATTAAAGATAAAATATCACGACTTAGAAAAACATTAAAATCTTGGCATTTTTTCAACCATGGAATTAAAACAAAAAATTATGACTATTTCAAGCATGACATTATAGAAAAATTTTATAACTAAAAAACTTTAAAAATGAACGCCTGAAGAGTCATTAGACCAAGAGTAATTTCTTTTTTAAATGTTAAATGTATAGCGATTTGAAAATCTTAGCATAAGACAACTTGACATGTGCAACAAAAATTTAAAAATCAAACATCAAAATGACATGCAGTGTAGGTGAACTCGACCATTGTAATGAAAACTTAAAAACCAACTATGAAATTCACACATTGTGGGGCAGATTCGATTCATTATAAAGAAAACTTTAAAATCAACTATCAAATTGCACATAATGGGATCATGTTGTTAGTCGAGCATCAACATGGACTCTGCTATATATATATATATATGAAATATACAAAAGAAAACAAAAATTCAAACATTGTATATAAAAAAAACACAGTTTTTAAAAACAATAACAAATAATGAAACTTAAAAAAAATAAAAAATCATAAAAAAAAACCAAATATAAAAAAATATGAAAAAAACCATAAAAATAAAAATAAAAAGATTTTTAAAACTAAAAATTAAACCATAATTAAAAAATATAAGGAAAAAAACATAAATTACAAAAAATATTAAAAAATTAACAAAAACAACATCAAAAACAATTTTTTTAAAGAAGAAAAAAATTAAAATTAAAAAAACCACACAATTAAAAAAATAAAAAAAAAAATATTTTTAAAAACTTATAAAGAAAAATTAAATTTCTTTTCCCTCCGGTTCCCTGCACAATATATATTTTTTGTTTAGTTTAATTTTTAATTTATTATTATTATTATTACTATTTTTAAGTTTTTTTAATTTATTATTATTTTTTTAATTGTGTGGTTTCTTTTATTAACTCAATTTTTTTAATGTTTTTTGAAATATTCATTTATTTATGTTGTTTTTGTTGTTGTTGTTGTTATCTACACTTAATACATTAGAAACTCTAAAGTGTAAATAATAAGCCCTCTAAACAAAAATGGTTGATGCTGCATCAACACTTTTCAAAATCAACGTGAAAATCACTAACATTTAACAAAAAATTCATACTTGATACATAAAAAAATTTAAAGTGTTAGAATAAACCATCTAAAAAAAATGGATTGATGTTTCATCAATACTTTTCAAAATCAGTATGAAAATCACTAACATTTAAAAAAAATGTTGATACTTGATACATAAGAAAATTTGAAGTGTCAAAAATATATAAAAAAAGGGTGTATTCTGAATAACCATTTTTCAAAATCGAGTGATATTTTTGCTACCTCAAAAAAACAGGTAATCGGTAAAGTTCTTGTTTGATCGGTAACTATGTTAAATTAGGGGGCACAAAGTAGAGATAAAAATGAGTCTCTACTTTAGGATCACCTCAAAATCATGGGGGGAATAATCTTGTTGGTTTCATGTGCTAAAGACGAAAAATAGACTTTATATTTAGATGCCTTAAATTGAAAGGATAAAGTATATGAACTGGATGGAATTAGATGCCTTAATCTGAAATGAGAAAATAAGAAGTGGTCTCAATTTTATTTGGAGGAAGGTGATAAGTATACCTAGTGTTTCTAGTTTCTAGCCAAGTAAAAAAAATGATCTAGAGAGCATGTTTGAAATAGAGAGATTTCTTGTCACGGATGAAATGCTTATTAGAGAAAATCATTCATTATTATGAGGATCTCACAAAGATCTACCTACTTGGAAACACACCACTAGTGTCTACTCAATTATTTCCAAGTTGACCTACTTCGAAAAAAACACTGTTGTCTCAATTATTTCCAAGTTGACCCTACTGGTTTTAATGGATGATTGAAATCTTGCCTCCCTAAGATGGTGTAGAAAAAATATTAAGGATTTCCCATTGACAAGTCTATGGCCTAAACAATTATATCGTTGAGTTTTACAAATCTATGATAAAGAAGTTTTCTCTATTTAAGGATATTAGAAGGGAAAATTAATAAATATGGATCACCCATCTCTATATTAACATTGGTTTACTCTACAAGTGTAAACAAATGACATATTTGAAAGTTGAAGATTAGTCTTCATGTAACATACTCCACTTTAGACTTCACCATGGAGCAAGCCATACTTTTCCTCATAATGTAGTCTCATGATATTTTTACCAACTAATAAAAATAATTGAGTTCTTTTTATATTGTTTCTCTTCAATATTTCTTTTACACGTTCCTGACATAATATATTGTCAATCTTTAAGTCGCATTCCTCAGACAATCCAGATCAGTGGTATAAAAGTAGGTTGGTCTTTATTTGTTTTTTGTGCATATCCTTAGTGAGATCATGGTATAAGGAGTTGGGGCTCGAACTACTTGAGCCATTAGAAGATCGTCCTCGTCGATCTAGATGACTTCCCATGGCAGAATAAAAGAAAGACAAGGGAACAATGAATCCTATTAAATTATTGCTCGAAGAAGCCCTCACACGACAAAGGGATGAGACGATGGATAATTTTTCTCAGATCCTTTGACGAATGACAACAATCAATGCATCTTCATCAAATGGTCACTTTGGAGGTGATGCCCCCTTCAAGGTACAAATTAGTTTTGATAACCCTATATTCGAAGGTTAGATAGATTCAAATTCTCTAGACAAATGGTTAAATTTGCCAGAAGGGTATTTTTTAGTCCACAATTTTTTCGATAGAGAAAAGATTACCTTCCACTCATTAAAGTTGTCCCCCATGTCAAGGATTGGTGGGAGACTTATATGAGCAAAAGGCCATAGAGGAATCCACAATATTTGTAGTCACACTCACTTGGGGCTCTTTCAAGGATGTTTTGAAGGAACAATATCACCTTGTTGGAAGTTCAAGACCAACACATGAGATGGACCACACTATGATAGAAGAGGGACCAAATTATGTTGGAGTTCATAAATATCTTCCATACCTTACACAACAAGTTGGGTATCAAAGACTCTGAGTGACATCCATCGCTCAAATACTGCAGCGGTTTGCACAGATACATCGAGACATAAATGGAGTTTCTAGAGATCTCTTCATTAGGTGCAACATATCAATATGCTATGAAAATCAAGCATAAATATAAATAGAAAAATGAAGAGTTCGGAGATGTGAATTCCGCACAACATAAGCAAGGAAAACGTAGGCCCAAACCATAAAACAAAGGAATAATCCATGATGGGTTGCCCCAAGAAATCCCATCTAAGCCACAAACAAAGAAGAGTAATGGGAAGATGAAGAAAGACATGGAAAAGTGGTGCGAATTCCATAGGAGCCCATGGCACAACACTAATAACTTTGCTCAAGTTAGTCATTGGTGGTTGAGATGAAAGCCTTAAAGTCAAATGCAGGTTTCAACTTTGAATCAAATCTAGATAAGGGGAAGAAGATCATTAATGTAGAACCCAATGCCATCGTTGCTACCACAAAGGTCTAGAAAAGTTAGCTTGAAGAACTAAAGGAAGGTGAGCACCTTTTTCACTCAGATATGAGGGTGAAGGGTGCTCTGTTGCACTTCATTGTCGACAAAAAAAATCAAAAGAACCTCCTCTCAGCAGAGGTCGTTAAGCAGGAGGACCTGTCGATGACACCACATTCGTAGCCACATACCATTGAGTGGCTTCACCAAGGGGGAGATCTTTCCATCAATTAAAAATTTCACCTTTCCTATGGCATAAAGCCTTCAAGGATTGTTGGAAATTGGATAAACCAACGCTCCCTGTGTATTTAACGACATGGATTGATCATCTCTCATGGATCCTTATCTTTGAAAATGTGATTGTTGAATAACACCTGTAGGTTTTGGTCTAATAACAATCATGATTCCCAACAAGTGGTATCAGAGTGTAGGTCAAGAGTTTGATACACACACAGTTTGCATTAAGGGAGGATTGTTGGACATCAGATAAACCAATGCTCCCCATTTGTTTCACGACATGGACTGACTACCTGTCATGGATCCTTATCTATAGCGATGTGATCGTTGACTAACACCTGCGGGTTTTGGTCTAATGGAAGTCGTGATTACCAACAAGGATGAGTTACTCTGTGACATTTCTCCCCTTGAATTTCGTGATGTTATTTTAGGCCAACCATACTTGTGGAAGCATTATGTTGTATATGATTCAAGACCTTGTAATGTCATTATTACTTTGGGTTGACGGCTATACATGATATCATAGGTATCTTTGCCTACAAGCATTTCTTTGATATTAGCTAACAAAAGTAGGAAGGTCATCTCCTAGAACGAGAAATTCGTCTTCCTCTTGATTCGATCTCCAAATGAGTAGAAAGTCATGGCCACATCCTTGACCTCCACATAGGACCTTTCAACATAGCTAAAGCAAGTGGACAGGGTCGTGGAAGAGTACAAAACATCTTCTCCTCACTCATTGGGGTACCTATACATTGTCAGTAAAAACATTCAATTGATATAACCCATGGAGCACCTCTACCCAATGGGCCAATCTATCATTGCTCTCTTCTGGAAAATGAGGAAATCAAGCACAAGATCCAAGAGATGCTTCAAAAAGGGACATCAAATATAAGACAGGGAGAAACAATCACGTTGCTTACTACCTCAATCGACCTCTAATTGTAGCACTAACCACAATGCTCTGCTCCTATGGACATGAGGCCTCTGGGTGGGCCCATCTCTATGAGAGTGATCCTGACTTCACTACCACTTACCAGATGCTGAACACAAGCACGATTGTCACCGAATTTCATCTTCAATATGGATTGTTATTCCATACAAGCCATATCTATGTTCCTTCAAGTAAGCATTCAAAGATGATTTGAGAATCTCATTACAGTTGGATGGTAGGTCACTTTAGCATGGAAAATATAGAGACCGTGCTAAAAAAGTTTTTCTATTCACTGAAACTTCGACAAGATGTCAACAAGTATATCAAGTCCTTCATTGCCTATGCCATTTCAAAACTAATCATTGAGAAGTAAGGATTGTACACCCCTTTGTCTACTCCTAACATGCCATAGGAATCCATCTCGATGGACTATATGTCTAGTCTTCCTTCAACCAAGAAACACAATGACTGTGTTTTCGTGGTTGTTGATCAATTTTTTAAAATGGCCATTTTGACAACCTAAAATAATAATATCACAGTGGAGGCCACTACTAAACTCTTCTTTGAATAGGTGTGGGCACATTTTGGGATACAACAAACCATAATTTCAAATTAGGATAATAAGTTCCTAAGCACATTTTAGTCAAGCCTCTGACCATTGTTGGACACCAAGCTCACCAAACCCACTGGCTTCCATCGCCAAACTAATGGCTAGATAGAGGTTGTCAATAGGATTATCGTGCATATCTTGCACATGTACAACTACAAACATACACACACATGGGATGGGATTCTCCCTTATGTTCAACATGATATAATATATCCCTCTATAGCTTGAACGACCACAACCATTTTTAGGTGGGCTCAAGGTTTCAACCATTGGGTCAAAATGAAGTAGCACTACCTGTTGTGTCCACATATGTAAAATATTTCCATGCTCAATCCAAGGCCAACAAAGCTACCAAATTCATTGAGAAAATTCAATAGATCCTTCAATAAGTCGATGATATTTTACAAAAATCCAATACCAAGTACAAGAAACACCATTATCAACACAGGTGCCACACAGGTTTCAGGTGGGAAACATAGTTTGGTTGCATTTATAGCAAGATTACCTTACAACACCCCATTAGAAGCTTCGTCTACTTCACTATGGACCTTACACCATCACCAAGGCTATGCGTGACAATTATTTTGAGCTAAGTATTCTCCCATTCCTTGGCTTACACCCAATGTTCAATATGGAACTCCTTCAACCATACTTTCCACCATTATTGAACACATCATATATACCAGAGAAGTTGACACCAACAAAACTCAACACCAACTATATGGAACAAGAAACCATTAATCATATAATGGACACATAGGTTAAGGGCACTCGCTAACAAAGGCTCCAACATTATTGGGTTGTCAAATCAAGGAAACTCCTACACCAAGGCAAGTGGCTCACCTAGGGTCAAGTTTAACAAAAGTTTCACCATCTAATGGGGGAACTCAAAGTAGTGGGGACCATGGCTTCCTTAGGTACTAGGAGTGATCTAGGTGGATGTTTATAAAATTACCACGGTCAATAATTGTCTTTCTATTGTTGGTGGTTTATAACCCATAGTTTTGGTAAACCATGGTATCCACCCATGGTATTTGTAAGGTGCATGAAAACAAAACAAAATAAATCATAATAATGGAGTGAAAATCTAATATCACTATTATTTATTACCATAGTAATTTATGATATTCACCCATGGTTTTTGTAAACCATGGTATTTGAAATGTACCGAAATTGCATGAATCTAGGTGAAAATACACTCGTAAATAGTATACATACGTTAATTCACCATGGAGAAAAGCATGCTTTTCCTCATAATATACTCTCATGATGTTTTTGCCAATTAATAAAAATAATTGAGTTCTTTTTATATTGTTTGTCTTAAATACTTTATTTTATGCATTGGTGACATATTCTACTGTCAATCTTTAAGTCTTATTCCTCATACAATATAGATCAACTATGATCCTAATGAACTCCGCTCTTCCCATGAAGTCTCCTCTTTGGTATACCCTAACATCTATCAAGTTTACATGCACTACTTCTTTGCGGTCTAGAACTATTCTTATCTTTAGGTACCATTATATCTGATAATTGAGTTTAGAAGCTAATGTAAATTGAGGAAAGCCTATAGATTATTTGTTGATTCCTTTCATTTTTGTTTTTTGACTAGTTTATAAGTCATAAATGAATAATTTTGGATGAACACTTGGTTGTTTGAATTCTGGGCTACAAGATATGTTAGAAGTAGTGGGATGTTTTGTATATGTAGAAGTAAATAATATAAGATTTGATTCATAATTGAGCATTACTTGACTAAAGTGGGATGTGATTCCATTAACCAAATTTCACTTATCAAATTATGAATTATCCATTTTAATTGACTAGACCATTTACTTCGACTTCAATATCATATCAAAATCAACTTTGATAGTAGTGGATACATTGTGATGTAACAAACTTAGTTATGGTTTGACTTATCTACGTGATTGCACAAAATTTCAACTATGCAGTTTGATATACAAAATAGAGATGCTATGAAATTCCCTCCCCAACCACAAAAGTGGTGCTCATCCTAAAAATACAAAGAAGATATTTTGAATAGAGGATGTATTTAACTACAAAATGAAATTAACTCAATTAACTTTAAAAGGCCAATGCTACTAACTTGGCTAGTTATAAAATACTACTAACTTTTCTAATTGCAACATATATTGACTCATCAAACTACAACACACACTGAATTGATTGGTTGCGACACATTCTCACTTAATTGACTTGTCAAGCATAGGCTTGAACCTTATTTTATTGAAAAGAAATTGAATTAAAGTAACTTGATTGTAAAATACTTCTCTTCTAGGATGATGCAGTTATTCTTTTGATGGGTTGAATGATTTTAGGCACATGCCATTCACTCACCCCTTTTTAATCGTTCCATCCAGTTGATTCAACTGGATAGCTCTAGAGTTGCATATTCTTTGACTAGGAATGGACCTAACTAATGCATCTGAAGCTTACTTGATCATTTCATGTATTTTCTATCATATATAATACTAGGTTTCCTTCATCAAAAGTATCATGCTTAAATTGGAGACCACACAATGCATTTTCTCTTTCTTTTTGCACTCTGTGTGCCTAAAATGTGCCTTTTTTTAATCACAACAATTCTTAGAGCTTGATTTTATGGGATTATTCCTTTATTGTTTTGTTATGTTGTGATTAAGAGAACATGGATAAAAAATTCTACATGTACAATTGCTTATTATCCATCCACCAAGTGAAATAGGGTATGCTTGGTGAGCTTCACAACATTGGCTTTGTATTCCGATGGAACTAGAAGTATGTGTTCATCCTAATCATCCCTATTCAAAACACACATATTTGTAACTGTTTAAGATCTTGTTAAAGGCATTTACCATTCCATTAGAACATTGTATCAAGAAGTCTCATGTCAACATCACAACCATCTTATTTAGGTAGTGATGGCCTTTCTTACTTGTTAAGCTTCACAAGCATCCAAACCTTGTGGTGATGTGCTCAAAAATAGACCTGACTAATGTATCCACTATGTAGTTTGTGGTTCGTGCCACTATTGTACATTTGGTTAGATAATCAATAGTTGTAATGATGTGCCTGACTCTTGAGTGGAAAATAAGAGGATTGTTAGGCAATCCATAACCCATTTCTCAAATAACCGAATGGATATTACTAGGTGTAGTCGTATTTGATCCCTTCTTCCCCATTATTTGGCATAAATTACAACATTTTCATAATTGTTAGTGTCTTTTAATATTGTCAACCACTAGAGTCCTCCTTGCAAGATATTTCTAGAAATTTATTTCCATCTATAAGGTCCTTCCACAACTCCATTATGGAATTCATAATGTATTTTAAGATGTTAATGAGAGAAATGAAATATGAGATTATGCCATCCATGCCTAATTTGTATATTTTATCATCTAGTATTCTATTTCCCTGGAGACTAGTCATTTCTTTTGCATGCTCATGAAGTATTGTGGTGCTACATCAATTGTGAGGAAGATTGTAATGTCTTCAAAGGAGTTGGGCATAAACTCCACCCTAAAGAGGTCAACATCTAGAAGTAGATCATTTATGGATCCTAGGCTAATTATTTGGACCTTATTTTGGACATATGATTTGGGTCGATGTTGATTATCTGGCTTGAAAACTACCTCAAAATCAAATTCTTAGAATCAGAGGATCCCCCGAAAATTGTGTCCTTATAGAATAGGCTTGTTTACTAGGCATTTCAATGTTGAATATTTCTTGTAGAACTTAAACTGGATTCCCAACAGGTTGTGTTGAATTTTTTTCAAGGTATACATCATTCTGAGACCTTCCTATTTGATTGTAGTGTACGTATCTTATGTTAGAAAATGTAACTAGGTTCGGTCTTCATAATTGCAATTGTACTTATGTCATTATATATTTTATGTAAAAGATAAAAAATAAGAAAAATAAATATTATTTATCAAGCATGAGTTTCATGCTCGAATTGATTTTTCATCTAGGTCAAGCATGTTCTTCATGCTTCTCAAGTTTATTGAGTGAAAAGAATATTTGTCATAAGTCAAAATACTATTTTAGAGTCAAGTCCCATTTGGAATTTGAAAAAGAAGTGGAAGAAGAAATTTATTTGAGTCAAAAATGTAACTTTTGTACCCACAAGACCAAGTCAGCCCTCCCTCATCAAGTTGACCCTGGAAGGGGTAATTCAACCTCTTGGATGTGTATAAACAGAGACAGTTCAACCTCATTTGAAGCACCAAGCAAGAAAGTTTGATCTCCAAGACAAGAGAAAAATTCAAGAGAAGGAGCAAGAAAGCAAGCGAGAGAAAGTGAAGTCCAAGGAAGAAGAAAATCAAAGTTTTTGCTCTAAAGTCTGCCCTAGATCTCTCACACGTGTGAAATTATGAAGCTACTGTAGGGGCTGAAGTTACATATTCAATACAACTCTGAAATTATGAAGCTGGAGATGTTTTGAAATTTTTTGACTTGAGCTGACTTTGACTTGTTGGAAGAGCTTGGGAGGAGGGTTGACTTGGGTCTTGTTGGAGGTCTTCGTCTTGTCGTTTGGGTCTTGGATTTATCATTTAATCCAATTTTATAGGAAGAGAATAATTTTATGGGTTTTCCCCTTAGAGGGGTTTTGCCCTGGCTTGGAGCTTACATCATGTGTTCATTGTCTATTTGTGATATTCATGGTTTATGGTTTTGGTAATTGTTTGATGAACAAAACATAATATAAGTAATAAGAAGACAACATAACTTCACAACTATTATCAAGTAAACTAAATCACCCTAACTTCTACCCCTATTGATTTCTCAACATGGTTTCAGAGCTAAGGTGAAGGAGAAGGAAACTTGAAGATTGTAGAAATTAATGTGCAGATTCAATACTGCTCATGAAATTTGTTAAATCACAAGACTTGAAGCTACTCTACTGATCCGCGGAAGTTAATTCACCATTTATAACAAGACTCATTGACATGCAAAAGGAAACATCACACATGCACAAATATTTATCTAGAGGAAAGCAACTACTTAAAACCCCTTACTATTTGTATTGCATTAATAAGAGAATAGAGAAGAAATACAATGCTTGCTCAAACCTGAGCACACCCTATAAGTGTATAATATATCCCTATGACTGACTGATTGAACCTGGCCCAACACTTAGCCAATTTGAAACCTTCCTAATCTCCTATTTCCTTGCGCTATTCCCTTGGGAAATTGCCCCTAGTTTTTAGGAATTTCACACGAAGGAATTGTGAAATAGCCTTAGGTAAATCTCTGACTGCATGCACCACCTGTACACATAGGAATATGCTACAACTAATAGTACACTGCCTTGGAATCTCCATTTCAACTGGGTAACTTGAATTCTCTCCATGCAACAATTATTTTTGGCTGATTGATCAGTTTACTGGTTGATCACCGAGTGTGGTTGAAGTTACACATCCACGACTTGACCTCCACTAGTTCTTCTAACAGTTATAACTAGTTAAACTGACAATAAATTAACTGAAATAAATTGATATAAATTAGCAATCAATCATGTAGAACTAAACTCAAGTGTCTCCAACTCGAATTAACTGAGTTAACTGAGTGACAAGAGCCATGTCACCTCAGTTAACTACCTCCAAGTATTTCGCTGAAATAGAAATTCGAATTTTAATCTAGTTTGACCAAGGCAAATCCAAAACTAGATTTTCTTGCTACATTTTCAACACTCCCTCTCAGCAAGAAAGGGATTATCATATACCCCAATCCTGCTTCTATGGAACTTGAATTTGTGTCTTGACAAGGCCTTTGTCAAAATAATTGCATCTTGTTCCTCTGTCGGAATGTACTGCAACAACATAATCTGCCTCTGCACACAATCTCTTAGATGGTGATACCGAATGTCTTTATGCTTGGATAGATCATGAAATATTGGATTATCAGAGAGTTTGATACAAATCTGATTGTCACAACAAATCACTGTAGGATCCATCTTTTGAACAAATAATCCAATAAGAATATTTCTCATCCAGATAGCCTCACATGCTGCTTGACTTGCAGCCATGTACTCTGCCTTTGCTGAACTGAGTGCCACAGATCTCTGCTTCTTGTTGTACCAAGAAACTACTGCGGACCCAACACTGAAAAACACTCCTAATGTGCTTTTCCTATCTGATGGAATCGCCACCCAATCGCATCTGTGAAGCCTTACAACTTCACTCCCTCTGTCCATATGTACCAAAGACTAAACTGAGTAGTGACTCTAAGATATCTCAACACATGATTTGACGCCTTCCAATACAATTTGGTTGGCTTAACCATTGCTTGACTATGCTTGTTAACTGCATAACACATGTTTGGTCGTGTGTTTACCAAATACATAAGTGAACCCACAAGCTTCCCGTAAATGGTAACCTCCATTACTTCACTTGAAGTAGCATCCTCTTTCCTCCAACTCCCTGCTAGAGGAGTATCCATGGGTTTTCACTTGTCCATGCAGAACCTATGAAGTATCTCATTGGCATACTTGCCTTGAGAGACAAACAATTCCCCATCTCCTTGCCATACTTCCAATCCAATGAAGTAGTGCATGAGGCCCATGTCCTTCATATCGAACTCTCTTGCAAGGTCCTCCTTGCAAGATCTGATCAAATACTCATCACCAGTAAGGATCAAGTCTTCAACATATAATACAATAATCAATAATTTACCTTCTACCACAATGTAATAAAGGTTTGCATCTGCTTGACTTTTGGTGAAGCCCAAACCAGTGAGATAACTATCAATCTTTGTATACCAAGAACAAGGTGCTTTCTTGAGTCCATACAATAATCGCTTGAGTTTGCACACATGCGAATGTCTGTCAAAATTCTCAAATCCCTCTGGTTGCTCAATATACACCTCCTCCTATATAACTCCATTGAGGAATGATGCATTCACATCCATTTGGTGGATCTTCCATCCTATCTACGCTGGCAGTGCTAGAATTGACCTGATGGATGAGTACCTTGATACTGGAGCAAAGGTATCATAATAGTCAATCCCCTCAACCCAAGAGAACCCTTTGGCCACAAATCTGGCCTTGTGTTTCTCTATGCTCCCATATGTTGCATGCTTTACCTTGTAAATCCATCTCGAACCAACCAATGATTCGTGTAATATTCCTAGGGAATGTTTACAACAAATAACAAAGCATGCATAGACATAAAAATCATGAAAATAAAGCACATAAATCATTCCATGAATCTGCACCAAAAATTGTGCTACTGAGCCATTTTATTAAATATAAAGAGAGTACAATGTGGTGCTGGAAAGAGTGCACCTAGGCTTTCCCAAGGAAAGCTAGCAAAGCCTAAGTGAATAATAAGAAGTCCCCCTCAAGTATGCTACTACTCTCTCCTGGATCTGCACTGAACTGCCTATAAAATACGTTGTGGGTTGTGAAGAACTGCTGTTAGGGCCTCCTCCGATGCTCAGAAAATTCTGGGAAATTAATCCCGAACTTGTCACCAAATACCCAAAATAAACCACAAATGGATTGACCAATGGTTGACATTGAAATTTCAATCCTCTTTCCCCTCAATGACACTGCTGTTGGGTAATTCGACCCACCTATCAATCCTACTGCAAAAATCCCCCAAGATGGCTGCAATCTCCCTCAAAACACTTCCCTGGGCTCCTCCTCAAGTTTTAGGTCCAAACTCCCTTCTCTCCTCAACACCCAATTATGCCTCCTCCAAAGACTTCACAAATACTGCGTTGCTGCTGCTGGAACCTCCCTCAAACTCACACTCTCTACTCATGGATCGAACTGGAATAGGTGAGATTCCCTCCTTGGGATGACATTCAAAGTCCACCAAAGCAAGGGTTGAGATTTCCGCTCGAAAACACTCGTGTGCTAAACAACACTTGTAGACTTGGCTTCAACTCAAGCGTGCTAGTCTAAGACAATTTTCTCAAATGATCATGAATGCCAAAATGAGTGCCTTTCCTTCCTTTTTGTCAAAGTGCCTCCAAAATTCCCATGTGGGCCCAACTCAATTTCATCCCACCGAACTTGCTCCAATGAGTGCATACTTCTCATATGGGCTGTGATTCTCTATGAGTGGCCCCCACACTCCACTAGAGGTTCAATGTTCCCCTTATAACTCTAATGTTTGGGCTTTCTTTAATAAAAAATACACGTGGGGCCTCTAAACCCACATTTCCTAAGTGAAAACATGAATTAAGACAAAAATGGCCAAAATTGATATTTCACTTAGTAATAATGCCTTTTTGGGAATATCACAGTCCTCCCCGCCAAAACGTTTCTTGTCCTCAAGAAACTGTAATGAAGGATGATGAAGTATCTGCTCCCCTTCCCAAGTGGCATCCTCATCTGGTAGGCTCCTCCATCTGATAAAAAACTCCTCGATGACCCTATTCCGGAAATGCCTCTCCTAGGTGTCCAAAATAGCCTCTGGCTCTAGAACTAAGTGCCCCTCATCATCCATAGGGGGCATCTCTGTAGTTGCTGCCACTTACTTCCCCAGTGACTTTTTAAGGAAAGACACATGAAAAATGTTGTGCACTTGACTTCCCGGGGGTAGCTCTAGCTCATATGCTACCTCCCCAACTCGCCGAGTGACTCAGTACGACCCATAAAAATGAGGTTTGAGTTTCTCGACCCCTTCTACTTGAGTGATGACTACCTGTATGGATGAAGCCTCAAGAAGACCAAATACCCTACCTCAAACTACCTCTCAACTCTGCCCCTGTCTGCATAAAGTTTCTACTCGTTCTGTGCCATCCACATGTTGTCTTTGAGAGCCCGCAAAATGTCTTGTCTCTCCTGTATCCAATCCTTGGCCTTAGGTGTCTTACTATCTCCAATCATCACTTGAGTAAAAGATAATGCATCATAACCATACAGGGCTCAGAATGGAGACATACATATGGACATGTGGTATGTGGTGTTGTAGCAGTACTCGCCCAAGTGCAACCACCATATCCATGCTAGCTGATGGCCTATCACATAGTTACACAAGTAACCCTCCAACCATTTTTTAACTATCTCCATCTTCCCGTCTGTTTAGGGGTGATAACTAGTGCTTAGAGTGAGCTCAGTGCGCACCAGTCAGAACAAATCCCACCAAAAATCCCCCATGAACCTGTTGTCCTGGTCATTGACAATGGTCTTCGGAAGACCATGTAGCTGAAACAACTCACTAAAAACAATTTCCACCTGTGAGG